>CM056056.1:142031042-142678542 GCA_029574335.1 Rana kukunoris
GAGGCTGCCTTTTTGGAATACTGACCTTAAGGCAGGCCTCTACTCTTAGAGATGAACTCTACACCCGGTTCCTGGTGAAAAAATACACCTTTTGTGTAATCTGCATTTAGAAGGAACATGCCAAACTTTGTCCATCCACCTGTCCAGTCTGTCTTCCACCACCACTGTAAAGACCAAGTGGAGAGCGGCGTTGTCACGTACCTGGTGGTGGGAGCCCAACGTGCAGGGAGCGGCCTCTCGTAGGCCTCTGACTCAGGGGCCCCTGGTAGAGCAGACAGGGGGCCGCGAGTCTAGAGGGACACAAGCGCCTGATGAGTGGTTGGCAGCCGGACAGAAGCACTAGCTGGAGACGTGTAAGAGTCCTGGCGGGGTTCTAGCGGCAAGCCGGAAGGGATGGATGCGCTCGTGAACTGGGATCAATTAATGGTACTGGTTGGCTGGATCACAGGCGTGTGTAGAGCGGCAGCAAGTGTAAGTCCCAAAGGAGAGTCAAGTCCAGGCCGGTCGGTACACAGACAGGCAGGGTTCAGAGCCTGGGATCAGACAGAAGCGGTGGTCAAAACATAGCAAAAGGTCAAGGGCAGGCTGCAGGCAGACGTGGTTGAAGATAAGCCGGGTCAGGTGGGACAGGAAGCAAACAGGTCACAGGTTTAGGTTGTTTAGGGAAACGCTGTAGACTGGACAGCAAGGAGGGATTGGGCTGGGGGCTGCTTTTAAAGCCTCTGTTGGCCCAGAACGCCGTTTAACGTGCACGCGCGCTCCCGTTGCGCGTGCACTCGCGCACACGTGCGTGCACGCGCACCAACGCGACCCCGTTCGGGACTGAACTCCCCTGTTGTTGCCATTAGTGGCAAGGTGACTGGGACGTCTTCCATGACATTGCCCCCCCTCTAACGGGCAGCCTCCGGATGCCCAACTGGGCCAACCTTGGGTGCATTCTCTTAAAGGCCTGGATCAACATCCGGTTTAGTGAAAGAGGTCCGTGACCGTAGGCTTGAGTAGTGCCACGTGGAAGACTGGGTGGATCCGTAGTGTAAGGAGCAAAAGCCCGGATCTCTTTTCTAAGAATCCACAAGGGACAATCCTTCTATTTGGGACCCCCCAAAATTTTTGACCCAATTTTTTGCAGGGCATTTGAGGTAAAATTAGTGTTCAGGGTAGACAGCCAGGGTGATCTAAGTGCTACCTCAAGTCCTCCTCTCCTCTTCCTGTCAAACACCTCTTTATTATGTTCTTGGGTTTTTGCCATTGTTTCCTGAAGCAAAACTGTTGTTAGCGGAGAAAAAATCCAAGGTTTCTTGGACAGCTGGTACTGAACATTCTGGGGATGTTGTTTGGACAGGAACAAGGGGTGAAAGCCGTAGTTAGCAAAGAATGGAGACTGCTTAGTAGCAGAATGGACAGAGTTATTATAGGCAAATTTCTGCAAGAGGCAAAAAGGGAAAGCCCAATCATCCTGCGAGAAGCTGGAGAAACATTGCAGATACTGCTCGAGCGTTTGGTTCGTGCGCTCGGTCTGGCCGTTGGTCTGCGGGTGGTACGCGGATGAAAAGGAGAGGTCAATCTTCAGGGCCCCACATAATGCCTTCCAAAATTTTGACGTGAATTGCACTCCACGGTCAGATACTATTATTTGCGGGTACCCCGTGAAGTCTCTCTAACTCCTTGATGAATACTTTCGCCGTTTCAGCAGCGGAGGGGTGTCCCTACCATAGGCACAAAGTGGGCCATCTTGGAGAGTCTATCTACCACCACGAAAATGGTGGTATAGTCCTCTGATGTGGGTAACTCCACAATAAAATCCACGGATATCATCCTCCATTGTTTTTTTCCGGAAACCGGCAACGGTTTTAATAGTCCCCAGGCTCTGGTTCTGCTGCCCTTGTTTTGGATACAGGTGGTACAGGATTCCACATAGCTTTTGCAGTCTTGAAATAGCCATGGCCACCAGAAGGTACGCTGTAGGAGCTCGGACGTTTTATGTATTCCGAAGTGGCCGGCCAAACTTATGATCATGACAGGATTTAAGGACTGTTACCCGTAGTTGCTGAGGTACAAAGATCTTATCCTTGTTCCATAGTAGGTCATCTTTAAACTGTAAGGCTGGGTCTGGAGGTAGTGACATTCCCGAGGAGGCCTGTTTAATTTGGGACAGGAGGTCCCCCTGTAGCATGAGGAAGTTACCAGGAGCTAGGATAGTGTCTGGGAGTGAAGGGGCTTCAGGCCCGTTAAACATCCGGGAGAGTGCGTCAGGCTTAGTGTTTTTTGATCCAGGTCTATAGGTAATATGAAAGGAAAACCGGGTAAAGAAGAGTGCCCACCTGGCCTGGCGCGGTTTCAGTCTTTTCGCAACCTTCAGATATTCTACATTTTTATGGTCAGTGTAGATCAGAATAGGGTGTGTTGCGCCTTCCAAGAGGTAACGCCACTCCTCTCGAGGGCGGCTTTGATCGCCAAAAGTTCTCTGTCCCCGACGTCATAGTTCCTCTCGGCTTCCGATAGTTTGTGGGAGAAAAACGCAACTGGGTGCAGTAGGGACTTGGGTCCCTGTCTCTGAGAAAGCACTGCCCTGACCGCCAACTCGGAAGCATCCACCTCCAGGATGTAAGGCAGGGCCGGATCAGGGTGTTTCAGGATGGATGCTGAGGTGAATAGGTCCTTCATGGTAGCAAAAGCAGCTTGAGCCTCCGGAGACCACTGGAACCGAGAGCCTTGCTTGGTCAAACTTGTAATGGGAGCTATTATTGAGGAGAAGCCCTTAATGAATTTTCGATAAAAATTTGCAAATCCAACAAAGCGCTGGACCGCTTTTTTTATCGGTGGGAGCGGGCCAATCCGTAATGGCCGTGACCTTCTGAGGATCCATCTTGACACCCTCTACAGAGATGATTAGCCCTAGGAACTGGATACTTTTGCGTTCAAATTCGCACTTTTCGGCCTTCACATATAGGCTATGCTGACGGAGCCGGGCCAGTACCCTTTGGACATGCTTCCGGTGGTCTGATAGGGAGGAAGAGAAGATCAGGATGTCATTCAGGTAGATTATGACAAATAGATCGAGATAGTCTCTGAATATGTCATTCACAAAGTGTTGAAATGTGGCGGGGGTGTTGCAAAGGCCGAAGGGCATGACCAGATACTCAAAATGCCCGAATCGGGTGCGGAACGCGGTCTTCCATTCGTCACCATCTCTGCTTATGCAAACTAGATTATATGCTCCGCGGAGGTCCAGTTTGGTGAAGATGACGGCTGCTCAGAGTCTCTGGAATAGTTTGGGGACCAAAGGAAGGGGATACCTATTTTTAATTGTGATTTTATTCAGGTCCCGGTAATCCACGCAAGGGCATAGAGAATGATCCTTCTTCTCCACGAAGAATATCCCCGCTCCAGCAGGGGGTGTGGAAGGGCGTATAAAGCCCTTTTCCAGGTTCTCGTCTATGTATGTTTTTAAGGTGCCAAGCTCCAGTTCGGTTAGGGGGAATATTCTTCCGAACGGGATTCTGCTCCAGGGAGGAGTTCAATTGGACAGTCGTGAGACCTGTGTGGTGGTAGGGTCTCAGCACCCTTTTTACTAAAGACGTCCAGGTAGCTGTGATAGGTCTCTGGGACTAACTGATGATTCTCTGCTTCGGATTCCAAACACAGTAAAGGGGATGAGGAAGCTACAGTTTCTTGGAGACAATGTTGGCGACAATAGGCAGAAGGGAAATGGATCTTTCCAGACTCCCAATCAATCTGTGGATTATGAACCCTCAACCATGGCATACCCAGAAATGGGGAACATTGGTGATTCAATTATGTCCAGGGCAGAGTAGCTCCCAGTGGTTATTGGAGATGAGAGCGTAGAAGGGTACCGTCTCCCATGTGACAGGGCCAGATCTAATGGCTGATCCATCGGCTAGATGGACGATGAGTTCCTGACGTCTGGGTCGTAAAGGGACTCCATACCTGATAGCAAAGGAAGCGTCCATAAAGCCGCTGCAGGCAACGGAATCAATAATGGCGGGGACCTGAACGTTCCTTCCGGGGAGCTGCAGAGAGATTAAAACAGCCAAATGAGTATTACTGCTGCTTAAGGCAGAGGAGAGGACATGTGGGACAGTTGAACACTTACGGAACTTGGCGGGGCAAGTGTTTACGTAGTGCCCGGATCCTCCGCATTACAAGCAAAGATTGTTGAGGCGTCGCCGCTGGCGTTCTTCCGGGGTCAGCGGAGGCCAAAGTAGACCCAGTTGCATGGGTTCTGGGGCATCGGCGGAGGCTGGTGCAGGATTCAGAGGAGGCAGGTACTGAGGGCTTGGTACACGCGGCATCATCCATACTGGGCGTGTAGGGCCAGCCGTACGCTCGGCACGCCGTTCCCTTATTCGTCTGTGGATCTGGACGGAGAGGAGAATGAGGGCTTCAAGTGTTGCGGGGATGCCAACTCGAGCCAGTTCATCCTTTAAGGATTCCGAAAAGACCCATACGAAATTGGTGTCGCAGGGCAGCATCGTTCCAGTTGGTATCGGAACTCCATTGTCTGAACTCTGCCACATAGTCCTCTACTGCCCTGCGCCCCTGTTGTAGCGTGCATAATGCTGCTTCAGCAGTGGCTGCTAGCTGGGTATCCTCATAGATGAGATCCATGGCTTGGAAGAAGGTGCTGAGGAGGTTAAGGCATTCTTCCTTACGTTCCAGGAGCCGATGCGCCCAGGTTTGGGGTTCACCGGATAGCAACGAAATTACGAAGCCCACTTTTGTAGTCTCAAGTGAAAAAGTTCTGGGTTGTAGGGCAAAAAAAAGTTCACAGGCGTTTCGGAAGGCTCTGTATTTGCTGCGGTCCCCAGAGAACCTTTCCGGAGTGGGGACTATGGGCTCAGGTGGCAACATCACTACGGAGGGAGCCGAGGAAGTTCCCGGATGCTGCTGGAGTTGCTGCAGCCAGGGTTTGGACGCATCCCTCCAGACGAGTGTAGGCTTCTTGTAAATTTCTTACAGCAGCGGTGAGACCGTCCAGATGGCGGCATAAGTCCTCCATAGGAGACGCTCCCTGCGTGGGCTCGGACATGGCTGTCCAGTACTGTCACGTACCCGTTGGTGGGAGCCCAACGTGCAGGGAGCGGCCTCTCGTAGGCCTCTGACTCAGGGGCCCCTGGTAGAGCAGACAGGAGGCCGCGAGTCTAGAGGGACACAAGCGCCTGATGAGTGGTTGGCAGCCAGACAGAAGCACTAGCGGGAGACTTGTAAGAGTCCTGGCGGGGTTCTAGCGGCAAGCCGGAAGGGATGGATGCGCTTGTGAACTGGGATCAATTAATGGTACTGGCTGGCTGGATCACAGGCGTGTAGAGCGGCAGCAAGTGTAAGTCCCAAAGGAGAGTCAAGTCCAGGCCGGGTCGGTACACAGACAGGCAGGGTTCAGAGCCTGGGATCAGACAGAAGCGGTGGTCAAAACGTAGCAAAAGGTCAAGAGCAGGCTGCAGGCAGACGTGGTTGAAGATAAGCCGGGTGTCAGGGATCCAGGCCTGTCTTCCGATCCTCGCACATGCGCAATAGAGCGGCGCTCCGGCGTGTACCCGTGCGGGAAAGGCGCACACGCGCGCATGCGCGGTCTGGCGATGCAGCGTGCACACGGGCGCACACACCCTCCAGGAACCAATCAGAGGCCTGACCAGGCTATTTAAACCAGCCCCTGTCTTATGGCAGGTTGCTGGTTTGTCTTCAGCTTGTGCTCGGACTCTCTGCCGATTACCTGAACCTTTGACCCGGACTTCCATACGACTCTCCTCTCGCCCTGAAGTTGACCTTGGCTCTTGTTCCTGGATACGCTGTCTTCTATAATCCCTGACCTCTGGCTTGGCTTTGGACTTGTTGACCTCTCCAACCCCTGAACCTCGGCTTGCTCTCCGGACCTGTTCTTAGTCTGATCTGCTTGCACCTGCCCGGTACCCCTCCAGTTACCTGCTCCACAAGTTCTTCAGTACAGCTTCTGTTACCTGCCTTTCACCTGTCTTGTGGCTCCTCGGCTGCCTGCTCTGCTCACCCCCACCAGGAGGAGCTTCAGTTCCAGTCTTCACCAGAATCCCGGCTACCAACCCGGACCTCACTGGCGCTGGTGCCTCCCGGGGCTCGCCTCCCCTGTCCCAACTCCAGGGGACGGTCGGCGCCGGGTCGCAATGGTGGGCCACCCTCGGCATCTCGGCTTCGGTGAGTACACAGCCTGACAGTACAAACCAGCCAGATGTCCGAAGCCGACAGGGTGCGCTCTCCCTTCGAGACCCTGTGCCAGCAGGTCTCCGCCCTCACCGAGGCTGTTCAAAAGCTTCAGGAAGGATACGTGCAAATTCATGGCCGCTCCAACAACTGGACAACCCGCCTGGGGCTGTACCCCCATCCGTGGCTCCATCCCCTGGGGTCGCTACTTCTCAAGCTTCTCCCGCTCTGACTGTGGTTATGACTCAACCCGAACCCCGGGTCCCCATCCCGGAGCGATTTGCGGGCGACCGAAGAAAATATCGGGCCTTCAAGAACGCCTGCTCCTTGTATTTGGCTCTTCAACCTAGGACTTTTTGTTCTGAACCCGTAAAAGTGGAGTTTGTGATCTCCCTTTTGGCCGAAGAGCCGCAAGCCTGGACGCACAGTTTGATGGAGCAAAGGAGCCCCATCCTGGACCCCATTGATTCCCTCTTTGAGCACATGGCTAAATTATATGACGACCCACAGCGCACAGCCACGGCTGAAGCCGTTCTCCATAACCTGGCTCAAGGAAGAAGACCCGTGGAGGACTACACGGCCGAGTTCCGTAAATGGTCGGCCGACACGGGCTGGAATGAAGCCGCCCTGAAGTACCAGTTCCGCCTGGGGCTCGCTGAAGGCCTCAAGGATGAGCTGGCAAGGACTGAAACCCCGGCCACGCTAGAAGATCTGTTTCAAGCCGCTACCCAGTTAGACCGGCGCCTACGAGAACGGCGCTCCGAGCGCTTTCAAAACGCACGTCCCACCTGGACACCTCCAAGGCCCTCTCCAGCTCTTCCGCCTCCAGCGGCTTCTCCAGTCTCCACGTTTCCTGACCCTGAGCCGATGCAGCTTGGACTTGTCCGGGCGCCTCTCACCTCCGAGGAAAGACAACGTAGGCGCCAAGCCAATCTATGCCTGTACTGCGGAGCGGCTGGCCACTTCCTCCGCGGTTGCCCCATAAGACCTAGTAAGTCGAAGCCGCCACCTGCTTACAATTTCCATGTTGCTAACTTCCCTCAGACTCATGTTGTGCTTTTTATTTCTCTACAGCTACCAGCAGGGGCAACCCGGCTCCCAGCCATTGTTGATTCGGGGGCATGCAGCTGCTTCCTAGATTCCACCTTGGCTCAGAAACTTCATGTGCCACTTCGCATTAAAGATCATCAGTTACAGATCCACCTGGCCGACGGCTCGCTGCCCCCATCCGGACTTATTACTCACGAGACTCAACCCATCTGTGCCACCACGGACTCAGGCCACCGAGAGTTCCTATGTCTGGATCTTATTCCATCTCCTCTATTCCCCATCATCTTGGGCCTCCCTTGGTTACAGGCGCATCAACCCTGCATTGATTGGCTTAAGAAAGAAGTCAGTTTCACATCTTCATACTGCACCCAGAGTTGCTTTCCACCTCCAGTCACCGTCTGTTCCGCTATAACAACCCCACCAGAAAACCTTCTGCACGTCCCCTCCGTCTATCTTGAATTCAAGGATGTATTTGATAAACAGCAAGCCGACTCTCTCCCACCTCATCGGCCATACGATTGCCCTATTGACCTACTACCTGGATCCAAGGTCCCTTTCGGGCGTATATTCCCATTATCCGAGACCGAATTAAAGGCCCTCAAGGCCTACATTGATGAAAATCTTAAAAAAAACTTCATCCGCCCGGTCTTCCTCTCCAGCCAGGGCAGGTATCTTCTTCGTGGAGAAGAAAGGTGGCTCATTGAGGCCTTGCATTGACTACCGTGAACTCAACAAAATTACCGTCAAAAACAGGTACCCGCTGCCTCTGATTCCAGAACTTTTTCAGCGCTTCCGGTCCGCTCAAGTTTTCTCCAAGCTAGATTTGAGGGGCGCCTATAATCTCATTCGGATCAGGTCCGGAGACGAATGGAAAACGGCCTTTAGGTCTCGATTTGGACATTTCGAGTACTTGGTGATGCCCTTTGGGCTTTGCAATGCCCCAGCCACCTTCCAACATCTTGTCAATGACATCTTTCATGAATATCTAGATGATTTTTTGGTGGTTTACTTGGATGATATTCTCATCTTTTCAGCCTCCCTTGAATTACACCGGTGCAATGTCAAAGTGGTTCTTGCCATACTAAGAAAGCATAAACTTTACCTGAAAGCAGAAAAATGTGAATTTGAGAAGGCTTCAGTACAATTTCTAGGATTCATTATCTCCACCAGTGGGGTCGCCATGGACCCGCAAAAAGTAGAGGCCATCCAAGCGTGGCCAGCTTCGGTCGACAAGAAGGCGGTGCAGCGGTTTGTTGGTTTTGCCAACTTCTATAGACGATTTATCGTTGGATTTTCCTCTATTGTGGCACCCATTACTAAACTCACCCGACAGGGCAGTCGCTTCCACCGGTCACCAGATGCTCAGGAAGCCTTTGAAAAGCTTAAATCCGCCTTTTCCTCTGCTCCGGTCCTGCGAGATCCGGATACAACTCTACCCTTTACCCTGGAGGTAGACGCCTCTGAGACGGCCACCGGGGCCATCCTATCACAGAGACAAGGGGTGAAGGCTCTGCTACATCCTGTGGCCTACGCCTCTCGGAAGCTAACTGCCCCCGAGAGAAACTACGATGTAGGGGACAGAGAGCTGCTTGCCATTAAGGTGGCTCTAGAAGAATGGAGATACCTACTGGAGGGGGCGGCTCATCACATCATGATCTTCACAGATCACAAGAACCTCGAATACTTACGTTCAGCAAAACGCTTAAGACCCAGGCAAGCTCGGTGGGCGCTTTTCTTTTCAAGGTTCAATTTCCATATGTCTTATCGACCCGGCTCAAAGAATGGAAAAGCGGATGCCCTTTTCAGGATGTTCCTCGAAACTCCTTGCACTGCAGAACCCAGTACCATCCTGTCACCTCTGAATTTTCTTTTACTTTCCCAAGTGGACTTGTTAAATTCTCTCAAAGCGGCTTCCAGACAGTGTTCCAATCCGGAAATTGAGGCACTGGGCAAACATGACGACTTACTATGGTCAAGGGGGAAAAATTTTGTACCAACGGAAGCCAGACGATTGATCTTGAGTACCTTCCATGACCACAAGTTAACAGGACATTTTGGGGCACGGAAAACGGGTGAACTGATTTCTTGGTCTTTCTGGTGGCCCAGGTGGAGACAGGACTGTAAAATTTATGTTGCTTCATGCATTCGTTGCCAACAAAACAAGGGTCCCAATACTAAGTCCTGGGGATTGCTCAAACCCCTACCTATTCCGGAACGTCCATGGGCAGAAATTTCCATGGACTTCATTGTGGACTTACCTCCATCTGGAGGCTTTACTTCAATCCTGGTCGTGGTGGACCGACTCTCTAAAATGTCCCATTTTTTGCCCATGGTAGGAACTCCCTCTGCGGCAGAAACGGCCAGGACTTTTTTCAAGGAAGTTGTTAGGCTCCATGGGGTTTCCCAAAGTATCGTCTCTGACAGGGGCAGCCAATTTACATCCAGATTCTGGAAAGAACTTTGTAAGGCCTTGGAAATCAAGAGCTGCCTCTCCTCGGCCTATCACTCCCAGAGCAACGGCCAAACAGAGAGAACGAACCAAACTTTGGAGCAATACCTGCGATGCTTTTGTTCCTCCTCTCAAGACGATTGGTCGTCCCTGCTACCATCCGCAGAGTTCTCCTACAACAACTTGGTACATTCCACCACCAATCAGACACCCTTCTGGTCCAACTTTGGATTTCATCCATCCTTCCTCCTGGATGATCTACCAAAAATACCTGTTCCAGCTGTTCAGGAACATATAACAGCTTTCCAGTCAAATTTTCTGAAGCTTCAGGGGATGATGCGACAGGCCCAAAAGGATTATAAAACATTTTACGATAAGGAAGAAAAGAGTGCCCAGCTTTTAAAATCAGGGAGGAAGTCTGGCTTTCCGCCACTAACCTAAAATTACCTGTGCCTTCTCGGAAACTTGGCCCGAGGTTCATTGGTCCCTTCAAGATCAGACGGAAAATCAATGCCGTGGCCTTTGAACTTGCCCTACCGGACTCTTACAGGATCCACCCTGTTTTTCACTCCTCCCTCCTTAAACCTGTTGTGTCAGACCCTTTTGGCGGAAGAGGGGAACCCAACCTCCACCAGTAGAGATTGAGGGTGAACTGGAATTCGAAGTGGAAGCCATCGTGAGTTGTAGGAAGAGGGGTAGGCAACTCGAGTACCTGGTCAAATGGAAGGGGTACCCACTGGAGGACAATTCCTGGGAACCTTCTAAGAATCTACATGCCCCACGCCTAATCCGTGCCTTTCACCAGGAACATCCGGAGCTGATGGCCAGTTTGGGCGTCCGGAGTCTGCCCCTTGGGGGGGGGGGCACTGTCAGGGATCCAGGCCTGTCTTCCGATCCTCGCACATGCGCAATAGAGCGACGCTCCGGCGTGTACCCTGCGGGAAAAGCGCGCACACGTGCGCATGCGCGGTCTGGCGACGCAGCGTGCACGCGGGCGCGCGCACCCTCCGGGAACCGATCAGAGGCCTGACCAGGCTATTTAAACCAGCCCCTGTCTTATGGCAGGTTGCTGGTTTGTCTTCAGCTTGTGCTCGGACTCTCTGCCGATTACCTGAACCTTTGACCCGGACTTCCATACGACTCTCCTCTCGCCCTGAAGTTGACCTTGGCTCTTGTTCCTGGATACGCTGTCTTCTATAATCCCTGACCTCTGGCTTGGCTTTGGACTTGTTGACCTCTCCAACCCCTGAACCTCGGCTTGCTCTCCGGACCTGTTCTTAGTCTGATCCGCTTGCACCTGCCCGGTACCCCTCCAGTTACCTGCTCCACAAGTTCTTCAGTACAGCTTCTGTTATCTGCCTTGCACCTGTCTTGTGGCTCCTCGGCTGCCTGCTCTGCTCACCGCCACCAGGAGGAGCTTCAGTTCCAGTCTTCACCAGAATCCCGGCTACCAACCCGGACCTCACTGGCGCTGGTGCCTCCCGGGGCTCGCCTCCCCTGTCCCAACTCCAGGGGACAGTCGGCGCCGGGTCGCAACGGTGGGCCACCCTCGGCATCTCGGCTTCGGTGAGTACACAGCCTGACAATGTGTCAGGTGGACAGGAAGCAAACAGGTCACAGGTTCAGGTTGTTTAGGGAAACGCTGTAGACTGGACAGCAAGGAGGGATTGGGCTGGGCTGCTTTTAAAGCCTCTGTTGGCGCCAGAACGCCGTTAACGTGCACGCGTGCTCCACCAACGCGACCCCGTCGGGACTGAACTCCCCTGTTGTTGCCATTAGTGGCAAGGTGACTGGGACGTCTTCCATGACAGGCGTGTATAACCAGCCCCAAGCATCGGGAGCGAGCGTCGTGTTCATTGTGCATGCTCCGCCTACAGCTGACGAACAGCTGTTCAACTTTGAAGATTTCCGCTGGCTTGGTTTGCGCCTGCGCAGTCCAGCCTGGACCCTATCCGATACGCGAACCACATTGTTAAAACACCAAAAAAATGCAGCACATTCTACTTTTTTCTCTGGAACTGGAAAGCCCTGGAACTGACTGCACTGGTGTGAACTATGCCATTGGAAAGATATAACCATGCATCAAAAACCATGCATTTTTTATGCAGAAAAATAACGCACTGGACTGCATGTGGTATGTACTGGCCCTCTGAAGGAATGGCCCGGGTGGCCTTACCTTCAGAGCACATGCGCCAGGGATGTCACCGGAGCATATATCGCCGCATTTTTAGGAGATATTTACAGTACCTATAGGTAAGCCTTATTATAGGCTCACCGAAAGGTAAAAATTATGCATGGGAGTTTACTCCCACTTTAATAATATGGATAAAACTAAAAGTAATGTAACCGATATTTCTGTGTGGATGTAAGAACTTATTGTGGAGCTCCTATTAGAAAAACTGACTACAGTTTATGGCGATAAACAACTGTAAAGTGTCATAAACACAGTAATGATTTGTGGCATGCTGGATGTTTTATGCCCTACAAATTCCACCACGCCTATAATGTTCTGCAGCAGGGACATGTATATTTAACAAATGTCTGGATCCAGCAGACATGACTAAGCGTCTGTAAGCGTCCTGAGTTAGAAAAACTGTTAGTTCACACAAGTGACTGCCGCAGCCAATGCTTGGTATTGATATTTGAGTATGTAATCTTGCACTAATACATTCATATCTCACCATCAGCACATGAGAGCATACTAAGGGGTCTATTTATCAATATTTTCAACCAAGATTCAACCAATTTTCTAATAGAATTTTATGTGAAAATAAATGAATCTTGGGTGAAAACCAGTGGCGGCTGGTATTTTTCCTTCTTTTTGGGTGGGGGGGGGGGGCGGCAAACTTCCATTCCCCCAATTGGTCAGTCTGCTGCACCCCCCCCCCACTCCAGCACTTGCCCCATCGTTTCCTATGGGTGGGTTGCGGGCTCTTATGGGCCGCAGGCACCTACCTGTGGTGGGTCGCGGGCTCCTATGGGCGGCAGGCAGCGGCTTCTGTTTCCTCTCTGCATTACGGTGGCTTCCACTGTGCGGCTCCTTCCTTCTCCTCCTAGGCCTCCAATAGGATCGCCTGTCCTTTCAGCCAATCGGGTGACCGGTGCCAAAACCCGCTTCCTGATTGGCCGGGAGGAGGATCAGTGTTACAACCGCGAATATTAATTTGCGGTTGTAACACACCTTAGTGCAGTGTTGACCACCTACCAGATTGAAATTTACTGACAAGACACCCAAAATGTACTGACATGGCCAAGTTTTTACTGGCTTTACCAAAAGTTACAAAATTACAGTTTTGTGCAAATAATAGATGGGCCGCCCCTGGTGAAAACTTTGATCAATAAATCCTTACATCTCAGCTAGAAATGGGCAGCATGCACTTTAGAAGAAATATAGGCCCAGATTCACGTACATCTGCGCATTATTGGACCGGCATAGCGCACTGCCTTTACATTAGACTTGCGCAATTTTGCCGCGTAATCACCCTATTCTCGTAGCTTTTGCGCAGGAAATTGCGCATACGTAACGTTTTTCCAGAGGCGTAAGGAGGAGTAATACAAATTGGGAAGGACGTGGGCGTGTTACATTGAAATGAGCCGTGACCCCATGCAAATGAAGGGCCGGCCGGCTCGCGCATGCGCGCTTGAAGGAGACCATGGTCAGCTCCGCTGTGCGCATGCTCACAACTCGGGAGCGGCGCAATCAGTGAAATTGGAAATGGACTAGGGCAACTTTGTGAACTACGCAGACAGCATAAATAGACAGACACAAATGCACTTCCTTTGCAAAAGTACATCCCTTTGTATCCCTCCCTCTACAGCAAGGTGCTTTTGTTTGTTTGTGACGTGTCTTTGAGATATTTGGGGACTGTTTTGCAGAGTGATTTTTGTCTTTTATGTGTTTTCTTTGTTGTTATTTTGTTTAAATTATATTTTTGCTGGGCATTTTTTTTTTTTGCTCGTCATTTATTTAATTTTTTTGGTTCTGTTTGTGTATGATTTTGGAATGTGGGGGTGATATTCCTGCGGGAAAAGGGGTGTCACCCTCATTTGTGGTGGAGAAGTGATCCCCAGGTCTGTGTGAATGGTGTATGAATGTACAATGACATAATTGGAGCCATGGCGTGGCGTTGCTGTTTACAAGTCCTGCATGGTGGACTGGTGCCAATCCAATGTGATGACGATGTGGTGTGTGTGTGCTAGGGACCACAGTGGTGTGCATGCATGCATTCTCATTGTGCCATGATTAATGTGTGTGTTTAACGTGCAAAGATGCATAATGTGAGCTGGCATGAGATGGGGTCATGAGATGGGGTACCAGTGCATATGCAGAGTCACCTTGAAGGGAAAAGACAGGAGGATGTTAGTCATGCATGTGCCCCTTGTGAGGTGTGCATCACGGGAGGGGATAGTCATGCCTGACTCCCATGTCACTCACCAACCAGCCAGCTGTCCCCATACATGTTCTGTTCGAAATCTGTGGGGATGGGGCTATGATTGTATATGTAGCTGTCATGGGTGTCATGGGTGGTGCCATGTGTTGGGCTGCTGATGTCCTCCTGCAAGGTTGTGGTAATTCCAGGATGGCATGAGGGGTGAATCTGAAGATGCGAGACACCTCAGAATCACTCATGCCAAAGATGTCTATGCGTGTGTGATATATCAAGTGAAGAGTGAGGGGCTTGTATCAGATAAGAATATTGTATTAGATTAGATTAAATTGTAAATTTGATATAAGCAAATAAAAAAAAAACATCTCCCGTGCCCTCCTTAGTGCCATCCTCCGTGCCCTCCTCCTTCTTTGTTCATCTAAAGTCAGTAGTATAGCTATGTGCGACGATGCCCCTGGCATGTTGGCATACAGATTGTTGAGCAACACGTGTGACTGCTGAACTCCTCACTAACAGTGTTGCTTTATCTGACAAGTAGACTTTTTTTCTTTTTTTAGACCAGCTTTTATCAGCTCTAATTTTAGACAGGACATTTTGCTGTTGCGCACACTGCGTCGCCTGCGCTGCCCCAACGTTGTTTTGTGGATCCCCGTAAGTCCCTCATTAGCATATTTGACTAGCAAATCAATGGTGTGTCTATCGCACTTTTGCGCGGACGGATGCGCCAGTCTAACGAAATTACGCGGGACAAAAAAAAGACAATTTTTTGCGTATCTCGTTCTGGGGATGCCGCGCAACGAAACGCACGCGCACATTTAGACTTACGCACGCGCATCTCCTGTTGCGCAGGCGTAATCGCTCTGTGAATCTGGGCCATAGACTGTATTTTCCCTGCACAGTAAATGCATATAAAGTAAAAGCCCACAAGCACACAATTTAAATTGGCATCTATCCTAACTCTAAATATGTTAAAAAATGTAGTAGTACAGTAGTAGCCCCAGCTCTGCTGATTCTCCTCTCAGTGGTAACTCCCAGATCCTTTGGTTTTCTGATCGTCCTCTCTTTCCAGTCCCTGCTCACCTCCTGCTATATTACTTTCATGCTGCCTACCACGGGTGACATCGGCTAGTTGGCTGCACTGCTATCAATATCCAATAAAGAGCTGAGAACAGCCTGAAGACAGGGAGGAGTAGCTAGCGTGTTCACACGACGCAGGACTTTCAAAGGTTCAGGTTAGCATACCTCCCAACGGGTCGGATCAAAGTTGTTGAGTGGGGGGGGTGACACGGATCTGAGTTGTTGAGCGGGGGGGGCGGGACTGCGGGATTTACCGCGAATCGCGGAATCCGGGACAGTTGGGAGGTATGGGTAAGTTAACCTTGGGGGCTTGTAAGCATCAGATGTTTTTTCACCTTAATGCATGGGTCCCACCGGTTTTACTTACCTGAGCCGTAGAATTCGCTCTGCGGTGACGCGCTCTGCCTCTCTCCGCGAGGTCCCTCTTGATTGGATAGCAGCGCAGCCATTGGCTCCCGCTGCTGTCAACCAAATCCATTGACGCAAGCGCTGGGGCGTGCCAAGTTCGGCATTCGTGTCTATGCACGCAATGCTGGACTCAGGAGCGTGGCCGCAAGTTAACCCCAGGAGAGCGCTTCTCCTAGGGTAAGGTGACCAGAATTTTAAAATGAAATCCGGGGACATATTTTTCCTTTACTAGTAATGGCGGCAATCAGCGACTCTCTGTCCGTCGCCGCCTACCTCACAGCTTCTCAAGTCTTACTCTTCGGGCCCCGGCTACTACTGGATGGGGAACGGAGGAAGATCACTCCGCCAGGGAAGGCAAGGAGATAGGCAGGCAGGTGGCTGGCTAGGATTTGAGCCAATGCAGAAGAACATGTGAGCGGAGCTGAATGGGCATGCGCCCGAAACTGAAGAAATATTCCCTCCGCTCCGACCAGCACATGATCATCAGAAAGGGGCACAGATAATGGGAAAAATACAACCCCCTATGCTATTAGGCACGGCATAGTGGGGTGTGTAATTCTAGTTTTTTTATTTTAATTCTGCACTGACTGTCTTTAAAATTGCCCCTGCCCCCTATTAAATCCAATCTGGGGACAAAACCAGGGACAGACTTGTGTGTCCTCAATCAGGGGACTGTCCCCTGAAACTGGGGATGTCTGGTCACCCTATCCTAGGGGGTTATCTGATGTTGGCCGCCGCCGCCGAGGGACTCCGAAGAGGACGATCGAGACTTCAGTGTCACTTTAATTTACAGGGATCATCTCTCACTTCCTGTTTTGGCTATAGGACAGGAAGTGAAGGTAAAACCACCCAATGGGACACAGATGACAAAAAATAACCTTACAGGGGTTATAACCCTCCCTTACTCTATCCAAAAGAGTTTTGCTTATAGTTCTACTTTAAAGCGGATCTCCACCCTAAAGTGAAGATCCGCTGATCGGAACCCTCCCCCCTCCGGTGTCACAATTGACACCTTTCAGGGGGGAGGGGGGTGCAGATACCTGTCTAAAGACAGATATCTGCAACCACTTCCGGCCCGCAGTCTCGGGCAAAAGTCGGGTTTTTTGGCGACATCCCGTCGCCCCCCCGTTGTGTGCTGGGAACTCTCAGCTCCCAGCACACAGCGGGAGCCAATCGGCGGGCGCAGCGCGAATCGCGCATGCGCCGTAGGGAACCGGGCAGTGAAGCTGCAGCGCTTCACTTCCTGGTTCCCTCACCGTGGATGGAGGGGGGAGCAGCAGGGTGACGAGCGATCGCTCGTCCTCTGCTGCGGACGCCGCTGGACTCCAGGACAGGTAAGTGTCCTAATATTAAAAGTCAGCAGCTGCAGTATTTGTTGCTGCTGGCTTTTAATATTTTTTTTTGCTGAACCATCCGCTTTAAAGGGGTGTTCCAGCCAAAATTGTGTTTATTAAAAGTCAGCAGCTACAAAAAGTGTAGCTGCTGGCTTTTAATAAACACACACTCACCTGCTCCACGATCCAGCGACGCGCCGGCCGGGGGGTCTGCTCCTCTCCCCCCCTCCCCAGCCGGCTTCTCCATCTCGACTGTGGGCACCCAGCCGTGACAGCCTTCGGCTTCACGGCCGGGCACCCACTGCGCATGCGCGCGGCTCGCCGCTGATTGGAGAGGCGAACGTATGGGACCTGACAGTGTCCCATGTGATCGCTAACAGGGAGGGGCTGGTGTAGGCTATTAAGGCTTAATCGCCTAACCAGCCCCTCGGCGGAAGCAGGAAGTGGGACAGGAAGTCCCACTCCTACTGAAGCCCCCACTCCCCCCCCCAAAAAAAATTACATGCCAAATGTGGCATGTAAGGGGGTGAGGAGTGGATTAAAAAAAAAGTCATTTTTTAGGGTGGAACTCCTCTTTAAGATCCTCTTCAAGGAGTTCAACAAAAACTGGCTATTCATCGGCTAGAGCTAAAAACGAGGATTGGTTCCTTTGATCTGCGAATGAGACTTTGTTCCTGTAATCTGAAAACGAGGCTTGGTTTCTGTAATTTGAGAACGAGGCTTGGTTGCTGTAATTTGAGAACGAGGCTTGGTTGCTGTAATCTGAGAACGAGGCTTGGTTGCTGTAATCTGAGAACGAGGCTTGATCCTTGGACAGTGAGAACGAGGCTTGGTTCCTGGTCGGGTATGCAGAGTAATGCGGAGCTTATCAATAGAGAAGGAGTGAGTGTGGCTGCGGACAGGGTGCTGATCCCTGGCTGGAGGATTACAGGGAGATCTGTGATCGCTGGACACCGAGGAGCCATCATAGGAGAACACAGCACTGCTCATCACAGGTAACATCACACATGTCTATGGGACACCAATCACCGAGGATCCTGTGTTTGCTCAATGGACTTTATAATGGAATAGAGAGTTCTGTGAATGATTAATGCTGGAGGATGGAAAGCCTAAGACAGATCTGTACAGCTGGCCATATACTATACAATCTGATTGTACGATCTTCTTTACATCTGTCATGGTTACCTGAATTAAACAAACTGAATGCATTATTTCAGGACACAAGTCCAAGGAACGAATGATGTATGTATGGGGGGTACGATCTTCTTCTGGACTGATCTAAACTATGTGATGTGATGGGAACCCTGCATTCCACGTGTATCATCCAGGCAGCCCTTGTATCACATTGATGGGAGATCGTACAATCAGATTGTACAGTGTATGGTCAGGGTTACACCTGGAAATCAGGGAGAGTTGGTGACTACAGGTGCAATTCGCAAAGCTTCCCCCTAAAGGAGACAGATCTTTATTGCAGTCATGTGACTGTCATTTCCAGATCTCATTGGGATCATCCTGAAAGATCTGTCACTTTTTATCATAAATCATTCTCTTCGTGTCACAAGCGGCGTCTGTTAGATAAGTAGCAGAGTGTGTGTGTATACTATACACTATATCCATAGCAGCATTGTAGTGTATACATTATCATTTGTATAATCTGTGAGTTGTCCTTTGTGTTCCTATAGAGATTGCGGTCTCTTGTCTGCGGAGGTCACTATCGTTATCACCAGCTCAGATAACCATTGCTAACCGCACTACTACATTCAGATAGCCATGTCTGGCTGCATGGACACAAATTGATTGGATTAGGTAGATCCTCAAATTGCAGTTTTGGTTAATCTGAAGTTGAATGTACAAAGATTGTAACTCTACGGCTGATCATAAACTATACAATCTGATTGTTTATTCTCCTCTAGATATACCGTTGACTATGTAGTATAAGGGCCTGCCCCATTTCATATAATTAAATGGACTATTTAGTGCTCATATTACATTGCTTTGGTAAAGCTATAGAAGATTGTACAATCAGACTGCATAGTGTATTGCATAGTTTGAGATTTGAACCGGTAATGGGCAGGCTGAACAAACCAAGTTGATAGATTTTTAACTTGGGTACAACCAGCCTGCCAGATTCTCTTGCACTAATCGCTGTCTTCTCCCATTGGGACGGCTTCCCCTGACAGGAAAAGACAATTCCTCAGCTGGAGGGGTTCCCCTGGTACTAGGGTTGTCCCAATACCCCTTTTTTAGGACCGAGTACAAGTACCGATACTTTTTTTTTCAAGTAGTCGCCGATACCGAATACCGATACTTTTTTTAAATGTCCCCCCACTTATGCAGCCATGTCCCCCCACTTATGCAGCCATGTCCCCCCACTTATGCAGCCATGTCCCCCCACTTATGCAGCCATGTCCCCCCACTTATGCAGCCATGTCCCCCCACTTATGCAGCCATGTCCCCCCACTTATGCAGCCATGTCCCCCCACTTATGCAGCCATGTCCCCCCACTTATGCAGCCATGTCCCCCCACTTATGCAGCCATGTCCCCCCACAAATGCAGCCATGTCCCCCCACAAATGCAGCCATGTCCCCCCACAAATGCAGCCATGTCCCCCCACTTATGCAGCCATGTCCCCCACTTATGCAGCCATGTCCCCCACATATGCAGCCATGTCCCTCCAGCCATGTCCCCCCATACCTTTCAAATGAAAGCTGTGATGTTCCCGCACGCTTTAACCATGCGGCGTGTGCGGCGGCTTTCATTGCGCCGTGTGCGGCGGAGGCGGGTCAAGTATTCTATTTAGGTATCGGGGGTATTTGCGGGAGTACAAGTACTCCCGCAAATACTCGGTATCGGTCCCGATACCAATACTGGTATCGGGACAACCCTACCTGGTAGCAATCAAATTTCTATCCTGCATGGCGTGGTGGGAAATTTGCACCGTGTCTAAGGTAAGCATGTTGTATTTGTGTGCAGTGAGCTTTGTATTGCTCCCTCTAATACTGGAGATGAGAAGCTGTAGATCAGGGGTGTCAAACTGGTGGCCCTCCAGCTGTTGCAAAACTACAAGTCCCATGAGGCATTGCAAGGCTAACAGTTACAAGCATGACTCCCGCAGGCAGAGGCATGATGGGACTTGTAGTTTCGGAACAGCTGGAGGGCCGCCAGTTTGACACCCCTGCTGTAGATGAAGGGGTGACGGATGCCATTGGAGGATGTCCTCCTGATACACGGAGAGCACTAGGTGCTTCTTCTAGGGGAGATGTTTTATTAGGATTTCATCTTCTCCAGAGACCCCGTTCTGTAGGTCAGGCTGTGATTGGGGGATATCCTGGGCTGAGCTCCAGCCTGAAGATAGCCTCTATTGGCCTACTGGGCTCACCTCTGGGGTCGGGAGAATTTGGTACATATAGTACCTGGATAGACCTGATCTTATCTCCGTGCATTGCCTTGATTTACAGGTTTTCATGCAGGTTTCGGCCTCTTGCCCGGCTTTCCTGGAAGGAGAAAAGTAGCATCAAAAATGTGCCTAAAGCCGTGTTTTTGTAAACGCGTTTAGGTGCGTTGGGCGTAATTAATTTCATTGACCGGAATAATGCCTTGTTCTAGCCATTGATATTAATTAACACCCAACTGGTAAACCCGCCTACTGTTAATGTGCATGTAGGCGTGTAAAACTATGGACACATAGGGGGAGGTTTACTAAAACTGGTGCAGCGCTACATAGTAACCAATCAGCATCCAGGTGTTAGACCCCTTTCACACAGGCTGTCTAATCAGGTCCACCTGTCTGCTTTTCAGGCAGACCTGATCGGACCCTCCAGTTAGTTAAAAAAAAAAGTGTGAAATGCAAACCTCCAGTGGGTGTAACAAGATTTCCACTTACCCGCTTCTCAGTGTATCCTTACTATGGACGAGTGCAGGGTGTAGCAAGATGGCGGCAATGAAAAGTCATATTTTGACGGGTCGCCATATTGATGAAACAGCTGCTTCCCTGGCTGTATTGGCCAGGTAAACAAAGAACCGAAACAGGAAGTGACAAGATACTAGTGGCTTCCTGTTTTTGATGTCACACAGTGAGGTCA
This sequence comes from Rana kukunoris, assembly GCA_029574335.1. Taxonomy (NCBI): domain Eukaryota; kingdom Metazoa; phylum Chordata; class Amphibia; order Anura; family Ranidae; genus Rana; species Rana kukunoris. The sequence goes on from CM056056.1 coordinate 142,052,024, forward strand.
CTGTGCTTCTCTATGCAATGCAGGCAGGCCGTGCTGTATATATTAGGGGGACCAAACATTCCCAGTTTCAGGGGACAGTCCCCTGATTGTCCCTGGACCAAGTCTGTCCCTGGTTTTGTCCCCAGATTGGCTTTAATAGGGGACAGGGGCAATTTTAAAGACAATCGGTGCAGAGTAGAAAAAAAAAATAGCATTACACCCCCCTGCCACCTGACTATCTCCTTGCCTTCCGTGGCGGAGTGATCTTCCTCCGCTCCCCATCCAGTAGAAGCCAGGGTCCAAAGAGTAAGGGCCCTTTCACACGGGGCGGATCAGTATTGATCCGCTCCGTGTGTTCGTAAGCTCAGCGGAGATCCTCATTGGCCATGTTTAATATTGAGATTAGGTGGGATTATTTATTTTTTTATGCCATAAACGTGAATGACAGAAGGGAATGTCCATAGAGTATAATGGGAAGAATTATATAAACTTATTTGCACACAGAACTTGGAGACATAGAGACTTCACCTTTCCCACAGGTGTTCCTCATGTACAGTAGCAGATTGTAAGATTGAGATTATTTGGGATTCCAGCTGTTTTCTAAGGAATGACAGATATAAAAAAAATAGAAAGGAATGCCCATAGAGTATAATGGGAAGCAAGATGTGACCTGGAGTCAGAACCATTGGTCATATCAGATCCATCTTTAGCAGACACACTCTCTATGTTCAGGGATGATGTCCAAACTTAATGTTAAGAGGGATTAATATTGTTTTCTATGAAATGACAAACATAAGGCTGAGTATGGTTGGGTATTGCTGGGTATGGCTGAGTGTGGTTGGGATGCCTAAGCATGGATGGGTGGATGAGTGCCGCAATGGACTAAGAGCAGCGCTGTGGGAACTAGATATGCAGCCCACAGCGCTGCTACACCCGATCTCTCCCCTCTCCGCTCACACTGTGCCGATCGGTACAGAGAGGGGAGAGAGGAACTGGACGTGACACCGGTTTGTTTACAAGTGATTGCTCCATCATTTGTCAGCGCAAACGCATGGTAAATGGCTGCTGTCAGTGGCCATTTACCGTGATGCGCTGGGTCCGGTCACGGATACTCCTGTGTGTGCGCCTGCGATTCAGGACGTCCCTGAGTTATTGAGCCACGCTGAAGCCTTCATTTGGCAATAGGTGGTTGTTAAAGGGTTAAATCAAGGTTGGACACTTATGCAGTTTAGCCAGTATACTTCTTTTAAGATTGCATCCAATGGCGACCTCCTCAATTTTGCAACGAACACGCATCAAAAAAATTGAACATACAATACCAAGCTTTGCAATATTCTCTCTAATTGAAATATTAGTATAAATTGAAGGCAATCTGAGATCAGCGACTGCACAGTTTCGACAAGAACATGTTCTTCATCAAGCAGCATGTGCGCTTGATGAAGAACATTATGTTTGAAACTGTGCATTCGCTTTTCTCAGATTACCTGTAATGTATATGATTATTTGAAGTAAAGAGAATATTGCATCTTCAATCTTTATTAGGGGTGCAGCGGATCAAAAAACTTATGGTTCGGATCGTTTATCGGATAATTTTTCGGATCAAAAAAAAAAAAAGTCGTTACATGGCTCAAGCACTTTCAGCATGTGTTTAACTACTTGAGATCCGCGCTACAGCCGAATGACGGCTCTAGCGCGAATCTAAATTGTCAACAAGCCGTCAATTGACGGCTTGTCATTAGCTGTTTCCCGGCGCGCGCTCCAGAGCGCGCTGCGGGGAAACACTGTGTTGCCCGTGTTCCTTGGACACAGCCAATCACAGATCGCCGCGAACGGCCAATCAGAGTGGCCGTTTGCGATGCGATCTGTGCGGCCAATGAGAGATGATCTCATAGATCATCTCTCATTGCCGTTTTACATAGAGACAGCGTCCGCCATAACGTCGCAGTCGCAATAAAAATCGCAGATCGCCGCCATTTCTAGTAAAAAAAAAATAATAAAAAATAATAATTCTGTCCCCTATTTTGTAGGCACTATAAATTTTGCGCAAACCAGACGCTTATTGCGATTTTTTTTTTTTTTTTTTTTACCAAAAATATGTAGAAGAATACGCATCGCCCTAAACTGAGAAAAAAAGTTTTTTTTTTTTTTTTAATTGGGATATTTATTATAGCAACAAGTAAAAAATATTGTATTTTTTTCAAAATTGTCGCTCTTTTTTGTTTATAGCGCAAAAAATAAAAACCGCAGAGGTGATCAAATACCACCAAAAGAAAGCTCTACTTGTGGGGAAAAAAGGACGTCAATTTTGTTTGGAAGCCACGACGCACGACCGCGCAATTGTCAGTTAAAGCGACGCAGTGCCAGTAGCTGAAATATCACCTGGGCAGGAGGGGGTATAAGTGCCCAGTAAGCAAGTGGTTAAAGCCCTCGTATTGCACAACCGAATATGGCCTCATGTCTGCACCTATAAACACACCAATAGCGTTTGTGATGGCTTTAGCCCGGTCTGATTGTGCTAGGGGCTGCTTAAATGCTGCGGGGATAAGTGTTTTTTGAGCAGCTAGCTTTTGTTTTCACTTCTGTCTGTGAAACACCGGGGTGATGACACTTCAAATGTGTGGCCATGCTTGATGTGTTTCCACTGTCATATGGCTTTCTTGTGCCACAGTGCCTACACACCGTCACGGTTTTATCCACTAACCTCTTTCCTTCATCATTATATTTGACAGGGAAGCCAAAATGCTCTAGTCATGATGGGAATTGTAGTTCCTGAACAACTGGCGAGCCATAGTTTGGAGACCCCCTACTGCCTATGCAATGCCCACATGTGATGCCAAGCTTCCATGAGTGACACCCTCCGATCATAAAACGAAGATGGGTCTCTGTGCGGTTGTTGCCTGGGTCTCTGTGCGGTTGTTGCCTGGGTCTCTGTGCGGTGGTTGCCTGGGTCTCTGTGCGGTGGTTGCCTGGGTCTCTGTGCGGTGGTTGCCTGGGTCTCTGTGCGGTGGTTGCCTGGGTCTCTGTGCGGTGGTTGCCTGGGTCTCTGTGCGGTGGTTGCCTGGGTCTCTGTGCGGTGGTTGCCTGGGTCTCTGTGCGGTGGTTGCCTGGGTCTCTGTGCGGTCTCTGTGCGGTCGTTGCCTGGGTCTCTGTGCGGTCGTTGCCTGGGTCTCTGTGCAGTCGTTGCCTGGGTCTCTGTGCGGTCGTTGCCTGGGTCTATCTTGCTGCAGCTTCTAATGCACAATGTTTGAAGCTCAGTGTGCAGTGAAATCCGAATCATTTTGGTACAGGAGAGGAGTCTGTATAACTACGAGACTGAAGCTTAGGTTGGAGTTCAGCTTTAATTAAGTTTCAAGTGAGGAAAACCAAGTGACCTAAATAAAGGATGCCATGGTGGGAAGGTGTTGGGAAATGCAGACACAGTGTCAGAATTGGTGCTGCTACCAGCCGGCTCCTCCCTGGATTTTATAGCTTTTCATGTGTCAGTTTTGGCCTCCTCAGGCTGTAGCGGTGAGAGGAGGATGGATTTATGGCCTGGTGTTGTCTCGGCTCCCCTTGCTGTTTTCTCAGTGAATATGAACAGATTAATAATTGGAGTTTATCCCCCTGGTATGTACATGATAGGTGGATAGACGCATGGAGTGTGTGTGCAATGTGTAATGTGTGTGTGCATCGAGGATCACACCCAGCCAGGAAAGTTCCAGGTAGGCAGCGCACCTCATAAATGACCGTCTGGCTCGGGTTTGGAACATTTTCTGCAGTAGTCAGTGGAAGAACATGTTCTCTTGTCTGCTCCGAACTGTTTGTTCCAGGAGTGGAAGGACAGGCAATATGATACGGATGGAATTCTCCAGAGGTGTCACATATCAGAAAATCTGCTGAGAAAATCCGCTCACCTGACACAGGCGTCCTATCAGGAGCTCTTACTATTGGGGCCCGTTCACACTGGCTGCAGCCCCCGCCGCCCCTCTGTGGATTGGTTCATCCTTGTGCGCGCACCTCTGCGTGTTATCAGTGATTTCCTGTGCATTGCGTGTAGGGTAGCCCTATACAAAAGAAACGCAGAAAAAGACGCCCTTCCAAAAACACTGCAGCACCACACACTTTGGCACTTGCAAAAACGCACATATTTGCAGATGCACAGGGTTGTCGTTTAACAATTAATGGCATCCCCACACATTGGCTAAAGTGCAGCACATTTCTCTGCATGTTGGGAAAGCGTGCAATTTGATTAGGTGAAGTTGGTATTCATTTAGACATGAAATTTCGATTTTAGTTTTAGCCATATTCTTTTGACTAACATGCCGTTTTAGTCGTATTTTTAGTCATCTGAGTTTCAGTGTTGGTTGACTAAAATCTCCAGTAGATTTTAGTTCACTAAAATCTAATGGGTGTAGTTAAATTGTAATGCATTATTTAAACATTTCTCAAGAATTTCCAAACTCATGATATACTCCTGGAGTAGAAATCTAATAACATGTTATTTGTGGTATTAACGTTGTATTGTATTGTATCGTATTTATGGCATTATTTTGTTGTTTTTCAGTCATCTGAATTGTTTGTCATATTTTAGTTGACTAAAATAGTGTTAATTTTGTGGCTGAAATTACCACTGGTTGACAAGTGACTGAAAGGCTACAATTTATATTTTCACCACTTGTTTTATCCCTGAAAGGGGCACATGACCTGACCGCACTGCAACTGCTGCATTACACACATGGGGTAACATATTTGCCACAACGCGTATAATCCAGGCCCACTGCCATTGCAACTTAAGGGGGGACAGTTGAGGGTTCTGCAACCCAGCCGCCCATTTGTTCTGTCACCCATGTGAAAAAAATAAAAAGGAATGCAGCACTAAAATTATTTATTTGTAGAGAAATTGTAGTAATACAACAATGTGAAGACAAACTTCTAAGTCCAATTAAGGAAAATGTGAAACACACTTTGTTAGGAACCTGGCAAATCACCAGCATACAGGAATTAAAATTAAAAGCTCCTGGAGTGAATTGTTCTCAATATTGAAAAATTGATGAGCTGAGCTAGACAAAAATACTAATCATTAGTGAATAATAACTAAAGGTGAATAACAATAAATAAAAAAATCACAATAATTAGAAATCTCTAATAATAATCATTGTGAGATCTAATAAAAAGTCCAGTGTTAATTCTTCATAAATTGTGATGTGAAGAGAAGGAGAAAAAAATGCACATCCGGCTAATCCCCCGTAGAAGTCCCATCGTGACGAAACGTACGTAGGGTGCCGTGACATCATCGCGTTCTGTCCTGTACGCAGGCTGAGTTTTTCCGGTCGACTAGCGAGAGGTATCAAATCTTGGATCGACATTGTTATATGCCGTTCTTTCATCGAATAGATGTAAGTGCATTATCTATTAAAGCTCTTCTTTGTTTATACGTTATACGCTATGAGAGTCTCCTTTTTTATTATTTACCATCCATGTACCCTTCCCGGAGCCATTGCTGAAAGTCAATTCGGATTCATGCTGTTTGGTTGTGGGGAGACCGGATGTCCCTGTGCTCCATAAGGCTGGTGCAAAACAGTCTTTCCTTGCGGTAAGCAGGCAATCTTACCACATATGTCTATGGTGTTTCTTTTTTTCTTCCTCATCTGATGATTATTGGAATTTACCTGGCATTTTTTTTCTCCTTCTCTTCACATCACAATTTTATGAAGAATTAACACTGGACTTTTTATTAGATCTCTCAATGATTATTTTTAGAGATTTCTAATTATTGTGATTTTTTTTATTTTTTATTTATTGTTATTCACCTTTAGTTATTATTCACTAATAATTAGTATTTTTGTCTAGCTCAGCTCATCAATTTTTCAATATTGAGAACAATTCACTCCAGGAGCTTTTAATTTTAATTCCTGTATGCTGGTGATTTGCCAGGTTCCTAACAAAGTGTGTTTCACATTTTCCTTGATTGGACTTAGAAGTTTGTCTTCACATTGTTGTATTACTACAATTTCTCTACAAATAAGTAATTTTAGCGCTGCATTCCTTTTTTATTTTTTATGTATTTTTGATTGTTGTACACGATTCTTGTGCCAGCTGCTTATTTTCAACCTTATCATTGGTAACCAATTTTGATTAGCGCAGCGTCAGCCCCTTGTGGGTTTCATTTACCCATGTGAATGAGCGCATAAAGAGGTTTCCACTTCCTGTTTTTGGTGACATTTTACCAGCGAGAGAGTACAGTAAACACAATAAATGCTGATAGATTTCCCAGGTAGTCCCTGGGACAGGAAGTCAAGCAAAATGTCTCTAATGGATGCCCAGATATCACTGAGACCTGACTGGAGCTCTAACCCTAGTTTTGGCTCTAGATATACATTACCAGTTGTTTGAATAGTAATGGAGAGGAATGACGGGATACAAAACGTGGTCATTGCTCAGATAGGAGACCTGTACAGACTGATGGGACAAAGGGAGGCTCATTTAAAGACTCCCTCACATAAATAGGTCATTAGCATTGTACGCCGTCTGTTTTCTATCCATCTCTGTCTGGACCTGTGTGCTTCTCTCTAGTCATGTGGAGACTTCTGTAATTCCATACTTGAAGACAAATCTTAATGACTGAAACTAGTTGTGCAACTTTGCTATGTGTTAAGCCAGCCATAGATGGATCAAAATTTGGTTTGGTCAGCAGGGACCCGCCAAATTGTGATCCATTTTTGGGCAGACTGGTTGTACTGGATTCATATTGTGTGTTTCTTATGTACGATCACTGCCGCTAGCAGCATTGATCATTGTATTCTGACAGCAGAGATGCCTTCCACTGTCAGAATACAATAGCTCAGCAGTAGGAATCCCCTCATCAATGCTGACTGGGGGGGAATCAAGCGTTTTTTTTTTTTTTTCTTGTTTTAAGGAAAGAAAATTGCATAATGTATGTCTATCCTAAGTAAGACTATGCTTAGATGGGCAGCTGTTATTGCCACACCTCTGAAAAGGGATCTGCAGTGGGATCCCTTGTCAGAGGCAGTTGACAGGGGGTGAGGATGGGATATGTCCCCTCCTCACTGCGTGTTTTAACCCTGTAAATGTTGCACCACTACATGCATTGCCGACAGTCGTGGGACAATTGCAGCACAGCCCCATGAGTGGGTCGCATTTAGCAACGGTAATGCCCATGGAATGCAGAGGGGATGACTTAGTTGTTGCTGCTTTTTTGCCGCCATTCACGCTACATGTATCTTTGGGATCGGGTAGCCCATTCATTTCTTTAACCCTAGTTAACGCCTTCCTCCTTTTTTTTTATTATCATTTATTTATTTATTTATTTTTGTAAATACCATCACCATAGTTTTAACAAACTACCACATTGTAGTATTGTGATAAAAAGGGCAATTAAAAAATGATGGCGTTTCCACACCTCCACAGTGAATTGGTGTGAACAGGCGGTACGTTGCCACCTGTTTTTAACCCTGTAACTACAACACCACTGCCTTGCAAACTGCACCTAATGCAGGGTGGTTGGGACATGGCCACATTACCTTGAATAGGTCATGTACCGCAATGGAGGGGGGGGGGGTTGGGCTATAGATTTTGGCCCAACATGTCTGCACCCCCATCTGGCTGTGAATGGGCAGGCAATATTCTGGGACCTGTGACATGTCCTAGAAGATTGCAGGGGGGGTGTGATCTTCTTTTGGGCGCCAGGGGAGGACGTGGGAGCTGGGTGCCCCTAAAAACAGGGTACCCGCTCCCCCCTCTCTCCAAACTAATGTGGCATATCAGGGGGTCAGTTCGCTTTCAGATAAAAGTGGTCTCTGCAGCGGATTCCCCGCAAGATCACTTTTATCAGTGGCGGGCCCCCCTCCTGCCGCGCTCCTGTGCCCTCAGCCGTTTACCGTGGCCGTCGGTAACGGCGGAGACGATCTGGACCTGTCCCTAGCCTGACATGATGACGAGTGAGGGGAAGCTGGCCCCCATCCCTCTCCAAGTCATTGCAGGGCGGAAGCAAGGGAAAAACATCACTTTCGCCCATAGCTCTTAAAGGGACATTTTATTTTTTCAAATGACATTTTTTTTTCCTTTATTATTGCTTTTTAGTGTAAATATGAGATCTGAGGTCTTTTGGACCCCGGATCTCATATTTACGAGGACCTGTCATGCTTTTTTCCATTACAAGGGATGTTTACATTCCTTGTAATAGGAATAAAAGTGACACCATTTTTTTTTTTTTAAAAGAACAGTGAAAAATAAAAGGTAAAATAAATAAGATAAATAAAAAAAAAAAAATGCAACCACGCCCTGTCCTGCCGAGCTCGCGTGCAGAAGATTACGTGATTAACGCCCACATATGAAAACGGTGTTCAAACCACACGCGAGGTATCGCCACGATCGGTAGAGCGAGAGCAATAATTCTAGCACTAGACCTCTGTAACTCAAAACAACTTGTACAATTTTATGAACGTCGCCTCTGGAGATATTAAAGGGTAAAAGTTTGTCGCCATTCCACGAGCGGGCGCAATTTTGAAGAGTGACATGTTGGGTAGCAATTTATTTGGCATAACATTATCTTTTACATTATCTTTTACAATATAAAAAAAAATTTGGCTAACTTTACTGTTGTCTTATTTATTTTAATTCAAAAAAGTGTATTTCTTCCAAACAAAGTGCGCTAATACGATGTAACAGAAAAAAGTATTGCAACCACCGCCATTTTATTCTCTAGGGTGTTAGTACATTTATATATATATAAATAATATATATATATAAATAATATTTGTTTGGGGGTTCTAAGTAATTTTCTAGCAAAAAAATAACAAAAAATGTATTTAACATGTAAACACCAAATCTCAGAGATGGGCTTGGTAACGTAGTGGTTAAAGCTCGGCTCAACTACCTGATTTTTACAGCCCCCAATTGTAAGTGTAAAGGAGCCAGCCAGAAGGGATCTCCAAACTTTTCAAACAAAGGGCCAGGCTATCATCCTTCAGACTTTAGGGGGGGGGGCCAGATTGTGTCCAGTGAGGTTAGAACATGTCCTGGGCCCAGCATTCGTGAGAATAAACATGGATTCAGGGTTTGTGGTCAGTAGGAGGTGTTGTGCCCCATCATTGGCAGGAATTAATAGCAAAAAATAAAATCCTGCCCAAAATATACGGACCACCTTGACCCAAAAGAGTAACCCTGGCACTGACCTAGATCAGACCTTGAACAAGGTATTTCTCCCAAGCGTCTTCCAGGACAGCCCATGAGACCTAGGGCTCCTCCCACCAGGACAGGAAACACGTTAACCCCCACCAGATAAAAGGGCGGTCCTCCAGGCCCCATGCCAGTATTAGTGTTTCCTCCGGACGGGGGGTAACATGTTTCCTGGAACTGGTTCCCCTAGGTCTCTAGAGCCAGGCTCCTGGAGCTGTGCTGGAGCACAATGGGTGAGTGTTGTTTCCTACCTCTTCCTACCCAGAGCGGCACATCCATCGGGGAGTTGGTTTGTGGCTGCTGTCCCTGTTCTCGGTGCATGGGGAATGTCTGTACCGTCATGATTGTCCGTGCTCCCCCTGCAAAGAATCGCTGGTTCTCTTTTTTTTTCAGCGCTGCGCTGGAGCAGCAGAGCGGCTTTTCCCCTGCCAGTACAGCCAGGCTAGAACATGCAGGGGAAGGAGGAAGCCGCGCGGCAGGAAGGGGCGGAACTTGCGTTCCACGCTGGTTCAGGAAGTCCCGGAGGGGTCACTTCCGGGGCGTATGACGTCATTGGCGGGCGCCGGAGACGCTGGTTCCTGTCTCAAAAAACGGCGCGAACAGAGACGCTGGGTGACTGGCGTTTTCAAAAAGCGGTAACCCAGCACAGGCTGCGGACCACGACGGGGGCAGGATGGACTCCTTTGAAATTCCTGCACAGGCAGTGGAATCAAGCCCAAACGCCAGCTCCTCACAGGTAAGCCTGAAGTAATACCTTCTTCTTGCACAAACCTGTGAGTGTCTTTTCTTCCCCTTGTAACTAGTAAGGACTAGGTGAAGGGTGCACATTTTTCTTTTCTCCTGCACGGGGTGTGATGGAGGGTATGTGGCAAGTGTATTTATAGGGTTATTTGTTCTCTTGCAGGCCAAGATTCAGGACAAAGCCCAAGCGCAGCCACCAAAAAGAAAGTGTGCAGTGTGTGGTAGTAAACTGAGCTCCTCATGGAGTAAACCAGTTTGCCGCTCCTGTATTTCAGGCCTAACTAAAGATGAACCGGTAGCCTCATGTCAGAAAATTCTGACTTCAGTTAGTGATGAGCTTAAATCTACCTTTAGCTCTTTCAGAAATCTAATTGGTAAATTGCAGGCTCCCTCAGAGGGTCCGTCTTCAAGCAGAAGATCCACAGTTAGTAACATTACACAACAAAATGTGGAGAGTGAAGACTCTGAGACTGAAGCTAGATCTACCCGTTCCTCTCCAGAGGAATCAGGGTCAGATTCAGGGCCCAGGGATAGAGAATCCTCTAGGGGCTCAAGATTTAAGTTGTCTCTGGAAGAAGTGGATAGCTTATTAAAGGCCATTTATGCAACTCTGGAAATGGAAGAGGAGGAGGTACATTTGTCTAAACATGACCTTATGTACAAAGGTTTGCACAAAAAGAAATCTAAAGTTTTTCCTGTGCACAGTTCCCTCCTTGATACTATCAAGCTGGAGTGGGAAAATCCAGAAAGAAAACCTTTCTTTTCCGGTAACCTAAAAAGAAGGTTTCCATTTGATGAGGATACAGCGCAGCCGTGGAATAAAAGTCCAAAGTTAGACGCACCTCTTTCAAAAGTTTCAAAAAATTCGGACTTAGCGTTTAATGATATGGGTACGCTTAAGGACCCGATGGACAAAAGAGGAGATATTCTCCTTCACAGAGCCTGGGATTCAGCTATTGGAAATCTCAAGCCGGCTCTTGCCTCCACTTGTGTAGCCAGAAACCTGGAAGAATGGCTTACACAGATAAAAAAACATCTGTTGGCAGGTACCTCTAGGGAAGAGATTCTGAAATCCTTCCCGATTCTTTTTAATGCTGTGGGTTTTCTAGCAGACTCTTCCGCAGAGTCAGTAAGAATGACGGCTAGGACTTCGGCCTTAGTGAATTCAGCCAGAAGAAGCCTTTGGCTTAAAACCTGGTCAGGCGATGCAGCCTCTAAATTACGCCTATGTGGGCTTCCCCTAACGGGGGATCATCTTTTCGGCCCAGGGCTGCAGGAAGCACTGGAACGTACGGCCGATAGAAAAAAGGCCTTTCCAGAGAACAAAAAGAAACAGACAGCTAAAAAAAAAATTTCGTGGCCAATACAGGCAGCAGGGTCCTAGAGAAAAGGACAATAGGCCCAAGAAGCATTGGGACGGGCACAAGGGCAAAGGTAGAGGGGGTGTTTTGTTTCGCACACCTCAACAGCCCGCCAAGCCACAGTGACCAGCATCTCCCCGTGGGAGGAAGATTGAGGGCCTTTCTCCCACAGTGGGCAGCAGTCACTTCAAGTCCCTTCATCCTGGATCTAGTGGCAAATGGATACAGGCTGGAATTCTCCTGCCAACCACCAGAGCGACTATTGATCACCTCTCTTCCCAAAGATCGGGAGAAAGCGAGGGCTCTGGGTCTCCAAATAGGAGACTTGCTAGATCAGAAGGTCCTGGTTCCTGTTCCCCAATCAGATCAGGGCAAGGGGTTCTATTCCCATATTTTTGCGATCAGAAAGCCGTCAGGAAAGTATCGGCTTATTCTGAATCTGCGGTCTCTAAATCGATCGATCAGGTACAAGCATTTCCGTATGGAGACAGTATTCTCAATCCGAAATCTGCTTTACCCAAACTGCTTCATGGCCACTTTGGACTTAAGGGATGCTTATCTACATGTCCCGATCCATCCAGCATTCCAAAGATTCCTGAGGATAGCGGTCAAATTGGGAACAGGAATCCGGCACTTTCAATTTCAAGCCCTCCCCTTTGGTCTGTCTTCAGCCCCACGCATCTTTACAAAGGTGTTAGGGGAAGCGCTGGCTCCGCTAAGGTTGAAAGCAATAACTGTCATCCCTTACCTGGACGACCTGTTAATAGTGGCAGATTCTTACCAGAAATTACTAGGAGATCTCCAGACGGTACAGGACTTCCTTCAGTCCTTAGGCTGGCTCATAAACAGGGAGAAGTCTTCCCTAAATCCAGCTCAGAGGGTGAAATATCTGGGCTACGACATCTGCTCAGTAAACCAGAAGGTTTTTCTCCCAGGGGAAAAGGTTTCCAAGATGGTGCAAGCAGTTTCAGCTCTACAGACCAGTCAGTTGGTCACGCTGAGGGAGATTTCAAGTACTGTAGGTCTGATGACCTCATGTTTTCCGGCAGTGCCATGGGCAAGATTCCATCAAAGACCGTTGCAGATGTTTCTCCTGAGAAACTGGGATGGAGATGTAAGGTCTCTGCAGTCAAAAGTTCTGTTACCTACCAAGGTGAAAAGAAGCCTATGGTGGTGGAGGACACATCTTCACCTAACAAGGGGCCTGCCATGGTCCATTCCTGTGTCCAAAAGGATCACGACGGACGCGAGTTCCTGGGGATGGGGGGCCCACCTCAGCGACCAGGTCGCACAGGGAAAATGGTCTGGGAAAGAAGCCAAAGCTTCATCGAACCAGAGGGAACTGCTAGCGGTTCAGAGAGCCCTGCAAGCCTTTCAGTCGGAGATCAGGGGTCACAATCTCCAGATCCTATCCGACAATATTGCAACAGTGGCGTACCTCAACAAGCAGGGAGGCACGAGGAGTCGGATACTTCAAGAGGTTGCTCAGGGAATTTTTACTTGGGCAGAAGTAAATCTAGCCTCAATATCCGCTGTGCACCTGAAGGGGACAAAAAACTGCCTGGCAGACTACCTCAGTCGCCACAGGGTGGAGCGAGACAACTGGTCGCTTCATCCAGAAGTATTTGCAGAGATCACCAACAAATGGGGTTGGCCCGAAGCAGATTTGTTTGCAAATCGGCTCAACCGCAAGACGGAGGAGTTCTTTTCTCTGAACCCAGAAGATCGATCACTGGGGATCGATGCACTGGCGAATCCGTGGCCATTCGACCTCTGCTACGCCTTCCCGCCGATCAGGCTTATTCCAGAAGTACTACGGAAGTTTCTCCTAGAAGAAATGGACCTAATTCTGATCGCCCCCTTCTGGCCCAAGAGGTCATGGTTTTCCCGGCTACAGTCTCTGGTCTCGAAGCCTCCATTAAGACTTCAGGAGAGAGAGGACCTGTTATCTCAGGGTCCAGTGTCACACCCACAAGTAGTGTCCTTAAGCTTGACGGCTTGGTATCTGAAGAGAAGATACTGAAGGCTCAGGGGTTTTCTGACAAAGTGATCAAAACTTTGGTAAATTGCAGAAAACCAGTCACTAGAGCCATATATTCCAAGGTTTGGAAAAAGTTTAATTCATGGTTGTCTGAAAACCAAAGATCAACGCATGATGTTCCTTCTGTTTTGGAATTTTTTCAAGAGGGTGTCGACAAGGGTCTTTCGGTTAGTACCTTGAAAGTACAAGCGGCAGCTATTAGTGTTTTCCTCCAGGTTTCTCTTCTGGAAAATCCCACGGTAGCGAGATTTTTTAAATCCATTTCCAGGGCCAGGCCAGTAGTGATAAGAAGTTGTCCAACTTGGGACCTGTCCCTGGTGCTTCAAACTCTGGTAGAACCTCCTTTTGAGCCCTTAGAGGAGATTTCTGTTAAATTACTTACCCTAAAAACTATTTTTTTGGTAGCAATTACCTCAGCTCGTAGGGTAAGCGAGTTACAGGCTTTGTCAGTAAGGGAGCCATTTCTCAAAATTTTTAAGGATCGTGTCGTGTTAAAAACGGATCCAGGGTTTTTACCCAAAGTAGCTAGTGCATTCCACAGATCACAGGATATTGTACTGCCATCCTTCTGTAGTTCACCGCAGGGTGATCAGGAAAAGAAATTTAGTTTTTTAGACGTAAGAAGATCCCTTCTCATCTATTTAGAGGTCACAAAGACCTTCAGAAAGACAGACGCTTTATTTATCCTTTTCTCAGGCACACATAAGGGTAAGAGGGCATCTAAAGCCACATTGGCTAGATGGATTAAACAGGCCATCTCAGAAGCCTATAAAATTAAAGAAATTCCTACCCCTTTTGTTACTGCGCACTCAACAAGAGCTTTGTCCGCGTCTTGGGCTGAGAGGGCTGGTGCTACACCGGAACAAATTTGCAAGGCTGCCACATGGTCCAGTTATTCGACCTTCATGAAACATTATCGCCTGGATTTGCTATCTGCTCAAGAACAGGCGTTTGGTCGAAAGGTCCTTCAGGCAGTTGTCCCACCCTAGACTGGTAAGTTCTGGCTCATCGTCTCATGGGCTGTCCTGGAAGACGCTTGGGAGAAAAGATGAGTTAGGCTTACCGGTAACTCCTTTTCTGAGAGTCTTCCAGGACAGCCGGATTCCCACCCGGTTTTTGTATGGAAGTTATGTGTATTAATGCATATGTTTTTCAGGGAAGTCCTACGGTTCTCGAGAAGACTGGCATGGGGCCTGGAGGACCGCCCTTTTATCTGGTGGGGGTTAACGTGTTTCCTGTCCTGGTGGGAGGAGCCCTAGGTCTCATGGGCTGTCCTGGAAGACTCTCAGAAAAGGAGTTACCGGTAAGCCTAACTCATCTTTTTTTCTTTCTCTCCCCCCCCCCCCCCCCCCCTTCTCTGCAAGGAAAGTGATCTGGAATCAGGAGATTAATGCTGGGTGGCTGCACAGAAATACCATGATGTTTATTTATGTTTCAAGTAGGGTTGCACTCATCCTATTTTTGCCAATGCTTGTGCTCAAATACTCGCCAATACTTTTTCTGTGCGACATACATGTGCCTGTCATTTGTTTAGCTCACAGTTTATCTTTAAAAAAATAAAAAAACTGCAATAAATGATGTGTGTGTATATGTGTGTATATATATATATGTATGTATGTATGTATGTATGTATGTATGTGTGTACTGTGGCCCAGATTCACAGAGAGTTGGGCGCACATTATGCCGCCGTAGCGCAAACGCCGTATGCTACGCCGACGCAGCGCGGAGAGGCATGCACTGTATTCAGCAAGCTATTGCTCCCAACGTTGCGTCGGCGTGGCATATTTTTCAAAGGCGTAGGTGGAAGTGGGCGTGACCCCATGCAAATGATAGTCCGTGCAAGGTGCAGTGTTTTACGCCCCGGCGTATCACGAACTGTGCATGTGACGTGGACGCATGAAACTGCACCCTTATGCGCATGCTCACAAATACGCCGGCACAACTGCCTAAACTATGTACGCTGTGAATGTAACGTACGCCCAATACGCTGGCCTGTGTTCTGTGGGGCAGACCTTTGCATGTCTGTTGCCAGGTTGCGCCTCATCTATGGGGAATAACTTTACGCCGGACATACAATTTACGCACACCTACGTTCGTGAATCGCCTCATTTCCCTCATTTCCCTCATTTCCCTCATTTCCCTCATTTCCCTCATTTCCCTCATTTCCCTCATTTCCCTCATTTCCCTCATTTCCCTCATTTCCCTCATTTCCCTCATTTCCCTCATTTCCCTCATTTCCCTCATTTCCCTCATTTCCCTCATTTCCCTCATTTCCCTCATTTCCCTCATTTCCCTCATTTCCCTCATTTCCCTCATTTCCCTCATTTCCCTCATTTCATGCCTAATCAATGGGAGCAGCGACATGCGTCCAGACGAAAAGTACGCCCACGCTACGCCAGGGGAAATAAGCTACGTCGGCGTAGGGTGGCCAGTTTTTAGGCGTATGTTGGTTTGTATATGCGGCGCACAGATACGCAGGCGCACATTTGCACTTGGGGGCGCACATTTGCACTTGGGGGCGCACATTTGCACTTCGGCGTAAGTGCTTTGTGAATCTGGGCCATTGTGTGTGTGTGTGTGTGTGTGTGTGTGTGTGTGTGTGTATAGTGTGTGTGGGGGGGGGGGGTATACTGTATATGTGTGTGTTTTCAGCTGCCCGTCCTGGAGATGAATCTACCATAGGATCAGTAGACCTATTTCTGTTTATTTCTGCAGCACCTATCTTAGCTGAGTATCATTGTGTAAGAACAAGCTCTCTCTGATTCATACATATTTGTGGTTAAAGTGGACAAAAATTAGTTGCTGACATGGTTCCTTAAATTATATCATTCTTAGTCATAGCTGAGCATTGCTAATGTCACCTCGACTGTGCAACAGTGTGAAAGTGTGTATATGTGTGTGTGTGTATACAGTAGGTCCACTCAATTGGACTGCCAGCAGGAGGAAATTTCCAACATAGTTTAATCCAAGATGCATGCAAACGAAAAAGTCTGGATAGCCGGACTTTTCTAGATCTAAGTAAGCATCGGTAAAGGAATGTTTACTCTATTTTTGTATATAGCGCAAAAAATAAAAATCGCAGAGGTGATCAAATACCACCAAAAGAAAGCTCTATTTGTGGGAAGAAAAGGACGCAAATTTTGTTTGGGAGCCACGTCGCACGACCGCGCAATTGTCTGTTAAAGCGACGCAGTGCCGAATCGCAAAAACACCTTGGGTCATTTACCAGCGTATTGGTCCGGGTCTTAAGTGGTTAAAAAAATAAGTAAATAAATCTGAGCCAGATTTCCTCTGCATGCCAAAAGAGTCTTCATTAGCTCCACTTTTGTATTTGGTGCTTTGATAGCGACACAAAAAAAAATTTAGCGTTTTAATTTCATATTTTCACTTCAATATTGCACCGCAGTGTAAAAAAAATACGTAAAAAATAACAAAACTCACTAAAATGTTTTAAAATACTGTGTATTGTGACAGGAAGTCAGGTAAATCTGTAGGTGTTGTCACAGACGGGAGGTACATTTCTGCCTTGTTTAGACAATTCACCAATTACTACCAGGTGTCGACTGCAGAAGTAGCCAGAAAGGTTTAGGGCGTTGGAAAACTTCAGCTGTTCAGAATGAGGCAATTAAGGCATCTATAAGTAATCCAGAGGATTACTACTGATTGCTGCATCCTGAGGCTTTTTTTTAATATAAGGAGAGCAGTCAGACTCCTGAAGGTGAGGTGGTTGTTGATTTTTCTGTGTGATAAGAATAAAAAAGACAATTTTTTCTCTGCTGTAAGACCAGCAGTGTCTGCCCAGCAGTAGGCTGTCCCAGACTCCATAGATAGGTTCCTGTGTGGTGAAGGTAGACGCCCCAAGGGGCCAGGGTTTATTTTATGTTATGTTTTGTTTATGCTGTTTGGATGCTTGCACTTGTTTCCAGTAATATGGAAGAATAAACCAAACTCTTTATTTTCAACCGTCTTCGGCTGCCTCTCTGTATAGTTCAGTGTGTAGTGACCCCATCCAGGGGGGTCACACACCCCCGCTACCTAGCTAACCCTTTACAGTATACTCGACTATAAGCTGACCCGATTATAAGCCGAGGCACCTAATTTTACCACATAAAATTGGGAAAACTTATTGACTCGAGTATAAGCCTAGGGTGTCCATGTGCCCATGACTAGACTGTGCCCATGACTAGACTGTGCCCATGACTAGACTGTGCCCATGACTAGACTGTGCCCATGACTAGACTGTGCCCATGACTAGACTGTGCCCATGACTAGACTGTGCCCATGACTAGACTGTGCCCATGACTAGACTGTGCCCATGACTAGACTGTGCCCATGACTAGACTGTGCCCATGACTAGACTGTGCCCATGACTAGACTGACGATTAACATGGGAGTCTATGGAAGGGGTGCCTGGCTTTGATAAACCATTGCTCCCCAGCCGTAGGTCCCCAGCCAACAAACTTTGCACACCTGTAGAGGAGAAATGGGGCTACATGTCAAGTTCCAGATCCAGGGGACCTACGACCGGCTGGTACCGGTTCCCCAAAGTCACCAGAGAAATTACCATTTAACATGGGAGTCTATGGAAGGGGTGCCCGGGTTTGAAAAATCGGTGCTCCCCGGCTGTAGGTCCCCCAGACATCAAACTGTGCACACTTATAGAGGAAGAGTGGTCCAGGGAATCCCGGCCATGTGTATGTGCATCGCAGTTTTTCTGACGGGAAAACTGCCGGACAAAAAAAGAGAACAGGATTTCTTTTTTTTTTCGTCAGGAAAAAACCCTTGCGGGAAAACCGTTCGTCTGTATGCTTTTCTGACTGGGAAAAAAAACGTGCATGTTTGGAAACAATTCGAGGCATGCTTGGAAGCATAGAACTTCATTTTGTTGCCTCGTCAGTCTCATACGTCACCGTGTTCTTGGCAGTCAAAGTTCACCAGACTTTTGTGTGACCGTGTGTATGCAAGGCAGGCTTGAGAGGAATTCTGTCAGGAAAACCGTCGTGTGTGTTTTTTTTTTTTTTTTTATCCGACGGAAAAACCGGTCGTGTGTACGAAGGCATGAGTGTTTTGGAGCTTGGAGCTACAAAATGCTAAGGTGTGAATGGTGTCTAGAGCCACGTACACACGATCGGATTTTCTGACGGGAATTGTACGTTGACAGCCTGTTGGTGAAAAATTTGACCGTTTTGTACGTTCCATCGGACAATTGTTGGATTTTTCGCGAACAAATGTTGGGTGTCAGGCTTTAAAATTTTCCGTGTACAGCGGGCCGGTCGTGTGTACAAACACACACGCTCGGAAGCAATGCTAACCATAAAACAACATTAGAACGTGCCCAAAGAGTGGCGCCAATGAGCTGAAAAAACACGTAGTGCGTTACTACGTTTGTGTTTGTTGGCCAACAATTCTTTGCCATTTGTTTGCAAGACAAATTCCCGGCCAACTCCCCTCAGACAAAAGTCTGACACTTTACGGAAAATGCGATCGTGTGTATGTGGAAGGATAAGCACATAGTATGTTGAGTGATTGCAGATAGAATATACACCCTATCTCCTCTGTGACACTATGGAAGAAGATGAGGAGAAAGAAGAAGACGCCCCTGACTAGAATATTTGCTCAGGAGATTCTTGAGACATAACAGTGGTCTCCTTGTGTTGTCTGTCTAGACCTCTGTGTAGAGCCACAGTCTATTTACACAGGAGGTCCCTCCTTCACAAAGACACACTCGGCTTTTTGTAAGGTCTGTGTGAAAATATACAAGTGCAGAAGGACGGCACATATCCTCCTAGATTATTGGGAGAAGCTCTCTTGCGAATGGTTGGTCGCTTGTCTTGGCAGCATCTTCTGTGATGTCTCTGCTCATTGCCATAAGATTGTTTTTAAGTTTTGTAGAACTGTTGTGCTTTGTGTGACTTCCTTACTTTGACCCTTCACGTTCATTTTGTACTTTGTCCACCTGCATTTCTTATCCCAACTTGTTTGTTTTAACTGACAATGACCCACGCAAAGGTTCAATTACAAAACCTGCCTTTTAGATTGTTGCCCAGCAAGAAGACTCCGCTCTTCTTGGTTCCGCGGTTCCATGTATCCTGGACCCTGCCCAGGACCAGCATAGCGGGTGCTGCCGGGTGGAGAACGAACACATGTCCGCTCTTCTCCCCTCCTAGTTTTTTTTTTTTTTACAAGGAAGTGAAATCGTTTCCAGGTCCCAATTGACAGTTACCCCGGCCATCTCGGCCCGGAAATAATGTAATGCAGTACAGGGGAGACCCTGGATGTCTCACCAAAGACAGTCGTCGCATAGGGTACCTTTTTTGGGGAAAAAAATAAAAAATGTAAAGTGGGTGTTAACCCACTTTCACAAATTTACATACTCTATTCTGTCTCTTAATGCAGTGCCCCCCACGTCAATGTTTTATAAAAAAATAAATCCTCCTTTACCTTATCTCGCGACGGTTCCTGGCACTTATGTGACCGACCATGTCTCCTCTCTTAAAAAACAAAGTGTAGCGCTAAATATATATATATATATATATATATATATATATATATATATATATATATATATCTCACTTAGAATCATGTGATGATAACCCCATAAGTGCTCAAAAAGTCCATAAATGATGACATAAAATATATGTACGGTATATAATTAAAGTCTCCTAGAAAAATTACAAATCAAATAGTTCAACGAAAAGTGACTTAGAGGGGTTGTAAAGGTAAAAAAAGTTTTTTTTACCTTAATGCATCCTATGCTTTCCTCGCAAAAGCTTTCCACCGTGCGAGCGCCCTCGCATGAAGATGGAAAGCTTTTGTGAGGAGGAGCCCAGACAGCCGCCGAGGGACCCCAGAAGACAGCTTTCCAGGCCACTCTGCAAAACGAACTGCACAGTGGAGGTAAGTATAACATGTTTGTTTTTTTGTTTTTTTAAAAAGCCCTGATTTTAGTGTCCCTTTTAATGTTGAAAAATGAAGATGAGAGTTTGATAGTAGGTCCACTACCAAAGTATAAATGGAAGGCTTACCAGAAAAAATGGACCCAATTAAGCATATACCTAATAGGTCATATAAGCTTAAAGGTGATGGTGTCCTGACTCCAAGTCAACTTAAATGACGGACACAGGGATGGTTTCCACTGCAATGCAGTCTAGGATGTAGCGATGGAGAAAGATAGCCAATAGCAGCCAGTGATGACAGTGGGCACGTTCAAGTATCAAAAGATCCAGATGCTTAAAGTGCGTTTCGGTCTCTAGGTGCTCTAGGTGACGATCTAGAGATCGAAACGCGTCGGGTTACACGCTGACCCTACTGCTTATGTGATACCTGCCTTATTTTATCTGCTGAAATGTGAGTGTAAACTTTACTATTTGCTGCTAAGTAAAAAAATGTATACAGTGAGTGTAAACTTTACTATTTGCTGCTAAGTAAAAAAATGTATACAGTTTTACACTATGTGCATCCTCGTTTTTTCTCCCATACCTCTTGCACTTTGAGCCTCTGGATCAAAGTGTAATCCATTTCAAGGAATGGAGGCAGCGGCAACTGGGAGCAGATTGAAAAATTGCCTGGGTGACATCATCGCAGGATCACTGGACAGGAAGTCAGCAGCTACAGTATTTCTAGATGCTGACTTGTAATAAATTGTTTAGTGGGGGGGGGGGGGGGGAGCTGGAGCTCCGCTTTTAAAAAGTGTTATCTAGAGTTCAGCTTGAATTTGTAAAGCCGGTCTTAGATGGTTTGACTCTCGGCCAGTTCAGACGTACCATCGATGGGCAGGCCGTTTGTACCCAAGTTGAACCATTGATTGACCCGAGTACAAACCAGCATTTTGGATTTCTAGCTTGCGATTACCATTGTGTTCTCCCAGCAGGGACAGGTACCCGCACCCCCTGCAAGAACACAATATCTCCGAAGGAGGTATTCCCCCATCAACCCTGACTGTGTTGAAGGAATCGCTAGAGCCTGAGGAAGCAGACAAGTCCCTCGAAACACGTTAGCCTGTTGGACCTACTTGCTGACTGAGATGTGCTTACAGCCTGGAGCCAAATTTATTCTGACAAACTTGTACCTATGTTGGTCTGTAAGTATGTTACCTATTACTTCAGTAATAATCAAGGATTTCTGAGGCTAATGCACTAGACTGGTGTGCCCTCTGTTTGTTTTGTGGTTGCAAGCTGGCCATACACAGATTGAATTTCATCTTACTTCTGCTGAATCATCAGAAATGTGTCTTGTCGGGCCCCACGTGACTCGACCAGAAGCTGATTTTTCTATTGACTTTTGTTGAAAGAAGCTGGGTGAAAGATTCTTGGCCAAACAGCCCCTTACATCTAGTCTGATGCTGGCACTGTCCAGGTATTCTGACCGCTGTGGGTGCCACCAATCAAAATACAATTGCTGACACTGCAGATTTCTTTATCCATACTGTTTACTGTGGATGAGGAAATCTCGCACATTATACTGTTTATGGCTAGATTTCCTAATTCATTAATCTTCAGGTGTAGATGGGTTGTTGGCTTTGATCCAACACATGACCAAGTCTAATTTATTCTGCATTGACTTTGTATCCAATAACGGCTTGTTTACTAGCCTCTCCGTACGAGAAGTCTGTGCACAACTCCTCTGTCCTGAATCCTTCTCAATGAATACACAACAAAAGAATAATGTGGGTATATTCTGGTTTCCCGGGAGTCACAGAGACTCTTGTGGGACTGAAGAGGTGAAAGGGGCTCACAGGTGGGATGCATTGCTGAGGATCTTTGTATTCCTGAACAGTGCAGGTATTATGTACGAGAAGCAGAGGAGTCCTCCCTCCCTGGAGTCACTACAATACGTCTGCAGCTTCATCTCCAATCAAAAGCCACACATTTATATTTTACACACTTATTTGTTTTTAATTGTTGCTTTTGTTGTTGTAATGTATTTTTTGTTTTTAACCGCTTTTAAAGTGGTTGGAAAGCCAACCACACAACTTGCACCTACAGGTAAGCCTAGATTAAAGGGTCACAGACTCTGAAATTTGACTACCACCAACAATCCTTATTTAGTATATCACACTTAGATCATTCCCATTCTAATAATGTTCTAGAAACAAGTGAAACTCTTGACATCGATTGCAGGTCCTATGGACTGAAATGCAACCACGTGATTCATTGTTCGGCTATTTGTGTTAAAGGGTCACTAAAGGAAAACATTTTTTTTTGGCTGAAATGACTGTTTACAGGGTATAGAGACATAAAAGTTAACTGATTCCTTTTAAAAATGATTAAAAATAGATTAAAATCAATTATATAATGTGCCTGCAGGTTAGTTTCACTTTTGAACTGGCTTCATGTTTCTGTGAAGTAGAAATAGACACACAGAACAAAAACAAACAAATCCAGGGCAGTGTTTTGTTTTTAAAATGAATCTGGGAAGTTTTAGACACACAGTAATGACAGCTTAGATCACCGTGAGAAAGCTCCCAGTATGGTGGTTATAAGGAAATGGACAAGCCGGAAGTGTGGAGAACAGAGCAGGATTACAGCAACTTCAAAGCAAAAAAAAAAACCACCGAACAATGAGGACATGAAACCAGTACTGCAGTAAGGTAAAGGAAGCTATTTAGCTAAAAAAAAAAAATTCCTTTAGTGATCCTTTAGGCTTACCTGTAGGCGCAATAAATATCTCTTTAACCTACACGGTTAAAGGGGCAATTCCCCCAAAAAACTTTTTTTAACATTGATTGAGGCTCGTTATGTCAAGGGGAATCGGGTGTTTTTTTATTAGAAACGAAGCAGTACTTACCGTTTTACAGATGCATCGTCTCCGTCGCTTCCGGGTATGATCGTCTGGTCGTGCCTATTTGATTGACAGGCTTCCGACGGTCGCATACATCGCGTCACGAGTAGCCGAAAGAAGCCGAGCGCCGGTGTGGCTCTATACTGCGCCTGCGCACCATCGTTCGGCTACTTTCGGAAAATCGTGACGCGATGTATCCGACCGTCAGAAGCCTGTCAATCAAATAGGAACGCCTAGACCCGAAGACCATACCCGGAAGCGTCGGAGACGATGCATCTCTAAAACGGTAAGTACTGCTTAGTTTCTAAAAAAAAAACACCCGATTTCCCCTTGACAAAACGAGCCTCAATCAGTGTTAAAAAAAAGGTTTTTGGTGGAACTACCCCTTTAAGGAGATATTTTCAGAAAAACGGGCACCGATGTCTTCATAAATTTAGAACAATATATATTCTGCTACATATTTTTGGTAAAAAAAAAAATCTTTAAACGTATATATTGATTGGTTTGCACAAAAGTTATAGTGTCTACAAAATAGGGGAAATATGGCATTTTTACCTGTAATGGCGATTATCAGCGTTTTTTTATTTTTATTTATTTATTTTTTTAACATCTGGGGAGATCAAGGGGTTAAATGTGGTCCCTCAGTGTGTTTCTAACTGTGTGGAGAGATGGGCTGACTGGGACAACACACAGATCCATCTTCCTGCATTGCAGAAAGACAGGATCTGTGTGTCATCCCCTGACAGAATGGAAATCTGCCTGCCGCTGATTGGCTCCCCCGCTGGCCAATGGGCGTGTGTGCGTGCACACCCACAACTGCGTGCGCAAACCAACCTACAGCTATGGTGGTTCGTGCCTGCCGAGCCAGCCTCCCACAGTATAACTACAGAGGCTGGTCGGCAAGCGGTTAAAGCAGGGTTGGGTTATAAAAAAAATATCCCAAGCTTTAAACACGGAGCTCTGTTCAATCCATCTTCCAAAAATGGAAAGAGTATGGCACAACTGCAACCCTACCAAGACATGGCCGTCCACCTAAACTGAGACCCCTTTCACACTGGGCGCTTTTCAGGCATGTTAGCACTAAAAATAACACCTGTAAAAGCTCCTCTCAAGCCACCTGTGTGACAGCAGCATGTTTAGGACAGTGTGGGAGCAATGTCACGTGTGTATGTATGTATGTATGTGTATATAATATATATATATTGGCTGCATAGTGATGTTGTCATTGGAACCGTGTTCTGCCAGCTCTCGACTGTCAACACTTGACTGTTCGCGGTTTGTGACAGCTCCGTCACAGTTCTAAGGGTGTTGATGGAGCGCACATAAGCGGTGACTGGGTGTTAGTATTACTATACCCAGGAGCCTGCATTCACTATATCTCCCACTGTACACAGAACATGAAAATGTCGTAGTGTTGGCAAATATCAACGGCTAATTCCATTTTCTCATCATATATAGCAGTCTCGTGACTTACATCAGTGTCTGGTTAAAGCTTGTAGGAGGAGTTTTCATTCTGCTCTGAATGTCCTGTGAAGCTTCATGACTCCTGACCCTCTGGACAGTGCTGATTGGCCCTGTGCCGATCACATGCACCCCCCCCCCCCCAAAAACAAAAAACAAAACAAAAGCAAAACTCTAGCAATACACACCAAACTGAGCATGTGCAGAGTGCCTCCAAGGTTCTGTTCTATTGAAAAGAAGGGAAACAACCTTTTTACAATGTGGAGGATTAACCCCTTGGGTTCCAAAGGGAGTATAACAAGCATGCTTTATTGCATATACAGACTGATTTTACTAGGCCCACCTACTGCCACATATACTGTGTGCATATAGCTGTCTAATTTATGTTTTATGCTTGTGTCTTATTTCTTTTACAACATTACATAGGTTATTCCTGTATCAGACATCTATTTCTCTGACAAAGATGCGACAAGCTCCTCATAAGTAGCGCCATACAAGTGTAAAACATGCCCTGTTCCTGTGTGTGGTTTCAGTAAGAGAATGGCCACAATGCAGCGAAAAATGTGTTTTCAGATGTGTTCAGTATTGCAGGCGTAACATTGCAGATCCTGGCTAAAAAAAGCCTGGGTGGCACTAGGAAGGTGCTGCTTGTGTCGGTGACATGCGTTTATCCAGCAATCGGCCTATTGACATTATTTAAAGGGGTTGTAAAGGTACGGTACATGTTTTTCTTTCTCGTACATCACGGGACACAGAGCGGCATATTCATTACTATATGGGTTATATGGAGTACCTTCAGGTGTGGACACTGGCAATCTCAAACAAACAGGAAGTCCCTCCCTATATAACCCCCTCCCCTAGAGGGAGTCCCTCAGTTTTTTCGCCAGTGTCTTAGGTGTTGGTCACGGAATAGCTTTGCTCCACATCCTTGGGATTAAGGGCGGGCTAACCGGATCTGTCCAAGGAGCCTCAGTGCCAAAGTGGACAGTACCCGGGCCCCAAACCGTGGGGTTTTGCCTATAATGCTCCTCTTTGGAGGGCTGGACCCTGGGCCCAGGACTTGGAGTTTGTAAAAACCATAAGTTCCTGTTTGCCAGGGTGCTATATAGGTCCAGGACAGTGGGTACCTTCATAGGACCCCAGGGCCTGAAGGTCTACTACGCTACCCACGGAGGTGGGAGAAGATTGGACCGTTTTGCAAAACGTCCTGCTGCATGGAGCAGGTAAGAGGGGAGCCTGCGGGAAAAAAAAGATCTGTCTCTAGGCTACAGGGACTCCTTAGGGGCCTGTGTTAGCCTTACCTTGCCGGGATTCAAATCTGCCGCCTGATGCGTCCTCCAACCTGCATTCCTGGGCTCCAGAGTGCGTCTCCTCCTGGGCTCTCCTCCCCCGACAGTCGCGCGCGCGTGCACGCGCGCATGCATATAGAAAATTTTCGCGCCGTTCGGGAGGGGGGGGGGGGGGGGGGGGCGGGAGTGTGACTGCAGTGTAGAGTGGGCGCGCCTTTAATTGCTGTTATACACAGCAGGCGCGTTCTTAGCTCAGTTCAGAGCTGAGCTGGAGAGAGAGAGGACGTAGAGCTGGCAGCACAGTGACTCCCGGTGGCGAGAAGGGGTACTACATACTGGAGTCAGCTCCAATACTTTTTGTTAAGCCAAAATCCCCTTGGCAACAGGTTGAATGCTGGCAAACATGTTGGGGGTGGGGCTGTATGTGGTGAATAACATATAAAAGAAAACATACTGAGCCCCACCGGTTTTGGGGCATTAGTGATCCTATTGTCCCCTAAACCTTATTTTTTTGTACTCCTGGCTATAACAGTCTGTTGTTGTAAGCGGAGTCCTTCGCTTTTGTATTATGGCTTCCAAGGGTTCAGGATCAAAACAAAAAAAAAAAAAAAAAAAATAATAAAGAGAAAAGGCAAAGACAAAGGGGTTCCTCCTCTGGTTCTGATAATATGCCAATACTTTCCCCACAGGTTATTCCTATAGGGGGTCACCCTGGATAAGCCATTAAGGGGGTCTGGTGCTGAGGCTGGCCCAGGTCGGCCCAACCCTGTGTTATCACAGAGGAAATGCTAGCCGTCACCCTAGGGGGGCTAGAGAAAAGAGGTTAACAGCTATGATCGCTGGCTCTTTTTCTGGCAAGAAGCGGACTAGATCCCCATCGCCAAAAGGGACAGAACCTAGAGGATCTACCACTGTAGAATCGTTTTCAGCCTCCCAGGCGGAGAGTCTGTGGGTCCAGTCTTTGACAGACATGGCCCGCTTGGCATTCAATTTGCCATTTCCAGAGCCTCAGGTTCCTGCGGTATCCTCTTTGGGTTCTTTTAAAAACGCCTTTAAGCAACGCAGCGTTTCTGGCCCATCCTCTGTTAGAGGAATTGGTTTTTCCAGGATTGGGACGACCGGACAGAATTTTTTCTGCCGCCTAAAGCTGACGAGAGGGTAGTCTTTATGCACGTCTGCCAGGAAATATTTGTGCTTGCAGGCACTCTTTCCCCTGACCAAGTGCTCTTTAAAAAGGGGGCCCGGATGGCTCAGTTGGTAGAGCATCGGACTTTTAATCTGAGGGTCCAGGGTTCAGGTCCCGGTTCGGGCACTGCTTTTCAACTACCCGTGAGGTCCTTGAGGCCGCATCTCCCGGAAAGCGCCCGATCTCGTCTGATCTCGGAGGCTAAGCAGGGTCGGGCCTGGTTAGTGCCTGGATGGGAGACCACCTGGAAGGTTTTCTGTTATTTACCCTATGGGAAAAACATTTTTCTAAGAAAGGGGGCGCTCCCAACTGTGGACGCAGCCATCTCAGGGTGAATAAATCATTAACTGGCCTAAGGGGAAACATACAAATGTTTAAGGTCCCGGTCAATAAACGTTTAGAGACACTTTTTCCAGCATCCTTGGCTACAGCCAGCAGGGGCTGCAATTGGAGTTTTGTCAGGCGTTAAAGAACCAGACAAAACAGATGCTTAAGACATCCCTGCCCAATAGGCAGAGGAGTTATTGGATATTCCCAGAGCTCTGTGCTTTGCGGTAGAGGTTATAAAAAGACTCCATCCAGCAGGCGTCTCGTTGTCACTATTTTTAGTGCATATGAGAAGGCTCTTATGGTTGAAGAACTGGGCGGCCGAGCCCATGTAAAAGACTGCTGGCAGGTTTGCCCTTCCATGGAAAGATCTGGATAAATACATTCAGACTGTTTCAAGTGGCAAAAGTACCCTTTTACCAGTCAAAAGAGGTTCCGGGGTCCTGCGTTTAAAAGGCAGTTCCCCCCCTGTTCCGGGGCCCTCAAATTCCAGGCAGTATGGACCTCCTGCGCGATCAAACTTTTAACAATGGATCGCAAGGACAGGCCTCTGGGGATCGATCCCCGACAGAGGGGGTCCGATCATCTGTGGCCGCAGGCTACAGATTAGAATTTCTAAGATTTCCTCCACAAGGAAGGCCTCATTGCGGGCGGCGTTGGATCATCTGCTTACCAGGGCATAATGGTAGAGGTACCAGCCCAAGAACAGGGGCTAGGTTTCTATTCCAATCTGTTTGTCATACCAAGGCCCATCGGCGATGTCAGACCAAGTTTGGACCTAAAAGGTTTAAATGCTTACCTAAGGGTTCGCTCTTTCCGGACAGAATCCGTTCGGTCAGCAGCCGCCACACTCCAGAAGGATCTGGCTTCTATAGACATAAAGGATGGTTACCTTCATGTACCAAGTCTTTCAGCCACATCAAATATTTTTGTTTTTACGCTTCGCAGTGATACAGCGTCACTTCCAATTCGTGGCCCCGCCCTTCGGGCTGGCTACGGCCCTCGGGTATTCACGAAGGTCCTTGCTCCAATTCTAGTCAGTCTAAAGGATCCAGGGGATCTCGGTCCTAGCATACCTGGACGACCTCTTAATCATAGATCACTCGCTTCCTTGGTGGAATGCGTAGTAGCCCTCATGGTTCAGTACCTCGAGAGGTTCGGCTGAGTCCTAAACTGGGGAAAGATCAGCATTTCAACCTACAAAGCAGTTGGAATATCTCGGCATGAGATTAGACACAGAACAGAAGATGGGTGTTCCTGCCCCTGGTAAAGGTCGAGGCTATCAAAAGATTAATTCAGTTGGTTCTAAGCAAAAGAGAACCAACTATTCGCCTATGTATGCGATTACTAGGCAAACTAATGGCCATGTTCGAGGCGATACCACACGCTTCCACACTCGTGTCCTACAGACAGCAATTCTAGCAGCTTGGTTCTGCCCAGTGGTCTGGAAGGCTGGAGAGCGGTCTTGAACGGGTTCACTCGCCAAGTAACTTGGGCAGAGGCGGAGAGGCAGCTGCCCATCAAGGTCTGGGAGATCAGAGCGGCTCGGCTAGCCCTCCTGGCATAGACATCCAGATTACAGGGGTCCTCGGTGAGAAGTCATTCAGACAATGCCACAGTGGTGGCATATATGTGAACCACCAAGGGGGAACCAAGAGTCAAGCCACTCAGAGGGAGAGGAGCTTGGTTTTTCGGTGGGCAGAGGTTTATGTACCCTGCATATCGGCGACATTCATTCCCGAGGTGGACAACCTGCAGGCGTACTTCCTAAGTCGCCAAACCCTGTCGCCGGGGGAGTGGTCTCTGCATCCACAAGTTTTTTTCAGACAATCTTCCAGAAGTGGGGAGTGCCAGACGTGGAGGTCATGGCATAAGGATTCAACAAGAAGCTAGACAGGTTCATGTCTCGAACGAGGGACCCTATGGCCTGCGGAACCGATGTGTTGGTTTGCCCTTGGCATCAATCATAGCTTCTATATGCATTTCCCCCGCTGCAGTTACTACCCCGCCTGTGGCGCAGGATCATAGCACAGGCCGGTTATCCTGGTAGCCCCAGCTTGGTACCGGAGGGCATGGTACTCACTAGTCCTGAAATTGGCAGCGGAAGGCCCTTGGACTCTTCCTCTATGGCCAGACCTACTCTCACAAGGCCCGATCCTCCACCCTGCATTACGGCGTCTAAAATTGACGGCCTGGCGGCTGAATCCCTGATTCTCAGAGGTAGAGGTCTGTCTAGGCAGGTAATCCCTACCCTCATTAAGGCTAGAAAGCCGGCCTCCAGGGTAATTTTGTTACAGGGTTTGGAGGGCCTACGTAGGCTGGTGTGAGGCTAAGAGATGGGTTTCCCCGCAAGTATACCATTGATAGAGTATTACGTTTTCCCCAGCTAGGAGTGGATAAAGGCCTGGCATTAAGCACGATCTAGGGACAGATTTCAGCCTTATCAGTGTGGTTTCAGAGGCCGCTGGCCGCCCACTTGCTGGTTAAGATCTTCGTACAGGGAGTCTTACGTGTTAATCCTCCGGTCAAATCACCACTTTGTCCATGGGACTTAAATCTTGTTCTGTCATCTCTACAGAAACAACCCCTTCAGCCGTTGGCTGAGGTACCTTTGGTTTTACTGACTAGAAAGTCGGAATTTCTGATCACCATAGTTTCGGCCAGGAGAGTATCGGAATTGGCAGCCTTATCTTGTAAGGAACCATATCTCATTTTGCATAAGGATAGGGCGGGGTTCCGTCCTCATCCTTCCTTTCTACCAAAGGTTATATCCAGTTTCCACCTGAACCAGGATGTGGTACTTCCATCCTTCTTCCAAAACCCACCTCTAGAAAGGAGGGGTTGCTGCATACGTTGGATATTGTCAGGGCCATAAAGGCCTATCTTAAAGCTACAGAGAAGGTTCGGAAAACAGATGTGGTGTTCGTTTTACCGGAAGGGCCCAGGATGGGTCAGGCAGCTGCTTGATCCACCATCGCAAGATGGATTAAACAATTAATTGTTCGGGCCTGCGGTTTTGAAGAGGTTGCCTCCTCCTTTGTCGGTAAAGGCCCATTCTACCAGGGCCATGGGCACCTCCTGGGCAGCACATCATCAGATCTCTATGGCTCGAATATGCAAGGCAGCAACGTGGTCATCAGTCCACACGTTTACAAAATTTTATCAATTGGACGTAAGAAGGAATGCGGATACAGCCTTTGGGCAGTCAGTACTACAGGCCGCGATTCAAGCTCCTCAGGATCTGAGGGGGCTCCCTTGATTGGATTTGAGATTTACATTTCTCGTTTAAGTTGGATTTACTAGTATTTGAGTATACCTCTAAATTAAATCCTTCTTTGGAAGATGTCTCCCTCCCCTCATTAAAGCATTGCTTTCGGACATCCCATATAGTAATGAATATGCCGCTCTGTGTCCCGTGATGTACGAGAAAGAAAAAGGGATTTTTAAATACAGCTTACCTGTAAAATCCTTTTCTTGGAGTACATCACGGGACACAGAGCTCCCACCCCTCTTTTTGGGAACATTTTGGGAGGCATACTGCTTGCTACAAAACTGAGGGACTCCCTCTAGGGGAGGGGGTTATATAGGGAGGGACTTCCTGTTTGTTTGAGATTGCCAGTGTCCACACCTGAAGGTACTCCATATAACCCATATAGTAATGAATATGCCGCTCTGTGTCCCGTGATGTACTCCAAGAAAAGGATTTTACAGGTAAGCTGTATTTAAAAATCCCTTTTTTCACTTTAATGCATTCTTTGCATTAAGGTGAAAAAACATCTGAGGATTAGCGGCCCCCCGAGCCCCCGTTACCTTACCTGACCCCTCGAAAGTCCTGCGCCGTGAACGCACTGGCTTCTTGGCTCATTCATTGGTTGATTGCAACGCAACC
The DNA here is from genome assembly GCA_029574335.1 of Rana kukunoris. Lineage (NCBI taxonomy): Eukaryota > Metazoa > Chordata > Amphibia > Anura > Ranidae > Rana > Rana kukunoris. Next base: position 142,083,255 of record CM056056.1, read on the forward strand.
ATTGGCTCCCGCTGCTGTCCATCAAATGAATGACACTGCACGCAGGGGGGCGGGGGCCGAGTGATACAGTCGGGCTCCCATGAAGGTTTATTTCTTGCGGGGAGCCGAGACAGCCACCGAGGGACCCCAGAAGATCAGGATCGGGGCCACTCTGTGCAAAACGAGCTGCACAGTGGAGGCAAGTAAAACATGTTTGTGTTTTTTTTTTTTTTTTTTAAAACATTCACACAGCCGTCAAGAATATTCACTACAATTTGTTTGCTACATTTATTTCTTCTGATTGTAAGCTCCATCGCCATAATGCAATTCTTTTCTGAAATAACTTAATTGGGGAAAATACCATTTTATGGCCACTAGATGGCGGTGATGATCATGGGAAAGAAGGGTATTAGGAAAATGTTGGGGATTATTTGTGATGGCTGTGTGTAGAGCTGCAACTAACGATTATTTTCATAATCGATTAATCGGCCGATTATTTTTTCGATTAATCGGATAAAATCATAAAAAAATACGTAATGTAGAATTTTTTAGTTTATTTAACAGTAATAATGAAAAAACATGTTACACTCAAACGGCAGATTAAAAAACGTTTAACATTAACATTACACAACTTTGCAGCAGTACTATTCCTCCCGGGAACACCAATGCTGGGGCACTATTCCTCCCAGGAACACCAATGCTGGGGCACTATTCCTCCCGGGAACACCAATGCTGGGGCACTATTCCTCCCGGGAACACCAATGCTGGGGCACTATTCCTCCCGGGAACACCAATGCTGGGGCACTATTCCTCCCGGGGACACCAATGCTGGGGCACTATTCCTCCCGGGGACACCAATGCTGGGGCACTATTCCTCCCGGGGACACCAATGCTGGGGCACTATTCCTCCCGGGGACACCAATGCTGGGGCACTATTCCTCCCGGGGACACCAATGCTGGGGCACTATTCCTCCCGGGGACACCAATGCTGGGGCACTATTCCTCCCGGCAGGGCTTGACAAATTTGCTTGGAATCTAGGAGCCAGCTAAAAAAGTTAGGAGCCAGAAAATGCGCCCCGTCCCGACGAGCTCGCGTGCAGAAGCGAACACATACGCGAGTAGCGCCGCATATGTAAACGGTATTCAAACCACAAGTGAGGTATCACCGCGATTGTTGGAGCGAGAGCAATAATTCTAGCTCTAGACCTCCTCTGTAACTCAAAACATGCAACTTGTATTTTTTTTTAAACGTCGCCTATGGACATTTTAAAGGGTAAAAATTTGACGCCATTCCACGAGCGGGTGCAATTTTGAAGCGTGACATGTTGGGTATCAATTTACTCAGCGTAACATTATCTTTCACAATCTAAAAAAAAAATTGGGATAACTTTACTGTTTTATTTTTTAATTAAAAAAAAAATAAAAAATCCAAAAAAAGTGCGCTTGTAAGACCGCTGCGCAAATACGGCGTGACACAAAGTATTGCAACGATCGCCATTTTATTCTCTAGGGTGTTAGAATAAAAAATATATATCATGTTTGGGGGTTCTAATTATAGGGAAGGAGATGGCAGTAAAAAACAGCAATTGTAATGTAATTTAACTTGTAATGTCAAACGGCCACCACCAGATGGCGCAAGCTCACAGAAGGAAGAGCTTGGGACTTCACAAGGCCGCAAAGCCGCGGCCTCAATTACCGTTTGCCGCGGACCCGCGGCGATCGCGCGGCGGAGGTGGTGGGGGCGCACGGAGACACAGGATCCTGTGCCTCCGTGCTCCGCCCACCTCCCCCGCTGCTCGATCGCGGTGGGCCCGCGGCAAACGGTAATTGAGGCCGCGGCTTTGAATGGGCGGAAGGGCGGACCGATTAATCGATAATGAAAATCGTTGACAACGATTTTCATTATCGAATATTATCGATAATATCGATTAATCGTTTCAGCTCTAGCTGTGTGAATGCTTGAGACATGTTTTCTATAATTAGACCGCAATTGAGTAGTATTAGCAAGAAAACCGGTGGTCACTATGCAGCGAATTTGCTATGAGTTCAGTGTGTAGCCACATTTTTAGTGCCGGTTAACACTACAGTGACTTGGGATCCTACTTGTAAGACCTCACGTCGCTGGACATAAGAAATTCCGTTGAAGTGAATGAGAGCCGTCTTAATGTACACTACTGAAGTCGCTCCGACTTCAGAAAAGGTTCCTGTATTACTTCAAGGCGACTTCTAGGCAACTTGTACCCATCGATTTCAATTGAAGTTGCCTACAAGTTGGATCCTTAGTTGATGTGATTTGGATCTGACATTAGAGGAAGATTACCTCGAACGTCGCCTCGTAAAGACGTGCCGACTCATGTCGCTGCAGTATGAACCGGTGTTCTGCCGACAAGTGCCCCCCGGGAAGATTATGCCCTCCCCCTGTACTGCAGAGGCGCGGCACTTGCAGTAGGAAACTGGACTGAGCCTCCGAAAATAGCCGAACATGAAGAGCTCAGATTCAGTCTAGACGGCGCCTGCGTGGACCTCGCTGTAAGTGGCCAGTGGCTCTTTTTTTTTTTTTTTTTTAACATCCTCCATGTCCACAGGGATGGTTAGGAATGAGCCTGGATGTCGGAGGTGTAGCACAATTTGGCGCCTTCTAGAGCCGACTCTCAGCTCTAAATGTTCGGCTATTTTCAGAGGGAAGTGCCGCGCCTGCGCAGTACAGGAGGGACCTTATCCGCCGGGGAACCTTTTCCGGCAAGACAACGGCACTCATAGTATGTACTGATTATCTGACACGTGACCCGCCACTCATAGTATGTACTGATTATCTGACACGTTTGTTTTCGGTGTGCACTGTGCAGCTCTTGGTCTGATCTGGATTTTACCACAAAGCACACCTACATTGGGTGACACCTGGTTGCTGTTAATAGATCCGCCATCCTTGATTTGATTGAATATCACGGCCGTGTGTCACGTTTTTGCGAATCCGTAGCCCCACCTTAGTGTGCAGGCTTATGTATGAGAAGCTGTGTATACCAACTGCATGGAATGTGCTTCTGTTCCCATGTATAGTGCGCTCGTATGTTGAAATGTATGCATTGTATACATGTATGCAGAACGAATGGTCGTGGGAGCTGTAAATACAGGGGACGTGGTGATCTACTCAACAGATGTTTACCATTCTGCTGGGAAAATCTCTTCACATCTCCAAGTGGTATTTTACTTGAAAGCTAAATCTCTCTAGTACATGCTTCTGGAAAATGCCAGCGGCTGCTAATATCTGCTTTAATTTGGAGCTTTATTCTAGTAATTGTGAGCGGTTGGCTTTGTATTTGTGTTTTATGTTAGTGATGTGAATGATGGAAGGTTTGCGCTGCAGTTTTTTTGGATTTTCCTGTAATGAAATTTAATTCTAGCGAGTTTAAAGTTTGGGTTAACAACATTTAACCAGTTTCCTACCACCGTATTGTAGAATGACGGCGGTATTCTTTTGACGGCCTCGGCTCCTCCGGCCACTGGGGAGAGTGCGAGCACCAATGGCGGTGCACATGCATGCCCGCCACATCACGCAGATGCCGATGCGTGTGCCTGGCAGCCGCGATGTTCGCCACGTGCCTGCGATCAGCCGTTTCACAGCCAAGGACATGGATCTGTGTGTATAAACACAGATCCACATCCTGTTAGGGAGAGGAGACCGATGGCGTGTACATAGGGACACAGATCGGTCACCTCCCCCCACAGTAAGAATCACTCCTAGGGAACACATTTAACCCCTTCCTCGCCCCTAGTGTTAACCCCTTCCCTGTCGGTAACATTTATACAGTAATCAGTGCACATTTATAGCACTGTTTGCTGTATAAATGTGAATGGTCCCAAAAAAAGTGTCTGTGTCCGCCATAATATCGCAGTACTGACAAAAATCGCAGATAACCACCATTACTAGTAAAAAAAATAGAATCATAATTCTATCCCCTATTTTGTAGGCGCTATAAATTTTTCGCAAACCAATCACTATACGCTTATTGCGATTTATGTAGAAGAGTACATATAGGCCTAAACTGAGGGAAAAAAAATTGGAATATTATAGCAAAAAGTGAAAAATATTTTTTTTTTTTTTTTTTTTTTTTTCAAAATTGTCCCTCTTTTTTTTTGTTATAGTGCAAAAAATAAAAACCGCATAGGTGATCAAATACCACCAAAAGAAAGCTCTATTTGTGGGGGGAAAAAGGACGTCAATTTTGTTTGGGAACCACGTCGCACAACCGCGCAATTGTCATTCAAACCGTGACCGTGCTGAAAGCTGAAATTTTGCCTGGGCAGGAAGGGGGTTTATGTGCCCAGTAAGCAAGTGGTTAATCTCTATCACCTGAGGTTAGTCCCTTCACTATAATGTAAGGGTATACAACCACCTTCAACTAGGGCTAAAGAGGTCCATGGGCAGTTGAGTTTGAAAACTTTGCCCGATGACTTTTGTCACCTCTCCCAATAAATAAATACTTTAGATGTGATTCTTTGATTTCAGTAATTGGCAGCATGTAGTTGTTGGCAGTGGATTTTATTCCAGCAAGTTCAAACTGCAAAATCTCCAACACATGCCAATATTACTGCCAGCAGTGCCAAATATAGTGATTATTTCTATGAAATATAGTGCACCGTGTTCCTTTCTTGTAGGCCAGATAAATACATAACAATGGCAAAGGCAAGACTGATAAAATGCTTGCATTAGTCTGATGCCACAACACAGGATTATTGCACTGTCATTCTGTACTAACAGTCCAGCTATTAAACTCTTTTCCAGATACAGCAACAGTTTGGGGTGGGGGATGGGAGTATGCTGGGGGTCTCCCAGGACTCCGATTAAAGAGGTAATGGTAAAACCGAATGGATAGTGCACATCCCATAGGTGTGCATTAAAATGTGTTTATTTATTAGACATTTATAGGCCCCTTTCACAAGGGCAGTCAGGAGGCAGTAAAAACAGGTTGAGCTGCGGTTTTACTGCCCACCTGAAAATCGAACATCTGGCCAGCGGGGGCTGTACACAAGACACGTCATGATGCTTTGCTGTGACAAATTTCACTTGGCTTGTTGAGGCGAGGTGGGCACCACAGCTTGTGAAACTTGCCCATTCAAATCAATACGGCTACGACACAACTGCGAGCCAAGGGTCTGCGACATTTTAGTCCCATTCAAAGTTGGAAGTCCACAAAGGGAGAAAAAATAAATAAATAGGCATTCAGGAGGAGGCAGGTTTAGCTTATGAACCCATGGAAACCACTGCTTGGCTGCTCTCTCCACAACAATCCACCATAGATCACTTTCTAGAGACTGCTGTAGTGTGAACTTGGCCACAAAGTCCTGACAATTTATTCGGCACTTTACATAATGCACGTTTACAATATTTATTTATTTATTTTTAGTGGTCTGGTGTACTAAAAGCGGCGTTCCATTCCCCCAATTTTTTTTTTTTTTAAGACTACAATTTAATTTGCTCTAATTAATGAACTCTTTAGGGTTATGGCTGTAGTCCTTTTTATAATTTTGATTTAATAAAATTACCTGGATATCAGAAGCGGGCAGGGTCCATCTCCACTGTGGGCATCTGAAACCCTCTTTTATCCATTTCCGGGAATAGGTGCAGTTGGCTACCCAATCTCGCATCTACACAGTAATACCATGGTGCCTGCATCACCTATTCATTGCCCGCATCACTTCTTGCTGTAAATTACAGCTGTTCGGAACTGAGCGGCTCCACGTCCTACCTGTAGATGCTCCTCCCGTTCACATACCGTATATACTCGAGTATAAGCCGAGTCTTTGAGCACATTCTTTGGTGCTGAAATGCCCCCCTCGGCTTATAATCGCATCACCTTTTTGCGACGGATCTCCCGGACTTTGGGGACCCGGTACCAGCCGGCCGTAGGTCCCCTGTCCAGGGGGACCTACGGCCAAGGAGCACCGTTTTTTTTTTTTCTTCCCCAAAGCCGGGCCTTTCATAGACTTCCATGGTAAATGGTAATTTCTCCGATGATTTTGGGGACCTGGTACTGGCTGGTTGCAGGTCTTCTGGACATGGAACTTGGTACAAATGTAGCCCCATTTCTCCTCTACAATTGTGCAAAGTTTGTTGTCTAGGGGACCTGCGGCTGGGGAGCACCGAATTTTCAAAGCCGGTAGCCCCTTCCATAGACTCCCATGTTAAATGTCAGTCTAGTCATGGGCACAGTGAGGCATGGGCATAGTGAGGCATGCACATGGACACAGTGAGGCATGCAGATAGACACCCTAGGCTTATACTCGAGTCAATACGTTTTTCTTTTTTTTTGGTGGTAAAATTAGGTGTCTCGGCTTATACTCGAGTATATACATTATTTTAAAACATTTTAGTGAGTTTTGTCATTTTTAATTTTTTATTTTATTTTTTTATATATACTGTAGTGCAATAATGAAGTGAAAATATGAAATTAAACGCTACATTTTTACATTGTGTCACATTGAAAGTGCCAAATACAAAAGTGGCGCTAATGAAGACTAAACGCTCTTTTGGAATACAGAGGAAAACTGGCTCAGATTTTGCATTTGAATGCATGAGAGAAATTTTCGCAAAATCTGCCTGTGCCAGTCTTTAGAAATTCCAGGGAAGAAACTGGAGAAACTAGGGCTGTCCATTAAATACGGTTAATTTTCTGACAGAATAGCATGAGATTTCGATATTGGGCGACTCCCAAGGACTCCTGGAATACATGACGCCGCTATCCCAGGAACCCTTGCGAATCACCTAGTGACGTAATCTATGCTGGGACTGCCGGAAGTTCAGGATAAAGAAGAAAATAAATGGTATTTTTCATTTAGAAAAATACATAATTGCATTGGAAAAAGAATGAGATCAGAGGATACCATTCAGAAAGGGTGCATAAAATGGGTGTAAATCCGCTTTAAAGTAGTCCACCCTTCTTTTCTTGTCTGCCAATGTTCCAAGAGTTGCAACATTTCTGGGTTGCTAATTCTTTGGATAATTCCAATTGGGGGGTCCTTTTTTGACAGCGATACGATTTTGCTGACTCTAGTCTTTTGTAGCTATAGAGGTGAATGTTAAAGATATCACATGGACATCTAGCAGCGACGATCATTATCGGCTGGTCTGTTGCCCTAAAGGTGAGACATATTACTCTAGAATAGATCTTGTATTTCAGCAGCTTTTTGTTTTCATGCAGTAGGATAACTGAAGTGCATAGTTGGCACCCCTGTTGAAATTGGAACTTGGGTGTAAACATCATACATGCACAATATTTTAATTTGATCCTGCCAGTAACATAGTTCCTTTCCTAGGGTGACAACACTTGTATATAACCATGTAAAAAAAAAGTTGGAAAAAGGACCCCCCCCCCCCCCCCCCCTAAAAAAAATGACTTGTAAACTTAATTGGCTGTAGCTACCTAATCACTTTCTCGGTGGCACGCAACACCAAATGACTTTCGACTATGATCAGCTGGGGTCATTTTGATCAGCTCAGCATGAAAAGAGCTTTACTGGCGCATTTCAGTCTCTGGTAGTGCAATTGAAGCATATATTCAACTATTGGTGGCAGTGCTGTAAACCAAGGCTTGTGCCAAAACAAGTCAGTTGTCACTTCTTCATATGGTCATGTTGCAATAAAGTGTACAGAAGATTTTCAGAGTTGCAGGCATTTTTGTTCTTTTATGCTTGAAGTGTTGTTACTGGATGCAAGGAGCACATCCCAATCCCAGAGCACCTTGAGTAGGTGTGTCGTTTTCTATTATCCTACCTGTGGTCTTCGTTAGAGCAGTGCCTTTTCTGCATGCAGTTCATTGGTGACAGGGCACTGTCGCCAGGATCTCTGGGATAAGGTTGTGGACAGGCACAAGTCAGAAGATGGGTGAATTTTTTTTTTTAAAGCTTGATCGGTGCCTAGAAGCACAGTGAGGTCTATTATTAAGAAGTGGAAGGTATTTGGCCCTCCCTGGATCAAGACGTCACTCCAAACTGGATAAAAGGACCAGGAGGAAACTGGTCAGAGAGGCTACCAAGAGATCTACAGCAACTCTGATAGCTAAAAAAAATCAATGGGAACTTATCTGAGGCAGAAATTGCTGATTGCTCAATGAACCTCTAGAAACCTCCTGGAGGAACCATATGCGTGCAAACAGTCAGATGTGATCTTTTGGTCAGAAATTCCGACTGCGTGTGAAAATTAACCGTCTGTTCATTTTTCATCCGATCCAGTCCGCCAGACGGATGCAAAATAGGGTTTGCATCTGTCACATTTTATCGGATCGGGGCTGATTGGGTGTCAGGGGACATGTCACCCCTAACATCTGACGCTTTATAGAGATACATGGAGCACCCGTTCAGATCTGCCTGAAAAAACTGACAGGTGGAATCTGAACGGTCCGCAGGGGCCTTGCCTATAACCAGCATTTCTCAAACTTTTAAACCCAGAGGAGTCCTTAAAATAATTATTAGGTCTCAGGAAACCCCTGTTAAAAGATTAAGTCATTGGGGGTCAGTGGGAAAAATTCCTTGAACTTAGTGGTCAAGGAAGAATGCCCCCTTTGTAGAGGTGCTCAGAATGCCACTCTTCTAGCCATCTAAAAAGATCCTTGGTGCTGTGCTGCTGGCACTGCCTAGTGACATCGGACCCAGAGCGATCAAGACACCACCAAATTGGGGGAAATCAATTGGCAAAGACTCAAGGAACCCCAGAAACCTATTGAAGGCCTAGAGTTCCACAGAACCCTGGCTGAGAATGGCTGCATGCATGAGAAAACTAATTGGCAGTCCAGTTGTGTGTTTATGCTGGAATGGATGGTTCTGTCCGTAGACGGAAAGTTTTGGTGAGCCTATTGTCCAGACCGGAGCTCTACTTTAACTCCATATGGGTGCAATTTAGGCATCGGGAGCATGAAATGGGTTAATCCCTTTCCCCTGCACGGGTCCCTGTGGTCATGGTGTGTGCGAGGAAAGAAATGCTGCTCACAGCACTTCTCCAGTTTGCTGTAGAGTTGAATTACAAGAGCGGCAGCAGCTACTGTAGGAGCCGAGTGACCCGAACACAGCCTAAGACGATGGAGGTAACTAGGGGCGCTGGGGAAGACGTCTTGGTATTTGGAGACGTCAACCTTTTATTAAACCAGATGAAACTCGTTTTGTTAACTGATAGTAATTGATAATTATTCTTCACTAGAATATTTTTAGTTGGAACACAATGCCGGCTTTTGTTAGACTCTACCATGTGTAGTGTATTGTCCTTGCTCTGTCTGCGTAGGGATCGGGGACTTTAGCCAGTAAACACAGCTGACTGTAGAAATTCTGTGGATGGCAGGTTACTGGATTGATGATTGATGATCTTGGACTTGCTGGCAGGTCACACTAGTGGACGTGTCCTTTAAAAGGTAAATAAGTGATGGGAGTGTAGATTGGGGGCAACTAGTGCCCATTACTCCTCCTCTGCCATCAGTCCATTGCTTCTCTTCTTTCCATCCTCTCGTATTTCTGTGCTTTTCCTCCTGTTGATATATAAAGGAACATTCGGTACATTCTCTCTTATCATTCAGTATGCTGCTTAGTCTGTTGGTTGCTTTGTTGTCATATTCTGGCATCATTCATTCTACAGTATTGTGCTATAGAAAAGTAGAATGGCGATCATACAAAAGCTGGCCATACACCGGTAGATTTTTTTTAACGATCATTATTCCCCAAACTATCTGCTGTACATTCGATGATGCAAACAGACTTGCTGCATTTTGTTTGGAAGTACTTTCAATTTTAAACGTTTGCTTTTAGAATTAGATTTTTGGTTTGCATGGTATTTCCTGAACCAAAACCACAAACCCTTGTTAGATATGTTCTCATTCAAGAAAAAAATCTCCATCCTGCCCCTTTTTAAGTTTTCTCATCGTAAACATCGCTTTGACCATGCTATCCCTTCAGGATATTGAACAAACGTTTCAAAAACGAAAATTCTGAATAAATTTCTACAGGTGTATGGTCAGCTAAAGACTATGGCCCGGATTCACAAAGCACTTACGCCGCCGTAAGTGCAAATGGGCGCCGGCGTATCTGTGCACCGCACCCACAAACCAACATACGCCCAAAAACTGGCCACCCTGCGCAGACGTAGCTTACATACCCCGGCGTAGCGCGGGCGTACTTTTCGTCTGGATGCATGTTGCTGCTCCCATTGATTAGGCATTCAAACATGCAAATGAGGGAAATACGGTGATTCACGAACGTACGTGCGCCCGAAGCATGCTGTGCGAGGTGCGCGTAAATTGTACGTCCGGCATAAAGTTATTCCCCATATATGAGGCGCAACCCGGCAACAGTCATGCAAAGGTCTGTACCAGAGAACACAGGCTGGCGTATTGGGCGTATGTTACACGTATGCGCCTTAGAAAAATGCAACACTGACGCAGTGTTGGGAGCAATAGCTTGCTGAATACAGTGCATGCCTCTCCGCTCTGCGCCGGCGTGGTGTACGGCTTTTGCGCTACGGCGGCGTAATGTGCCCAACTCTCTGTGAATCTGGGCCTATATACTTGAGTATAAGACAAGTTTTTCAGCACTTTTTTTTTGTGCTGAAAATGCCCCCCTCGGCTTATACCCGAGTTACCTTTTTGCGCCTGATCTCTCGGACTTTGGGGACCCGGTACCAGCCGGCCGTAGGTCCCCTGGACCCAAACTTGGCACACATGTAGCCCCCTCTTCCTCTATAAGTGTGCAAAGTTTGTCCGGGCGACCTACAGCCTATCTTTTTTATTTTTTTCAAAGCCGGGCACCCCTTCTATAGACTCCCATGTTAAAAGGTAATTTCTCCAGTGACTTTGGCGACCCGGTCGTAGGTCCTCTGGACCCGGAACTTGGCACACATGTAGCCCCATTTCTCCTCTACAAGTGTGCAAAGTTTGTTGTCTGGGGGACCTACGGCCCGGGAGCACCGATTTTTCAAAGACTGGTACCCCTTCCATAGACTCCCATGTTAAACGTCAGTCTAGTCATGGGCACAGTGAGGCATGAAGATGGACACCCTAGGCTTATACTCGAGTTAATAAGTTTTCCCATTTTTTTTGTTGTAAAATTTGGTGCCTCGGCTTATATTCGGGTCGGCTTATACTCGTATATATATGTGTGTGTATATATATATATATATATATATATATATATATATATATATATATATATATAATATTATACGGTATATAGGGCACACCGTTCTCGTATGGCTACATCAGCTGTACCTCCAGGGTTTAGTCACGCAGAGATTTGCCGTAATTGGCTTTCTCCATGTAGCAGTGATTAGATGATATGCATTGAGGATTTTTTAATCCCTATGCTGCTAGCAGTTAGTAAATAGATATACAAGTATGTCACGTTTACTTGTTTTAACCACTTCAGTACCACGCTTAGGGGTGCAACGGATCAAAAAACTCACGGTTCGGATCGTGTCCATTCGGATCGGCAGTCACGGATCGGATCATTTTTCGGATCAGCAACGAACAAAGTAGTACAGGCACCCAGTGACCCCCCCCAAGTAGTACAGGCACCCAGTGACCCCCCCCCCAAGTAGTACAGGCACCCAGTGACCCCCCCCCCCCCCCCAAGTAGTACAGGCACCCAGTGACCCCCCCCCCCAAGTAGTACAGGCACCCAGTGACCCCCCCCCCAAGTAGTACAGGCACACAGTGACCCCCCCCCAAGTAGTACAGGCACACAGTGACCCCCTTCCCATCATAGTACAGGCAGACAGTGAACTCCCCCCCTCCGTAGTACAGGCAAACGGTGAGCCCCCCCCCCCCCCGTTCAGACCTCAGATCAGATAGCGGCGTGTGTGTCCCTTGAGCGCGGTCTCCTCCTCCTCTGTGGGTGTAAACAGAGAGGAGGGGCCGCCGCCGGGGTGTACCAAAATGGCCGCAGCTCCGGAGCTAGCTAGGCCGAAGCCGCGGCCTTTCCTAATGCTATGCCCGCGGCGGTAGTCCGGATCGCATAGCGATCCGATCCGAAGGGGGTGAACCGTTCGGATCACGGATCAACCGTGATCCGTTGCACCCCTAACCACGCTATAGCCAAAAGACAGCTACAGCATGGTACTATAGAAGCTCCCCCTGTGGCGCATATCGGGCACGCTCTATGACCGCTGTGTTCTTTAGACGCAGCTTGTCACAAATCGGTCTAAAAGGCCAATCACATCAGCCCTTTACTATATTATCAGTTGTATCCAACCACAGCTGATTATAGACTTGCTGGTTATCGACAGGCCTTTTCTCATGCGATGTGTCTGTGTGAGGAAAGGAGAGCTGATAACCGGCAAGCCTGTCGGCACACTGTTTTATACTGATGATCGGGGCGCTGATCATGTTAATCAGTGCCCATCAATGCAGCCTCAATCGGCGCACATTAATGAAGAATTTTTTTTTTTTTTGCAAAATGTTATAATGGAAACTAAGAAAACAGTTTTATTTTATTTCCTGTCTTTTTTTTTTCCTTGAGTTTAGCAAAAATATATAAAAATCCCAGTAGGATATAAATGACGTTGTAATCCCAGATATTATCTTGTAAAGTTGCAGTGGCATAATCACTGTGTAGAGAGCAGAGCTGTGGGAGGGACTACGTGAGGGGGTGGAGACAGGACCAGTCACCCTACACAAGATGAGAGAGCTGCAGTGACCGGTCTTTATTACAGGAAGCTCCTCCTGCACAGATCTGGAAGAAATACAGAAAGCACACAAAGATTTGCTTATCCTGGAGATGAATTCACTTTCTTGTCTTGTTCACTATTGTCAGAACAGGAGTTGAAGAAACCCTCCAATAAAAACACTGTTCAGGGGGAAGCTGGTAAAATGAGCCTTTCCCCTCATTTTAGGGGGACATTTCCTGTGTTGTGCCCCCAAAGAGTGAGAGATGGGAATAGTTTCCAGTTGGGACGCAGACAGACATAAATACAAATGGAACACAAGTTCTAACCCTTCCCGCTGCGTGTTGGAAGAAATGTTTGGCTGGAGTTCTCGTGTGTGTGTGTGACCACATTTAACCTCTTCCAGCCAATCCGATGAGGGGCTGCTGTTGCCATGTAATTAAAGAGTATTTCCTCTTTTGCAGCTGAATTTGGACAATACCTACATTATATTTGTTACCTTTTTATGTCTGAATTTACATAGTATAACTTTTTTTTTTTTATGCTGTTTTTTGGAACTTCCAGAAATAAAAATTTTTACTTTCTGTTCGTTATGAGAAGGAAACTTTGTCTGCCACAATTAACCCTGTATGTGCTGTGCAGGCAGACAGTACTCAAATCTAGTATCACTGATGAGATGTCTGCCTTTACAAAGGGTTAAAGATTTACCATCGTATGTTTATGAAAACTCGACATGCATGGATTGACATTTGGCTGGGTTCAGCAGGGACCAGCCACATTTTGATCCACGTATGGGCAGGCTGGTAGTACACAAGTTATTGTGCAATAAAGGATTTATAATACAATTTATACATTTGTGATCTGAAACACAATTATTTCTCTGACGTGCATGCAGGTATTTGGTTTATCACAAGTGATCGATAATATTGCACCATGGCCTATTGAATCTTAAGCTCACTAAATCGATATCTGTAAGGACTGGTAAGCGCCACAAATACGCACTCCAGATCTTTTCTGGATGTGCATTTCTAACACTTTCTTGGTGCATTTTGATGCGTTTGCGGATGCATTCCAGATTTTTTTTACTGTACTGGGGTCCGCTGTGTTTTTTGATGTGTTCCAGTGTGTTTTTTTTTTTATGTGTTCCAGTGTGTTTTTTTTTATGCGTTTCACAGCATTTCAGCGCAGGAAAAATGCAGCTTGTTTTTTTTTTTGGACTGGAAATCCCTGAAACTGACCACACTGGTGTGAACTATGCGATTGGAAACCATATAACCTACTATACATGCGTTTTTGATGCTGAATAAAAATGCTCTGAACTGCATGTGATGTGAACTGCCCCAAAATCATTTTTTCCTGTTCAATTCAGTCAACCTAGTCCCAGTAAATTCTTGATTGTATGATCATATAAATCAAGGGTCTCAAATTGGTGGCCCTCCAGCTGTTGCAGAACTACAAATCCCATCATGCCTCTGCCTGAGGGAGTCATGCTTCTAACTGCCAGCCTTGCAATGCTTCATGGGATTTGTAGTTTTGCAATGGCTGAAGGGCCGTCATGAGACCCCTGATATATAGTTATGTGGCCACTGGCAGGATCAACAGGTTAAAATTAAGGGGGGGGGGGGCTAAAAAAACAAAAACAAATGCAGCCACCACATGTTAGGACTGATGGGCTACAGTATCATTTTTGTTCTCATTTTAGATATCCTTTAAATTGGTAGTACATCACTGGACAACAGTAATATTATTCTGCAATGCCTCCACAGATTTTTCTCCCCCTTTTAGGAGTTTGCCTTATGTTGGCCATGGCCGTATTTTATATGTGATATTGGGAATGTGCCTCTGTATGCAGAAAACCTACTGGTATATGTAGTACAGCACTTTACATATTGACACCAGTTCTGTCCTCAAGGAGCTAACAATCTAAGGTCCTACATCACATGCATACTTACTGGGGCTATTTTAGTCGGAAGACAATTACCGTAACCTATCGGCATATTTTTGAAGTACGAGAGATAACCGGAGTACCGGGAGGAAACCAACACAAGCACCAGGAGAGCATGCAAACTCCATGCAGAAAGTGGCCTGGTTGGGATTTGAACAGAGGACTGTAGTGCTGCAAGGCAGAGGTGCCAATACAGTACTCATGTAATAATACATGTTCTGCTGTGCCTTCACTCTACACGCACTGAATGAGTTACTCTCTTGAAGCAGATTGCTGCCAGTCTTTTCTTATTCCTCAGCAACCAGCCTCTGGTTTCCGCTGCCCATCCCACCCTTTATGCTGTAATAGTAGAAGGCTTTCGGGGATAATAGCCTCTGCGTACAGGCCATGTCTCCCCTCTTCTGCTCTCAGGAATCCATCGCTCACTTCCTGTGGGTTCAGGGCCTCGTCCCTCGCAGACCTTCTTCCAGTGAAATGAGGCCAGAAATTACAACCAGATGGTCCTGCTCACTTTCCCCTTACGCTGTCCTGGCCACGTATGACTATCCATTCTCCTGTGTGAGCAGACAGGATGACTAGTCAATGCTGAGTCACGTTCTTCAACTCTTTACTGAGACGTAGACGAAAGCTGGTGTGGGCCCTGTTTATGAGGGATATTGCATGGTGCACCATTCCTAGTATTTTTCCATTATTGTTAGTCACTATATATTTTCATTACTTGTCCTATAGCTTTGCAAAAAATAAATAAAAAATGCGGCTATAACTTTTCAGTTTGATATCTTTTACAGTTTTTGTGAAAAAAAAAAATCAGAAGCTGCTTATGAGATTCTTTTAAGAGATTGATGACGTAGTGGATTCCTGTCACGATGGCTTGAAATGAAGATCCTCTCCGTCATATTCACTAGCAAATCAACCTCTTCTCATCACCTTTTTTAAATTTTCCTCCAACATTTTGGCCATCTTCATTCCTGAAAAAGCTGCACCCCTCCCATTTAAGTGCAATCCATCACTACTATAAAGATGGTAACGGCCTGAAAAGTCAGTCCAGTTCACCATGAAGCCAAACCCCTCCTCCCTGTACCAGTTTCTCAGCCACTTGTTAAGTACCATAAGCTCTTGCTGTCTCTGTGGTGTGGCTCGAGGTACAGGCAGTTTTTCAGAAAATATTGCCTTGGGGGACCTTTTCTTCAATATGGCCCCCAAGTTCCTGAAATCATTTTGTGGTGCACTCCATCTTTCTCTAACTTTGTCGTTGGTACCGATATATACCAAAACAGCTGGGTCCTCTCCAGTGCCATCCAATAATCTGTCCAATGCAATCTGCAATGTTTCGAACCCGAGCACCCGGTAAACATACTGTTTGGCGATAATGGTCTTTGTGACAGATTGCCCTCTGTATTCTTCCTATAACTGAATCCCCTACCACTAGTATGTGCCTATCCTTTCTGGTAACCTTGCTCCCATCTTCGTCACATGCTGGTGGAGTCTCTGTGTGAAAGTCGCATGCTAGTGAATTCTTTACACGATTGTCACATTCTGAAGGGGGGGGGGTCTCATTATGAACATCACATTCTGCAGTAGACTGTTTGTGAATGTCACATTCTGGAGTAGTCTCATTGTGAACATCACATTCTGGACGGGTCTCATTGTGAACTTTACATTCTGGAGGTGACTCATTGTTAACGTCATATTCTGGAGAAGACCCGTGAATGTCGCATTTGGGAGGAGTCTTATTCGGAACGTCACATTCTGCCAGAGTCTCAGTGGCAACGCCACAATCTGCTGAAGTCTTTGTGGGAAAGTTACATACTGCCTGAGTCTCAACAGATTTGTTGCACGCTGAAGGAGTCTTGATGTGAATGACACGTGGATGATTTAAAGAAATTCCCAACTTTTGGGCTATTTTCTTTGCCAACAGAGCTGCACCCTGTTCATTTATGTGCAGTTCATCCCTGCTGTTGAGCAAGTAACCAATTAAAAAGTCTGTCCAGGTCTCCATAAAGCCAAACCCCTCCTTCCTGCACCAGTTCTTCAGCCACCTGCTAAGCTCCCTAAACTCCTGCTGCCTCCTTGGTTTGGCTCGAGGTACAGGCAGTATTTCTGAAAATGCTGCCTTGGAGGTTCTTTTTTTCAGTATAGCTCCCAAGTTCCTGAAAGCATTTTGAAGGGCGCTCCATTTTTCTTCTTGTTGGCTCCAATATGTACCATGACAGCTGGGTCCTCCAATGACAGAATCCCCTACCACCAGGATCTGCCTATCCTTTTCTGTAAGCTTGCCCTCATCGTCATGGGAGGAGATATTCCCATACCTGCCCTGTTTTTTTGGTGGGTTCCCAACATGTACATCACATGCTGTTGAAGTCTCCGTGTGAATGTCACATGCTGGTGAAGTCTCCGTATAAGCGTCATATGCTGGTGGAGCCTTAATGTAGTGTTCATATTCTGTCTCGCTCACTAGGGCAATCCTGCCTTGTGAGCTGTCTCTGCAGTAAGGACTGCATACATCTGCAATAGAAAAAGAAGAATCGGGTTTAGCACTTTCACTATATATATATATATATATAATCAAATTATACAGGGAAAAGTTCAAAATGCCAGGGACAATAAATAAACCTAACATGACAGGGATCACTAATGGTGGCTTTCCTATTAAAATTCGGGTTGCCTGCCAGTTATGCCGACCCACTAAAATGAATGAAGTCAGAAACTTAACTGATTCTTAATTTTCATGTGCGGGATGGGGGCACTTTTTGATGGGGCAGTAGGGTGGGGGCACTTTTTGATGGGGGAGGAGGATATGGGCTATAATAGGATGGGGGCAGTTTTAGATGATGGCAGTTTGTTAGTGGTAATACGATGGGAGAAATTTTGATGGTGGTAATACGATGGGGGCAGTTTTGATGGTGGTAATATGATGGGGGCAGTTTTGATGGTGGTAAAATGATGGGGGCAGTTTTGATGGTGGTAAAATGATGGGGGCAGTTTTGATGGTGGTAATACGATGGGGGCAGTTTTGATGGTGGTAATACGATGGGGGCAGTTTTGATGGTGGTAATACGATGGGGGCAGTTTTGAAGGTGGTAATACGATGGGGGCAGTTTTGAAGGTGGTAATACGATAGGGGCAGTTTTGAAGGTGGTAATACGATGTGGGGCAGTTTTGATGGTGGTAATACGATGTGGGGCAGTTTTGATGGTGGTAATACGATGTGGGGCAGTTTTGATGGTGGTAATACGATGTGGGGCAGTTTTGATGGTGGTAATACGATGTGGGGCAGTTTTGATGGTGGTAATACGATGTGGGGCAGTTTTGATGGTGGTAATACGATGTGGGGCAGTTTTGATGGTGGTAATACGATGTGGGGCAGTTTTGATGGTGGTAATACGATGGGGGCAGTTTTGATGGTGGTAATACGATGGGGGCAGTTTTGATGGTGGTAATACGATGGGGGCAGTTTTGATGGTGGTAATACGATGGGGCAGCTCCTGCAAAATGTAATTACTTTTAGATGCTAATTAGTGGGAATGCTGATTCTCATATTTCTTTTTCTTACGGATTTAAGCTTTGGCTATTCAGCATTTTCTGCAGGAAGTGCATTTTCTAGTTCTATCATATACTATGACATTGTACACAGTGCAGTCAGCGATCTCTTAGAACTCTATTCTATGCATCCATAATTCAGCTTTCTAATTATCCCAAGAAAATAGAGAAAAGGGCTTCCCAGTACAGTGATGTGTGAATCCTGCAAGTCAAATGGGTCGGGGCCAGAATTTGGGTACAAACCTGCAAATTGTACCAGAAACCAGGAAAAGCTAAAACGTGAACATCAATTACTCTCATACTTCTTTTTTTTTTTCTATGGAGTTGCAGGTAAAGTGATTTAACTTTCTCCCATATGACTCTCTGGTTTCCATACGTGTAATTTTTAGTTCTTGTCTGCCCGTTCTTTTTGGGGTAATGCCATATCCGCAGAGTTCTCTGTAGAGACAATGACTAAACGCGTGTGGCTGGAGAACACTTTGTAACAATATCCTTTTGCTTTTTACTTTTTTTTCATATATTTTTTTTTCTTTTCTCTGGCTTAATAAAAAAGGCAAAGTGTTCTATATTCTAAAGATAGAAATGATGCACAGGAAAGGGCCGGATTGTAATGTGACGTTAAAATGCCACTGTTATCCAAATAAGGAAATAATATACTGCAAATGGCACAAACCATCACATCTGCAATTCAAAAGTCTAAACAATAGTAATGTAATATATTTTAGTTTCTATATTTCATTTCTGCCCACGATTCCAAAATCTTACACTCTATGGCAGGGATCTTTAAACTACGGCCCTCCAGTTGTTCAGGAACTACAATTCCCATCATGCCTAGTCATGTCTGTGAATGTCAGGTTTACAATGCCTCATGGGATGTGTAGTTCCGCAACAGCTGGAGGGCCGTAGTTTGAGGATCCCTGCTCTATGGTATTTCTTGGCAGGTTGGAAGATGGATGATCACTTATCTGAGGGATTTTTTTTTAACTTGTAATTGGGATTTGATTTCCTCCTCCTTTTTTTTTTTTTTTTTTTTTAACCACTTAACAACCGAGGATGTCACTTGACGTCCTCGACTTTGTGCTGTGATATCTGAATGATGGGTGCAGCTACAGGCACCATTCAGATATCACCATCTTTAGCCGCCGATTCTCTGCACGATTCTTCAGCCGCCGATGCTTCTGCCGCTTGATCATTCTTCTAGGCAGCGGGAGGGGATCCGGAGAACGAACCGGCTGGCGCTGGCTGGGAAGCATAGAGATGACTGGTGACCAGATGGTCGCCAGTCTGACCGTCGGGAGGCCTGGGCGCGACGTTGTGATGTCACGCCCGGTACGCCCAGTACCCAGAAGTAAACAAAGCTGCAATCGCGGCTGTGGGCATGAGATCGGTGAATTTGTTTTTTTCACAATCTCATGCTTGTAAGCCTGGAGGAGAGATGTGGGGTCTTTTTGACCCCACTTCTCTCCATAAAGAGGACATGTCACACCATTTCCTATTACAAAAGATGTTTACATTCCTTGTAATAGGAATAAAAGTGATCAAAAAATTAAAAATAATGTGTAAGAATTAAATTAAGTACAATTTTTTTTTAACGCCCCTGTTTCCAGTAGCTCGCACGCAGAAGCGAACACGCATGCAAGTCCCGCCCCCATATGTAAACACCGTTCAAACCTCACATGTGAGGTATCATCGCATGCGTTAGAGCGTGTGCAACAATTATAGTACTAAACCTTCTCTGTAACTCAAATGGTAACCTGTAAAAAAAATAAAATTAAGCGTTGCATATGGAGATTTTTGAGTACCGAAGTTTGGCGCCATTCCATGAGTGTGAGCAATTTTAAAGCATGACATGTTTACATCATCTTTCACATAATACAAAAAAGATGGGCTAACTTTACTGTTTTGTTGCTTTTTTTAATTCATGAAACCGTTTTCTTTTCTTTTCTTTTTCCCAAAATAAAGGCGTTTGAAAAATTATTGCGTAAATACCGTACGAGGGGAAAAAAAGGTGCAATGACCACCATTTTATTCTCTAAGTTGTCTGCTAAAAAAAATATATAATGTTTGGGGGTTCTGATTAATTTTCTCGCAAATTTTTTTTTGATTTTTACATGAAGGAGAGAAGTGGCAAAATTAGGCCCGGTTGTCAAGTGGTTAATCTGTAATTTCTCAGAAAATTTAAATTCCTCCTTTTTTTTTTTCTTTTAGAAAAATTAGAATATAAAAGGAAGCCTGCCTGCGTGCAAGACTGGAAAGCTTCTGAATGGAATTGCAGACATCCGGGAGAATTGTTGGGGGACATCTATTTATCAAGTGAAGACCTAGATTTTGTTTTTTTCTTTGTAAATGAGGACTTGACTTTTATATTGTTAACTTACCTCAACCTAATGAGCTTATCACACAAAATCAGGATGGCCTGAACTTGATTATTGCCTTTAACAAACCAACATATAATTTCAATGACGTGAGATGCTTTATCTTGGGCAGGAGATGATCCTTATTTAAGGAGTAGGTAGGTTGCCTTCATGTACAGGATACAACACAACTTTCAGGAGAATGCCCAGAAGAGGGTTTTATCTACAAGGCAAGACCCGTTGGTTACTTGTTGGACTTGCCCTGGTTTTTAGCCTAATGCTTCTCGCATATCTCTTGGAATGTGCACCAACCCCAGAAGGAAATGGATCGCTGCCTGGAATCGCAGGAGAGATGTTTAGCAAGGAATACTACCAGGCTCTTCTTCAGGAACAAGAGGAGCATTATAAAAGCCGCGCAACTAGTCTAAAGCGCCAGATTGCCCAGCTAAAGCAGGAGCTTCAGGAGATGAGCGAGAAACTACGATCCGCACAAGATAAGAAACTTTCCAATGGTGCCGGACACCAGGGTACCAAAGAGCAACCTTCTAACGATCTACTTGAATTTCTGCACTCACAGATTGACAAAGCTGAGGTTGTGGTGGGTGCTAAACTTCCTAGCGAGTATGCCGTTGTTCCCTTTGAGAGTTTTGATTCTATGAAAGTTTATCAGTTGGAGATGGGTCTGACACGGCACCCTGAGGAGAAACCAATTAGGAAGGACAGGAGAGATGAACTGGTCGAAGTTATAGAAGCTGGCCTGGAGGTCATTAATAATCCAGATGAGGATGACGAAGATCAGGAAAACCGAGGAGGGGATAAAGTTTTATTTACAGAAGCTGATTTTGTAGAAGGTATGGAAAATGTGTGCGGCCTTCTATTTCTGTTCATTTCTATTACATGTAGGTGGAAGGGCTCCATGCTTACAATGGGGGTGCATCAGGAATACCAGCTGTGTAAAGATGTACAGTGGATTACGAGTATAATCCATTCCAGGAGAATGCTCGTAATCCAAAGTACTCGCATATCAAAGGGAGTTTCCCCATTGAAGTCAATGGAAACTAAGATAATATGTTCCGTGTTGACTTCAATGGCATGCAATACCGCATGTGGCCTGAGGCCGGGGGGGGGGGGTGCGGGGAGAGACTCAGAAAAGGCCCGAGGACACTTCGGCTGACCTCGGCAAACCTCGGAAAGACTTAGTTCCCGAGATTTTCCCAGGTCAGTCCAGCTGTCCTCGGGCCTTTTCATGCATTTCTGAACTGTGCCGATCTCCGACATTCGGCTCTGCTCTGGCGCCCCCCATCTCAGGCCAAATGCGGTACAGCAGGCCCCATTAGCTTGAATTATGCTCTTTTTTGCAAACCGAGTCAGAATTCTTTAAAAAAAAAAAAAGTTGCTAGTTTTTCAAAAAGCTTGTTAACCAAGTTGCTCGTAAACCGAGGTTCCACTGTACTTTTATTTTTCGAAGCTTTGATTTGATGCTTTTCCTATTTCCCAACATTCTTCTTTATATTTAGATAGTTTGTATATTCATGGGTGTAAGCTTTTAATCCTAGTGAGGTCACACTAGATTTGTTTAGCTCTTGGTAACAGTAAATCATTTTTTCGCTGCAACTTACTTTATAGTGATAAGTTTAAATTTCTTGCACAACCAACCCTTGCTAGAAAAAGAGCGTACCTTCGGCCACTACTCCTAAAGGAGCTGCCTAAGAAGAATTTCCTCTACACCAGGGTTTAGCAACTAGGGTTCCTACAAAGGTTGTTGGTTCCTTAAGCAATGAGCAATTTCTGCCTCTGAGAAGTTCCCAATGACACCATTGATCTTTTTGGCTATCTGTAGGCATGTAATTCTTCCCAATGACCTCAAGTGTAAGGAACATTCTTGCCACTGACCATCACACTAATGTATCATTAGCTGTAGAGCTAGTCTTTTTAAGCAGGGGTTCACTCATTAGGACAGCCTTTCTCAATCTTTTTACCCCAGAGGAACCCTTACAATTTTCAGATTTTGGGGAACCCCTGATAAAACCCATTCATTGGGGGTCAGTGGCAAGAATGCCCCTTACTTTGGTGTTCAGTGAGAATAATTCCCTTTTTTACAGTGGTGGTAAGAATGGTCCCCTTAGAGAGAGCTATAAAGATCATTGGCGTCTTACCACTGGCTCCTCCAAGTGGCATTGGCTCAAAACTATGTAGGCACCATCAAACAGGAGGTAAATCAGCCACGGCTCAAGGAACCCCCTAACCACCTCTGAAGGAGCCCTAGGGTTCCGTGGAAGCCTGGTTGAGAATGTCTGCATTAGGACCTGACTGAGAACGTCTACTAGTTTGAGATCCAGTGCCCATGTCTTTCCATTACTTCTTACTTGGACATATTTTAACTCTGTATCCAAAAATAAATTGTCTGGAGTTGGGTTTTTAACACATAGAAAAATGTCAACTATTATACTCGCTGTGTCCACTCAAGTAGAAATCTCAACAGGTCTGTTAATGAAACCATAGCATTGAGCTTCATTATACTGTTGTGCCCCATACCGCGATGGTCAGAAAAGTCCATTCGGTTTACCTACATCAAACTTTAAGACCCTTTTTACACTGCGGCTGTTTTCAGGCGTTTTAGCACTAAAAATAGTGCCTATAAAGCACCTGAAAACTGCCTCTTAAGCCACCCCAGTGTTAAAAGCCTGAGTGCTTTCACACTGAGGCAGCATCTTGAGGGCGGTGTATACGAACCATGGGTTGCAGGAAGGAAAATTGCTTGATGGCCACATCAATACAGCCAGTGTTGATGGGGGAATACTTCCCACTGAGCTATTATGTTCGTCCCTTCTGGGAGAAGGCAATGATTTATGCTAGCGGCTGTAACCACTGGCAATAATTGCATGTAAAAATCTGACATGCCAGCTGTACCCAAGTTGACCAATAGTTCGACTTGGGTACAATCGGCCATCCCATACATGGTCCAAATCTTAGCCAGTCCCTGCTGAACTGGCTGAGATTTGAATCATCCATGGCCGGCTTATGTTTGATTGATTGAATTCTCTAAATAGGTTTATACTTGAAGCTTGTTAACAAATACTGCGCAATGTTATAGTATTAATGATGCTCAAATTTTTCATTGGGCTTTGTGTGCAGTTTCTGGGTTCCACCATTTAATATTTTTTATCTGTGTTCTTTCTCTTGAATCCTTGTGAGTTAACCGTTTTCCTCTCACCTCATTGTTATCAGGATATTACCGAACGGAGAGGGACAAGGGCTCCCATTATGAGCTGTTCTACAAGAAACCAGAGTCTGGAAGCTACCACCACATCACTTTATTCCGACCGTTTGGCCCACTCATGAAGGTGAAGGTGGAAACACAGGATGTCTCCAGGACAATCATCAATATCATTGTCCCACTGTCTGGCCGAACAGAGACCTTTGCACAGTTTATACAGAACTACAAGTAAGACTTGAGTGCGATTGACAACATGGACTTCTTCAGGCAGCTGCTTTTAATGAGAGAGATAGTATGGGTGTAAAAACTTCAGAACAACCTTTATTGCAAATCCATAAAATGGAAGTAAATTGCAGAACACTAAAGATATGACATTCATAGAAGCTAATCTGTCTTGGTTGTAACTTCCTTTTTTTCTTATTGCCCCCATGCCTTGTGCTTAGGTTAGAGTGACTTTGTGATCCTTCCAGACAGATCTTAGAACGCAGAGGATTACAATCCCCACAAAAAAGGACACCCCTGCATTGTGCTATTTTTGCAACATTTTTAATACTCTGCATTCCTCCAGCTCTTGCTGGAAGGATTGTAACCTTACCCTCTACAGCAGGGATATGCAATTAGTGGACCTCCAAAACTACAAGTCCCACCATGCTACTGCCTCTGGGTGTCATGCTTGTGGCTGCCAGTCTTTCTATGCCCCATGGGACTTGTAGTTCTGCAACAGCTGGAGGTTCCGCTAATTGCATATCCCTGTTTTACAGTGTGAAAGGACTGGTTTCGTTATTTTTTGTTAATGATGCAGCAATTTTAGATGGAAAAAGGGGTCCGCCTGTAAAAAGTGGACCTTGCATTTTAGAGCATAGTTTACTTTAAAGTAAAACTATAACCTCCTACCGTTTTCAGCCAAGGAAGCTGCCATCTTAGCCTCTGTTTGATCTGCAACTGCCATGGTGCTGTGTGTGTGTGTGTGATCAGTTATGACACCAGCCGTTTGATGGTTTGACAGCTTGGTTGAGAGTGCAAGGAAATGTGACCGCATTCCTGGCAGGTCGGGAATGCAACGTCTTTTTTTCCAGATATAGCGGAGAGGGATTAGAACACATTAGATTTTTATTGATAAAAATCTTCCTCATTGGAGTAATTCACCCTCTGTCATGTTTGCCATTATCGCCTAAAGCAGGGGTCTCCAATCCTTCCAAACAAAGGGCCAGAAGAATTGTGCCCCTTCGTTGATGTCAGTGGGGGGGGGGACTGTGCTCCATTGTTGGCATCAGGGAATGAAATATTACCCCAAGAGCTGGATAAAAGCAAGTTTGGAGACCAGTGACCTAGAGTGAATGCTGAGAAAAATCCCACATTTTGAATTGTCACCAGAACGGTAGTAAAAGGGAAATCTTCCATTAGGGAGGCTAGTTCTGGTGACAACAATTTTGGATTTTTTTTTGTCTCGCTTTCTGACTATGGGACAGGAAGTAAAGGGCAAAAAAAGCTGTACCCTTTTCTTTATCGTACATCACGGGACACAGAGCGCATAGCCATTACACTTGGGTTATATGGGTACCTTCAGGTGTGGACACTGGTGTAATCAATTTCACAGGAAGTTTCCTCCCTATATAACCCCCTCCCACTGGGAGTGCTTCAGTTTTTTCGCCAGTGTCTTAGGTGTTGGTCACGTCTAGCTGTCCCTCGGAGGTCTCGGGACCCAGGATAGCTAGCCGGATCCGTCCGAAGTGCTTCAAAGCCAAGGTGTACGGTACCCGGGCCCTGCTGGAGTGGGGTTTTGCCTATAATGCCTCTCCTAGGAGGGCTGGATTCTGGGCTCCAGTGCCTTAGTCTCTCCCAAGAACTAAACGCTACTGATGCCAGGATGCTATATAGGTCCAGGGGTGTGGGTTCCTTAACACAGGACCCCGGTCCCTGAAGGTCCAAGACAATACCCACGGAGATGGGGGAAGGCTGGGCCTCTTGCATTTTGCAATACCCTGCGGCGTGGAGCAGGTAAGAGGGAACCTGCGGGACTTGGTTCGACAGTAGGTATCCCCCTGGGGGTTCTGGGTCGGCTAATGGTATGCTTATGCATCAGCCACTATCTCCACTATGTCTTTTGAGGCAGGATGGGATGTACTAATGTTTACCCAGATAAATAGATGTAGGTATATGTATGCTTTTAAAGATATGTATTTTGCTACTCCCCCCAGACTTGCCTGTTAGCATGATACTGCAGCCCCACGTGTTATAGGGAGGAAATGCTGACAAAACTCCTGTTTCCTAGGAAGCCTATGGGGACAGCTTCCTCTATGTGTGCACTAAAATAAAGATTAGTGTCTTGCCTGGTGTCTGTTGGGTTGCTAGCGCTGGTCCAGGCTTCTCCTCTGCTCTCTGCTTCCTCCATGTTGGCAGCGTGGGGGGGGCGGGGGCGCGCGCGCGCCGCCTTTTACAGCGTCAGCGTGCGTGGGGGGGGCGGGCCAGCAGCGTCATGTCTCAAAGCAGCAAAGCATTTCCTGGCTGGTCATTCCCTCCTGAGAGCAGAGGAGGCTGAGGACACAGAGCGCGCAGCTGAGCCATTTCTGGCTAACGGTGACACCCAGTGGTGGTTTGTGGATCTTCAGGTCTGGACTTAGTCCACACTGACCAGAGAAAAAAAAAAAAAGAGTTTTTTCTTAAAGGGACTCAGCCTTAGATCTGGCAGTATCTGAGTCGGTGCAACCTTGGGCTCCAGCTAACGGGCATTGGTGTGGCAATACTCACAGGACTTTCCTCGGTATTGCCGCCTTCTCAGGCGTATGAAAATTTAGAATTTTTTTACCATAGCCTGTTCTTATTAATGGTTCACTTCTAGCTACAACAGTTGGGTGTTGGCTTTAGGGGTGTCTCAAGGTTGTGCAATAGCTCCCAAGGGATCAGGACCAGCCAAGGCTGCAAAAGGTGCCAAAAAACTAAAGGGGTCTCCATCGGGGTCAGAGGATTTGTGCCAGGCTCCAGCGGTCCCACCCTCACCAGATAGACCACCGAACAGCATGTTGCAGGAGCCATTGAGGGTGCTAGGGGCAGAGGCGGCCCCCAATCAACCCATTCCCGTTTATGTTACGGAAGAAATGCTAGCGACCACCCTGGGTGGGCTAGAGAAAAGGTTAACTGCTTTAATTGCCCGCTCTTTGCCGGGTGGCAAACGGGCTAGATCCCCATCACCTAGAGCGGTGTGTTCAGATGCAGAGGTCCTCTCTTCAGAGGAATTGGACCCACAGGGGGATCAAGCGGACCTGAGTCCCGACGGTTCAGACATTGAAGGTTCCACTATAGATGAAATTTTTTCGGCTTCTCAAGCAGAGAGTCTGTGGATCCAGTCTCTGACGGATATGGTTCGCACTGCTTTTAAACTTCCAGTGTCAGAACAATTAGCCCCCGCGGTATCCTCTTTAGGTTCCTTGAAGGCACCGTTGAGTGGTGCGTCTTTTCCGGTTCACCCCCTTCTGGAGAGCGTGATTTCTTTCTCGTACATCACGGGACACAGAGCGGCATATTCATTACTATATGGGTTATATGGAGTACCTTCAGGTGTGGACACTGGCAATCTCAAACAGGAAGTCCCCTCCCTATATAACCCCCTCCCCTAGAGGGAGTCCCTCAGTTTTTTCGCCAGTGTCTTAGGTGTTGGTCACGGAATAGCTTTGCTCCACATCCTTGGGATTAAGGGCGGGCTAACCGGATCTGTCCAAGGAGCCTCAGTGCCAAAGTGGACAGTACCCGGGCCCCAAACCGTGGGGTTTTGCCTATAATGCTCCTCTTTGGAGGGCTGGACCCTGGGCCCAGGACTTGGAGTTTGTAAAAACCATAAGTTCCTGTTTGCCAGGGTGCTATATAGGTCCAGGACAGTGGGTACCTTCATAGGACCCCAGGGCCTGAAGGTCTACTACGCTACCCACGGAGATGGGAGAAGATTGGATGAGTTTGCTGGACAAACATCCTGCAGCATGGAGCAGGTAAGGGGGAGCCTGCGGGACTTGGTTCGACAGCAGGCTCTCCGGGGTAACCTAAAAGGGGGGATAGCCTAAGTATGCTCTGCATGGGCAACCTTGCTCACTATGTCTGAGAGAGACAGGATGACACCTTTTTTCCCCCATCACTAGGTTCCCCTGTCTAAGAATGTGTTGCTAGATAACCTGCTGCTTTCTTCCTAGGACTAGTAAGGATCCCTAGGGGCCTTTTTGGAGAGTCCTACCTGGCCGGGGGTTTGAATCTGCCGCCTGTTTCTGCAGTCCTGGGTCTCCAGCAGCGCGGCTCCTCCATGTTCCTCCTGTTCCGGCATAC
The DNA here is from genome assembly GCA_029574335.1 of Rana kukunoris. Taxonomy (NCBI): domain Eukaryota; kingdom Metazoa; phylum Chordata; class Amphibia; order Anura; family Ranidae; genus Rana; species Rana kukunoris. Next base: position 142,111,235 of record CM056056.1, read on the forward strand.
GCGCGCGCGCACGTCTTATAGACGTTTTTCGCGCCGTTCAGACAGGAGGGCGGGGGGGGGGGCGTGCCTGCGGCGTCATACAGGGGCGCGCCTTGTGCTGTTATAGATCAGCAGGCATTGTCAGTGCTCAGTCTGAGGCTGATTTCAGAAGGAGAGGACGCAGAGCGGCAGAACAGTGACTCCCGGTGGCGGAAGAGGGGTAGTACATGCTGGACTTTGTTCCAATGCCTTTTTTGTTAAGCCAAGAAATTCCCCTTTTTGCAGCAGGTTGGAGGCTGGCAAACTAAGTTTGGGTCACTGTATGTTTAAAAAAAAAAAAAAAAAGAGAAAAACATATGGGATCCCATCAGTTTTTGGGCATTAGTGATCTATTGTCCCCTAAGCTCTGGTTTTGTACTCCTGGCCACTACAGTCTGTTGTGTGGGTGGAGTCCCTCAATTTTGTATTATGGCTTCCAAAGGTTCGGGGTCAAAGGGTACAAAAAAGACCAAAAAACAAAGGGGTTCCCCTTCTGATTCTGATGATATGCCGATACTTTCCCCGCAACTTATTAACATAAAGGGCGCCTTGGATGAGCCATTAGGGGGATCTGGTGCGGAGGCTGGCCCAGATCAGCCCAGCCCTGTGTTTATCACAGAGGAGATGCTAGCCGTATCCCTAGGGGGGCTAGAAGAGAGAATAGCAGCATTGATCGCTAGAGCTATTCCTGGTAAGAAACGGGTTAGATCCCCATCACCAAGAGGTGTATCCTCAGATGCTGAGATTCTCTCTCCGGAGGAATTGGAATCACAGGAGGATCAACTAGACCTGAACCAAGAGGGTTCAGGGATTGAGGGATCTGCCTCTGAGGAACCATTTTCAGACTCCCAGACAGAAAGACTGTGGGTACAGTCTTTGACGGACATGGTCCGCTCGGCATTTAGTTTACCATTGCCAGAGCCTCAGGTTCCTCCGGTATCCTCTCTGGGCTCTTTGAAAGCTCCGTTAAGCAACGCAGTGTTTCCGGTCCATCCTCTCTTGGAGGAATTGATCTTTCGGGATTGGGTACGGCCGGACAGGATTTTTCTGCCACCGAAAAGATTTGCGGTCATTTACCCCATGGAGGAAAGATTCTCCAAGAGGTGGAGGCTCCCAGTAGTGGATGCAGCCATCTCATGTGTGAATAAATCACTAACTTGCCCGGTGGAAAACATACATATGTTTAAAGATCCGGTTGATAAAAGGTTAGAGACACTTTTAAAAGCATCCTTTGCTACGGCAGGAGCAGTGGTACAGCCAGCTGTGGCTGCGATTGGTGTTTGTCAGGCGTTAAAAGACCAGACAAAAGAAATGTTAAAGGACAAGCCTACCCAACAAGCAGAAGAGTTTTCTGACATTCCCAGAGCTCTGTGTTTTGCTGTAGATGCTATAAAAGATTCCATCCAGCAGGCCTCTCGTTTATCACTATTTTTGGTGCACATGAGAAGGCTCTTATGGTTGAAGAACTGGGCGGCGGAGCCCCCATGCAAAAAGCTTCTGGCAGGGTTTCCCTTCCATGGAGGACGACTCTTCGGAGAGGATCTGGATAAATATATTCAGACTATTTCAAATGGCAAGAGTACCCTTTTACCGGTCAAAAAGACATTCCGGGGTCCTACATTTAAAAGGCAGCTCTTTCCTGTCTCGGGGCCCTCAAATTCCAGGCAGTATCGACGGCCGCCTGCACGATCCAACGTTAACAGTAGATCGCAGGGACAGGCCCCTGGGGGTAAGAGGCCATGGTATCGCAAGCCGACAAAGACAGCCCCTAAGTCTGCCTTATGAAGGGGCACCCCCACTCTCGCGGGTGGGGGGAAGGCTTCGTTTCTTCTCAGAAGTTTGGGAAGCCAAGATCCCCGACAAATGGGTCCGGGCATCTGTAACCACAGGCTACAGACTGGAGTTTCTAAGGTATCCTCCGCCTCATTTTCAAGAATCAAGGCTACCAAGGGATCCAGCAAGGAAGGCCTCATTGCTGGCAGCTTTGGATCACCTGCTCTGCCAGGACGTAATAATAGAGGTGCCAGCCCAAGAGCAAGGGCTAGGTTTCTATTCCAATCTCTTTGTCATACCAAAGCCCAACGGCGATGTCAGGCCAATCTTGGACCTAAAGAGGTTAAACGGTTACCTAAGGGTTCGTTCCTTCCGGATGGAATCCATCCGGTCAGCAGCCGCCGCGCTTCAGAAGGACGATTTTCTGGCCTCCATAGACATAAAGGACGCTTACCTTCATGTACCAATCTTTCAGTCGCATCAAAGATTTTTACGCTTCGCGGTGGGGCAGCGACACTTCCAATTCAGGGCGCTCCCCTTCGGGCTGGCCACGGCCCCCCGGGTATTCACGAAGATCCTAGCCCCAGTTTTGGCCAATTTAAGGATCCAAGGGGTCACAGTCCTAGCATACTTGGACGACCTTTTAATCATAGATCACTCACGGCCGGGTCTGCAAAAGGCAGTAAACCTCACGGTTCGGTACCTCGAAGAATTCGGCTGGGTCCTAAACCGGGGAAAGTCAGCGTTCCAGCCTACAAAGCAGTTGGAATACCTCGGCATGAGGTTAGACACAGAACAGCAAAGGGTGTTCCTGCCCCTGGTAAAGATCGAGACTATCAAGGGGTTGGTTCAGTTGGTTCTAAACAAGAAAAAACCAACTATTCGCCTGTGTATGCGAGTACTAGGCAAGCTAGTGGCCACGTTCGAGGCAGTACCATACGCTCAGATCCACACTCGCGTCCTACAGGCAGCCATTCTAGCAGCCTGGGGCAAGAGGGCACATGCCTTAGAGTCCCCTTTGACGCTATCATCAAGGGTCCGACAAAGCCTGGCCTGGTGGTTGAACCCCCAGAATCTTCTAAAGGGAAAATCCTTCAGCCCTGTTGTCTGGAAGGTAGTTACCACAGACGCCAGCCTGGCAGGCTGGGGGGCGGTCTTCGAGGGGTTCTCTCGCCAGGGAACTTGGGTGAAAGCAGAGAGGCAGCTCCCCATCAATATCTTGGAGATCAGAGCTGCTCGCCTAGCCCTTCTGGCATGGACCTCCAGATTAAAGGGGTTCCCGGTGAGAATCCAGTCAGACAATGCCACGGCGGTGGCATACATAAACCACCAAGGGGGAACCAGGAGTCGGGCCGCTCAGAGGGAGGTGAGCTTGATTTTTCAGTGGGCAGAGGTTCATGTACCCTGCATTTCGGCGATATTCATTCCCGGAGTGGACAACCTGCAAGCGGACTTCTTAAGTCGCCAGAGTCTGTTGCCAGGGGAGTGGTCTCTGCATCCCCAGGTCTTTCAGACAATCTGCCAGAGGTGGGGAATGCCAGACGTAGATATAATGGCATCCAGGTTCAACAAGAAACTAGACAGGTTCGTGTCTCGAGCGAGGGATCCTATGGCCTGCGGAACCGATGCGTTGGTTTGCCCTTGGCATCAATTCAAACTTCTATATGCATTCCCTCCGCTACAGTTACTCCCTCGCCTATTGCGCAGGATCAGAGTGGAGCACAAGCCAGTCATTCTAGTAGCTCCGGCTTGGCCCCGGAGGACTTGGTACTCACTAGTCCTGAAGATGGCAGTGGGAGACCCTTGGACTCTCCCTCTACAACCAGACCTACTCTCACAAGGCCCGATCCTCCACCCTACATTACAGCGTCTAAATTTGACGGCCTGGAGGCTGAATCCCTGATTCTCAGGGGTAGAGGTCTGTCTAGGCAGGTAATTCCTACCCTGATTAGGGCTAGAAAGCCGGTCTCCAGGGTGATTTATTACAGGGTGTGGAGGAACTATGTAGGCTGGTGTGAATCCAAAAGATGGAATTCCTGCAAATATACTATTGATAGGGTGTTAAGTTTTCTCCAGCTAGGAGTGGATAAAGGCCTGGCACTAAGCACAATCAAGGGACAGATCTCAGCTCTGTCAGTGTGGTTTCAGAGGCCGCTGGCCACCCACTCGCTGGTAAAGACCTTCTTACAGGGGGTCTTGCGTATTAATCCTCCTGTCAAGTCACCAATTTGTCCATGGGACTTAAATCTTGTCCTGTCCACTCTACAGAAACAACCCTTTGAGCCGTTGGCTGAGATTCCTTTAGTCTTACTGACAAGAAAGTTGGTTTTCTTGGTCGCCATAGTTTCGGCCAGGAGAGTGTCAGAATTAGCAGCCTTATCGTGTAAGGAACCATATCTCGTTCTGCATAAGGACAGGGCAGTTCTCCGGCCCCATCCTTCCTTTCTACCAAAGGTTATATCCAAATTTCACTTGAACCAGGATTTGGTACTTCCATCCTTCTTTCCAAAACCCACATCTAGAAAGGAGGGGTTGCTGCATACCTTGGATATTGTCCGGGCCATGAAGGCCTATCTTAAAGCTACAGAAAAGATCCGGAAGACAGATGTGTTATTCGTTCTACCAGATGGCCCCAAGAAGGGGCAGGCAGCTGCAAAATCCACCATCTCGAGATGGATTAGACAATTAATCATTCAAGCCTACGGTTTGAAGAGGTTGCCTCCTCCTTTGTCGGTAAAGGCCCATTCTACCAGGGCCATGGGCGCCTCCTGGGCAGCACACCATCAGATCTCTATGGCTCAGATATGCAAGGCAGCGACGTGGTCATCAGTCCACACGTTTGCAAAGTTTTATCAACTAGACGTGAGAAGGAATGCAGATTCTGCCTTTGGACAGGCAGTACTACAGGCTGCAGTTTGAGATCCTCGGGATCAGAAGCACCCTTGGTTGTAAAAAAAAAAAAAAAAAAAAAAAAAAAAAGAAAAAGTTTTTTCTTGACTAAGTTAGAATTATTATTATTATTTGAGTTTACCTCTAAATTGAATCCTTCTTTGGAAGATGTCTCCCTCCCCTCATTAAAGCATTGCTTTCGGACATCCCATATAGTAATGAATATGCCGCTCTGTCCCGTGATGTACGAGAAAGAAAAAGGGATTTTTAAATACAGCTTACCTGTAAAATCCTTTTCTTGGAGTACATCACGGGACACAGAGCTCCCACCCCTCTTTTGGGTGACCATTTTGGGAGGCATACTGCTTGCTACAAAACTGAGGGACTCCCTCTAGGGGAGGGGGTTATATAGGGAGGGGACTTCCTGTTTGAGATTGCCAGTGTCCACACCTGAAGGTACTCCATATAACCCATATAGTAATGAATATGCCGCTCTGTGTCCCGTGATGTACTCCAAGAAAAGGATTTTACAGGTAAGCTGTATTTAAAAATCCCTTTTTTTCAGGATTGGGCTCGACCTGATAGGATTTTTATCCCTCCTAAAAGGTTCACCATTCTCTATCCTATGGAAGAAGAATTTGCAAAGAAATGGGCACTCCCTACCGTGGACGCAGCCATTTCCTGCGTAAATAAATCCCTGACCTGTCCGGTTGAAAATGTCCAGATGTTTAAAGATCCAGTCGACAAAAAATTGGAGACCCTACTGAAGGCTTCTTTTACCACAGTAGGTGCCGTGGATCAGCCAGCGGTGGCAGCCATTGGCGTTTGTCAGGCTTTAAAAGATCAGACTAAACAGATATTAAGGGACATACCGGCTCAGCAAGCTCGTGAATGGGCTGACCTCCCAAGGGCTCTCTGCTTTGCAGTAGATGCTATTAAGGACTCCATTCAACAGGCGTCCCGTTTATCTCTGCTGTTGGTTCATATGCGTTGCCTTTTGTGGCTGAAAAATTGGTCAGCAGAGGCACCCTGCAAAAGGCTTTTAGGAGGATTTCCCTTTCATGGTGGGAGACTATTCGGTGAAGACCTAGATAAATATATCCAGACCATATCAAGTGGTAAAAGTTCTTTCTTGCCTGTCAAGAAAAGATCGCGTGGGCCCGCGTTTAAGCGACAGGCCTTCGCAGGCTCGGCCCCTTCAACTTCCCGTCAGTATCGACGGCCTCCCGGGCGTTCAGCATTTAATAGCCGCCCACAAGGACAAGCCACGGCAGGCAAGAGGCCATGGTCTCGCAAGCCGGTTAAACCAGTCATCAAGTCAGATTCATGAAGGGGCGCCCCCACTCTCTTGGGTGGGGGGAAGGCATCGGTTTTTCTCCGAAGTGTGGAAGGCCAGAATTCCCGACTCTTGGGTACTGTCCGTGGTAGTCACGGGCTACAAGCTAGAGTTTCGGGAAGTCCCCCCTCCTCATTTTCAGGGGTCAAGTCTTCCAAGCGACCCATTAAAGAGGGCCTCTCTTGCAAAAGCATTGGATCGTCTCTTGCTCCAAGGAGTAATTGTAGAAGTACCAACCCAGGAATGGGGTCTGGGATTCTACTCCAACCTTTTCATAATACCAAAGCCCAATGGCGACGTCAGGCCTATCTTAGATTTCAAACGCCTAAATCGCTTTCTAAAGATTCAGACCTTTCGTATGGAGTCCATACGTTCGGTGGCAGCCAGCCTACATCAAGACGACTTTCTAGCGTCTATAGACATAAAGGATGCGTATCTGCACGTGCCGATCTACCCGGCACATCACAAGTTTCTTTGTTTTATGATAAATCACCGTCATTACCAGTTCGTAGCCCTCCCTTTCGGGTTGGCAACAGCTCCGCGGGTATTCACAAAGGTGTTAGCCCCGGTGCTAGCCGTCCTAAGGACAGAAGGCATTTTGGTCCTGGCATACCTGGACGATCTTCTGGTTATCGACAGCTCAGCTTCCAGCCTCAATCATGCAGTAGTTCGCACAGTTCAGCATCTAGAGGAATTCGGGTGGATTGTGAACCAAGAAAAATCGATATTGAAACCCACAAAGCAGTTGGAATATCTAGGCCTTCGGCTAGATACAGACTGCCAGAGGATATTTTTACCTCAAGCAAAGGTCAGATCAATAACTCAAGCAGTTCAAGTGATCTTAGGCAAGAAGAGGCCGACTATTCGCCTATGTATGCGACTGCTGGGGAAGATGGTGGCCGCCTTCGAGGCAGTGCCCTACGCCCAGATCCATACCAGATATCTTCAGGCAGCCATTCTCTCTGCTTGGAACAAGTCCATTCAGGCGTTAGATCGTCCATTAGTGCTCTCCCCAGGAGTCCGGCGCAGCCTGTTTTGGTGGCTGGTCCCTCAAAATTTGTCAAAGGGGAAATCCTTTTGCCCCGTCACGTGGAAGATAGTAGCCACGGATGCCAGCCTGTCAGGTTGGGGGGCAGTACTAGAAGGACAGACCCAGCAAGGGCAGTGGTCGGAGGCAGAAAGACTGCTTCCCATCAATATCCTAGAGATCAGAGCTGCTCGGCTAGCCCTGATCGCCTGGACTCTCCCCCTTCAGGGTCTGCCAGTAAGGATACAGTCCGACAATGCCACTGCGGTGGCATACATAAACCACCAGGGGGGCACGAGGAGCCTAGCAGCCCAAAGGGAAGTAAACCTGATTTTCTCATGGGCCGAAGCCCATGTACCCTGCATCTCGGCGGTGTTCATCCCAGGGATAGACAATTCTCAAGCAGATTTTTTGAGTCGTCAACAGTTGCTCCCGGGGGAGTGGTCGCTTCACCCCCAGGTATTCCAAGAGATTTGCCAAAGATTCGGAGTCCCAGATGTGGACATTATGGCAACGAGATCCAACAAAAAGTTGGACAAATTCATATCCCGAGCCAGGGATCCCTCGGCCTACGGGACCGACGCGTTGGTTTGCCCTTGGCACCAGTTTTCTCTCCTGTATGCATTCCCTCCACTGCAGATGATTCCCCGCCTTTTACGGAGGATCAGGGTGGAGCGCAGGCCTGTGATCCTGGTGGCCCCAGCCTGGCCCAGGAGGGCTTGGTACGCACTCATCGTGAAAATGTCAGTCGGGGCGCCGTGGCCGCTCCCCCTGCGCCCAGATCTGCTTTCTCAGGGCCCAATCTGCCACCCTGCTTCACAGCAGCTAAATTTGACGGCTTGGCGGCTGAATCCCTAATTCTTAAGGGCAGAGGCCTCTCAGCTCAGGTCATATCTACGTTGATTCAGGCTAGGAAACCGGTCTCCAGAAATATTTATTACAGAGTCTGGAGAACCTATGTGGAGTGGTGCGAGTCTCAAAAATGGCATCCTCGAAAGTTTTTTATTGACAGGATCTTGCGATTCCTCCAGGTTGGCGTTGACAAAGGGCTGGCTCTTAGTACTCTAAAGGGGCAGGTGTTGGCTTTATCGATATGGTTTCAAAGACCCTTGGCCACCCATTCGCTTATGAAAACCTTCTTGCAGGGGGTCTTGCATGTGAATCCCCCTATTAGAGCTCCCCTCTGCCCCTGGAATTTAAATCTGGTCTTGTCAGTTTTGCAAAGGCAGCCGTTTGAACCTCTGACAGAAATCCCTCTTGTGCTACTAACCCGAAAGTTGGTTTTCTTGGTGGCTATGGCTTCGGCCAGAAGGGTTTCCGAGCTGGCAGCCTTGTCATGCAGGGAGCCATACCTTATTCTGCATAAGGACAGAGTGGTTCTGGGGCCTCAACTGTCTTTCCTTCCTAAGGTCATATCCAGTTTTCACTTGAATCAGGACCTAGTCCTACCATCCTTCTTTCCTACTCCCCAGTCCAGAGAGGAAAGACTGCTTCATACTTTGGACGTGGTTCGAGCCATGAGGGTCTATCTCAAGGCTACAGAGAAGATTCGGAAAACAGATGTGCTTTTTGTTCTTCCGGATGGCCCCAAGAAGGGTCAGCCGGCTGTCAAGTCTTCCTTGGCTAGGTGGATTAAGTAGCTGATTTTTCAGGCCTATGGTCTGAAGCGCGTTCCACCTCCCTTATCAGTTAAAGCCCATTCTACGAGGGCCATGAGTGCCTCCTGGGCGGCACACCATCAGATCTCTATGGCACAGGTTTGCAAGGCGGCAACCTGGTCTTCCGTACATACGTTTACTAAATTTTATAAGTTAGACATTGCAAAGGGTACGGACGCAGCATTTGGGCAGGCGGTCCTACGGGCAGCAGTATAGAATCCTCTGGTCCGGGTCACGCCCCCTTTTTTTCTGTTGGTGGAGTTATTTTACTTCCTGATTTTTGTTTGGCTATTCTTGGCCTTACGGTCTCCCTCCCTACATAGAGCATTGCTTTAGGACATCCCAAGTGTAATGGCTATGCGCTCTGTGTCCCGTGATGTACGATAAAGAAAAAAGGATTTTTAATAAACAGCTTACCTGTAAAATCCTTTTCTTGAAGTACATCACGGGACACAGAGCTCCCACCCCTCTTTTGGGGAACATTGTGTAACCTCGGAGGAATTGCTTGCTACAAAACTGAAGCACTCCCAGTGGGAGGGGGTTATATAGGGAGGAAACTTCCTGTGAAATTGATTACACCAGTGTCCACACCTGAAGGTACCCATATAACCCAAGTGTAATGGCTATGCGCTCTGTGTCCCGTGATATACTTCAAGAAAAGGATTTTACAGGTAAGCTGTTTATTAAAAATCATTTTTTTAAGAGCCGGTTTACACAGGGGCAACCTGACTTACAGCACAACTTTGCAAGGCGACTTCATCGCGACTTGGAGCAACTTACAACGCAACTTAAAGTTGCCTCCAGGACAGGCGACTTTGGCTGTGGCCAATCACAGAATAATCAGCTCTGTGGGAGGGAGGGGTTTGCCTGACTAAACCATTTTCTCTTCCTGTAAAGTTGCTTCAGTTAAGTCAGTGGTCTGACATTGGAGGCAAATTCCATTGAAATCAATGGGTACAAGTTGCCTTGAAGTAGTACAGGAACCTTTTCTGAAGTCGTGTACATTAAGACGGCTCTCATTCACTTCAATTGAATTTCTCATGTGGCGCGACTTGGGGCAACACAAGTCTGATCCCAAGTTGCGGTAGTGTGAACCGACACTAAGTACTATAATTTGAAATGCTTATTTACATCACAAGCCAAACTATTCCTTTTTGTAAGCACCCTCTTAGATGACCATGGTTTTCTGTTTTTGTTATTCAAGGGATGTTTGTATTCAGCAAGATAAGAGGACTTACCTGACTGTGGTCTACTTTGGTGAGGATGGTCTATCGGAAGTTCAGGAAATCCTAAAAACTTTAGAAAAGTAAGTGAAATCTGCATTGGCATTATATCATTAAACTGATGGAGGAAGATAAGTATAATGAAGCATAGTTTAGTCTATTTTTGAAGAATACAAATACATATTCTTCCCCTATTACGTAGTGTAATGCCCCGTACACACAGTTGGACTGTTGACCGTCAAAATCGCATCGGAATTCCATCGGAGTAAAAGAGCATGTGTTCTCTAGCTAAACTCCGATGGAATTCCTCGGAACTTCCAATGAAAAAAGTCCGATGGGGCATACACGCGGTCGGAATTTCCGATGGAAAAATTCAGTCGGACTTTTTCCATCGGAAATTCCGATCGTGTGTACCGGGCATTAAATTGCATTCAACAGTACCATTACCCATCATTTTTGTGTTCATTTCTTCCCCCCCACACATATTACTTTTTTGTCACATTGTGAATTCCATATGTGTGTGTCCTTGGTTTTTGATTGGTGAATTCCTCCTGCATCCATGCAGCTTGTAGGTAGCACACTGTAGAAATTAGCGGATTTCTGTGGTGTCACCTGTTTCCAGATGAAGAAATGACTTCAGCAGATGTCCTTTGTCCATCCCTCTCTTGTAGTTGTAAACTTTCTCCCACTGTCTGTCCTTGTGTTCCTGCTCTCTACAAAGTCTTGTGATCTCATGATGATGTACCATCAGTGCCAACAGACTGTGTCTCATCAGGAGGTGAATGTATACTTTACTCTTTGGGATCACTATGTTCAAAAGTTCTGTCATACAAAAGACTTTCACACTTGACTATGTTACTGACATTCTGCACATAACAGATATTTGACATTTATATAACTTTACCAAACAGCTTAAAATTCTGTTTTGCTGCCTTGTTAGGAATGCAAACATGTGTCATAATGAGTTGATTTCCTTCTGTGGACTTAGGACAGGAAAACAGATGTCTTGCACAAAAACACAAAAATTACAACCTTTATGTGCAGTGGACCAATAATTCTCATAAATAGTACGCAAAATGTAAATGGAGGATTTAGCAGGGTTTTGTTTTATGGGACTTCCTTTGCCATATTTTTATTATACGTGATTAATATAGTGCCAACAGTTTGCGAAGGGCTTTGCAATCTAAAGGGAGACAGTTGCAATACAATATAATACAAGAGGGAAAAGGGAGCCCTTTGCTCACCAACCCAGAGCAATTATGTAGATAAATGTGGCCTCAGCCAGCACTACTGCGGCCATGCCTCTCTACTTCCCTGACAGAATGGGGCTCTGTCTGTTTACATTGACAGATCCCCGATCTGGCTCTCTGTGGAGCACGGCAGACACCGCAGCCACATGCATTTGCTCCATTGCTGCGGGCGCCTGCCCCCTATAGCTCATAAAGCAGCCGCCATACAGCTACGGCGATTTGCGCAAGAGAGCCAACCTGTCGCTGTATAACAATGGCCACTGGTCGGCAACTAGTTAAAGGGTCACTAAAGGAAAACATTTTTTTTTGCTGAAATGACTGTTTACAGGGTACAGAGACATAAAAGTTAACTGATTCCTTTTAAAAATGATTAAAAATAGATAAAAATCAATCATATAATGTACCTGCAGTTTAGTTTCACTTTTAAACTGGTTTCATGTTTCTGTGAAGTAGAGCGACACACAGAACAAAAACAAACAAATCCAGGGCAGTGTTTTGTTTTTAAAATGAATCTGATTGGTTCTGAGGAGTTTTAGACGCACAGTAATGATAGCTTGGACCACAGTGAAAAGCTGCCATGAGATTTTTCATAAGGAGCCAGACAAGCAGGAAGTGTGGAGAAAAAAAAAATTCCTTTAGTGATCCTTTAATAAAGGATTTGTCAAAATGTCTTTTTACTTTTTGACACTTTTTTGGTGAATGGGTATGGGGTACAATGCTCCCCGCGGGCAGACCCTGACAACCTCCAGCCAGAGTTGTCAGGAAGAGTCCCTTGTCCCCATCAACATGGGGATAAGGTGCTTTGTTGAGGGCATGTGGGGCTCTTGGGGGGACCCCACAGCAATTTTCTTTATTTTTTTTCCATCTTTGGTTATGCTTGGAAGTTTACATACTCTGGCAGAATTTATGGTTTCATTTTTCAGAGAATATGAATAACACAAAAGCTTTTTTTTCACTTATGGTTAGTGTTTGGCTGAAGCCATTTATTATCAATCAACTGTGTTGTGTTTTTTTTTTTTTTTTTAATCATAATCACAACAGACTACCCAAATGACCCTGATCAAAAGTTTACCCTGGTGATTTTGGCCTAAGAACATGGGGATTAACAAGTTAATTAAGGGGATTTGAATGGCTATTAAAGGTAACCATCCTCACCTGTGATTTGTTTGCATGTAATTAGTGTGTGTGTGTGTATAAAAGGTCAATACGTTTCTGGACTCCTGACGGACCCTTGCATCTTTTATCCAGTGCTGCACTGACATTTCTGGATTCTGAGTCATGGGGAAAGCAAGAGAATTGTCAAAGGATCTGCAGGAAAAGATAGTTGAACTGCATAAAACAGGAAAGGGATATAAAATTATATCTAAGGCATTGAGAATGCCAATCAGCAGTGTTCAAACTCTAATCAAGAAGTGGAAAATGAGGGGTTCTTTTGAAACCAAACCATGGTCAGGTAGACCAACTAAAATGTCAGCCACAACTGTTGGGAAAATTGTTCGGGATGCAAAGAAAAACCGACAAATAACTTCAGGTGAAATAGAGGACTCTCTGAAAACATGTGGTTTGGCTGTTTCAAGATGTACAATAAAGAGGCACTTGAAGAAAGATGGGCTTCATGGTCGAGTCGCCAGAAGAAAGACATTACTACACAAATGCCACAAAGTATCTGGCTTACAATAGCACAGAGACAAACCTCAAACCTTCTGGCACAAAGTCATTTGCAGTGATGAGACCAAAATTGAGCTTTTTGGCCATAAACGCGACATTTGAAGAGAAGTCAACAAGGCCTATGATTTAATGTACACCATTCCTACTGTAAAACATGGAGGTGGATCTATGATGTTTTGGAGATGTGTGAGCTACAAAGGCACAGGAAATTTGGTGAAAATTGATGGCAAGATGAATGCAGTATGTTATTCAAAAAATACTGGAGGAACATTTGCATTCATCAGCCAGTAAGCTGTGCATTGGACGTACTTGGACATTCCAACATGACAATGATCCAAAACACAGGGCCAAGTCGACATGTCATTGGCTACAGTAGATAAAATTGAAGGTTCTGGAGTGGCCATCTCCGTCTCCTGACCTCAATATCATTTAGCCACTCTGGGGAGATTTCAAACCTGCAGTTCATGCAAAACAGCCTGTAACGGAATGGCCCGTGATACCCAGAGACTTTTGAAGGATGTGGGGTACTCCTGTGCCAGCTTCACCAATGACTCTTGTGTCTAGGGTCATCCTGTGTCGACTAGGGGCATAGGATGACTAAGAAATGATATCTCGGATTACATGAGATGGGACAGTAATGATGATTTTGTGTATTGCAGGATATCTTGAAATATTATAGGTGGTTAATTCTGAACTCAACAGGTTAATTGAAAGATGTAAATTGTTGTTAATCACCTCCACCTACGTGGCTGTAGTGATAAAAGCTTGCTGTGTTTGCATCCTATTGTCTATTGTGCTAATTAAGTCTGCCTCTCATGAACCTTTCATTGTGTGAAGTTCTATTGATGATAATATGTGACTTGGCACCCTCTAAAGTTCAGACGTATGACTAATGTCTACAAAGGAATGTGTATTAAATAGCAGGTGAGAGTCATAACGTCTGACTTGTCAGCTGTAGTAATTAACTCCTGTGGATTCGGTGCCAGAAAGTCTTACTTTCGTATTGAGTTCCTTGTGTCATGTTGTGGGTGGAGTTGGGTCATTGTTAACTCTTGGTTTCTACTGTAAAAAGCCTGAGTTTTTACCATTAAAAGATCTCTCTGTTTGGAACCAGAGAACTGACCTTTGTGTGTCTCACTTTCTGGGGGAAATACAATGGGTCCTGTCTGCCGGATTGTGGAGTGTCGAGAAGCTGTCTTGGGTCGGTGGAATGAAATATCGTAACAGCGTTAACCCCCTGACCGTTACACAGCCCAAGAATTTTCAGGAACTGGAGGCTTTTTGTCCAAGGGGAATGGCTAGCTTTACCATCTGAGAAGATAAAGAGCCTCCTCCACAAATACCATAAAAAGACTTCAAGCTGTCATTGATGTTAAAGGTGGGTAATACATGGTATTAGGAACTGGGGTATGTTAACTTTTCATCAGGGTCATTTGGGTATTTTCTGTTGCCATTAGGATTTAAAGAGTGAACACAGTTGATTGATAATAAATGGCTTTAGCCAAACGCTAACCATGAGTGAAAAAAGTTTTTGTGTTATCATTCATATTCTCTGAAAAATGGTCAAATCATAAATTCTGCCAGGGTATTTAAACTTATGAGAACCACTGTATATTGCTGGGAGCTGGCAATAGTTTACATCCGCGAGCAAGATAAATAAAAATGTTTCCTTTTTTAGAAATTTCATTATTGCTGCAGCATGTTTTACACATCGCACAGATGCGCCACTCTGCAGGCAGACTAAGGGGACCACCCCCAAACGATATTTAAAGGAATATTACATTTTTATTATTTCACTTTTAAAGACTAAGTTTAAAAAAAAATGCAGTACCTGGGTCCCCATAACCTGAAAATTAGCACTTTTGATTTTTCATGTTTGTGTCCTGTAGACTTTTTAATAGGGTTCGCAAGAACTTTTTGCCTGTTCGAGGTGTTCTGGTACAAACTGAACTGGAGATGTTTGGCCCCTCCCTAATCATTATCTGCAGATTAAAGCTTTGTTTTTGTTTTTTCAGCCAGAGGGCTGAACTGACAGAGAATGAGGTGGAATTCCCTGCCTGTAGCTAGTGTTTTTGTCAACAGCAACCACCATTGTTATAATACACGGATTTGGCTGCAGCTGCTGATTGATTTTGCTGCAGCTGCTGAGTGATGGGAAGATTGTCGAACATTTCCATTTAACAGACGTCAAACAATTGACTTCTGTCAAGTGGGGGAGCTTGCATACTGAATTTGATCTGGACTGGAGAAACTTTTGATCAGAGTATGGCCAGTTTTTATCAAGACATTCAAAGCTCAACTTGTCGTGGGCACAGCTAATTTTATGGGTACACAGCATGTGGATCAGCCCCGCCCCCCGCTCCCTTGTTACTGGCTGCTGCATTTCAGCCAATGAGGATCTAGAGACCCTGGAGTTACGGCTGCTCTCATGTATATCTTCTGATTGGTATCGGGCTCAGGTAAGTATGAGGGGGAGCTACATTCTGAAGGTTATATATCTTCATGCATAGAATTCATGAAGGTAAATGGCCTTCAATGTTTAGGATCACTTTAAGCTCCACTGCGAGCTCCTTTTTATATACTGCCTAGGGACGGCTTGTAGGAATTGCACCATTTTTGGCGTTTGAACCTTTGCCGAAACTCTTCTCTGCCATTATAGCACAGCTCAAACCTCATGACAGCACGGCTGTTCCACCCATTGTACAATGTGCTTTTTATCAAAGCAGTTAAAGGTGTTGAGATTATTCCTGAGCAAGGTGTCTGTCTGAACAGCAGTAGCCATTAAACAATCAGTAAGGTCCATCCCCTAGCCAGAATGGAGCTATTGCATTTTACACATACATGATTCTTGGAAGTTCATACGAGATTTACATTTTATTTATTTTTTTGTATTTTTTATAAAAAAAATTATGTGCATCAAAAGCTGCCTTTTGCTTGCATTACTAGACCCAGGTATCTAGGTGTGGCAGATTGCATTGTGTTTTATTACATGTTTGTATGCACAACTATGCCTTTAGTGTCGAATTGTCAGCGACAAGATTATATTTCCACACCCTTTTAACGTCCACATTCCCCCTCTGCCTTCTTTTCTGCTTCGTACCGATATGACAGTTGAAGGAAACCTGTACTGACCGAAATATAGACAGTCCGACTACTACTATTAAAATTTGTGAAAATGCTAGTATGGAATGTGGCAGGCGCAGCACTATGAAGTGCCTCATGCGCTGTGGCATTAGAAGAATTGTGATATCTCTGACTTTTCAGTCCAACAAGACTGTCTATTACTCTAAAATTCCTCTATTGCCGCTCTATGGAAGCAGTAGGTTTAAAGAGCACACCAAATGCTTAAAATAACTTCTTTATTAACTTCACTTTTCTTCATATATAATACTGCTGCTATGCAGCAGACAGTCCATGTACAAAAACACGTTATGAATAAAGTATAACAGAAAGTGGTGGTTCAAATATTCAATCTTGTCATTTAACATAAGATGGTTGATATATTTCTCTCTTCAGTATTTATGCTCTCTCTGTAAGTTATTAAAGATTTCTCGATTTCTCTGAACGGTATAACTGTGGTTTGCAGGGTTGCTTTTGCAGGGTTAGCTTAGTTGGGTTTGTTTGAAAGGTATGGTATGGTTCGGTTTGGTTTGAAGGTATGTTATGGTGGAACTACAAGTGAACACACAACTAGATCAGTATACAGTTCTAACCACACTATTTACAATAAGAACATATATATAACTGTGTCACATACCTATTTTTAGCCCCTGGCTTCCATAAAACAAGACTCTGGCCTTGTGTGTCTGCTCTGTCTCCATGTGGCTCTCTGTCTCTGTGTGGAATAATCTAGCAGCACATGGAGTATAAGGAACCTCCCAGACAGAAATGGATGCAAAGGAGGCTGTGATGGGTCAAGACTTTGCTCAATGTGAGATTAGCTTTGATTGGGCAAGGCTACCAATGAGTCACAAAAGCTTAACTCTATGCTTGCTGGCATGAATTCAACTGTGTTATTCCTTACCTCCTGCTGCCATACAAACAAATGACTCTTAAAGGCATATTTTTTCTTTTTCTTCTGTGAACACAACATACAACTGTTATGACATCCAAGCACAAAATCACAGTGAATAACTCTGCTTTTGTCTCTCACATATAAACATGTGCACTACATTAGGTTCTTAGCAGGTTTAGCTGTATACATGTAGGTTATATTAGCGACCTAGGACAGGTTCTAGCTGTCCAGCTACATGGAAACCATGGAATTGGCCAGGCAACTTGCAGTTTTAGACGGAAAGGTCAGCAGTATCTTCCATATTTTCTTAGTACGGGTTTCCTTTATGTAGTGATAATAGGAGTGTATTTATAACTAAAAAGAAAAGTACGCTATCTCATCAAATATCTCTCACGAGAGAAAGTGAACAATTCATATATAAATGTAATATAAATAAACGGTAAAAAACTATATTTCATATAATGTGCAAGGTTGGAAAAAAAGTACTAAAAATGTATATTTATATGAATTATCAATTCCTATCTTCAAAGTGAATAAAATAAGATTTCATGTAAAAGCTCATCATTCTATAGTGAAGTCCATCGAGGCAGTGTTAATTTTGTCGACTAAAACATTTTTGTCGACTAAATACTATTTTAGTCGACTAAAATAAAACTAAAACAATAGATGACTAACATACGACTAAAATGGCATTTTAGTCAAGACTAAATCTAAATTTGACTTCAAAATTTTACACTGGTCTGTAGTGCATTTACCTCAATGCTGTAAATTATAGCATATTAGATTTTTCACTCCAGCAGTATATAATAAGTTTGGAAATTGTAGAGAAATGTTAACTAATGCATTACAATTTAATAACACACGCTCATTTTTAGATGACTAAAATGTACTAGGCATTTAGTCGACTAAATACGACTAAAACACTTGCAGAAGACTAAAACTAAAATGCCATTTTCTGCCAAAATTAACACTGCACCCAGGTGCGTAAAAGTGCTTAGTATCGTACCAAGGTGCTTGGTGCCAAAGAGTGCTTCTTAGATCCTGGGGCCGCTTACCAGCCCAATATGATCTCACAATAATGAGTGCTTGGTACATTTCACTCTGGAGAGCCGACGCTCTCACCATTTGGATTTCACCGGAGCTCTGCAACCCCAGTCACACACTTCCAACAACAGTGTCCCCACCATGAAAGTATAACACTTGGTCATCCACCATCAAACTCCTGCATAAATATGTATCAAAAGCAAAGGAAGACATCCCATAGTGCTGTACTGTAGCAATAATGTATTATTTTTAATAGAATTTATAAAAGAATTACACTTGCAAATATGAAGAAATAAAACGGTAAAACACTTCAGAAGCGAGGCTGCAATGTCCTCAGGCGTGCCTGTGCATGATGACGCTACACTACTTTCTCCGCCCGACGCGTTTTCCTATACAAGGTGTCTTCTGGGATTGGAGGCTCAATAGAGTGTATCTGACTTCTGACTGATAAGTTGTGCTTAAAGGGGTTGTAAAGGTACAAGTTTTTTTTACCTTATTGCATCCTATACATTAAGGTAAAAAAACATCTCACAGCACCCCCCCCCCCCCGAGCCCCCGTTGTACTTACCTGACCGGTCGAATCTCCCGGGCGCGTCCACGTCGTCCTCTTTGGTTCCCAGCCTGGCCGTTGATTGGCTAGGCTGGGCGGATTGATAGCAGCGCAGCCATTGGCTAGCGCTGCTGTCAGAGCGGATGATGCGGCGGTGGTGTCAGAACTAACTCTTCTAATGTGCTTATTTCCATAACTTTACATATCTACATATCCACATCTCCACTGTTGGTGGAACTGGTGACTTCCACCTCTTCATTATACAGGCCTTAGCGGCATCTAATAGATGGCATATAATCATTTTCCTATAGGCTTTTTCTGGTATTTGGTTTAAATGCAGAAGATAGAATTCCGGATCTTCCGGAATCTCATAATCTGAGCAAAACTGAAGAGCTCTTTTAATCTCTGCCCAAAAACTCCTTAGCATTGGGCACTCCCAGAATATGTGTAGCATCGTTCCTTTGCTTCCCTGGCACCTCCAGCATTTATCTGATAACTCTGGTATCCTATACCATCTTGTGAAGATCTTTATAGTTTGTCTCTTGTATTCTGACACATATTGATGTTTCGCGTTTTCGCCTGTATATGCATTGTCGCTGTTCCGGACTGAAGGACTTCTCCAATTCCCTTTCCCATTCTTGAACGCACTTCAGGGGGCAACCTCCTGATTGCACTAATAACTCATAGCTTATTGAAAGACTATGTAGTAATGTTCCTTATTCATTACATATTTTCTCGAATTTCAAGAGTGGTCTTTCAAAGCTCTCTAGATTTGGCAAAGTGTTCAGGAAGTGAACCATCTGAAGTGCATTCCAGAATTTTAAACGGAATACATTTCCTATTTCCATCAGTTCCGCTATGGTTACCCATCTTCCCATGTGGATATACCTTGCTACTTGTGTACACTCTCTCTTTTCCTCATCTGCCGGAATGCTCCGTATTTGTATCCCGATGGGAAGAGGGGGTTACCCATCACTGGGTGTAGTAGGGAGGTCCTGGGCTTGATGCCCATCATAGGTAGTGCTGCTGCACAGATCCTCACCATGTTACCCACTATTGGATTTTTATTCATTTCTTAAGGGAGTGAGGCAAACCACCATGGTGCTCTTTCTAGGGGTGTTTTAAATTGTGCCTGTTCGATTTGTACCCATAGCTTCGTATCTGAATGCCTATTCCAGTCTATTAGCCTGTTCAGATGTGTTGCGTAGTAATATTTCCTTATATCTGGGACTCCCATTCCTCCCTGCTGCTTAGTGCTCATTAGTTGTTTCCTATGTATCCGGGGGTTCTTATGTGCCCATATGAACTCAAAGATCATTTTCTGACACTGTTTAAAATACTTTGATGGAATATATATTGGTAATGTTTGTAATAAATACAAAGTTTTCGGGAGTATGTTAATCTTGATAATATTGCAGCGTCCTAGCCAGCTATGAAAACCCTGGTTCCACTTATCCAGTAAGATCTTTACTTTCTGTAAGAGAGGTGGGAAGTTCAGCTCAAAGATCTTCTCTACCTTCCCTGCTAGTTGTATACCAAGGTATGTCAGAGCATTATCAGTCCATTTAAACTTGAATTTTTGTTTTAGTTTATCGCTGTATGGGGGACGTTTACCCCCATCGCTTCCGATTTATTAAAATTGATACGTAGGTTCGATAAAGATCCGTATCTCTCAAATTCCTTCATTAATTCTGGAATTGTGATCAACGGATTTGTAAGAGTGAACAACATATCGTCTGCATATGCTGTAATTTTACAGTGGTTCTTCCCTATTTATATGCTTGAAATATTAGAATTTACACGTAGCGTACACAGAAAAGGCTCTAGTGACAGGGCAAATAGAAGTGGAGACAGAGGGCAGCCCTGTCTTGTCCCATTTGAGATCGTGAAGGGCTCAGACAGAATTCTGTATTTTGTTCCCAAAGCCGCCGTATTTTAGGACTGCCCTCATGTAACTCCACCTCACCCTGTCAAAGGCCTTCTCTGCGTCCATATTGAGAAATACGCATTGCGTCTGTGTTGTGTTCACTATCTGCACCAGGTTAATAGCCTTGATTGTGTTGTCTCGTGCTTTCCTGGTAGGGACAAATCCCACCTGGTCCAGGTTTAATAAGTCTGGGATATGTTGTTGTATCCCATTTTCTAGCAAAAATCTTCACATCCGAGTTTAATAACGAAATTGGTCAGTGGCTTCCACAGAGGGCTGGGTATTTCCCCTCTTTTGGTATCACAGAGATATACGCTAGCAGGGTATCTTTGGCTAAACTGGCCGATGTCTCGGCTGGCTTAGCAAGGAACGGCTGAGATTTGATTCATCTAAGGGCAGGCTGGTTGTACCAAATTCAGTCAATCAATCCCCTTCAGTACAGCCAGCCTATAAGATATTTTGCATAGGATTATTACCAGTGACTATAGCGTTCTGCTGGCAATGAAAGCTTCCAGCTGGCAGAACACAATCGCGCAGCGGGAGAGATTCCCCCATCAACACTGACAGTGTTGCAGGAAAGAAAATTGCATTGTCTAAGACCCAGTGTACAGCCTGGTCTTCTAATTCGGGGGCTCCATGTGGGTGCAAAAAATGATTTAAATATAAAAGCAGATGTACCTCAATAGTATTGCTAGCTTCCATCATTTTTAGCTGTCGCAGATTTGATTTAATGATATCTTTGGTCAGAAATAGCATAAATTGGAATCCATATTTTGTTTGATTCCAATGTTGATTGAACAAGGAATGGTTCTTTTCGCTGTATTTGAGATCTTGTTCTGTTTTTACAGTGATCAGAATTTCCATAATCACACGTTAATTCCACTGAAGGAGGAATTTAGCCGGGGGCGTGGCCTGGAGGTTGGCGCAAGAGCCTGGGACAAGGAGGATGTTCTGCTTTTCTTCTGTGATGTTGACATCTATTTCACGCCAGGCTTTCTAGACACGTGCAGACTAAGCTCAGAACCTGGTGAGTCTACAGAGTTTAGGGGACCTCTAACAAAGTAAGGTAAACGCAGTATACAACTATATCACACCTATGAGTTGGAGAGGATAACTTTTATTGCCTTCCATAATTAGTAGTGAAGTAGTGAATTAGTTGACCAGAACTTGCTCCACCAGTGGGATCATACACTGGTCTCTCGGCAGTTTATTGCCTCCCATGACACCCTAATTCCCGGTGTTGATGCCATCAGTTGGTGGTACACCAAATTCCCCAGCCCCTTTTCACACCAGTAGTAAATGTTCATTTACGCCTTAGTGACCAATCTCCAGAGTATGTGTGAACTGCTTAGTAACCAGTTACCAGAGTATGCACTTTAACCCCTTAGTGACCAATCTCCAGCGCAGCGTTTCTTGAATTAGATTTCTGTCAAATTTAAGTGTTCCCCAGAAATTGCTACGAGTTCTTTGAATGAGCAGATTGATCTCCCACCTGATGGTGCATGAATAGTTCTAGTACCAGAGCTGGAGGCAACAAATGACCATCAATGTAAGTGGGCACTACTGTGACTACCATTCTAAGTGCCATATTTTTGCTTACCACTTATTCCAATGATCGTGAAAATAAAGGGCCACTCCTTCCCACTGGCGACCTAACCAAAAGGCCACTCTTTCCCAGTGGCCACCTAGCCAGTGGGTCAATCCTCCCACTGGCTACCTAACCAATGGGTCAATCCTCCCACTGGCCATCTAACCAATGGGTCAATCCTCCCACTGGCCACCTAACCAATGGTTCAATCCTCCCACTGGCGTCCTAACCAATGGGTCAATCCTCCCACTGGCCACCTAACCAATGGGTCAATCCTCCCACTGGCCACCTAACCAATGGGTCAGTCCTCCCACTGGCCACCTAACTAATGGGTCAGTCCTCCCACTGGCCACCTAACCAATGGGTCAGTCCTCCCACTGGCCACCTAACCAATGGGTCAGTCCTCCCACTGGCCACCTAACCAATGGGTCAGTCCTCCCATTGGCCACCTAACCAATGGGTCAGTCCTCCCACTGGCCACCTAACCAATGGGTCAATCCTCCCACTGGCCACCTAACCAAAAGGATACATTCCCCATTTCGCCAACAGTGTAAGGATAAGGCCATATCCCCACCCTCAGAATAAAATTGCCCTACAACTCCATTCAAGTACAGCAATAATTGTTTTTATGAACTCAATAGAAGAATACAGAGGTTTGAATCATGTCTTTATTTTCTAGGTAAGAAAGTCTTTTATCCAGTTGTATTTAGTCTTTACAATCCTGCAATTGTGTATGCCAATCTAGATGTACAACCCTCTGTGGAGCAACAGCTGGTGAGTATAGCACTTCTGTTTCACATTAAACATATAAAAAAAATAATAATTGGGAGAGCTCTGTGGGTTTACACAACTAGGAGCATTGTGGAAAGACCAGAATAAACTGAGATGAAATGACATAAGCTTTTCACAGCATAGCAGTCAATGAACCCGGTCAGCAGGCCCTAGCATACCACCTGCAGGCTGCCAGTGGTAAATCTATAATCCAGTGTTGCCTATTTACCTTAATAAAAAGAAAAAAAACATGTACATTTTGTCATGTTACAACCAAAAAGGTAAATGTATTTTATTGGTGTTTTATGTGTTAGACCAACACAAAAGTTCCATATAATTGTGAAGTGGAAGGAAAATGATAAATGTTTTTCAACATTATTTTACAAATAAATATGTAAAAAATGTGGGGTGCATTTGTATTCAGCCCCCCTGAGTCAATATTTTGTAGAACCATCTTTCACTGCAATTACAGCTGCAAGTCTTTTTGGGGATGTCTCTACCAGCTTTGCACGTCTAGAGAGGGACATTTTTTTCCCATTCTTCTTTGCAAAATAACACAAAATCTGTCAGGTTGGATGGGGAGCATCTGTGAACAGCAATTTTCAAGTCTTGCCACAGGATCTCAATTGGATTTAGGTCTGGACTTTGACTGGGCTATTCTAACACATGAATATGCTTTGATCTAAATCATTCCATTGTAGCTCTGGCTGTATGTTTAGGGCCATTGTCCTGCTGGAAGGTGAACCTCTACCCAAGTCCAAATCTTTTGCAGACTCTAACAGGTTTTCTTCTAAGATTGTTCAATCCAAAGGGGAAAAAACTCCTCGCGCTAACAACAATAGATTGAATTAAATATTAATTGAAAATAAATATAATGAAGTAAATAAATAAATAAATTAAATTAAGTGATATCCAGCAGCAACACAAAAATATGTGATATACATACAAAACAGAAATTAAAAACAACAAGGTTGCGCTTAGAGGCACAATGTGATATTGTGAAGGAAATAAATAGTGTCTATATAAGTAGACAAAAAACAAACATATTCAATATAATCATAATTATAAACAAAATAAATTATATCAAAGTGAATAGTAACAAAGTGAATATATCGAGTCCATACGGGCTAAATAAAAATAAAATTAAAAAAATCTCTAATAGTCCTTCTAATAGGGTAATGAGAAAAAATAGCAGCTTTCCAAGTTGAATGACAAAGGTGATAGCTGTAGATTGTGAAGGTCCTGTATAAGTTCACCATCAGTTACACAATATTACTTCCAATATGGTAAGGTAAATAGGGTGTACTCTTACCAGATATAAGGGGGATTCAGGCATGTCACTCCCAATACGTCTGGAGTAGGACGCTTCCGGATCTTCCACACTGGGTTGATGCGATCTCCACTGGACCAGCAGGTATTCAGCAACTGCAATAAGCTCAGCATCCCATTCGGATCAAAGAAGAAAGAAGAAAGAACCGGGAACTCGCCATAGTGAAAAATACTTCCAGAAGTTTTATTCAAATTGTGCAGCATATACACAAATATTTTAAAATTGCCGGCTAAAAGCATACAGGATAAAAAAGAACGTGCACCCGTGCTTCCGGGGTCACGTAACAAACGCGGTGACGTAGTGCGTGGCTCCGCCCTACGTCACCGCGTTTGTTACGTGACCCCGGAAGCACGGGTGCACGTTCTTTTTTATCCTGTATGCTTTTAGCCGGCAATTTTAAAATATTTGTGTATATGCTGCACAATTTGAATAAAACTTCTGGAAGTATTTTTCACTATGGCGAGTTCCCGGTTCTTTCTTCTTTGATCCGAATGGGATGCTGAGCTTATTGCAGTTGCTGAATACCTGCTGGTCCAGTGGAGATCGCATCAACCCAGTGTGGAAGATCCGGAAGCGTCCTACTCCAGACGTATTGGGAGTGACATGCCTGAATCCCCCTTATATCTGGTAAGAGTACACCCTATTTACCTTACCATATTGGAAGTAATATTGTGTAACTGATGGTGAACTTATACAGGACCTTCACAATCTACAGCTATCACCTTTGTCATTCAACTTGGAAAGCTGCTATTTTTTCTCATTACCCTATTAGAAGGACTATTAGAGATTTTTTTTAATTTTATTTTTATTTAGCCCGTATGGACTCGATATATTCACTTTGTTACTATTCACTTTGATATAATTTATTTTGTTTATAATTATGATTATATTGAATATGTTTGTTTTTTGTCTACTTATATAGACACTATTTATTTCCTTCACAATATCACATTGTGCCTCTAAGCGCAACCTTGTTGTTTTTAATTTCTTCTAAGATTGCCCTGTATTTGGCTCCATCCATCTTCCCATTAACTCTGACCAGCTTCCCTGTCCCTGCATGTTTCACAGTGGGGATAGTGTGTTCAGGGGGATGTGCAGTGTTAGTTTTCCGCCACACATAGCGCTTTGCTTTTAGGCCAAAAAGTTCAATTTTGGTTTCATCTGATCAGAGCACCTTCTTCCACATGTTTGCTGTATCCCCCACATGGCTTCTTGAAAACTGCAAACAGGACTTCTTATGGCTTTCTTTCATCAATGGCTTTCTTCATGCCACTTCTCCATAAAGGCCTGATTTGTGGAGTGCACTGGAGCTGTAGATCTCTGCTACTCCTCCAGAGTTACCATGGGCCTCGTGGCTGCTCCTCGGATTGATTAATGCTCTCCTTCTCCGGCCTGTCAGTTTAGGTGAACGGCCATGTCTTGGTAGGTTTGCTGTTGTGCCATACGCTTTCCGTTTTCCGATGATGGATTGAACAATGCTCCATGAGATGTTAAAAGCTTGCAATATTTTTTTATACCCTAAACCTACTTTAAGCTTCTTTACAACTTTATCCCTGACCTGTCTGGTATGTTCCCTGGCCTTCATGATGCTGTTTGTTCACTAAGGTTCTCTAACAAACCTCTGAGGGCTTCACAGAACAGCTGTTTTTATACTGAGATTAAGTTACACACAGGTGGACTCTATTTCCTGAACAAGCCAGGAGAGAGGACTTAACCAATTCCTCTCCCCACCGCCCCTGACAATCCCCCCCCCCCCCGGTGTATTGGCGATCATGGCATGTCGGCAATATTCTGCCGAAACCATTTGGAGTTTGAGGCAATGCGCCGCAATACTGCCAGCCATCACCAAAAAGCCCTAAGAATTGAGCGACTATTGAGAATCGATCATAGATCGACAGTCAGACATTTCAGCCATTTACCCTAGCTCAAGCACATATCATGTGCTCTGATTAACACAAGATCGGCAGTAAAACACCGACTAGAAATCCGCGACTTCATTCAACAAAATGATCTAGACTGTCTCTTTATTACAGAGAGCTGACTCACAGCCGACTGTAACACCATTCTAGGAGAACTGGTGCCAGAAAATTACCGTATTATCACGGAAAACAGAATAGGGCAAAGAGGAGGCGGCCTGGCGGTGATCCACAAGACTCACCTTGTGATCACCAAACCAGTCTGCCAAAACCCTCTTCCATTCATGGAAACCCTTACTCTGCAACTGCAAGCAAATTCAAAGGAGACCGTCCACATTCTGCTCTGCTATAGGCCGCCCGGCCCAAAATCGCAGCTGTTTCCAATATGGATGGATTTCTTCTCCACTTACACCCTCTACAGCAAACATCTTTTGCTGCTTGGGGATTTCAATCTCTGGGCCAACTCCTCACAAGACCCCATTGCCGACGCCTGTATTGATCATCTGGAAGGATTAGGATTACAGCAACTAGTATGTGGGCCCACACATGCTTCAGGTCACACACTTGATCTTATTTTCAGACAAGCTCTGGAAATAAAAATTTTGGAAAATGAAAAGTTGCCATGGACAGATCACCATGCAATTATATTCAGTATTTCCACCATCCCCCCCGCAACAAAAACATCAAATCCAGTGACAAGACACTGGACTAGATGTCAGAAGAAGCTCCACTCGGAACTCTTCAAAACTACTTTAAGGAAGAAAATAGAAACAACTCAGCCGCATCAAACGGCCGTTGAAACATTGGAAGCCATAAACTCGGCCATGCTACAGTCAGCCGACTTGGTAGCGCCGAAACGAATAACCCGCATTCGGAAAAACAACCGCAGCTGGTTTAACTACTTGTCATCTGCCCACCGTCAAATGACGGCGGGCAGACGACTCCATTGTTCTGACATCACGTCATATGACGTGATGTCCCTTTTAAGCCGCGGGAGGGCGCGCACGCGCCGCCGGCGGCGCGCGCGCGCGCACCCGCCGCTCCGCGGGGATCCCGTGCGAGTGCCCGGCGGCAACGATCGCCGCCGGGCACACGCGATTGCTCAGTAACTGAGCTGGGACGTGCAGCTCTGTGTGTAAACACAGAGCTGCACGTCCCTGTCAGGGAGAGAGGAGAGCGGTTGTGTCCCTTGTACATAGGGACACAATCGGTCACCTCCCCCAGTCACCCCCCCTCCCCCTACAGTTAGAACACTCATAGGACACACATTTAACCCCTTCCCCGCCCCCTAGTGGTTAACCCCTTCACTGCCAGTCACATTTATACAGTAATCAATGCATATTTATAGCATTTTTCACTGTATAAATGTAAATGGTCCCAAAAATGTCAGAAAAGTGTCCGAAATGTCCGCCATAACGTCGCAGTCCCAATAAAAAAATCGCAGATCGCCGCCATTAATAGTAAATAAAAAAAAAAAAAATTCCATAAACTATCCCCTATTTTGTAAATGCTATAAATTTTGTGCAAACCAATCGATAAACGCTTATTGCATTTTTTTTTTACCAAAAATATGTAGAAGAATACGTATCGGCCTAAACTGAGGGAAAAAATATTTTTTTTATATATTTTTTGGGGTTATTTATTATAGCAAAAAGGAAAAAATATTGCATTTTTTTAAAAATTGACGCTCTATTTTTGTTTATAGCGCAAAAAATAAAAACCGCAGAGGTGATCAAATGCCACCAAAAGAAAGCTCTATTTGTGGGAAAAAAAGGACGTCAATTTTGTTTGGGAGCCACGTCGCACGACCGCGCAATTGTCAGTTAAAGCGACGCAGTGCCGGAAGCTTATATTTTGTCTGGGCAGGAAGGGGGTGTAGGTGCACAGTAGGCAAGTGGTTAACAACCAACTGTCGTTACTGAAGCAAGAACGCAGAAGGGCAGAATCTGCCTGGAAAAGATGTTCTTCAGAGCTAACCCTATCCATCTACAAGGCGACTACAAGAAAATACCACAAAGGAATTTTCCAAGCCAAGAAAAAGTATTTTTCGGAGGCTATCAACGGTGCCCTAAACCGCCCCCGCGAACTCTTCAAGATGGTCACCCAGACCATGAAACCAGGTTGCATTGAAGCCCCCAGCTCGGACACACAAGAATTTTGTGATGAACTATCGGATTACTTCATTAATAAAATCGAGGCAATCCGTGAAAGCATTCAGCAAAACAATTCCCCCCTTAGCCCCCCCTGCAGCCTCTCACACAGCACCCATAGTAATTTTCCTATATCAGGTAAGTTTACCCTGGGACCCATCTCCATTGAGACCACCAAGAATATCATTGGCGCTTTGCGTAATGGCACAGCGCCAAATGACATTATCCCCACAAAACTGCTGAAGGAATGCGCCTACATCCTGGCTCCTCCCATCACGCAGCTTATCAACCAGTCTTTCTTGGAGGGCATAGTGCCCTCACAGTTGAAAGAGGGTATAATCCAACCCATCATGAAGAAACCCTCCCTGGACCCCAAGGACCCACTCCACCGCCGTCCCATAACAAGTCTCAACGTACTCTCAAAGATAATGGAAAAAGTAGTGGTACAACAGCTGCAACAGCATCTAGATACCTACAAGCTACTTGACCCATTGCAATCAGGCTTCCGTCCCGGACACGGGACGGAAACAGCATTGCTGAAAGTATGGGACGATGTTCTCACAGCCGCAGACGAAGGAGAATCTTGTCTTCTAGTTCTGTTGGACCTAAGTGCCGCTTTCGACACTGTAGACCACAAACTGTTGCTGACTCGGCTTGCTGAAGTAGCCAGAGTCGCAGAAGGCGATTTATCTTGGTTCTCCTCTTTTCTGGAAAACCGATCGCAAACAGTGAAGTTAGGACCTTTTACATCTGAGAAACGCACAGTAACATGCGGAGTCCCTCAAGGATCGCCTCTGTCACCAGTGCTGTTTAACATATATCTTTGTCCTCTTTTTGAGATTATCAGCAGCCAAAAACTGCTCTACCACTCATATGCAGATGATACGCAACTGTATTTCCGCATCTGCAATAGACAGGATCACCACCTCAATCTAGAGACATGCCTCTCTTTGATAGAGGACTGGATGACAAAGAGTTATCTTAAACTCAATGGAGCGAAAACAGAACTTCACCTGTTTCACGCCAAGCGTAGGAATCAACTTTCAACAGCGTGGACCCCCCCGCCTATTTTGGGCAAGCTCATCACCCCTAGCGCCAAAGTCAAAAGCCTAGGGGTCATTTTTGACTCCTTTATGACAATGGACACACAAATAGGGTCAGTAGTCAGCGGATCTCACCATCTACTGCGCCTACTACGCAGACTCACTCCGTTCATCCCTAAAGAAGATTTAGCGGTCGTGGTGGGAGCAATTGTAAACTCCAGGCTGGATTATGCAAATGCCCTTTACCTCGGACTCCCCAAGTACCAAATCGCTCGTCTGCAAGTCGTTCAGAATACGGCCGCCAGACTTGTGACAGGGAAAAAACCCTGGGAATCTATCTCACCTTCACTGCGAGCCCTTCATTGGCTGCCAGTTAAAGACAGAATTGCTTTTAAAGCTCTCTGTCTTACGCATAGATGTGTCCATGGAAATGCCCCCCTCTATTTATGCGAAATAATAAAAGCGCATAACCCTAATCGCGTTTTGCGATCCACGAATCAGAACCTGCTCCAGGTTCCGAAAGCCAACTTCAAGTCCAAAGGAGAAAGAAGATTCGCGATCCAAGGCCCCAGACTATGGAACGCTTTACCAACCAGCATTCGGTTGGAGAACCACCTAGCATTTAGGAAAAAGGTCAAGACTTTTCTCTTTTGATATCAAAGGAGACAGGAACAACAAGCGCCCAGAGGCGATTCAGTTCGCATGTGCCGCGCTATACAAGTTTTCATTCATTCATTCATTCATAGGTGACTTCTGAAGGAAGGCATTTGGCTCCACTAGATATTAGTTGGGGGTATCGGAGTTAGGGGGCTGAATACAAATGTATGCCACACTTTTTAGATGTTTGTAAAGACCATTTATAATTTTCCTTCCAATTCACAATTATGTGCCACTTTGTGTTGGTCTATCGCATAAAATCCCAATAAAATACATTTACGTTTTTGATTGTAACATGATAAAATGTGGAACATTTTAAGGGGTATGAATACTTTTTCAAAACCTGTGTCATTTTGCTGTCGGGTGCCTCGTTAAACAATAAAAATGAAGTTGTTGCCAAACTTCAGATTAAAATCTGGTTGGTATTATGTAACAACTACTTCACTTGTATTCCTGTTTTCTACAGTAAAAAAAGACCCCAAGTTATGTAAGTTATTGGTATGAAAAGCTTTTGTGTGACCTTTAATGAAGGTGGTATGAAAGCTGGCAGGCTCACGCTTCACATTAAGAATAAATGTGAGAAAAAGTTTTTAGTCGTCTAGCTGATCTTGCCTGTTTACATGACTCACGCTCAGTTAAATGTAGGTGCAAGTTCTCACTTATTGCAGTGTAAATTGCTAGGCTTCTGTTAAAAGCTGATTTCCAGGCACATGGCAAAATTCACAATCAACTGACATGTAAAGGAGCTGAATGATCTGCCTGGATTTGTGTTTATCCATCCAGTCCTTAGATTTACACAACTCTGCCAGACAACAAAGTCGGCGTGGTGAACTAAATTTCATGTTAAATTGGAGCATGCATACTAGCACATTATGATAGACTTCCCTCCAGTGGTCAGTCGCCACCACTGTTTACTCTGCCCCTCCGGTGCTCACTGGAGCCCTGAATCAGGAGAGGGGGCGGGAGCGGCTGACTCTGCAGCATGCTGATAGGTGGAGCCAGCTTGTGGGTCAGGCATCTAGGTATATTCAGACACCTTTTAGGGTCTGGAGCTTCTCTGTAAGGTCAGCTGACCCCAGGCTTTAGCCCGCTGTCGGCTGATTCTGGGTCACTTGAGAAGTGCACTCCGGTGACCCCAATGAAAAGTATGAACAACTTCTCTTGTTATGACGGCTGTTAAATGAATACACAACATTCATGTATTATATCTGCCTGGAGTTCAATCCATACAGAAATGTAAACCAGACGAGGCTCGTTACTGACAAGTACCACTAGTAACATTACTTTTCATTGCCTTAGGTTCATAAGAAAGACTCCGGCTTTTGGCGTGATTTTGGATTTGGCATGACATGTCAGTATAAATCGGATTTCTTATCAATAGGTAAGTCCTCAAACCTTATTTTTTCAGCAAAGCGATTTGATTTTGGTACGGATTAGTTATGAAAACAAATGATTGCCACTACTGTGGTACCCTGGCTATAGTATTCTGTGACGTGCTTCACGTGGGTGTAAACCCTCACATATACCCAGTGGAGTGACTGGCCTCAGGCGATACACAGAGATTAAAGTGTTTGCAGAAAAAAAAAAAAAGATCCTGTTACTTTATAGCAGATTAACCACCTCAATACCGGGCACTTTCACCCCCTTCCTGCCCAAGCCATTTTTCAGCTTTCAGCGCTGTCACACTTTTTAAATGACAATTTTGCGGTCGTGCAACACTGTCCCCAAATGACATTTTTATCATTTTTTCTTTTGGTGGTATTTGATCATCTCTGCAGCTTTTAGTTCTTGTGCTATAAACTAAAGAAAAGGGACTATTTTCAAAATAAACACAATATTTTTTACTTTTTTGCTATAATACATATACTTTATTTTTTTAACACATTTTTTCCTCAGTTTAGGCTGATACGTATTCTTCTACAAATTTTTAGTTAAACAAATATCGCAATAAGCTTATATTGATTTATTTGCGCAAAAGTTATAGCGGCTACAAAATGGGGGATAGATTTATAGCATTTGTTTTTACTAACAATGGCTGTGTTTTTTTTTTTTTTATTTATTGTGACTGCAATATTGCGGCGGACACATCAGACACTTTTTTTAAAAAAATTTTTGGGACCATTCACATTTATACAGCGATCCGTGCTATAAAAATGCATTGATTTACTGGGTAAATGTGACTGAATTGGGGAGGTGACCAATCGGTGTCAAGTGACACACCATCGGTCTCCTCTCCCTGACAGGACGCACACACACACACACACACACACACACACACACACACACACACACATCCACAGTTCAGCTCAGTTACTGGGCAATTGCGGGTGCCCGGCGGACATCGCGGCCACCGGGGACACGCATCAGGTCCCCAGTGACACGGCGGAAGCGCATGTGCCCCCTAGTGGCTCGTGAAGGTGAAGACTTCATATATGACGTCCGCCTAGAACGAGAGCTGCATCGTCCCGCCGTCATATGATGGTGGGCGGGCAGCTAGTGGTTAAAAAAAATGTCTAACCTGCCACTTACTGTGACCACTGTGATCAGGGCTGCTGAGCCCTGATCACTGTGGTCAGGTTACGTCCCAACTTTATCTGCAGATCTTCTCTCTCCCCCTCAACCCTCCCTGCTTGTCAGCTCCATGTCTGTGTCTGTCTCTGCCCCTCTTTCCGCTACAGAGTTGATTCTGAACCAATCACAGGTTGTGTGCTGGAGGCCCCGTCACCATTTTTCTCTTGGTGTTAGGAAAACTTGACAGAAGTGACTCATGCTGATAGCAGAGGAAAGAGGCAGCAGACATAGTAATAATGACACTTGGCACTCTTGAGACAAGTACACACTATAGAGGGATATGCTTTGTTCATATGTTGTGTCTAAGGTTTACTTTAATGTATATTGGTGACTATACAGGGTAACAGTAACAGATTAGGTTTGGTATCAATGGAAGGAAATTTGTGCCCCATTGTTGGTATCAATGGGAGGAATAATGCCCCACTGTTGGTCCTTGAATGCCCCCCCTATGGTCACCCGTAGCACACGGTTCTTCTGACGCAGATAGACACCTGTGACATATTTTAGTGATTTGATTACCATCTCAAGAGACCTAGAAGGCTTGTACCTCTAATTGGACAGCATCCCCTAAAGAAGCCTGATCTATGGGCGAAACATGTTGGGAACTCCATTCTACAGTGCTGTATCCATAAAATCTTATTGATATGTACTTGCCAATTGTTATCTTTAACAATATTTTTTATTTGCTCTTTTAATAAAACAAATTCTTACATGTTATAGCTGAAACGATCTTGTCTTATTTTGCACCTTAAAAATCCCAATTCCCCCTCTTGTATCTATTTAATGAAGGGATGTGGTGCTAATAACAAGTTGGTTTGCCCATGGTTATAAAGTCTTTTGCCCCACTGTTGGTATCAGTGACAGGAATTTAGCCCCAACGTTGGTATCAGTGACAAGAATTTTGCCCCACTGTTGGTATCAGTGACAGGAATTTTGCCCCACTGTTGGTATCGGTGACAGGAATTTTGCCCCACTGTTGGTATCGGTGACAGGAATTTTGCCCCACTGTTGGTATCGGTGACAGGAATTTTGCCCCACTGTTGGTATCGGTGACAGGAATTTTGCCCCACTGTTGGTATCGGTGACAGGAATTTTGCCCCACTGTTGGTATCGGTGACAGGAATTTTGCCCCACTGTTGGTATCGGTGACAGGAATTTTGCCCCACTGTTGGTATCGGTGACAGGAATTTTGCCCCACTGTTGGTATCGGTGACAGGAATTTTGCCCCACTGTTGGTATCGGTGACAGGAATTTTGCCCCACTGTTGGTATCGGTGACAGGAATTTTGCCCCACTGTTGGTATCGGTGACAGGAATTTTGCCCCACTGTTGGTATCGGTGACAGGAATTTTGCCCCACTGTTGGTATCGGTGACAGGAATTTTGCCCCGCTGTTGGTATCAGTGACAGGAATTTTGCCCTACTGTTAGTGTCAGTGGATAAAATAGTGCCCCATGGGCCAGATGAAGGCAAGCAAAGGGCAGCAGTTTGGAGACCACTGCCTTAGGAGATCCAGGTGGAAGTTTGCCCTGCCCACTCTGCCCACAGCATCCTGGGACATCACAGGTTCCAGAAGGCTGCAGTTCCATTCTCAAACCACAGCTTTACCCACATATGTGCAATGGGGAGCTAGATGTGAAGTCTCAGTGAGTCACAGCCATATTTAGTGTCGGGGACTGGTGAAGAAGCGGCCCAAGTGAGGACAGTGCTGGATCCCTGCACAGGATCGGAGCGATTGGTAACGAGGGGGCGGCCTTTCGTTTTTGTCCGCCCCCTCCGGATCGCTCCCAGCCAATGACAGTGTGCCACCCGCCCCCTTCCTGTGTAAACACAGGAAGGGGGCAGTAATTTAGCTCTCCACTCGGCGATATTTTCAACCGCCACTGAGGAGAGAAGACATCACTAGTAAGTCTGCACAACACTACACTGACACCAGGACACATAGGCACATTTAACCCCCCCCCCCCCCACCCCCCTATCACAGTGTCACTGAATGCAGTGATAATATATGTACTGATCACTGCATTTAGTGTCGGTGTGACAGGCAGTTAGTGTTAGGTCCAGGGTAGCCCCCGTACCCCCCCTAATAAAGTTTTAACCCCTTGATCACCGCCCTAGTTAACCCTTTCACCGCCTATTGCCAGTGTCACTAAGCGATCATTTTTCTGATCGCTGTATTAGTGTCACCGCTAGGGAGCTATTTTTTTTTTTTTTTTTTACTAAAGACATGTGGCTGAATACATTATGGCCTAAATGTTTGACTAAAATTTAGTTTATAAAAAAAAATTATAACAAAAAGTAAAAAATATTGTGTTTTTTTTTTCAAAAATGTCGCTCTATTTTTTGAATATAGCGCAAAAAATAAAAATCGCAGAGGTGATCAAATACCACCAAAAGAAAGCTCTATTTGTGGGAAGAAAAGGACGCGAATTTTGTTTGGGAGCCACGTCGCACGACCGCGCAATTGTCTGTTAAAGCGACGCAGTGCCGAATTGTAAAAACGCCTCTGGGCATTTAGCAGCATATTGGTCTGGGTCTTAAGTGGTAAAAATCAGTAGCTACAGTATTTGTAGCTGCTGATTAAATGTTTTCCAGGGTGAAGCTCTGCTTTTAAGTTAAGAATTGTGTGAATTACTTGGGCAATAAATGATATGCCCACCATTGTAAATCTTTCACATTTGGCACACTTGCTGATCATTATTAATGGTTTGTCTCCCTCTAGTGGAAATCTTGAGAAACAAGCCTTTTGTACTGAGTGTTCTTCGTTTGTCTTTTCCAGGTGGCTTTGATTTGGAAGTCAGAGGCTGGGGAGGAGAAGATGTTCATTTGTACAGAAAATACCTCCACGGAGATTTGATTGTGGTGCGAACACCAGTGCCAGGCCTGTTTCATCTGTGGCACGAGAAGCATTGTGTGGATGAACTCACTCCAGAGCAGTATCGCATGTGCATCCAATCTAAGGCCATGAACGAGGCCTCTCACCCACACCTTGGCATGTTGGTGTTCCGGGATGAAATTGAGGCCCACTTGCGCAAGCAAGCCTTCAGGACAAATAATGAGCCAGAGGCATGAGCCATCGAGTGCTGTGTGGAACCATAAAAGCCGAAAATGAATAATCAGCTGGGCCTGAATAGAAAGAAAGGCTACAATATTATGGATGCAGGACATCATCGCATATCATTGATGCTTTGTGTGCCATTCTATCCATTGCAAAGGTGTCTGGG
The DNA here is from genome assembly GCA_029574335.1 of Rana kukunoris. Lineage (NCBI taxonomy): Eukaryota > Metazoa > Chordata > Amphibia > Anura > Ranidae > Rana > Rana kukunoris. The sequence continues at coordinate 142,146,861 of CM056056.1, forward strand.
TAATTCTGGACGGGGATCGGAGATCTTACAGAAAACTGCTTTGTGTGGTTGTTCAGCACAGGAAATAATCCGATTTAATAATAAGTTTATGATATCCGATCAGGATTTCCATATCTAGCTGAGCAATGTATTGCCATGGCATAGATACCACAGAAAGGGAACACAGCGGTACGTCTGGGCCTAGTATGGACAGTTTTGTGCCTTACTACTGCTATGATCACTGCAGGAAAAGGAGAATGTGTAAATACTCAATTGTTTGTGCTGCTTTTTTTTTACTTTTGCTTAATTTGATTTGTTTTGGTCTTGTTTTTTTTCTTTACTTTATCACAAGCATTCCGTAGAACTGTCAAGCACATCTTTACATTACGGCTAAAGAATTCCATGATGTCATCCAGTTATGTGAATCGTTTTCTTGGTGCACGCTGGCTGGTCAGATTAAGCACAATTATTTCTTATAGCACCTCGGCTGCCAGAGGAGAGGGTGACAGCATAGCAATAAGCTAATCAGTAACAACTTGGTATGAAGTAAATAGTATGACTGAAACGCATGATGTGTCCTGTGCTTCTAGAAGAGGCTTTACACTTGGCTAAAGGTTTGTTAAAGGTATAGTCCAGTTAGAGCCGAAAATGAAAACTTGAGGGCATTCGAGGGTAACAATTATCTGCTCCATACACTTTTTTTTTTTTTTTATCCAGGCATTCAAGCTCCCTTTCTTCTGTAGATAATCTGGTGAATTCAGAATGTACCTGTTTGTGACACTGGATCCTGCATTGCAAGCTCCGTACTGTCTCCTGCATATAGTACCTGCTTGTGATGCTGGATCCTGCACTGCAAGCTCCGTACTGTCTCCTGCATATAGTACCTGCTTGTGATGCTGGATCCTGCACTGCGAGCTCCGTACTGTCTCCTGCATATAGTACCTCCTTGTGACGCTGGATCCTGCACTGCAAGCTCCATACTGTCTCCCGCATATAGTACCTGCTTGTGATGCTGAATCCTGCACTGCAAGCTCCGTACTGTCTCCCACATATAGTATCTGCTTGTGATGCTGGATCCTGCACTGCAAGCTCCGTACTGTCTCCCACATATAGTACCTGCTTGTGATGCTGGATCCTGCACTGCAAGCTCCGTACTGTCTCCAGCATATACTACCTGCTTGTGATGCTGGATCCTGCACTGCATGCTCCGTACTGTCTCCTGCATATAGTACCTGCTTGTGATGCTGGATCCTGCACTGCATGCTCCGTACTGTCTCCTGCATATAGTACCTGCTTGTGATGCTGAATCCTGCACTGCAAGCTCCGTACTGTCTCCCGCATATAGTACCTCCTTGTGACGCTGGATCCTGCACTGAGAGCTCCGTACTGTCTCCCGCATTTAGTACCTGCTTGTGATGCTGGATCCTGCACTGCAAGCTCCGTACTGTCTCCAGCATATAGTACCTGCTTGTGACGCTGGATCCTACACTGCATGCTCCGTACTGTCTCCCGCATATAGTACCTCCTTGTGAGGCTGGATCCTGCACTGCGAGCTCCGTACTGTCTCCCGCATATAGTACCTCCTTGTGACGCTGGATCCTGCACTGCGAGCTCCGTACTGTCTCCCGCATTTAGTACCTGCTTGTGATGCTGGATCCTGCACTGCAAGCTCCGTACTGTCTCCAGCATATAGTACCTGCTTGTGACGCTGGATCCTGCACTGCAAGCTCCGTACTGTCTCCCGCATATAGTACCTGCTTGTGACGCTGGATCCTGCACTGCGAGCTCCGTACTGTCTCCCGCATTTAGTACCTGCTTGTGATGCTGGATCCTGCACTGCAAGCTCCGTACTGTCTCCAGCATATAGTACCTGCTTGTGACGCTGGATCCTACACTGCATGCTCCGTACTGTCTCCCGCATATAGTACCTGCTTGTGACGCTGGATCCTACACTGCAAGCTCCGTACTGTCTCCCGCATATAGTACCTCCTTGTGACGCTGGATCCTGCACTGCGAGCTCCGTACTGTCTCCCGCATATAGTACCTGCTTGTGATGCTGGATCCTGCACTGCAAGCTCCGTACTGTCTCCAGCATATAGTACCTGCTTGTGACGCTGGATCCTGCACTACAAGCTCCGTACTGTCTCCCGCATATAGTACCTGCTTGTGACGCTGGATCCTGCACTGCAAGCTCCGTACTGTCTCCCGCATATAGTACCTGCTTGTGACGCTGGATCCTGCACTGCAAGCTCTGTACTGTCTCCCGCAAATAGTACCTCCTTGTGACGCTGGATCCTGCACTGCAAGCTCCGTACTGTCTCCAGCATATAGTACCTGCTTGTGACGCTGGATCCTGCACTGCAAGCTCCGTACTGTCTCCCGCATATAGTACCTGCTTGTGACGCTGGATCCTGCACTGCAAGCTCCGTACTGTCTCCCGCATATAGTACCTGCTTGTGATGCTGGATCCTGCACTGCAAGCTCCGTACTGTCTCCCGCATATAGTACCTGCTTGTGATGCTGGATCCTGCACTGCAAGCTCCGTACTGTCTCCCCCATATAGTACCTGCTTGTGACGCTGGATCCTGCACTGCAAGCTCCGTACTGTCTCCAGCATATAGTACCTGCTTGTGATGCTGGATCCTGCACTGCAAGCTCCGTACTGTCTCCAGCATATAGTACCTGCTTGTGATGCTGAATCCTACACTGCAAGCTCCGTACTGTCTCCCGCATATAGTACCTGCTTGTGATGCTGGATCCTGCACTGCAAGCTCCGTACTGTCTCCCGCATATAGTACCTTCTTGTGACGCTGGATCCTGCACTGCAAGCTCCGTACTGTCTCCTGCATATAGTACCTCCTTGTGACGCTGGATCCTGCACTGCAAGCTCCGTACTGTCACCCGAATATAGTAAAAAAAATGGAAATACATCAAAGTTTCTTACAGCCACCAATCATCTTCAGGGAGAGAAGTTGGAGAACAGGCTTCAGGCAGTGCAGTCTGACTGTTGTCGCCCTGACCCTGTGAGGTGCTCTCTGGAATGTGTATGCAGGTGATTAGAGAACTGCTATTAAGGGGAATTAAGTGTTTTTAGCACAGTGCAGTGTTCATTAATACCTCATTGACTGTCTATTTAGGAAATAAAGCGTCTGTTTTGGTAGCCGACATATCCGCTTTGGTTGGACTGTACCCTTTAATATGTTGATTGAGGTATATGTGGACCCCTGCTTTGCAAAACAACCCATTTTAAAATAGAAATGAAAGGTGACATGTTTGTGTCTGTAGATATAAAAAAAAAAAAAACTATATGATTGTTTTTTTATAAGTCATCGAACACCTTCTGTTCTTGCTTGCATATGGGACTTGGAGAGCTGGGGGAGGATAAACAGCAGCACATTGATCTCCCAGTGAATGGCTGTGTGTGTGTGGGGGGGGGGGGGTACAAGTCTGATAATTGGAGAACAGGCAGGCTGTTCTGCCGGATAACTGACTAGGCTGGGGTGGATCTGCTTCTATGCCTAGTGTGGTCAGTTGAAGTGAAGCAGTAGATCAGGGGGAATGGGAGGATCACCAGGTATTTCGCACAAAGGAAGCAATACAAAAAGAGGATGTTTTTTTAAATAAATACACGGTACAACAGACACATATCGGGAATATGAAATGTTGGGATAACACATATTCTTTAAAGCTTCACTTTAGATCACTTTAAGAGGCTTATCACTTTTTAAGAACTATTTTTCTTTTACTTTAATACATATGTTAATATAGCTAAAAAAAACACCCTCTATGACAGTATGCAGGGGTTCTTCTCCACAGCAGCCATGTCTTTAATTCACAGAGATCTGTGAAGGAATGGACTACAAGTCCCATCTTCATTGCAGCAGACAGACTTGCGGTTCTCAGTGGAACATGAGTGTGGTGCTCACTACACTTGTAGTCTTCTGGCACTCCCTCCAGCTTTGCGACTGAAAATCTGTACTTTTGTATAGCCAGAGAGCTGGAGAAATAGTCTGCAGGAGCCTAGCATTGCACCTCTGATCCCAGGTCTTGTACTTGGCTTCATAGACTCAAGAGGACTGACCCCGGCTCAGGCTCACTCGATAATACACCTAGCCTTCAAAACTCTGCCATGCGCACAATCCTACTTTATTTGTAGCATTGTGTATAAAAAAGAGAATACATTGTACTGCGCCTAATTGCAAAATAAATGCGAGGACACAATATTTTTTGTGAGTATAGATCAGAACAAGTAAATGTAATGCTTCTGATATAATCACAGCAGATCTCCTTGCTGCATCTGTCACTATGATGTCATGGAAAGGGTGGACACTTCTCCACCAATTGGTGGTTTATTGAGTTTCTTTGCTTTAGGAGACCATGTTATGTGTGTGTGTCGTTATTTGTAGCACAGTATTTATACACTTCCACGGTTAGAATGGTCTATTTATTTAAAGTTCACTTTCAAAATGTAAAACAAGTCCTGCTTAAGTCCAAATAGAAGGGGCCTGGCATTGCCTTTGTTATTCCTAAAACCGTGGACTTTCCAAACGCAAGTGCAAAGCCCTGCCGAACCTTCTTTAAAGAGAGCATTCTTATTGGCTACTGAGAGGTTTGTGCTGGGCAGGGTGGGTGGGGCTTGGACCATTCAGGTGGGAAAGCCCAGGCCTTACTATTGGAGTAAAGCAAGCATCAAGCACAAGGACTTAAGTCAGTATTCAAACAGGACAGGTAGCCATCAGACAATAGGACATAGGTTTCTGGTGAATTTGAGTAATGTCATGTGTCTGCTTTTAGTCAAGACTTCCAATTTCAGATGTTTGAAAATCATTTTATTTTTTTAAACCAAACCTGTCAAAGAAATAAACTTGGAAGTAATAGTTGTGGGTTGTATTTAAAGCAGAACTCTAATCCTGTTGGATCCATCAATGCTGCGTCCCGGAGCTGCCCACAGGTCGCTGACGTCTTTGGACGCCTACCACTTTCATTAGTTGGTTGGGGGGGGGACATCACTCCCTCAGTGTCGGCTTCAACTTTGCTAAATTTCTACGGTGAGCTGCGCATGCACATCTCACCATAAAGGGACGGACAGGTAGGTAAGTAAACGTTATTGCAGAAGAGACAAAGGATGTCTCTTCTGCATTCAAAATCCTAATCCTGCCTGTTTACCCATTTTAAAATATAAATATATATATGTAAATTAGTTAAAGTTCCACGTTGTTTTTACCTTTTAATAAATATTAAAATTTAGATTTTTTTTTTTTAAATACATGGCACATTTTTGACACAGGATTCCCTAAGAATTATGGGATTTCAAAAATTAGCACATCTTGTGGCTCTGCTTAGGAGCTTGCATGAAAACAGTATGGAGGTCTACTATAAGGCTGACCCCCTCCCTACCAAACCAAACACTGCAGGTGCATGCAGATGGTGGGGGGATTCCAATTAAGCACTTACATAAAATAACTTTATTTCAGTGACAGGTTTGCTTCAATTCTGGTTTAACCAAAGGGTTGGCCAAAGAAAAATAAAATGTTTCCGTATTAACAAGCAGAAAGATGAGATGGTGAAGGTTGGGCATTGGAGGAGAAGGGTGTCAATACTTTTGTTATCATTGCGCCATCGGCAGTTCAGCTTCACACAAGCAGGTTTTATATGTAGGGAAGTATAATGATTGTGTCATTGTCCTAATAATCTGCCCTTTTCTGGGTGTAAAAGTAAAACTTTTTTTTTTTTTTAAACAAAGGATTTATTTTTTGATCTAGTCGTGTTTTTTTCTTCCTTGCCTCTCAAATTCTGGAATCCTCCAATTACAGCTCATTTTACCATTTTTACCAAAGAGCTTTGCTTTTTTAGGGAAAGGTTGTAGGAGCACCGCGGACAAGACTAGACATTACTTTGTTGTCACAAGTAACAAGCAATGGTACAAATAAAGGTTTTTTTTTTTTTTTATGTTTGTTTATATTTGTATGTTCTGCTGTTTACAGTATTTGGTGGACTGAAGTCCCACCATTCACATACAATGTTTTGTCTACTTCTAAACCAGTTGTATTACAGTTTATATAAACCAGTTCTAAACGACGGGCTTTGTGTCTTTTTTTTTTTTCTTTATTGTTGCCTTTATTTATACAGATTGGTTTTTGATATGGTTGCATTTTACCCTTTTTTTTTTTTTATATCCAAAAAGTTTCCAAACTTCCCATGTACATAATGAAAATAAATGGTAGTCACAATAAAGGCGCCCTGATGACTTCCACCGCTGCGCTCAGGTAAAAAAATAAATAAAACATACATTGCACTTACAAAAATCTTCCTTTACATATCGGGATTACCGTTGTGCCCTCAAAACTAATATACTTACTAATCAAGATCTTGTGTCGTCAAAACATTTTCATAGACATATCACAACCGTTACAGAGTGACCTAAGCATGGCATCATTATTCCACTGGGCATAGAGATATACTGTCAGCCCAGATTTAGCCAAATGCAGCAAAGTTGATTGGACGGCGTTTTATAGTACATAACCCAGGAGCTTCTGAAGGAAAAAAAGAGTAATAATCTGCAATGGTCGAGTCAATCACCTGATTTTAACCCAATTGAGCATGCTGAAGGCAAAACTAAAAACTATAATTCTATTTATTTGGCCAATTTACATTTCGAGCCCCTAAAAAAAATGGGGGGACTGTGTATAAAAATGTTTGCAGTTCCCAAAATTTGTACTTGATATTTATGTTCAACCCCTTGAATTGAAGCTGAAAGTCTGTACTTTAAATTCATTTGAATTGTTTATTTACATTTTATTCTGGTGGTGTACAGAGCCAAAAGTATGAAAGTTGTGCCTATGTCCAAATATATATTCCGTATATACTCGAGTATAAGCCTAGGCCCTAATTTTACCACAAAAAAATGGGGAAACGTATTGACTTGAGTATAAGCCTAGAGGGGGTAATGCAGCAGCTACTGTAAGCAGAAAAGAGAGTCCACAATGCCCATTTTGCAACCTCACTGTGCCCATTCTCACTGTGCCCATTGTAGCCTTACTGTGCCCATTGCAACCTCAGTGTACCTGTATCCCTGACAGGCTGCAGGCATCCGTTTTTCAAAAATTGCGGCTTCCTCCTGGTCCCATTCATTCTGTGATACCTGTCATGTCACGGGCGTCCATTTTTCAAAAGTCGCGGCTTCCTCCTGGTCCGTGATAGGCATTTGACACTGTGTTCCACTACCGCCTATCACGGAGGTCCTCTCATCCTTGGACTTTCCCAGCAGGCACTGTGTTCAGTGTTCCGCCTATCATGGACGTCCTCTTGTCCGAGGATGAAAGAAGGTCTGTGATTGGCGCAACACTGAAAACAGTGTCTGCTGGAAAAGTCAGAGGATGAGAGGACCCCCGTGATAGGCGGTAGCCGAAGTCAGTGTCAAATGCCTATCACGGGGGTCCTCTCATCCTCTGACTTTTCCAGCAGACACTGTTTTCAGTGTTCCGCCAATCACGGACCTTCTTTCATCCTCAGACAAGAGGACGTCATGATAGGCGGAACACTGAACACAGTGCCTGCTGGGAAAGTCCAAGGATGAGAGGACCTCTGTGATAGGCGGTAGTGGAACACAGTGTCAAACGCCTATCAGGGGCAAGACGCAACTTTTGAAAAATGGACGCCCACGTCCTGACGGGTACACTGACTCAAGTATAAGCTGAGGGGGCTATTTCTTTCTCGTACATCACGGGACACAGAGCGGCATATTCATTACTATGTGGGTTATATGGAGTACCTTCAGGTGTGGACACTGGCAATCTCAAACAGGAAGTCCCCTCCCTATATAACCCCCTCCCCTAGAGGGAGTCCCTCAGTTTTTTCGCCAGTGTCTTAGGTGTTGGTCACGGAATAGCTTTGCTCCACATCCTTGGGATTAAGGGCGGGCTAACCGGATCTGTCCAAGGAGCCTCAGTGCCAAAGTGGACAGTACCCGGGCCCCAAGCCGTGGGGTTTTGCCTATAATGCTCCTCTTTGGAGGGCTGGACCCTGGGCCCAGGACTTGGAGTTTGTAAAAACCATAAGTTCCTGTTTGCCAGGGTGCTATATAGGTCCAGGACAGTGGGTACCTTCATAGGACCCCAGGGCCTGAAGGTCTACTACGCTACCCACGGAGATGGGAGAAGATTGGATCAGTTTGCTGGACAAACATCCTGCAGCATGGAGCAGGTAAGGGGGAGCCTGCGGGACTTGGTTCGACAGCAGGCTCTCCGGGGTAACCTAAAAGGGGGGATAGCCTAAGTATGCTCTGCATGGGCAACCTTGTTCACTATGTCTAAAGAGAGACAGGATGACACCTTTTCTCCCCCATCACTAGGTCCCCCTGTCTAAATATGTGTGCTAGCTAAACCTGCTGTTTCTTCCTAGGGCTAGTAAGGATCCCTAGGGGCCTTTGGAGAGTCCTACCTGGCCGGGGGTTTGAATCTGCCGCCTGTTTCTGCGTTCCTGGAGCTCCAGCAGCGCGGCTCCTCCATGTTCCTCCTGTTTCCGGCATACGCGCGCGCGCACGTCTTATTGACGTTTTTCGCGCCGTTCAGACAGGAGGGCGGGGGGGGGGGGGGCGTGCCTGCGGCGTCATACAGGGGCGCGCCTTTGTGCTGTTATAGACAGCAGGCATTGTCAGTGCTCAGTCTGAGGCTGATTTTCAGAGGAGAGGACGCAGAGCGGCAGAACAGTGACTCCCGGTGGCGGAAGAGGGGTAGTACATGTGGACTTTGTTCCAATACCTTTTTGTTAAGCCAAGAAATCCCCCTTTTTTGCAGCAGGTTTGGAGGCTGGCAAACTTAGTTTGGGGTCACGGTATGTTGTCAAAAGAAAATATATAATATATTTAAAAAAAAAAAAAAAAAAAGAACATACGGGATCCCATCAGTTTTTGGGCATTAGTGATCTATTGTCCCCTAAACTCTGATTTTTGTACTCCTGCCCACTACAGTCTGTTGTGTGGGCGGAGTCCCTCGATTTTGTATTATGGCTTCCAAGGGTTCGGGGTCAAAGGGTACAAAAAAGACCAAAAAACAAAAGGGTTCCCTTTCTGATTCTGATATGCCGATACTTTCCCCGCAACTTATTAACATAAGAAGCGCCTTGGATGAGCCATTAGGGGGATCTGGTGCGGAGGCTGGCCCAGATCAGCCCAGCCCTGTGTTTATCACAGAGGAGATGCTAGCCGTATCCCTAGGGGGGCTAGAAGAGAGAATAGCAGCATTGATCGCTAGAGCTATTCCTGGTAAGAAACGGGTTAGATCCCCATCACCAGGAGGTGTATCCTCAGATGCTGAGATTCTCTCTCCAGAGGAATTGGAATCACAGGAGGATCAACTAGACCTGAACCAAGAGGGTTCAGGGATTGAGGGATCTGCCTCTGAGGAACCATTTTCAGACTCCCAGACAGAAAGACTGTGGGTACAGTCTTTGACGGACATGGTCCGCTCGGCATTTAGTTTACCATTGCCAGAGCCTCAGGTTCCTCCGGTATCCTCTCTGGGCTCTTTGAAAGCTCCGTTAAACAACGCAGTTTTTCCGGTCCATCCTCTCTTGGAGGAATTGATCTTTCGGGATTGGGTACGGCCGGACAGGATTTTTCTGCCACCGAAAAGATTTGCGGTCATTTACCCCATGGAGGAAAAGTTCTCCAAGAGGTGGAGGCTCCCAGTAGTGGATGCAGCCATCTCATGTGTGAATAAATCACTAACTTGCCCGGTGGAAAACATACACATGTTTAAAGATCCGGTTGATAAAAGATTAGAGACACTTTTAAAAGCATCCTTTGCTACGGCAGGAGCAGTGGTGCAGCCAGCGGTGGCTGCAATTGGAGTTTGTCAGGCATTAAAAGACCAGACAAAGGAAATGTTAAGGGACATGCCTACCCAACAAGCAGAAGAGTTTTCTGACATTCCCAGAGCTCTGTGTTTTGCGGTGGATGCTATAAAAGATTCCATCCAGCAGGCCTCTCGTTTATCACTATGTTTGGTGCACATGAGAAGGCTCTTATGGTTGAAGAACTGGGCGGCGGAGCCCCCATGCAAAAAGCTTCTGGCAGGGTTTCCCTTCCATGGAGGACGACTCTTCGGAGAGGATCTGGATAAATATATTCAGACTATTTCAAATGGCAAGAGTACCCTTTTACCGGTCAAAAAGACATTCCGGGCTCCTACATTTAAAAGGCAGCTCTTTCCTGTCTCGGGGCCCTCAAATTCCAGGCAGTATCGACGGCCGCCTGCACGATCCAACGTTAACAGTAGATCGCAGGGACAGACCCCTGGGGGTAAGAGGCCGTGGTATCGCAAGCCGTCAAAGACAGCCCCTAAGTCTGCCTTATGAAGGGGCGCCCCCACTCTTGCGGGTGGGGGGAAGGCTTCGTTTCTTCTCAGAAGTTTGGGAAGCCAAGATCCCCGACAAATGGGTCCGGGCATCTGTAACCACAGGTTACAGACTGGAGTTTCTAAGGTATCCTCCGCCTCATTTTCAAGAATCAAGGCTACCAAGGGATCCAGCGAGGAAGGCCTCAATGCTGGCAGCTTTGGATCACCTGCTTGGCCAGGACGTAATTATAGAAGTGCCAGCCCAAGAGCAAGGCCTAGGTTTCTATTCCAATCTCTTTGTCATACCAAAGCCCAACGGCGATGTCAGGCCAATCTTGGACCTAAAGAGGTTAAACGGTTACCTAAGGGTTCGTTCCTTCCGGATGGAATCCATCCGGTCAGCAGCCGCCGCGCTTCAGAAGGACGATTTTCTGGCCTCCATAGACATAAAGGATGCTTACCTTCATGTACCAATCTTTCAGTCGCATCAAAGGTTTTTACGCTTCGCGGTGGGGCAGCGACACTTCCAATTCAGGGCGCTCCCCTTCGGGCTGGCCACGGCCCCCCGGGTATTCACGAAGATCCTAGCCCCAATTCTGGCCAATTTAAGGATCCAAGGGGTCACAGTCCTAGCATACTTGGACGACCTTTTAATCATAGATCACTCACGGCCGGGTCTGCAAAAGGCAGTAAACCTCACGGTTCGGTACCTCGAAGAATTCGGCTGGGTCCTGAACCGGGGAAAGTCAGCGTTCCAGCCTACAAAGCAGTTGGAATACCTCGGCATGAGGTTAGACACAGAACATCAAAGGGTGTTCCTGCCCCTTGTAAAGATCGAAGCTATCAAGGGGTTGGTTCAGTTGGTTCTAAACAAGAAAAAACCAACTATTCGCCTGTGTATGCGATTACTAGGCAAGCTAGTGGCCACATTCGAGGCAGTACCATACGCTCAGATCCACACTCGCGTCCTACAGGCAGCCATTCTAGCAGCCTGGGGCAAGAGGGCACATGCCTTAGAGTCCCCTTTGACGCTATCATCAAGGGTCCGACAAAGCCTGGCCTGGTGGTTGAACCCTCAGAATCTTCTAAAGGGAAAATCCTTCAGCCCTGTTGTCTGGAAGGTAGTTACCACAGACGCCAGCCTGGCAGGCTGGGGGGCGGTCTTCGAGGGGTTCTCCCGCCAGGGAACTTGGGTGAAAGCAGAGAGGCAGCTCCCCATCAATATCTTGGAAATCAGAGCTGCTCGCCTAGCCCTTCTGGCTTGGACCTCCAGATTAAAGGGGTTCCCGGTGAGAATCCAGTCAGACAATGCCACGGCGGTGGCATACATAAACCACCAAGGGGGAACCAGGAGCCAGGCCGCTCAGAGGGAGGTGAACTTGATTTTTCAATGGGCAGAGGTTCATGTACCCTGCATTTCAGCGATATTCATTCCCGGAGTGGACAACCTGCAGGCAGACTTCTTAAGTCGCCAGAGTCTGTTGCCAGGGGAGTGGTCTCTGCATCCCCAGGTCTTTCAGACAATCTGCCAGAGGTGGGGAATGCCGGACGTAGATATAATGGCATCCAGGTTCAACAAGAAACTAGACAGGTTCGTGTCGCGAGCGAGGGATCCTATGGCCTGCGGAACCGATGCGTTGGTTTGCCCTTGGCATCAATTCAAACTTCTATATGCATTCCCTCCACTACAGTTACTCCCGCGCCTGTTGCGCAAGATCAGAGTGGAGAACAAGCCAGTCATTCTAGTAGCTCCGGCTTGGCCCCGGAGGACTTGGTACTCACTAGTCCTGAAGATGGCAGTGGGAGACCCTTGGACTCTTCCTCTACAACCAGACCTACTCTCACAAGGCCCGATCCTCCACCCTACATTACAGCGTCTAAATTTGACGGCCTGGAGGCTGAATCCCTGATTCTCAGGGATAGAGGCCTGTCTAGGCAGGTAATTCCTACCCTGATTAGGGCTAGAAAGCCGGTCTCCAGGGTGATTTATTACAGGGTGTGGAGGAACTACGTAGGCTGGTGTGAATCCAAAAGATGGAATTCCCGCAAATATACTATTGATAGGGTGTTAAGTTTTCTCCAGCTAGGAGTGGATAAAGGCCTGGCACTAAGCACAATCAAGGGACAGATCTCAGCTCTGTCAGTGTGGTTTCAGAGGCCGCTGGCCACCCACTCGCTGGTAAAGACCTTCATACAGGGGGTCTTGCGTATTAATCCTCCTGTCAAGTCACCAATTTGTCCATGGGACTTAAATCTTGTCCTGTCCACTCTACAGAAACAGCCTTTTGAGCCGTTGGCTGAGATTCCTTTAGTCTTACTGACAAGAAAATTGGTTTTCTTGGTCGCCATAGTTTCGGCCAGGAGAGTGTCAGAATTAGCAGCCTTATCGTGTAAGGAACCATATCTCGTTCTGCATAAGGACAGGGCAGTTCTCCGGCCCCATCCTTCCTTTCTACCAAAGGTTATATCCAAATTTCACTTAAACCAGGATTTGGTACTTCCATCCTTCTTTCCAAAACCTACATCTAGAAAGGAGGGGTTGCTGCATACCTTGGATATTGTCCGGGCCATGAAGGCCTATCTTAAAGCTACAGAAAAGATCCGGAAAACAGATGTGTTATTCGTTCTACCAGATGGCCCCAAGAAGGGGCAGGCAGCTGCAAAATCCACCATCTCGAGATGGATTAGACAATTAATCATTCAAGCCTACGGGTTGAAGAGGTTGCCTCCTCCGTTGTCGGTAAAGGCCCATTCTACCAGGGCCATGGGCGCCTCTTGGGCAGCACACCATCAGATCTCTATGGCTCAGATATGCAAGGCGGCAACGTGGTCATCAGTCCACACGTTTACAAGGTTTTATCAACTAGACGTGAGAAGAAATGCGGATGCTGCCTTTGGTCAGGCAGTACTACAGGCTGCAGTTTGAAATCCTCGGGATCAGAAACACCCTTGGTTATAAAAAAAAAAAAAAAAAAAAAAAAGTTTTTTTCTTGACTAAGTTGGAATTATTATTATGATTTGAGTTTATCTCTAAATTGAATCCTTCTTTGGAAGATGTCTCCCTCCCCTCATTAAAGCATTGCTTTCGGACATCCCACATAGTAATGAATATGCCGCTCTGTGTCCCGTGATGTACGAGAAAGAAAAAGGGATTTTTAAATACAGCTTACCTGTAAAATCCTTTTCTTGGAGTACATCACGGGACACAGAGCTCCCACCCCTCTTTTGGGTGACCATTTTGGGAGGCATACTGCTTGCTACAAAACTGAGGGACTCCCTCTAGGGGAGGGGGGGTTATATAGGGAGGGGACTTCCTGTTTGAGATTGCCAGTGTCCACACCTGAAGGTACTCCATATAACCCACATAGTAATGAATATGCCGCTCTGTGTCCCGTGATGTACTCCAAGAAAAGGATTTTACAGGTAAGCTGTATTTAAAAATCCCTTTTTTCACCCCCCCAAAAAAGGGCTGAAAATCTCGGCTTATACTCGAGTATATACGGTATTCATTGTGTGATACTATTTAAATAAGTTGTTTTTTTCCTTTAGGATTGAATGATGTCTTGTCCAGCTTAATTATGCGGACTTGTGTGAAGATGTAGGGTTAAACTGTTTTCTCCCAATGATGCAATTCATGTAGTAAAAGACTGTATGGTACAAATGTGAAATTCTTTACATGCCGCAGCATTTTAATAGATGGTCTCAAAAATCACAAAGGAAGGGTGGAAGTGTGAAAAACGAAACTCAAGGCCGCGGATTCATTTTGAAGCAAGTCTGTATTTATTTATGCAAGCACATTAGGTCAAACACAGAATACCCCGCTTCACAGTACAGCTTGGATTGGACGAGCTGGTGGCAATAGAACATAAATACCCAAATAATACAGTCATGAAATAGTTCAAAGTGAAAGGTTGTAGAGAAAGCGATGTACATGAGAAGAGTTCCGTACTGTGAAAGAGAAGCAGAAGGTTGAGAATCCCTCTGTGACCAAGACTTACACACCATCCCCTTCTATATCACAAACACTTTCCACGTGAAAGAATTTCCTTTTATCCAATTAGAAGGCTTCCTGTAGAGAATCGGGCCGTGTTGTGTTTGAGGTTTCCAGGCTGTCTAGGTGCAATGGCCGATGAGTGGCCATTGCCGTATGGATGGTAATTAATGGGTAGATCTTCATTTTAGAAAAGCAGTTACTGATCGATCACAGAGATGGCAAGTGGCTTGTATACCATGGTCCTGATGATATCAGGGGGATAAAGGGGACCCAAAGAACAAGATTACGTCATGTTTGCCAGAGATGAAGATTATTCTGTGTCTTATTACTATAGAAGTGGTTCATTCCATATCATCAGATGCTTTCTTTATTTCATTATGCTTGCTTTGTACTGAGAGTTTTCTCAGGGCTAAAGTGCAATAAATTGTTCATGTTCAATGTTATTGTTTCTAATGCTCCAGTAAGGGTGGCCATAGATAGTAGAGGTAGGTGGGCTTTGGTAGGAAATCTAGAGCTCAACTCTGGTCAAATTATGTCCCCCCCCCCCCCATGCAATAATGCTGTGCCCACACTGCTCATTTTGTGTAGGGGTGAACACAGAGCCTATACTCACCCGATCCTTCTAAAAACAGTACTCCCCCATATCCTGACGTGAGTTGTCCCTGACAGCTTCACATCCAAAGCTTGTCTATGTGCATGATGGCAGCGGGAACATTCCACCGCCCAAGACCGCAGGGGGGTGCTGGGAGGATTAGGAGAGTATATCTCGGCTCTCCAATCCTCTAGACCAGGGGTCTCCAAACTTCCTAAACAAAGGGCCACTTTACTGTCCTTCAGACTTTAGGAGGGCCAGACAGTGGCCATTGGAAGTAGAAAAGGTCCCGGGGTCTGTAGGAAAAAACAATGCCCCATCTTTGGTGTCAGTGGGGGAGTTGTGCCCCATCATTGGTGTTAGTGGAAGGGATTGCACTCCTTCCAAAATGCCATTGGAAGGAATTGTGTCCCATCATTTGTGTCATTGGAAGAAATTGTGTCCCATCAATGGTTTCACTGGGCCCTATTGTTGGTGGTGTTGGAAGAAATTGTGCCCCCATCATTGGTGTCTTTGGGAGGAATTGTGACTGTTCATTAATATCAGTGGAGAGATTTGTGCCCCTTTATTGTTGTCAGTGGGGGGAACTTTGCCCTATTATTTGTATCAGTGGATGAAATAGTACCTCAAGGGCCAGATGAAAGCAAGCAAAGGGCCATGGTTTGGAAACCCCTGCCCTCAACTCTTGTCCTCAGGACCCACTATCAATGCCAGATTTGAGGTATTACCTTGGGGAGATGCAGACTAGAATATTGCAATCACTGAGCGGCAAAATATCACCTGTGATGTATTTCAGTTATACTGCAAACCTGACCTGTTAGTGGGCCCTGAGGACAGGTGCTGAGAATCACTGCCCTAGACAAAAACAAGCAGTTAACCCAGATAGTGTGGGCACAGCCCCACTACATAGAAAAAAAATATTGCCTGGAGTTCAGCTTTAACAACTGATGACCTTCATACGCAGATATACTGGCTAATCCATTCTCCCCCTAAGGGAAGTTCTTTGTACATTCTACTGCCTGATCCAGCCCAATATTAGATGGCTTTACATTCATCCCAAAATGTTATACTGGGCACTATGGTGACTTGGCAATTAACAACTTTGTGTTGCAGTAATGGGGTTTTCCGTATAAATTTGAACTAGGACACTATCTGCAAGGAATCTGTATGCTCTCCCTGTGGTTGTGTGGGTTTCCTCTGGGTACACTGTTTTCCTTCTACACTTCAAAAGACATGCTGATAGGTTGATTGCCCCCTACTGTGTGTTTGGGGGTCTAAAAATCCCAACTGCAGCCTTCTACGGCAGACCTTGTTAATACTCCCTTGAGTGGCTAATGTGACTCTGGTATAAAGCCACAGTCATGTAGCCGCTGACTTTTAAATGGGTGAAACTTTTTTCCATGCAATTCTTCATCTGCACATACTAAAGCTTTGGCCACATATCACCTAATGGGTCCCTTGATACTATAAAAATGAGACTTTGTTGAATATAAGTGACCATATAGTTTTGGACCAACTTTGGAAACTCTGAGCAAACTTGCAAGTAAAAACCAATTCAGTGATCTCACCAGTAGAGGGCACACTTGTAAATAGTTCATAAGACAAAGAAATCCACTTGGTAAAGTTTTTTTTTTCCGATTAGTGTGAGTGTCAGATAAAAGGCACCTTGACTGCATCTAAGAGCAGGCAGTGTAACAAGTCTTCCTGCGACTTTCGCTGACTCGTCATTCCAAATCAATTTACAGATTATTAAAGGAGAGAGTCATAAAGGCAAAATAACATTTTTCGATGTGTAATTGATGGTTTGTACGGCGCTGTAGATGGTGTGGCACGGGTTATTACTACCTTAATATAGCAGCATGGGCAGACCAAACGTATATATTGGATCTATCTGGACCCACTGTAAACCCTTACATTTATAAACCGCCATCAATTCGTTAAACCAGGGCCCTGCCCTTGTGTGTGATTGTAGTATATATTGGGGAGGGGGGGGGGGGGTAACCCTCTTGTGAAAAAGGCTCATAGTGCATTTATTACTCTGTACTTTACAAAGACATTCACTTTTTGGCCATTCCAGCAGCAAAGGGTTCCTTTTGTAATAAACAAAAATAAGAAAACACGTATCCCTTTTAGATTTCTCCTTTTTAAGTGCTTACAGCATGAAATATATATATATTTATATAATTAAATTTATAGACTGGTATTTTTTTTAAGACTTGTAAAAGTTTTTATGTACAAAAATCAGCAGACCCCCCCAACCAGCGAGGACTGTCTTCCTGACTCAAACATTCTGCACAATACGAGAACGAAAAAAAAAAAAAAAAACGGGCGTGTGCTTCAGACGTCTCGTGGATCTTCTCAGGCTCTGTTTAAAAGCGTGGACCTGGGAGAGGGAACAGAAACAGACTTTCAATGACACCCCAAAACACGTCCACATACAGGTGATTTATTTTACAGGTCAGTCCCCCCAAAATTGATAAATCAGAAAATTATGTCTCCTGTCACAATAATGAGGATGTAATTGCTATATGCACTGAGCAGTCACTGTCACATTGTCTAAGTATCTATGACGCTGGCCTAGTCCTTTTTACTTCATCAATGTTAACTACATTTGTCAACAGAAAAGTAGCCAAGGGGCCATTAGCTAGCCTTCTAACAGTTTAAATCCTCATACAACTGTTTTTAGAGCATGTGCTTACTGTCATTAGGTCTCAGAGAGAGAGAGTTTGCCAGGAAGGGAGTCATAGGAGGGCCAATAAGAGCTGCAGGGCTGGAGGTGTGCCTCTGTGTACCAGGAAGTGATCAGACAACAGCTTCAGCTGCCTACAGTTAAAATGGTTGCAGCCAGACTCAGTGGAGGGAGATTTCTGCTGCATATTTGGCAAGTACAAAATCACAGTATATATAAAATCATATGCAAAGTGGTTGGAGCGAAGCTTCAGAATGGCAAAGATATTTTTAATACAAATTATGTGAGCAGACTACAGTTCCTCTTCAACTACAAAATTAAAAATGTTCTTTATTTCTAAACAAGCTCTCCCCCTAAACATCTCTACCCCCTACAATAGGGTCAGTACATATGTAGCATTCAGCCCCGAGCATTGTTCATGGCTGCAATGATCTGGTATTGGCGTCTAGAACTGGTATAAAAGAAAAGAAAGGGGGGGGGGGGAAGTAGCCCACAGGTTGGAGTTTAGCCTCTTATCCACCGCAGACCCTATTGGTCTGGATATAATATGACGTTGCAATATGACGCGTCACTGGGGACCCGATACGCATGCCCGGTGACCGCGATGGCCGCCGGGCACCCGCAATTGTCCAGTAACTGAGCAGGACCGTGGATCTATGCATGTTAACACACAGATCCACATCCTGTCAGGGAGAGGAGACCGATGGTGTGTCCCTTGTACATAGGGACAACCATCGGTCACCTCCCCCAGTCACTCCCCTCCCCTCACAGTAAGAATCACTCCCTAGGGAATACATTAACCCCTTCCTCGCCCCCTAGGCTTACATCATACAGATGTAAGCCATAGGAGTGTTTTTCCTGTATTTTCAGCTTCTAGGACTGTTACAACAACGGTCATTGTGTACCTGAGAGTCTTCCAGCTGTCCTTCTCCATATGATTATCTGGACCCTCGTTTTCAAACGAAGCCACAAAGAGAGCTACAAATATAAAAGGTAAATGTTACAAATTCTGTATCCATTGTTCCCACCATTAAATCGTCTCTGAAAAATGTCAATGTATAGGAAAGGGAGTAAATCTGACCATGGTTACATTTGTATAGCCAGCTTGGAGTCATCATTACAAAGCATTGAGCACACAGAAATTCTGCTTGTAGAAGTTTAGATAGTAAATATGACCCATGTATATAAATTCCACACAGCCGCACCTTGTTTGTGGCTAAACAGATACAACTATCGCTGTTCAGGTAAAATTTCCCAATGTGAGTCTCATGTTTGGTTCTGATGGTCACATGCTTCTCCCTGTCATATTTCATGCCATGGCATGTGACAGGAAAGTACAGGAGATGTTTACATTTCCCATGTAAGGTATGTGTGACTGTTGGCATGCACTGCAATTCAGCTTTGACTCCCATTGTAATTGTTTATTTATTACCATTTTGATTTATACAGTTCCTAGAAAGTTACAATGTCTAAAATACAATCACGGTTTATTGGGGTAATGTTTCTTTTACACTTTTATTTGCCAGGAACTGGTGTAGATCTGTAATGATAAATGCATCTATGCTCCTTAGGAGGGGGATAGTATGTATTTTCTATAGGACCACAAGGAGCGGGCAGTACACAGTCTACACTAATATTTATGATGTGTCAGAAAGGCTTGAAGGATAAGTTCACTTTTGGAATACATGTTCCACCTATTTTTAGGGTGTAGCAGTCCCACCTCCCGGATTCACCCTCCCTGTGACAGTGGATGGAGATCTTCTTCCCGTACCCACTGTCACAATCTGAATACAGAGGGCCATGCAGGGCTCCGCTCACACAGCTGCATCATTTCATTTACAGATTCCCGTGAATTAATGCCTACAAGTACCGTCAGCCATTGAGCTGGTGAGCGCTCTCGTAGTAGTTTGATTTTCCTGCTCTCAGGTAACTGCCTGCTAGTACGCAATAAAGGCAGACAGCTTATGTAGAGAGTTTCCAGGAGCCTGAGATTGAACCCACGATCTGCTGATCATGGGTGCAATGCTCTGCAGGCTCCATAAAAAATGCAAGTTTTTTAACCTTCAAAAAATGCAATTTTTTGTATATTTTTCTTAAAAAGGTGGACTGCTCCTTTAAAGTAAATGTTTAGGGCAGTGGTCCTCATACTACGGCCCTCCAGTTGTTCAGGAACTACAATTCCCATCATGCTCAGTGATGTCTGTGAATGTCAGAGTATTACAATGCCTCATGGGATTTGTAGTTCTGCAACAGCTGGAGGGCCGTAGTTTGAAGATCCCTGGTTTAGGGCATACCATGATCTATATTTCATTCTCAGGACCATAATTTTTTACAGTGTACACCAAGGATTTATCAAAAAAGTAAAGAGTTTTGCACAGAGCGTCCCCCGATCCTCCTTTTCTGGGGTCCCACAGCGGTGCTCCTGGCTTCTCCTCTTCTCAAGTGCCCCCACGGAGAGCCACATTCCATGGGGGCATTCGTGTGGGTGCACTCCCGAGTCCTCCTGCTGCGTCCATTGACACAGACAGCAGGAGTCGGCCCCGCCTCCTGGCTGTCGTGTCACTGGATTTGATTGGCTCCTGCTGCTATGAATCTCTCCAATGAGGACCCAAGACAGTGGCTGGAGCTGTGCTTGTCCCCATCGCTGGAAGGACCCGGTTCAGGTAAGTAAAAGGGGGGCTCTGTTGCACTACAGGTGAAAAACCTTGAGGATTTACAACCCCTTTGAGGACCACTGGGCCACCAATAGGCTTGTGTAAGAATTCACTCACAGTAAACATCATAACTGGCTACACTGGGGTGCAGGTACAGGGTGGTGAAAAGGGCTGGTACTGGCACACTTGGAAACAGCTGACTGTGTTAGCAGAGCAACATGCTGGTGGAAATGGATCCAGTGATTCAGCTGTTATTTGATAAGATTAATTAATACCAATCACATCCTACAAGGTGCAAAACATCAATGTACCAATTCCAGAGTGCCATTGGCTGTGCATGCTCTCACCTTCTTCTGTATAAATTGGTGATGTGAGAAGGTATGTCTGAATTTTCTTGTCTTTTTCAAACGGACATTCCACCTGCTTCCAAGTCAGGAAATCGTGAATCTGCCTGGAAATCTCCATAAATTTCTGTAAAAAAGAGAAACAAGTTATTCATAAATAACTGATATCAGGAATACACGTCTGCACTAAAAAACATACACTGTATATATATATATTTATTAATTATTCAAAATGAATAGATTTTACCTTAAAATTGATGTGTCCATTAGGTAAACGATTGGAGTGGATTTTGTGCAGGAAGAAGATGTCTTTGATGAAAAGATTGAAAACTGGGATAACAATTTTCTCTCGGCTGCTGTTTGCACTCTGAGACCTTTGTGTCGCCCCCTGCAGTGCTGTGCGGTAATTGCAGAAATTGCTGGATGGATCCATATGATGCTGCCAATTACAGAAAAACAAAACCGCCTTAATAGCACCATGATCCCACATCATGCAGAAGTCTATAAATATTATCGCCACCAAGTCTGTATGCTGAAAACTTGGTGCACCCACTACCCAACGTATAGCTTACGGACAGAAGGCAAAACGAGACCCAGTCTACAGTAGTTATTAAAGAAGCAAAGGCTTACTATGGGGTGGATTTACTAAAGGCAAATATACTGTGCACTGCAAGTGCAATTTCTCCAGAGTTTAGTAAATAAGGAAAGCTTCACTTTGCAAAGAATACTCAATCACATGCAAGGGGAAAAAAAAACAGCATGCTTGCTTGCATGTAATTGGATGATAAAAATCAGCAGAGCTTCCTCTCATTTCAGAGCTTCCCCTCACATCTAGAGAAAATGCACTTGAAGTGCACAGTATATTTGCCTTTAGTAAATCAACCTCTATGTATATTATGCATTATACTACAGAGTCAAAGTCATTAAAGTTTTATGTTACACAACTGCAGACATAAAAACAAAAATAATACATAATTTGTATTTGGATTAAAGAGGAATAGCGGTAGTAGGAATCCCTAATGTACTCCTAATAAGAGGGAGCTGTGTAATGATAATAATAAGAAAGTCTCTGCTGCCATTTTCTTCAGGCCCACTAGATGGTGCTATAGCTCACTTTTATGTTATAGCCTTTGAAAGAAGAGGCGACCTATTCCGGTCCTTCTGGTCTGTTGCAGTACATTAAAGCATATCCATAATGCTGCAGATAAACACGCGTTGCATCAAGGCAGCCCATTCAATTGTATAGTGTATCGATGCTTCAAAACAAGCTACAGGCTTTCTATATTGTATACCTGTACAAAAAAGTGGCAACCACCCCAACCTATAACTGGCCAGTTAGAGATTGGAGTGGTTGCTACTTTTTTTTGTACAGTTGGCCTAATTGGGTGTAGAGACACACAGGAGGCCCTCGCTGCCATTGCGCTTTTGCTGGGCGTCACTTGTATCCATGTGAGTTTAAGGAGGGGTGGGCTCCCTCCTGGCACACCTTGGTACTTAACCTGTCCATTATTATATGCGCTTCTTCTATGGAGGCTCTGGAAATTTTAGAGTTAGGACCGCAGTATATAAAGAGGTCGTCTGGTGTTGGCACTGTGGCTTACGCATGTATTTGCAAATGTGTGCAAAAAACAAAACAAAAAAAAAACTGTTTTTAATGTAAACTGTTAGAAAGGACAATTTGGTTGTTTTGCAGGCTGGCTGGTAAGTGTGCTGGGAAATCTTTTGTTGGTTTCTATATTGTGTAACTATCGGAATGTTTTGTGTAACAGAATACAAAGCAGTGCATGTGGTTACTGGGTCATATCACATCACACAGTATAGGAAGTAACTGGGTCATGTCACTATAAGCAGTGGATGTGATCACTGGGCCATATCACAGCACGCAGTATATGCAGTCACTGGGTCATATCACAGTACGCAGTATATGCAGTCACTGGGTCATATCACAGTACGCAGTATATGCAGTCACTGGGTCATATCACAGTACGCAGTATATGCAGTCACTGGGCCATATCACAGTACGCAGTATATGCAGTCACTGGGTCATATCACAGTACGCAGTATATGCAGTCACTGGGCCATATCACAGTACGCAGTATATGCAGTCACTGGGCCATATCACAGTACGCAGTATATGCAATCTCTGGGTCATATCACAGTACGCAGTATATGCAGTCACTGGGCCATATCA
This sequence comes from Rana kukunoris, assembly GCA_029574335.1. Taxonomy (NCBI): domain Eukaryota; kingdom Metazoa; phylum Chordata; class Amphibia; order Anura; family Ranidae; genus Rana; species Rana kukunoris. Next base: position 142,169,641 of record CM056056.1, read on the forward strand.
CAGTACGCAGTATATGCAGTCACTGGGCCATATCACAGTACGCAGTATATGCAGTCACTGGGTCATATCACAGTACGCAGTATATGCAGTCACTGGGCCATATCACAGTACGCAGTATATGCAGTCACTGGGCCATATCACAGTACGCAGTATATGCAGTCACTGGGCCATATCACAGTACGCAGTATATGCAGTCACTGGGCCATATCACAGTACGCAGTATATGCAGTCACTGGGTCATATCACAGCACGCAGTATATGCAGTCACTGGGTCATATCACAGCACGCAGTATATGCAGTCACTGGGTCATATCACAGTACGCAGTATATGCAGTCACTGGGCCATATCACAGTACGCAGTATATGCAGTCACTGGGCCATATCACAGTACGCAGTATATGCAATCTCTGGGTCATATCACAGTATGCAGTATATGCAGTCACTGGGCCATATCACAGCACGCAGTATATGCAGTCAGTGGGCCATATCACAGTACGCAGTATATGCAATCTCTGGGTCATATCACAGTACGCAGTATATGCAGTCACTGGGCCATATCACAGTACGCAGTATATGCAGTCACTGGGCCATATAACAGTACGCAGTATATGCAGTCACTGGGCCATATCACAGTACGCAGTATATGCAGTCACTGGGCCACATCACAGTACGCAGTATATGCAATCACTGGGTCATGGCACTATAAGCAGTGGATGTGATCACTGGGTCATATCACAGTACGCAGTTTATCACTGAAAACACTACAGTGCGACTGGCAGATCTGTGAAAGGTGTAGGAAAGTACTCATGTACAGGTTACAGTCATAAAACTGCACAAAGAACACGCCAAAAAAAAGAAAAAAACAACAACTCCAATACCCATACCGTATAGTCTTGTCTTACCTCTAGCACATCAAACTTGGCTGTTTTGACTTTTGACCAAGTCTTCTTAAGCCGTGCAACAGGACTGAGGTTCATTCCAGCTAAAACCAAACACATGAGACATTAGAAAAGCCGATTCTGATCGGTCGGGTTAGCAGTCACTTTAGTGTAAAAAGCAGAAGCGGAATGTGGTGAACAATCTGTAATGGTATTCAAGCAATGAGAAAGGTATGGGCCTCCAGCATTATTCTCCTGAGAATGACAGTCATTGGGATTCACTGCAAGTGTAATGACTTGGAGCAAGGGGACTGGACAGTCCGCATTGCACTATTGCACTATTGTATTGCACACACTATTTCATTTATCTTCGCGCTGCACTATTGTTTCGTGATATCTATGCTTTTGCTTCTGTCCTTGTTTGAGTGCTGGCTGCCCTTACTACAGATGGTCATGGCCAGAAATGTTAGGGGGGTTGTTTTGTTTTTTAAAGTGATTTCTCAGTAAAATGAAGCATAGAGACATGGATGGATGGATGAGTTTGCTATGAATATTAAAAATTAATCAAATAGTGTTTTTGTTTTGTGGTGCTCCAGAGTGAACATTACAAACATCTCATGAGAAAAAATAAAATAAAATAATTATTTTTTCTATTCTTTCCATTCTGGTCAGTGTTGCCCTCCAGCTGTCAGTGTGGGGGGACTGGTGGCTAGCAGGACCTGCAGCCTCCTTTCACACTGATGCAGTGCTGAATTCGCAGCGAGCTCTGTGTGAATTTGCATGCAAAATGAACCCCATTCATGGGAATTGATGCGGGTGTTTATGCTAAATTAACGACACCCCGAAATGAGTTCGCAACATTTTTCAAATCAGATCGCATAGGTGTGAACAACAATGCGATTTGATTCTGTTGCGGCCAAAAAAAAGAGTCCTGCATGATTTTGGTGCAAATTCTGTGCCGCCATACAGAATAATGGCTCAAATGGCACTGCTGAAGACCCGCATGTGATTTGAACAGATAAGCAGTGCATAGTGCATAGTGCAGTGCATAGTGTGATCCGGGGGGTAAAAAGGCTCCTCCAACACATGAATGTGATGAATCAGCAGATTACAGGTGATATTGTTCAGTGCGCTCATCTCTTAGGTAAATGTAATCAGTCAAATGGCCCACAAGCACAGCGCCTCTGCTATATGGTTTACCTAATACCAGGATAGTCCATTTTGTAATCCTTCTAACTGCCTGTGTGCAATACATAAAGTATATAGTAAGTACAGCCAAGGAATGATATTTGCTGAGCAAGGTTAAGCAAGCATTTCCCAGCCTGAGCACAGTGTTTGTGTATCGCCCATATCAGTGATCATTCCTTTCTCAGGCTTAGTGTGGCTCCCAGCAGATTGTGATGTATTGTATAAAAAAAAAGGCACTAACAAGGTCTGGGATTATATTATAAAAGTCATGCAACTTACAGATGATGGCCATCGTAGAGTTGAAATTGCCAATGTTAAAACATTCCCGGGCTACGTCTATGAAGAATTCCATCACCCGTGTCCTTTGCTTCTTCTTTACCACCTACACAACGCAAGACATCAAAGTCAGGAATGAGAGAACGCCGGTATGATGTATGTAGGTGTCTAAAGCCAAAGTATTCTCCAAACAACTATAGAGATATGGAGTGCGGAGACTTTTCTGACACTCATTTACACAGTGCAAGCTCTAGGTCTAAAGCCTCGTACACACGATCGGATTATCCGCGGACAAAGCGTAGGACTTTTGTCTGAAGGGCATTGGCCAGGAACTTGTATTGCATACAAACGGCAAAACATTGGCAGCCAACAAACACAAAACTACGTGGTTACATAGTTAGTCAGGTTGAAAAAAGACACAAGTCCATCTGGTTCAACCATAAAAAAGAAATAAAAATAAAATAAAAAATATCATACAGCCTATCACACAATTCCCATCGGATAATCCGATCGTGTGTACGGGCCTTAAGGCTGGATTCACACCTATGCAGTTTTAGTGCTTTATGCATTTTGCAGATTTGCACTACAGTCCATTTAATGTTGTTTCTTATGGAAAACATTCGGTAGTGCAAAATGCAAAAAGCACAAGAAATGCATAGATGTGAATCCAGCCTTTACAAGTATTTAAAAGAGACCCTGTCACCGACTTAAAAAAAAAGAATCAGGTAAAAAGCACAGAAACAAATCATGTACTTTAGATGCTCACTTGCAGTGTTTTTCCTTTCCATAGACAAAGTTTTATTGAATGTGCCTCTAAAGTCACTAGAAAAATTCCCTAGCACAGCCCCCTCCCTCCTTCACATCATAGCCCTCTACTCTTCTGAGCGTCTCTTCATTCTGTGCTGACCCAGCTCCTCCACAGCTCCCATCATCTTTTTACACAACCTTTTATATGCTTTTCCGGTAAAAATACTATAGTTCAGGGATATGCAATTAGCGGGCTTCCAGCTGTTGCAAAACTACACGTCCCATCATGCCTCTGGGTGTCATGCTTGCGGCTGTCAGAGTCTTGCTATGCCTCATGGGACTTGTAGTTCTGCAACAGCTGGAGGTCCTCTAATTGCATATCCCTGTGTGTGACTTGATTGACAGCTCTAAATCTGCTGACATCACATCCAAGATGGCGGTGCCCAGGAGCAGTCTCAAGGCTTTTAGGATATTTATACAAGGGAAGCTTTTAGGTATATACTATGCACTAAATATGTTAAATGCCCATATAATCCTAGGAGAAGAATTGTGTTGAAATGAACGATCTGGTGGCAAAGTCTCTTTAAGACAGGCATTGTTAGAAGGTGGCATCATTGGCAGCCCCCGTACTTTTCATTGCCAGCTGAACTACATTTTTAATCCTTTTCACATTTCCTTGTCACTGCATAAAATTGATAAAAAAAAAACAAACAAAAAAACAGACCTTGCATTTTATTGCCTGTATTGACCAAATATGTATCTATAATGCGAGACATACAGAAAAAAAAAACCTTGCACTGTGCTTCTGTTAGCAGATTAAAGATGAAGTAACATCTGTAGTCATAATAAACACTCATACACTGCCTGACCATTGAGGTCTACTAACTAGAGAAGTGCTGAGCGGCTGAGTTTCTAAGAATTCCCTCTGAGCCCCACTCTGTGGTTTGTGTATATATTGTGTATATATGGCTGATAAAGGAAGTCACATATCACAGCTTGCACTGACACCATGCACACAGAAAACAGCAAGTAACAAGAGAAAGGACAGAAAAAGACACATTTTAGAAAAAGAAAATTCATTTCTGGGAATGTATGATGCAGTGTTACCTACTTCTATTGTGATGACCATTTCCCATAAGACACATGCTGCATGCTCCTTACACAAGGCTCTGGGAATATTTACTGCAGCATGTTTAATGTTTTGCTGCAAATATGAGAAATATATATATTTTTTTTATAAATGGAAGTAGCTGATTGCGTTTCACTTCCACTGGCAAGAATCTGGTATGATGGGATGTGACTGTTGTGTATAATAAAGGGCCACTGACATAACAAGAAAATCCAGCCCAGGTCCCTCGGTACTGAGATGACTGCTGAGATAATAAACATAATACAGGTAGTAAGGCGACACCGTCACATGCAACTCACCCTGCAGATTTCTGTCGCTACCAGCATGCTGAGGCAGTTAAACCAGTTGTCGTAGGCTTCTAGGTTATAGGTCTTGGTGACGTCACTCCGGCACTGGTGAAAAATAGAAGTGTCTAATTTAGTAACAAAAGCACACATGTAGGGAGGTTGTGTTCACAACGTATCATATAAAATGGGGTGATGTACAGAGGAGGAGATAATAGACCCCCGTGCAAAACTTAGTGTTTGTAAAAGCAACATTTTTTTTTATCTTACTGCATTCTATGTAGTAAATTAAAATACCTTCTGCATGCAGCTTCCCCTACAGCCCCCCCCCCCCTCCCAATACTTACCCGAGGACAAGAGCCCAGACTCTCTTGGGTTACTTCGGGTTATTTACTAAAGGAAAATCCACTTTGAACTACAAGTGCACTTGGAAGTGCAGTCACTGTAGATCCGAGGGGGACATGCCAGGAAAATAAAAAACAGCATTTTATCTTGCACATGATTGGATGATAAAATCAGCAGAGCTTCCCCTCATTTCAGATCTTCCCCTCAGATTTACAGCGACTGCACTTCCACATCCCCCTCCTCACCCCCCCCCCCCAGGTCCCGCTGACCTGTACCACCGCAATCTCTGGTTCTAAGCCCCGGTATATCCACGTCAGGAGCCCGGGGCTTAGAAATACTCTCTCCATCCTCACATCATCTGTATAGCTGACAGGATGGGCTATGCAGCTGCTGATTGATCAGTGCAGCCCATGTGACCGTGCTGACCAATTAGAATGCTTCAAAACATCAGAGGATTTCTAAGCCCTGGACTCCTGAAGCGGACATACTGGGGCTTAGAACCAGAGATTGCAGCGGTACAGGTCAGCAAATCTGGGGGCGAGGCAGGGGACCTGTGTAAGCTCACCTTACAGACTTTTGTGGTCAGTCAGAGCCAGTGGGGAAGGAGTGGGGGGTGGGTCACGCTCTGTGTTCCTTATGGACACTCAGAACGGGGCTCAGAAGCAAGCACGCACAATTCCCCTTATAGCAAGTGGCTTACTGCCAGTAGTGCCAGTGGGGGAGCCAAGAAGAGGAGGATCAGGACTGCTCTGTGCAAAACCATTGCACAAAGCGGGTTAGTATAACATGTTTGAAAAAGAAAACCAGACTTTACCAATACTTTAAAATGGAACCCCCAACAAAAATGGTTACCCATCCTGTTCAGCTTTTGAGACCGTCATTTTTAAAGCCTAATAGAAGTCACAGACGTGAGAAGAAATAAAAGGACGTGAGACTTCAATTGCGCTTTAAAAAAGACTAGGTATAATTACAATCTTGTTTGCATCCATTTTATTTTAAAGCTCTGATGCTTTATTGGACTAAGTAAAGGAAAAACAAAGGTAGATTTCTTCTGGACAGGATGTAAGGGGCACTGCTTAAGCTACACACCTACCTTGTGGTTGTCCTTATCCAAGGAGTCCATGTGAGTTATAATCTGCATGAGATCCTCGGGATAAATGCTTGCTAACCGTTCCTAAAACAAGACAATTAACACATCAGTATACATTACTGTTATCACAGAAATCGTATTCTCCGATCTTGCACAACAGTCGTTTCTAAAGTGTGCTCATTTTATAGATGAGGAGCGTGTGGGTCCTTGTAAAGGAAACCTGTACTGAGATTACCTGCACTAATATAGGGGTGCAAAGTGGAGTACGCCAGGGGTAGAAAGAACCTAATAAAGGGGTGAACAGTTTAATAAGGCAGGTAGAGAGAAGCTAATAAAGGGGTGCTAAGGTGGATAGGGCAGATAGAGAGAAACAAATAAAGGGGTGAATAGTTGGATTAAACCAGGTAGAGAGAAGCTAAAAAAGGGGTGCACAGCTGGATAAGGCAGGTATAAGGGAGCTAATAAAGGGGTGAACTGTTGGAGAAGGCAGGTAAAAAAGAAGCTAATAAAGGGGTAAACATTTGGATAAGGCAGGTAGAGAGAAACTAATAAAGGGGTGCACAGCTGGATAAATCAGGTAGGAAGAAGCCAATAATGGGGTGAACAGTTAGATAAGGCAGGTAGAAAAAAGATAATAATGGGGTGCACAGTTGGATAAGTCAGGTAGAGAGAAACTAATAAAGGGGTGCACAGCTGGATAAGGCAGGTTGAGAGAAACTAATAAAGGTGTGCACAGTTGGATGAGGCAGGTAAAAAAACAAATAAAGGGGTGCACAGTTGGATGAGGCAGGTAAAAAGAAACTAATAAAGGGGTGCACAGTTGGATGAGGCAGTTAAAAAGAAACTAATAAAGGGGTGCACATTTGGATAAGGCAGGTAGAGAGAAAATAATAAAGGGGTGCACAGCTGGATAAGGCAGGTAGAGAGAAACGAATAAAGGGGTGCACAGCTGGATAAGGCAGGTAGAGAGAAACAAATAAAGGGGTGCACAGCTGGGTAAGGCAGTTTGAGAGAAACTAATAAAGGGGTGCACAGTTGGATGAGGCAGGTAAAAAGAAACTAATAAAGGCGTGCACATTTGGATAAGGCAGGTAGAGAGAAAAGAATAAAGGGGTGCACAGTTGGATAAGGCAGGTAGAGAGAAACGAATATAGAGGTGCACAGTTGGATAAGGCAGGTAGAGAGAAACGAATAAAGTTGTGCACAGTTGGATAAAGAAAGCGAAGAGAAACAATTGATTTGGAAAGGAGTAGATACCATGGTTGTGGAATACGCCACAAAAAGTTACCTAATACACATACTACAGTACTCCTCTACAAAATAATTTTATCACCAACACGTCTCTTTGATACAACACATTAATTTGCAATAATGTTAATGTTAATTTTAGCAGCGGGAGAAGTTTAAGTGCCCTCAGGGTTTGGAAGGTTAGACTCCAGTGAAACAAGTGTGATGAGCTCAAGACTTTACAGACACTCCTGAAATCTTCTATTGTAAGACTCACCAATTCGATTGTCGTAAGCTGCTGGGCTAAGATGAGTGGATCTCCACACACACTCAGGATGTCCTTTTGGGCAGACTGGGGCTTGGCTTTGAGAATAGTCCCCTTATCAGTGACTGGCTGTCGGATCTTCTCTCGGATCTCCTGGTACTGCCCCCGTGTGGACAGGGCGAGGAGCACATTCTGCATCATCTGACTGATGCTCTTCTTGATTGTATTATTCTCCTAAACAAACAAGTACAAAAACTATTGACCACAGAATGCATATAACATCTAAAAGAACACAATTCAAATTTCCGATTCACATTTTTCCTCTATCGTCATATAGTAATCCTGGGCCATGTGTAGCTCACCAGGAAACACAGACCTCAGTGTGCCCTGGAAAGGAGGGAGCTGGTACTCCCCAGCAGCTGGCCAACTGCAGCTCCGGTTCCGATTACTGGCTGTGTAAGGAACATTATAAAAGCAAGGTCACGACTAGCTGTATAAAATCCTCCTGAATCGTAATGTTTACTGAATGGAGGCAATGAGCTTTGGAATACAAATGAACTTATTGTTTATTAGCAGCGTGCGCACATTATGTTTCGCGGCTGGAGCGCTGTTGGAGGGCAGATGGTCCAGTGATGATGTCCAGGAACAGCGTTCACTCTACATCAGCTCTCAAACAAACAACAAAAGCCCTTTTCTTAGTGCTTGGCTCGTGCCGGCAGCAGGAAGAGCGGATGAGAAATGAAATGGAGACTAATTGCGTGAAATTATCTGTCTTTCTGGATCTGAAGCTGCACAGTGCTTTCATTTCTCTGACCATGGTGCAGCAAACTTGCTACCGCCATCCTTTATGGTTTCAATTACAGCTGTTATAAAACAATGCAGTGGATTAACCCTCTCGGCTCTGCTGGAAATTGCCTGCCTGTTTTAGAAGAAGACACATATAATACAGTCATATACTATATATAAAGGCAAGGAGCAATGACAGGCACTGCAACAATCCATAGCATTAGATGTACTGGAGACACTGAGTGCTCAATGAATGGTATGCTGTTCTTTGCCATATTCAAATAAAATTATGATGGTTGTCCATTTTAGTTTGGATGTTTTTTCCAGATCATGTCTTTTTAAACCTCTTTTTGCTATATATTCAAATGTTGTTTTAGAAATAAATATTTCATACATGACAAGGGATTCCCACAGCACTATGGGTTAGCTAAAGGCAGAACACAAAAAAAATGCTTGCTGTGAAGCTTTGTGTGTTTGATTGAAGCTCGATGAGTCAGAGATGAGAAACTGAGTTATGGGAGTGTGTAAACAATAAGCGCATTTACAACATAAAAAGGAGCTTTAAAGAGGACATCCAGCCCCCCCCCCCCCCCAAAAAAAAGTCAGCAGCTACAAATTCTGCGAATGCGCCGCAGTTAGAAAGGGCACGTTGTGCCGTTTCTATCTCGGGTCATGCCGTTAAAGGCGGCACCCGGATGCATGCGCGAGAGTGATGACATGCGACTCCAGACAGTAACAGTGCCGAAGTTCGCGGCCCCGGAAGGAAGAAGTGTGAAGAATGGCCGCTCGCTACTAGTGAGGTAGACGGGGACATCGCAGGCTTCTCCTGCAGGTAAGTGTCACATAATGGGCTACTATGTGATGTATAGTAACCCATTATGCTTTATCTTTACAGGGAAACAAAGAGGAAGTATTACCCAATAAAATAAATACCTAATAAAAAATATTTTTAAATGGTTAAGACTATAATGAATAAATTGTTATTAGAGAAAAGCAAAAAACACTTTACATTCCCTTTACATACATCCTGTAGTGCTGTAATACAGAGTGAATAGTAAGATGCCGGAATAAAAGGGGGTGCACCTTACCTCATCACACTGCGTGATTCTCTGTGCAATCTCCTTTAGCTCTTTCCTGGCCCTCTCATCCTGGAAATCGAAGGGGAAGGTCTCTGTCCATTCTCTCAGGAGTTGGATGATTTTAGCAGCAAAGGATTTCAGCTTGGCCTGCGGATTGGAAGAGGCAAGAAAATTAGGCATTAGGGATAGGCAAAGGTACCGATCAATCAGGTGTGACCTGAAATAATGCTGATACATTTCATCTTCAGGTAAACCAAGGAGGTGACAGATGACAGTCAGAATTTTAACACACCCGAAATTGTCTGGGCTTGTTATCAGAAAAAGACACAGCACTGATTAAAGTGCTATTCAACCCAAAAGCAAGCATTTATTATATTGCAGCTCACCAATCCTTAGATGTGATGGTTACAGTCGTTTTAAGACTTCTCTCCCTTATTTTTCACTGGTGATCTGGTCAGTAAGTGTGACCAGATCACCAGATCTTGATCTGCAGAAGAACAATCTCTACTGCAGATGTGGCTGTTAATGAGAGGAGCCAAACCATTTAAAACTGACAGGGGTGCTCACAATGACTAACTTTTATTTAGGAAAAACCTTTATCACAAAAGAAAAAAAAAAAGGTTTGATATAACTGCCTATAAAATGTGAGCTGGGGGTTGGCTTCAATTTGTTAGTCTATCTAAATCTGCTAGTACATCGAACACTCCCCTTCCTCCAGAGTGACAAGGCTGCTGTATGCTGTGGCCGGCCCATCAGGTAAAAAAAAAGGGAAAATCAGCCTAAAAAAGAAAAAAAAATGCAGCCACCATTGGTAAGCTGCTATATATACACTTTTGGGTTTTGGATTCAATACCGCTTTAAAGTGGATGTAAACCCAAAAAAATATATATTTGATGTCACAATGTAGAGTATAAGATTTCCTATCATCTGTGCCCAGTCTTGTTAATCCAGCGCTGAGTAATCCTCTTTTAAATTTCAGTGCAAATTAACAGAATTCCAGATAAAAACTTGCCAAATTATAAAGTCTGTTTCTCTGTTATTGCTTTCAGTAACAGGTTATTTACACATCTAGCTTGGACATGTTTATCATAACAAGAGGTGATCCAAAGTTCATTGTATATTACTAGGATGTGTTATGATGTTATATCACCTCATGTTATGATAAACAAAACATAACATATGATAAACATGTCCTAGCTATATTTGTAAATAACCTCTCACTCAAAGCAAGAAGAGAGAAAACAGACTTTTTATTTAGGCAGGGTTTTATCTGGAAGGCTGTTCATTTTCACTGAACATAAAAGAGGATTTCTCAGATCTGGATTAACTCTGTGTGGCAAGACGGCACAGATGATAGGAAATCTTATATTCTACATTGTGACATCAAAAAAAAAATGTTTTTTTTTTGGTTTACATCCACTTTAAGGTAAATCTGCCAAAAGTGTAATATGAAGGCTAGGGAATGTGACAATGCTTCATGTTACACCCTAAATATGGGTATAGCATGGCCCCAAAAGTGAACTAATTCTGTAAACAAGTTACCAAACTAGGACTACCAGGTGGATAAAACTTCTGCATTAATATGGCTGTGGACACCATATTATTTTCTATCGTTCCAATAACTGCCACTGAATTTTCAAGGTTCTCACAAATGTTGACGTCCTTAGGGCTAGTTTACATTTGCTTCAAAACAAGGCTTCGGACAGGCTTTGTTAAAGCTCTCTGGATGCCAGTCAAAGCTCCTGTCACTAAATAAAATGGTTAGCTTACAGTCCTGTTTACACCTTGCTTTTGCTTGTTTCTTCTATGAAGCTTTGGTGGGGCTTCAGTGGGGCTTTGGTGAGGCTTCAAGCGAGCTTTGCCATAGACTTCTATGGAGGCTTTGAAGACGCTTTAAAGCACCACTGAAGCTACATGGGCCATCATTGAAGCAAAGCAAAACCAAGGTGTAAACAGGACTGTAAGCTAACCATTTTATTTAGTGACAGGAGCTTTGACTGGCATTCAGAGAGCTTTAACAACGCCTTGTTTTGAAGCAAGTGTAAACTAGCTTTTAATGTGTGTTGAAGCCGAAGCAAGTGTAAGTGAGCCCTTATACTACAAAACAAAGGGGGCCATCCACTGTATATTGTGACAGTGCATATGCATTAATGATTCCATTATGTGGCCAGCTGTATTTTCCTAATGGGTAATAAACAGAGCAATCAGCTGTGTGTCACATCTTCCAGATCTGTGGCTGGGTCTTGCCTACATGGAGGTCACAGGCTTTGCCTGCCTACACATCCACCCAAGGACAGTAGGAGGAAAGCAGGGTCTGAGTCACAAGTCTTTGCGTCTGTGTCTCATGTCACTTTGTATTAATGTGACCATGTTTAGTGCTTTACAGCTAACAGGGGTGATGTCACAGGCCTGGCATTCGGGTGAGCAGTGACATTAAGGGACCAGCCAAAAACCATCAATGTTTCCAGCCGACAATAATTCTGCTATCAATACTTTATTAAAAAATGACAGCATATGATGCTGCAAGTGTAATGACTAGTTAAGTAAACATACCCATTGGAACATTTTAGAGCTTTGACAACAATGATGTTCTAAAGCGGAACTAAACCCATTGATTATGTTTTCAAAACAATTCTATTCCTGGCATGACGGGATTACTAACTGTCACATTTGTTAGTGTTCTCAACCAAACTGTCAAGCCATCAAATGGCTGGAGTCAGGGCCTGGAGAAGGGGTGGGCAGAAAAGACGGCTGCCCTGGGAGCAGTGTGTATTGTAGGGATGAGGCACTGCAAGTTCCTTTTACTATAAGACTGACAGGAGTAGTGACGGCGGCATCACTAATTCTGTCAGCCCAGTGCTGTAGGTGACAAGGAGAGGAGGAGAGAGCTGGGAGGAGGTGTGGGCTGTGCTCTCTCTCTCCCTCCTCCTCAAAAACTCACACATAATGAAGGATGGGGAGCAATTTAGCATCCTTGCCCTGGGCACTGAATGATCTTGTTCCATGGCAGTTGCAGATCAAACAGGGGCTAAGATAGCAGCTTCCTTGGCTGAAAAGGATAGAAGGGTTTAGTTCCGCTTTAATGCAAACTGTCACTTATCCCTCCTATTATCAGAGTAACGTTTGCAGGTTGGAGTTTTAACTGTTAATGACATTGCTACTGCTTTTTTTTTTTTTTTTTCTAAAAAAAAGATTATAAAAAAAAAAAAGGTCTTAAATTCTCCAACAACATTTCAGGAACTTTCATTTTTGCTGGATATAACTGTAATGACAGTCTTCTGTTGGTTCTGAGCACAGGGACAGTAAACAAGGTGATATATGCATATATGCTCTATACCTCCTTTAGTTGCCCCTAGCGTAAGCCATCCAGCCCTAGATGGAGTGGGGATCACACTATTATTCCCTTACGGGAATTTACCCCACTCACGGAAATCTCGGTTAGAGAGATTATTCGGGCCTTAAAAGCCTCCTCCTCCCCTTTGGATCCCTGTCCCCCTAAGTTGATGAGGTCCTGCGCGGAGGCCCTGGCCCCGTTTATACAGGACATCATTAATAGCTCCTTTGCCTCCGGTCAGGTGTCGAGTTCTCTTAAGCAGGCGGTGGTGACTCCCCTGCTTAGGAAACCATTGCTCGCCCCGACTGAGATGAGCAACTTGAGACCAATTTCTGGCCTTCCGTTCGTGGCGAAGATAGCCGAAAAAGCTGTGGTAGGTCAACTTCAGAGTCACCTAGAGTCCAATAACATTCTGGATGACTACCAGTCGGGATTCCGGCCTGGGCGAGGCACAGAGTCAGCTCTTGTCAACGTCCAGGACGATCTTCTGACGGCTTTAGACCAGGATCACTCGGTGGTTCTAGTGTTACTGGACCTGTCTTCTGCATTCGACACCATTGACCATCAGGTGCTTCTGGATCGATTGGTAACGATTGCCAGACTAGAAGGTCAAGCCTTGGTATGGATGGCCTCCTTTCTCCAGGAGAGGACGCAGCGAGTACAGCTGGGGGTTTTTCAATCAGCTGACCTCCCCCTCTCCTGTGGAGTTCCACAGGGCTCGGCTTTATCTCCAGTCCTGTTCAACATCTATGTGAGGCCACTGGCTGACCTCATCAGGCATCACAATCTCCAGTTCCATGTCTATGCCGATGACACGCAGCTTTACTTTAAATTCAAACATGGTGAAGTTGCTCCCGAAACCCTGGCCGCTTGCCTTCGGGAGATCGATCAGTGGATGTGTGCCAACTCTCTGAAGTTAAACAATAGTAAGACCGATTGTATTACCTTCAGTGACTTGAGTCTGGCCCCTACACTGCCCCAATGGCCCTCAGAGTTTGGCAGCGTTCCCGAGAGAGCCACCCAGGTCAGGGACTTGGGAGTCATCCTGGACTCCCGGTTGACTCTGATCCCCCAGATAAGCAAGGTGGTAAGCACCTGCCACTTCCATCTTAAACTTCTGAGGGTGTTATTTCGATTCATTGACCACCCCAGCAAAAAAACGGTTGTCTCTGCCACGATCGCTAGTCGCCTGGACTATTGTAATGCCCTGTATCTAGGACTTCCTAATAACAACCTGCATAGACTCCAGCTTGTCCAAAATGCAGCTGCGCGGCTACTCACGGGGGCTTCCCGTAGAGAGCATATCACCCCCTCTCTTGTCGCCCTGCATTGGCTTCCTATCTCAAAACGGATATTGTTCAAGACTGGTTGTATTATGCACAGGGTATTCTATGGTTCGGGTCCAGGCTACCTCCGTGCAAGATTCATCAAATACGTCCCTTCCCGCCCCCTCCGTTCCAGTACCTCCCTGGATTTTATGGTGCCTCGCTTTAGGAAGGCTCGTCGAGGAGGTCGCTCTTTTTCCGTCCAGGGGGCAAAATTTTGGAACAGCATCCCCCTGCCGATTAGACAGGTTAGCAATCTCCTGGCTTTCCGTCGCAAACTTAAAACCCACCTGTTTACCCAAGCCTATGGCTGAATCAGTAGAGGGGTGTCTTGAGTCCTTCTCATGTTATACTAGGTTTCTCCCTTCTTAGTACCCCTTTTAATTGTTGCGGTGCCGACTTTTGTTCTCTGCTATGGGTGATGTGTACTTTTGCCTTTTGGCGCTTCGAGGCCCTATGGGTAAGACCGGCGCGATATTAAACACTTTTTAATAATAATAATATGCAATTAGCGGACCTCCAGCTGTTGCAGAACTACAAGTCCCATGAGGCATAGCAAGACTCTGACAGCCACAAGCATGACACCCAGAGGCAGAGGCATGATGGGACTTGTAGTTTTGCAACAGCTGGAGGTCCGCTAATTGCAAATCTGTGTGTTATATGGTCACAAAATGAGCCCCGACGGTTCAGTTAAGACACGTCCTCATGGAAAAGTTCTGCATGGCAAACCACCATAAATATAATGTGTGTGTTTTTTTTTTTTTACTGTAGCTGTACACACACATATATATATATATATATATATATATATATATATATATATAAAAAGGGAAAAATAAAAAAAGCCACCGCCCCTCCCAACAACTGCTGTCTGGGCGACTCTTTGTCTTTGCGGTTGTTTAACTGTATATAAGCAATATATAATGCAATAAGACACTTCTGCTATTTGCAGAATTACATCACATGTGTTACAACAGTACATATGATAAGATACAAAAGTGTTTGGAGTGTTGCATGCGATTTGCCATTTATCACACAATTGTTGGGTGGTCAGGCGCTCTACAACGAGAACCTAGATCTCCTGACTCCTGATTTTTACCATTTCAGAGATCCTGCCAGGAACCCATCAAAACGAATCTCTGAAATAGAGGCCAAAATCGGGAGACATGAGGACAGAAGAACACGTGAAGATATCACACAGCAGTACATTGCTATAGTCATTGAGGGCTCAGTCACAGTTTGGGGTACATTGGGCAGCATTACCCATTGCAGTCCTAATGCATAGACGAGCCAATGTGCTTTATGTCCTATTGTTTCACCAATGTAGGACAGGTTGGGGACTCAATGTCAGCCGGTGTCCCATGATTGTGTCACGGAGCTGCAGAACAGGGAGATGTCTATGTAAAAAAAAAGCATTTCCCTGTTCTGTCTTGTGACAGGACACTGATCTACTGCTCCCTGTCATCAGGAGCAGTGATCAGTGTCTTGTCACTTGTAGCCCAGCCCCCCCACAGTTAGAATCACTCCCTAGGACACAGTTAAACCCGTCATCGCCCCCTAGTGTTTAACTCCTTCCCTGCCAGTGTCATTAACACAGTAATCAGTGCATTTTTATAGCACTGATCGCTGTATAAATGACAATGGTCCCAAAATAGTGTCAAAAGTGTCCGATGTATCCGCCATAATATCGCAGTCATGATAAAAATCGCTGATTGCTGTCATTACTAATAAAAAAATAATAACAACAAAAATGCCATAAACTATCCCCTATTTTGTAGAAGCTATAACTTTTGCGCACACCAATCAATATACGCTTATTGCGATTTTCTTTACCAAAAATATGTAGAATACATATAGGCCTAAACCGAGAAAAATATTTTTTTTTATATATTTTTTTGGGGATATTTATTCTCGTAAAAAGTAAAAAATATTGCCATTTTTTTCAAAATTGCTGCTCCTTTTATGTTTATAGCGCAAAAAATAAAAAGCGCAGAGGTGATCAAATACCACCAAAAGAAAGCCCTTTTTGTGGGAAAAAAGGACGTAAATTTTGTTTGGGTGCAACGCCACAGTTGTCAGTTAAAGCGACGCAGTGCCGAATCGCAAAAAGTGCTCTGGTCAGGAAAGGGGTAAATTCTTCCAGGGCTGAAGTGGTTAAATAAGCCCAACAATGTAGTAAAAAGCAGAAAAGGTGTTGATGGGAAAGCATGCAAGCTTGTTAACGCGATGACAGTCACTGTATGTATAGGAAAAGAAGGCAGACGGAGTCTGTAGTGACACGATGAGGTAGAAGGAAGCGGTGTGTAGGCAGACATATAATTAGACGGTTGCTTCCTGTGGAAGGCTCTTGTCATACTATGCAAGCCCCCGTGGACCCCCCCTCCCCCCCCAGTGCTATACGTCACATACAGATTGGACAGAAAAACACGCACTGCTACATGGGAAAGCTGCTCACACTTTCACTTCTATGGTGTGGAAAGTCTAAGGACAGCCACATGAAAGTGACGTAAACACCCCACAAGAAAGGGCCCCCCAAAATTCTACAGCAAGGAAAGCACCTAACAGGAAACTATTACTTTTAATTTGTTTTTGTTTTTTACATAAGAATATAAAAATGTTCACTTTACTATAAATATCATCAATGTACTGCAAACCCACATTCTATGTAGAGCACACCACTGGGGGGGGGGGTCATCCACTTTGCACTGAAAGTGCACTTGGAAGTGCAGTCGCTGTAGATCAGAGGGGGACATCCAAAGAAAATAAAAAACAGCATTTTTTCTTGCACACGATTGGATGATAAAATCAGCAGAGCTTCCCCTCATTTCAGATCTTCCCCTCAGATTTACAGTGACTGCACTCGCAGTGCAAAGTGGATTTCCCCTTCGTAAATCAGCTACAGTACCCTGTACTATGTCGTTAGGCCTTGCTGATGCTTTTATTTTAGAAGTCCCTGACTCAGGGTCAATCTTGGAATCAATTGACTCTTTGCAGTCTCCAATGAATTGAAACACCCAGAATGCCCATTTTTCCCAGAGATCCTATGACCTTACATGTCAAGGCTTGTGATGACAGAGTATGGGAGATGGAGCTTTTTGCTTAGCCTAATAACATGACTAAGAAATGCTCACATATGCACTATTGATTCATGTGAATTTTAATGATAGGTCCGCTTTATTGGCTCGCCATCGCTGAGAGTATAATGTGGCTGTAAAGATATTGGCGTGTGACCCTGCAAAATCACTACTGGCAATATACACTGCATCACTTATCTCCTATAGAGAGAACAGTAGGAATTCTAACTATTATTGTATGTGACTTTACTGCCCTAGGCACGGGGCCAAGGGAACGTCTTCATCACATTAAATGCAAGCTGTTTGTATATGTAGAGGATGCTGCGGGGAGAGAAAGGCAAACTGCTTACTGCTGCAGAGCAGAGAGAAGGCGCTGAGATGTCACAGCCCCTGGGAAGTGTCATATTGCTGGATTAGCATCAAAGTCACGTATATATATATATATATATATATATATATATATATATATATATATATATATATATATATATATATAGATTATAAATAAATCTCTCTCTCTCTCTATCTATATATATATATATAATAATAATAATATATATTATAAATAAATAAATATCTCTCTCTATATATACATATATACTGTTTTTTTTTTTATTTATTTATTTTAATACAGAAAAAAAAGCACTGCACTGCATGTGGTGTGAACAGGCTCTTTTTTTTCAAAATTTTCTTTGGACACAAATATATTCATCTCTCTCTCTCTCTTTATTTATATATATATATATATATATATATATATATATATATATATATATATATATATATATATATATATATATATATATATATATATATTCTATTTATTGGTAAACTGTGCCTGCGTAACTTTTTTTTCCTGAAACGTCCCTCTTAAATTTAGGGTGCGTGCTATACGCCATTAAATACAGGTATATATATATAATAAATATATAGATTAGAAATAAATCTCTCTCTCTCTATATATATATATGTATATTTAGATTATAAATGAATAAATCTATATATATATATATACACACATATAGATTATAAATAATATATATATATATATATATATATATATATATATATATATATATATATACACACACACATTGTTTTAATCTATCTATCTATCTATCTATCTATCTATCTATCTATCTATCTATCTATCTATCTATCAATCTATCAATCTATCTATCTCTAGTATTTACACATTATACTCTATGGGCCAGATTCAGGTAGATGAGAGCATCTTTGCTCCAGAGTAACGCTTCTCATTTACGTTACTCTGAAGACCCTTTCAGCGCAAGTCCTGTAATTCACATAGCAGTTGCGCGTAAACTTGCGCCAGAGTAACGATAATGCGCTGGCGTAACCCGACGCAAGTGGAAGTGGGTGTGATCATATGTAAATGATGGGCGGAGCCCAGCGCAGAGGCTTACGTTCAGCGCATCAACCACGGAGCATGCGCAGTGAGTGCGGCTCCACTCGCCCCCTTTGTGCGCATGCTCACAACTTCCGTCGGCACCACTTCACGGGAAACGTCAGCGCAATGCCTTCCGTTGGGCGTTTAAATGCGCCCGTAGAAGCGCCATTTCGGCACTAAAGTATATCCTGCTCCCCCTCCCCGCAGTGATGTTACTTTTGTTTTGAGATGGCTGCTCCCGTTCCCCGCAAACACACAGGAGAAAGCTGAACTTTAATGGCCAGGAGCTGTCAGCCGTCATCTCGGCTATGGAGACCTATGATGTCTTCCTCCATGGCTGTAAAATTTGACAGACAAGCATGGACAGAGGTGTTGTCCTGCAAGTGGGGGTGCTCAGCTAGCTCTTATCGTCGGTAACGCTGCTGTAGCTGCTCTCCTGCTGACCTGTGGCCATCTGGAGTAAAGATAAAGCAGCCTTTTGTAGAAATAACTTTGCGCCGGACGGACGAGATACGCGCGGCGCATGTAGCCAGCGTATGGTGCTAATCCGTTCGTGAATTGTGAAAAATCCCTCATTTGCATATTTGCAGGGGAAATCAATAGGCGCGACTGATGCGCCCAACGAAATTAAGCGCTGACGATACTCTGGCGTCGGAACGTTCCGCCAGTCGCAAATGACCCGTTATTGGGCGCATCTAGTTTGGTGGGTACGGGCACATAGAAACGACGGCGCATCATCACAGTTACGCGGCGCATATCGAAATACTCCAGCGCAAGTGTTCCTGAATCTGGCCCTATATGTTATCATGTTATTCCTACCATCCATTCCAAACAGATATCACCTGAGCCACCTTAAACACTCATAAGTGTGGAGACCCGTATATCATCTAAAGAGGCACGAGGAAGAGGGGAAAAAAAAGAGGCGAGAGGAAATTTTAATTTCTCCTAATCAATAATTACAACAATTTAGATCTTAGTACATTAAAGGTTTAAAAGGCCAGATTATATGATCCTTAGTATACTCCCAGCTAATCTTTTTATATATAATATTCTATTATCTTACCATTTGTGGAAGTAATATAAGTTATATTTAGACTGAACTCCAGACAGATGTGGGAAAACACCAAATAATTGCACATATGCATTGATTAACAACTGACGTTTATTTCTAAAGGCATCTAGTGTAATCAATTGATATTGACTTCATATCAGCCTTTTGGAATACTCGGTACATTCAGACTAGGAGAGGGAGGAGCAGCACAGGGGTTCTACAAGTAAATATGCTAACAAGGAACATGCTGACAGTAGAAGAGAGCAAAGATACGTCATCATCAGGTCTGTTGCTGCTCCTTCCATTTCGGGTACGAGGTCCGGGTATGGGCTTGCGGCTAGGAGGTGACTGGGCTGTAAAGGGATTGTAAAGGCAGTTTTTTTTTATCTTAAGGCATTCTATTCCTTAAGATAAAAAAAACTTTTGTGTGCAGACCCTCACCCCCCTAATCTTTACCCAGCGATGTTGCAGCCTGGGACTCCTCTCCTTATTGGCTGAGACAGCAGCACGGTGCGATTGTCAATCAAAATCAGTCAGAAAATCAGGAGAGCAAGGGGGCGGGCCGGGCCACAGCTCTGAATGGACATAGGGAGCTGTGACTCGGCTCGGGTGCCCTCATAGCAAGCTGTTTGCTGTGGGGGCACTCAACAGGAGGGGGGAGCCAGGAGCACAGAAGAGGGACCTGAGAAGAGGAGGATCGGAGCTGCTCTGTGAAAAACCAACTACACAGAGGAGGGAAGTATAACAAGTTTGTTATTTTTTTTTTTTTAAAGTGACTTTACAATCACTTTAACTGCACTGAAGAAATATTAGGTCACTGGGCTTGTTGTACTTTCTGGCAGAGCTGTGTAAATCTCAGCACTGGCTGGAGAGAAATACAAATCCTTGGACAAGTGAAACCCTTCCCATGTATATATTTCAAAGGTACCTACTATTTAGCTTATCTATATTTATCTTATCTAAATCTATATTTAGATTTATTTTATGCCTTTATATTTACAAAAAAAAAAATTTCTAGCAGAATTAAGAGAATATGCAAACTTAAGACATATTTTTCACCATGATAATATTTCTACCTAAAAAATAAAGCTATGAGCTTTTGGAATATAGTACTATATATAACTTGTGTTGTTACAGTATTATTATATAACATAAGTGTTAGACAAGCTACTGTATCTTTATTTGTTGTGTGATTTGGACCCCTCTGGGGGTGGTGCGCACCTACAGTGACACATCAGTCTCTCTCACCTTGTCAGCTTCCGTCCCAGCTTCCAGCTGTTGTTTCTGTTTGATGCAGATCTGGCCCACTTTTGCGAGAATCTCATGGGGGTGAATGAAGACACGTGAGCTCAGCAGGAAGGTGAAGATGTACGTTCTCTGAGGGGAAGAAGCAGATGTGAAAACATAAGATGTATAGTTTGGAGCACAAAGTGACAACCATGTTTAGAGGCACAGAAAATACTCAGTGAAAAGGCCCTAAAACTTGTACATTCATAAAAAAAACAAAAACAAAAACAAACAAAAAAGCACCGACGGGTCTCCTATTAAAAAAAAAAAAAAAGCCCTTCCTTTTTGGTTACAATATCTACTGCCCTGCTATAAAATCTATAATAACCATATATTGTATAAAATACTAAAAACTGTAAGAGTATTAGCTGGTAGGACTAGGAGCACCACAAGGAACACAACTTCAATGGCGGTGCGTCCATAGTGGGCACAGGAGCGCCGCCCCCTCTCTCCTGCAAAACTTGAAGAGGCGATATGGACAAAAAAACCTTAAAAAGGTAGCCTTTAATGGTAAAAGGAAAAAAGCACTAAAAAAAACAGCACACAGTGAGGTGTATAGCTGACGCGTTTCGCAATAGGGTTCAGTGCTAAGTCATAGTCATCTTACTCTCTCCTGCACCTGTCACTCAACAATACATAGATTCAGGCATTGCATGAATCTATGTATTGTCGCCGCTGCCGCCCACTATTTAGGTGGCGGGCCCCCTGTTGAGCACCGGCCATCTGAATAACAGCGGTGGGTGTGTTTTGGAAGTGTCTATCAAAGCCAGCGGCTCTGATAGGCTTAGAGGATACAGCCTGTTGGCTCTAATTGGCTTCCAAATGGTTAACCAGAGGGCGCACAGAGTGCGTGTTTCATGGTTAACACTGACACGCGTCTCAGCTAACTTAACTTGACAGATAGTAACCCACATTTAAAACGTCCGTTTTGCCGCGTTTACATGCCGAGATTAACCACTTTTTTTTTAAATAGACAAAAATGAAAACGCCTGTGAACGAAAACGCGGCTAAACGCGGGTTACCGCGTTTAGAAACGTTTGACGCTTGAAATGCCTCTAAACACAGCTTCTGAACCCAGTCTTTTGCGTTCCAAAAAAAGCCTCTAAACTTAACTGCATAGAAACAACTGTGTCCATGTACTGATGAGATAACAGAGGAGAGTTCAGGAGCAGTTGAAAAAAATGGCCAACCACTCCTAAACGTTTGTTTACCAGCAGCAGTGTACACGAGGCCTTAGTGTAATTTGTGTTTGCTGCTTCGTCCCGCTTCTGTAGGCATGAGTCGCTTCTGATAAGTTTTCCTGACACCAAATGAAAAAAAGGTGACAGGGGAGGGAGCTCCAGCACACAGCCTATGGTTGGCAGCCTCAGCTCTCTCAGTTCCTGTGTGCTGTGTGAAGTGGGGTGTGTCCCTTCCCTCCAATCAGCTCTCAGAGCACTTGTACAGTGTGTAACTTCAGTTTCCCACCCCTGATTTGTGATTCTGTGTAAAATCCTTTTTATCTCAGTTATACAAGGATTTAGCGGACACAACTTATATAGGAGGATTTGTATCACCCGAGACCAGTCTCTTCAGTGTGTATAGGTAAGGGTCTACAAGCACTTTAATTTTCAGCCTTGATTGGGTTATGCACCTTAAATTAGACAGAAGTTCTTTAAGCTGATGGCACTGGAAGTTACAATAAGAATTCTCAATGGCCTATAATTCAAGGCTGTGAGTCTCTCCTGTGATGTCTAAGCTCTGATAAGATAAAAAATAAAGATCTAATGGCGGCTTCCATCACACCTCGGAGACCAGTTACCATCAATGTGTGGGACAGGAGCCCGGCTCCCAAGAACTAACCCCGTCTGCTACACTCCTGTCTGAATTTATCTTGGCTCTCCGTCGCATTTCATGTTTGCTTTCAGTTTGTTTGCTTAAAAATGCTTTTTCCCACAGTCAGCGTGACAAACCCTGGCCGTACTCGCTCCCAAGTGACTTCAATGGGCTTTCTGACTAAGAGCTGCCTGATGTTTTCATTTTAAAAACCGCTTTCTCTCTCACAATACAGGGAATCTTTGCTCCTGCGTCATTTATATGGCTAATTAATGCAGCAGTGTTGCTTAGCTACTTCCAAGGTCACTAAATAGCATTTGGTTCTTGCAAAATACAGTAAAGGGAGTTGAATGTACATCAGTAAGTGCGTTTTCCTCTTAAATCCTAGGCCTTGTACACGCAGCCACCGGGGCCTCGTACCCGCAGGCATCGGGGGTCATACAATTTAAAATGTGGGCAGATTTACTTACCCGGGAGCCACAGGGGCTGCAAATAGCTGCCCATAGCAATCAATGGCTCCTTGCGGCTGTATGCCGGTGCTTGTGTAAACTCGCACATACTAGACAGCCTGCGTCCGGGATCATACGTCCATACGCATGCATGTGTTTATGCAAATAATTGTATACAGACATTGATTGCTATGGGTGGATATACACAGCACCTGTGGCACCCAGACATAGAAATACAATCAAAATGCATTATATGGCCCCCCAGACCCCCATGTGCATGAGGCCTAATAGTTGAAGTTCATCCTATCACTCTATGAACAGTAAACAGCCGTATCACACATGTACCTTGATAAATGCATAGTGCCATATATGACTTCTGTCTGTGTTCTGGTTGTACAGGAATCAGAATTGGAATCAGAAAGTTATTTACCAGCAACACCAATCCATGATATGTACATCTTTAGATTTCAGGGGGGCTGAGTGACACCATGGGGTTGATTTTCTAATGGCAATAGGGCACAGGGCTGGTGTAAGGATTTTTGACACCCTAGGCAAAACCTAATTTTGCCACCCCCCACCGCCTTTGCACTGCCCATGTATACCCCATTTTTTGAAAAATTGGGACCAAGGAGAAGGAGGGGAAAGGCTGCTTGAAACCTATCTCCAATCAATCATCAGTGGTCAGACAGTGGTGTTGACTAGGATTTTTATACCCCATTTTTAATGAAGCACCCATCAAATGCAGCCTACCAGTGCCCATCAAATGCAGCCTCACCAGCGCCCATCAAATGCAACCTCACCAGCGCCCATCAAATGCAGCCTCACCAGCGCCCATCAAATGCAGCCTCACCAGCGCCCATCAAATGCAGCCTCACCAGCGCCCATCAAATACAGCCTCACCAGCGCACATCAAATGCAGCCTCACCAGCGCCCATCAAATGCAGCCTCACCAGCGCCCATCAAATACAGCCTCACCAGCGCCCATCAATGCAGCCTCACCAGCGCCCATCAAATGCAGCCTTACCAGCGTCCATCAAATGCAGCCTCACCAGCGCCCATCAAATGCAGCCTCACCAGCGCCCATCAAATGCAGCCTCACCAGCGCCCATCAAATGCAGCCTACCAGCGCCCATCAAATGCAGCCTCACCAGCGCCCATCAAATGCAGCCTTACCAGCATCCATCAAATGTAGCCTCACCAGGGCCCATCAATGAGACTTAGTTGCTTGCTGCAGATAGAAGAGAGTAGGCAACACCAGTGGCCGGGTGCTCTAGGCAGCTGCCTAGTTTGCCTAGTGGTAGCACCGACCCAGACTGTGCACTTTGCAAAATGCAGTTGCACTCTACAAGTGTAGTTGCTCCAAAGCTTAGAAAATGAGGTAAAGCTTTACTTTGCAAAGAATACCCAATCACATGCAAGGAAAATATAAAAAAAACATTTTTGCTTGCACATGATTGGATGATGGAAGTCAGCAGAGCTTCTGCTCATTTACTAAGCCCTGTAGCCCTTTGCAAAGTGCACATTCTATTTGCCTTTAGTAAATCAGCCCCCATGAGTTGTGTGGTGTTGCTGGTAAATGGCCATCAGTTCCCAGTGCTGTTTGCTGGACAAGCAGAGCACAGACAGAAGGTGCTGTGCGGTTATCAATATACAGTGTTATTTGGTGTGTTACCTTTTCATTAGATACCAGTAGTGAAAACAATGAAAGAGCATTAATGATTGATCAATGTATGGTGCTGCATATTGTTCTTGGTAGATGGTCACACTTCCACGGTCCAGGCATTTTACGTGGCGGATGTACTATGAAGAAGCAATAACGTATCACTTTGCTCTTTCTCCTTTCCAATTTCACCTCCATATAACATGTTTAATGGTTGCTCAGCTTAAAGCAGCAATTAGATTTCAGGGCTAATGCATGTAGCACTTTGTTGCTGTTACACCACACAGCAAACACCATATGAGGTTCCGTCACGGCAGTACTTGGGAAAAAGCTTAACTGCTTAGAGCTGTTTCCTAGCAACATAATCAATCACATGCCATAGGAAAAAAAGAAAAATCTGGAACAGGCCTATTACAGAATGTGGGCAGAATGTACTTGGTTTTGGAGCAAAGCTTCTTTAACCTTTGGCATCTCTGGGATAGCTAATGAAAGGCGCAGCCAACGTTTTTGGTAGAGCAGAAAAACAAGAAATAAACAAGTCTTCATTAGAATGTGGTGTACAGGAAAGCTGTCACAATACAAATACGAGCTCTGACATTTGTTGTGCGTACTCTGAGGCTGTCAGTCCCAGCCTTGCTTCATTACTTAGTGAGTCAGTGATGTGGAGCAAGCATGTAGTCTGCCGGTTTTAGTAAATCTCCCCCCAAGTGGCAGCAGTGCTGGTGTGGTCCTTCTCCACCATGTATTATAAGTCAAAAGTAACAATTCTCTCCATAAATTGTATATACAATTATCTTGCCCCAAGAGATATAATAAATCAGAGGGTAACTCATTCCAGTTTTGGGTGCACTGACCCTTAGGGCTCTTTCACACGGGTGGACCGTATGTACGCTTTTTCATCCACCCGTATGCGGATGATAAAAAGGGACATACATTGGTCCCTATGAGATCGTGGGTGTCAGCGGATGAACATCCGCTGACATCCGATCTTGCCCGCTTCCGCATTCCTCCGATTCTGCAGATGGAGTAAAACCCTATTTTTCCATCCGTCTGTGGATCGGATTGGGTGAACACGCACAGACTGTCCGTGTTCATCCGATCGCCCCATAGAGGAGAGCGGAGAAAAGACAGGGCGCCGCTGTCTCCTGTCTCACCCAATCCGATCCGCCATAGACGGAGGGCAACGTATCGCCATCCGTCTGATTTTAGTGGATCAGGTCGGATGTCAGTGGACATCTCTGCTGACATCCGACGCTCCATGGAGATGTATATTCAGGTCCACCGACAAATATAACAGGCGGACCTGAATGATCTGACCCTGTGAAAGGAGCCTTAAAAAGGAAAATGACAATGGAACATATATGCTCAGATGAGCCAATCAAGTTCTAGCATCACCCAGAGCTAATAAAAGGACAAACAAAGAGCTTGGGGCTCTAAAAGACTGTTCTTTAAAAGTTTTGTAGCCACTAGATAGAATCCCAGTCACAATGCCATTTGTTTTTGTTTTTTTTACCAAGGCTTCTGGAAGTATGTGAAACCAATGGTCATAGCCCTGAAGCCAATGAAGTATACTCAATTGTGGCCACACATTCACCTTTTCCAACGTTTGTTTGGAAATAAAAATGTATTTAAAATGTAACAGTCCTGCATGTCTTGCAACGTATATATCATTATAACATACAAGTGAGTATAGTGTCAATGCAATGAATTCTGCAAATCAGTACTTACATCGGGATAGTAATCCACTGTGGGAACCAAGCGTTCAATTAAGGCTTCCAAGGACCCGGACACCAAACAGCCATCTTGGTAAACAGGATCTCCAGACTGCTCGCCCATTTCTGGCTGCACCTGTCCACTACAGGCAGAGCCAAGCATGCTGGGAAATATTGGTGTCTGTGGCATACTTTCCTGGAAAACATAAAAAGAGAAGTTTGATGAATGGAATCATGTGTCCAATACGTGGCTTTACCTCCTACTCCTGACACTGAGCAGATCTGAAATCATATCATCCTACAGATTCCACAAACTAGGTTTGTAAAAGGCTACGTTCATCTTTTGAATAACATTGACTGTGAAGGCAAGGGGACCCCAAATTCAAAACTACTGGGGAGCTTAGGACCCAAAATTCAAAACTGCTGGGGAGCTTAGGACCCCAAATTAAAAACTACCAGGGAGCTTAGAAATCTTTTGGTTAGTTTAGGCTGGTCATATATGAATCAAAACTTGGCGGCTTCAGAAGAGACCAGGTGAATATCGATCCATCTATGGCTGTCCCTGCTTGACAGAATTTGATCTAACAATCGACTTCTGTCATTTGGCAATGTTGGAAATGTATTGTCGATCAGTGTCTTGCAGCCAATCGGCTGATCAGTGTATTCTGACAGTGGAGGAATCACACAATGGCACAGCGGGGAGGATTTCTCCATCCACCTCACTCTGGATGAAAGAATCAATTTTTTTGATGATCGAAAGAAACCCAAACATGTATGGCCAACATTACAACAGTCCAGTGCATCCCTATACCTTAAAGGAGGGGTGGGCTCCCTCCAGGCATACCTGCCCTTAATCTCTCCATTCTTATTATTATATATGTGCTTCAACTTTGGAGACTCCCAAAATGTAGGACTTTGGTACACTGGGGTTCCCTGGCCTTTGCAGCATACGCAAATATTAGCAAATGTGTGCAAACTTGTTTTAACATGAACTGTTAGACAGAGTTAATTTGGTTTGTTGCAGGCTGGCTGGGAATTTTTTTTTTTTTTTTTCTGTCCATTCATGGTAGATGCCATACCTGTGGGCCAGGGGTCAGCAACCTGTAGATCGCGATCGACCAATAGATCGTTGACAGGCGACTTGTAGATCGCAGTCTGGGCCATTCCAGAGCATCAGAGAGCATTGCAGAGGGACTACTTGTAACATTAGAGCTGTAGTAGGAAGCAAGAGCCACAAAGCCGATACCTCCTCTGTAGTGCTGTGTACACACGTCGCAGCTGCAGCAGACATTATACGCCCTGTCATGGTTGTTGGGTGTAGCACCTGCCAAGCATGACTTATTCAAGTGAATGAGGCCAGTCTGCAGTACAGCAAACAAGGGGTTAAAGCTGCCTAGGAGGTTAGGATTGGGGGCAGTAAACTCAACCGCAGGGTTTTACCACCTCCCAACTTTATGTGTGAATGAGCCCTAAGGGTGCTGCTGCGGTAAGCAGCTAAGGTCTCATTCACTAATTCTCCTCTGAAAAGTGATCTGAGTGTGTTTAACAGGTAGTGAGGGGGAGATATGTTGCCTCCTCACCACCTGATTAAAACCCAAGATTTCTGTGCAACGCATGTGACTACAACTCATTAGTACGGCAGTTAGAGATTTAAATCTGGTGTGAGGAGGTGACACTGGGCAACACTGTGCCTGGTGATCTTGGACTTCTCCCACGTTGTTCGGGTAGATCTCCAGCTCTTTAAGGTTGCCTACCCCTGCTGTAGGCCATACACAGAATCCCAAAGCATGGACAAAAAACTCCCACTGCAAGCAATCAGCCCTGTCCTGCCTAGAAGTTAGGATACACCAGGGTTCGACAAAACCTGGACGACAGGTCGCCATTGCGACTAGAATTAGCGACCTGGTGTCCCCACCTCCCCCGCCATACGATCGTGTCAGGCCGCACTAGCCGGCCGGTAATTAAGGCCGCGGCTTTGCGGCCTTCTGCAGGCCTATGCTTTCTTTCTGTGATCTGGTGCCATCTTGTGGTGGCCGTTGGTATGACAAGACAACCAGCAATGCTAATGGTGCTTCCCCTGTCATTTCACTGCCATTTCCTTCCCTCTAATTAAAACCCCCCAAACATTATATATATTTTTTATTCTAACACCCTAGTGAATAAAATGGCGGCTGTTGCAATACTTTCTGTCACACCGTATTTGTGCAGCGGTCTTACAAGCGCAGTTTTTGGGGATAACATTTTTAATTAAAAATAAGACACCAGTAAAGTTAGCCCAATTTTTTTTTTTATATTGTGAAAGATAATGTTACGCCGAGTAAATTGATACCCAACATGCTTCAAAATTGCGCCCGCTTGTGGAATGGTGACAAACTTTTACCCTTTAAAATCTCCATAGGCATTGTTTAAAAAATTCTATAGGCTGCATGTTTTGAGTTACAGAGGAGGTCTAGGGCTAGAATTATTGCTCTCGCCTCTACCAATCGCAGGGATACCTCACATGTGTGGTTTGAACACCGCTTTCATATGCAGGCGCTACTCACGTATGCGTTCGCTTCTGCGTGCGAGCTAGGCGGGACGGGGCGTGTTCCTGGCTCCGAACTTTTTCAGCTGGCTCCTAGATTCCAAGCTAATTTGTCAAGCCCTATACACCATATGTAGAGTGCTTGCCCAGAGCATCACAGGAGCTCAAGCTCTAACCATAACCCTAACCCATACATGCGCAATCCGCTCAGCTGGAAAAAGCACCCTGGTAAATGTCTGTATACTACCTCTCGCAGTCGTCATGGTATAAAAGGTCTGTAGTGACCTGTCTGGTCAGTTTTTCCTACTAAAAGCTTAGCAACAGAATATAATTCCATAATTGGTTTAAAAATATGCCACCAAGTTCAGGCTTTGTGGAACGGAATGTCCCTAACAGCTGATTTTCTTGTCCCATATTATAAATTCCTTTGGGCATTACACAGAATTCTGTCTGAGAACACCTTGTCCTCCCACATTCCTCCACCCAGAGCACCATCAACCGGCTCTTACAGCCTTCTACCTTATTTACTTGCTCTATCATACTAGGCAAGAGTCCTGATTGGTTCGGACATATGCCATAGACTAGCATTGCAGTCTTTACACCCAAAAGCTTGCACTGTTCAGAGAATGGAATGCAGTCCGGTTACAGTAAATAAACAGCTTTTCATGTCCAAGGTCAGGAGTGTAGAGGTGTTGTGAGCACCATGGCGTGTTGCTATTTACAGATCAAAAAACACAGGCTGGAGTTTTTGTCTTCTACCTGCACCTGTCTTTAGAATTAGAACTGAGTAAACATCACGTGCAATCCAATATCGGAGAGAGAAGGAAGACAACAACCAGTGTATTCTGCTAGCTACAAATAGGACACAAAGCCCCCGACCAGATCATGGCACATGAAGAGCATCCGGCCTGCCATACATCTCAGCCATACCAACATATGGAGGGACAACTTCCAATAAAAGAAGATTATAAACTGCAAAGCAGGGTGGATAAAAATCAATCATTAAAAAAAAAAAAAAATTTTTATGTAAATCACATTTTTTTAAATCAAATTTATTTTAATAAAGTGCTTTTGGAATAAAAATCCATCTACAGATAGTTTTCTATTTAAGATACATTCATGATTTAGTTTAATTAGCATGAAATGGAGCTTTGTTATGTAGCATCAGTCTGTATATTCTGCAGTTTTTACATTTTTGATAAACTCATACAATGAATCCAAGCTGAGATAACATGCACTGCATTGATGCATTCACACAATTTCACAGTAACCATGAGATAAAACAAAGTTCAGGAATATTCCTTTATACAACATTGTTTTGCAAATCTATGTACACTACAAACTGTATGATTGAATCGGTTCTGATATCACTGTTTTACTAACCTGACAGCTAATTATTCTAAATAGGAAACCTTTATTGTGTTTGCAAATATTAAAGATTCTAGCGGCTTGACAAATTTGATTGGAATCTAGGAGCCAGCTGAAAAAGTTAGGAGCCAGAAACGCGCGCAGAAGCGAACGTATACGTGAGTAGCACCCGCATATAAAAACGGAATTCAAACCACACATGTGAGGTATCGTTGCGATTGGTAGAGCGAGAGCCATAATTCTAGCCCTAGATCTCCTCTGTAACTCTAAACATGCAGCCTGTAGAATTTTTTAAACGTCGCCTATGGAGATTTTAAAGGGTAAACGTTTGTCGCCATTCCACGAGCGGACGCAATTTTGAAGCGTGACATGTTGGGTGATAACTCTACTGTTGTCTTATTTTATTATTAAAAAAAGTGTATTTTTTCCAAAAAAAGTGTGCTTGTAAGACAGCTGTGCAAATACGGTGTGACAGAAAGTATTGCAACGACCGCCATTTTATTCTCTAGAGTGTAAGAATAAAGCCGCGGCCTCAATTACCGGTTGGCGTGGCAGAGGGTACAGGGTACCACAGCTGTGCCGCCCCAGGCGCCAGGTCGCTAATTCTTTTTTTTAAGTATTTATTCTTTATTGAGTTTTTTGTGTCAGGTCGCTAATTCTAGTCGCAATTGCGACCTGGCGCCTGGGGTTTGTCAAAACTTGTTCTAACTACCAGCAAGAATAAGTGCTTATATTTAAAGAGCACCTGTAATTTCAGATCCATCATGGCACCGCCTGTTAGTGGGCATCCACTCACCTACTGCCGCCACGTCCCTCACCTTGTTGTGTCACTTCCGCATCACCAGCCGTCCCATTAAAGTGAATGGGACTGTCGGTGAGTCAACAGCGGGTCAGAGGAGCAGCCGCTGCGGGACAGAGATGACAGTTGCGCTTTAAAAATTATGGTTTAAATCAAGCCGTTTTTACTAGTGATTTAAATCAAATCTACCCTGCTGCAGAGTCCATATTACTAATTGGTGGCTGTGAAAAAAAATGGCATCTCTTTTTTGCATAGACAATTTCTTACATCTTCATCAAAATGCGGCGATGGGAACAAATGAAATGCGATGTATTAGCAGAAACCTAACAACAACAATGGAGGGCCAAACCAATAAACACAAAGGCATTTCAGTTGCACTCTTCGGAGATAATTGTTAGGCCCAGGGCTGGAATAAACCCCGAAGTCTTTTCATTTCCTGACAGGTACTTTCATTTTGGCAGTGAAAGCCCATCATTTGTACAAAGGCCTGCTGGCTCGGAGATTTCAAGTGATTGACCACTGAATCCCTCCATCAATTTCTCTCTGCCTGGCTGTGATAAATAAGGCTTAAAATGTATCCAGATAGATTTTTACACCTGCTTTAGTAAAGAAAAAGATCAGAAAGAATAGCTTGAAGCAAAATGTTTTCAGTAAAAAAAAAAAAATTGTTATTATGTATATATATATATTATTCTTATATACTGTATATTATTTAACAAAAGATCAGCCTGTTGGATAAATGGCGATCAATCAGCACCACAGGCTATAGCTGGCAGGGTTGATCATAGTATTCTGACAGCTGTCAGAACACAGTAGCTTAGCGGGAAGTGGTTCCTCCATTCATCTTGAATTACTGATATGTCTAAGGCCTCTTTTACACTGGGGAGGGAGGTGCGGTGGCGGTATAGTGCCACTATTTTTAGCGGCGCTATATCGTTGGAATTGCGGCGGTATTCGCCCGCTAGCGGTGCGGTTTTAACCCCCGCTGGCACCCGAAAAAGGGTTGATGCCAGACTGCTGGAATATCCATTTTTTCTGCCATAAGTGGGAGTAAACCATGCCCTCCCTATCTTTGGTATTAGGGTGAGGAATAGTGCCCCATTGTTATTGTCAGTGGGCAAAATAGCTCCCCATTGTTGGTGTCAGTGGGCGAAATAGCTCCCCATTGTTGGTGTCAGTGGGCGAAATAGCTCCCCATTGTTGGTGTCAGTGGGCGAAATAGCTCCCCATTGTTGGTGTCAGTGGGTGAAATAGCTCCCTATTGTTGGTGTCAGTGAACGAAATAGCTCCCCATTGTTGGTGTCAGTGGGTGAAATAGCTCCCTAATGTTGGTGTCAGTGGGCGAAATTAGCTCCCCATTGTTGGTGTCAGTGGGCGAAATTAGCTCCCCATTGTTGGTGTCAGTGGGCGAAATAGCTCCCCATTGTTGGTGTCAGTGGGCGAAATAGCTCCCCATTGTTGGTGTCAGTGGGTGAAATAGCTCCCTAATGTTGGTGTCAGTGGGCGAAATAGCTCCCCATTGTTGGTGTCAGTGGGTGAAATAGCTCCCTAATGTTGGTGCTAGTGGGCGAAATTACCTCCCCATTGTTGGTGTCAGTGGGCGAAATAGCTCCCCATTGCTGGTGTCAGTGGGCGAAATAGCTCCCCATTGTTGGTGTCAGTGGGCGAAATAGCTCCCCATTGTTGGTGTCAGTGGGTGAAATAGCTCCCCATTGCTGGTGTCAGTGGGCGAAATAGCTCCCCATTGTTGGTGTCAGTGGGCAAAATAGCTCCCTAATGTTGGTGTCAGTGGGCAAAATTAGCTCCCCATTGTTGGTGTCAGTGGGCGAAATAGCTCCTTATTGTTGGTGTCAGAGGGCCAAATAGCTCCCCATTGTTGGTGTCAGTGGGCCAAATAGCTCCCCATTGTTGGTGTCAGTGGGCCAAATAGCTCCCCATTGTTGGTGTCAGTGGGCCAAATAGCTCCCCATTGTTGGTGTCAGTGGGCAGAATAGTGTCTCCTATCAGTGGATAAATGGTGCCCCAAGGGACAGATAAAGGCAAGCAAAGGGCCCCAGGCCGCAGTTTGGACACCCTTGCTTTAAACCTTTACAAGGTATTGGGATACAGTTGCTCTCATTTGTGTGGTAAATCTTAAAGCTGGTGTATAGCTATAATTTAATATAACCTTCAGCCATCATCATTTGAGAGAAGAACAATAAAAGGCGATTAGTTGGTTCCTATGGGTGATTGCAGAGAACCAGGAGTTTCCGACTGAAGGCCAAAGCCTGATTTTCTTCCAAGAATTTTTATGGTGCTAATAAATTAGAAATATTCCTTTTAATTAAATTAGTAAAGCAGTTCGCTAATGTTATATAATGCTGCAGCTTCATCATAGCTAATTAGCAGTCAGACAAGGTGTGTCAGAGTTTTCCATATCTGGTCCAAGTCCTGGCGGTACGAAAAGTGTTCCGTCTGAGAAGACGCACCTCAGGGATCTGAAGAACATCCTGCGTCTCTAAGGCAAGCTCGGATCTCCCTCCCTCTGGACTGCTTGTTTACAACATATGCGGCTTGGATATTACAGAATGTTCTGCAGACGCAGACTATCCCAACAGGGCTTGACACAATAAGTAGCACCTTCTCGTAACCTTTAATTGAAGGCTTAGCACTGACAGAGACAGCGGCATGGTGGCCATTCAGAACAGCCCGTCTCTGGGCGTGGGCGCCTATTAAGTCATTTTCATAAAACGCATAAAAACAGGAGGACTCTGTGTGCCCGTTCCATACTTGGCTACAGTGATTGTTAGGCTCAGTGCACGCTATTCACTTACCAATGTCCGTACAGCTTGTCCTATACAAAGACTGCTCTATTAAGTGGCTCGGCCAATGCAGACTGTGCTATTCAACAATACACATCACATAAAGAACAAGAAAATGAGGGAGTTCTGCAGGAGGAAAAAGCCTCTAAATCATACTTCATAGTGCTCTACTTGTAGGCGCATTAGAGAAAATATGTAGAAAGCATTCAATAATCAACTACAAAAAGGTCACCTGTGAAAATGTATGTACCTATCGTAGTGTATTATTTTCCAGATAATTCATATTTAATAGCAGTCTGCCATGAGAGATGATCCTCAGCTTATAGGTCACCATCACAGAGCGGAGGCAGCAATTTTTGTATGGTCTAGGCCAGCCTTTTTCAACCATGGTTCCCCCGGATACCAACAATTGCCCCAAAATTGTATATGACGCCTGCCCTTTAGTTACACAAAGCCACAGGCTCTCCCTGGGGATACATATCGGCCATCACACCAAGCTATTTGCTTACCAGCGCCTTTGGCTCTCCTCATACCCCATAGGTTGCCACGTGCACCTATTAGTTTGTGATGTTGCCTTTTATCCCCAGTATTTTGTAAACTTTAAACCTTTTTCGGAGCTTTTGTCAGCTTCCCCGGCGCGAGCCACTTTGTATTCTTTGTTTGTTTGGGGGACACGTTTGTTGTCTGCTCATTCCGGGCCACCTGCCATCCCATATCCTCCTGAAGAAGCGGTATCAACCGCGAAACCGGTCGAGGTCGCAGATTGGCTCCACGCATCTGACCAATACGGTTTTGCTTTGTTTTGTGTTATCTTAACAAACACCTTACTGTGTCCGAACTGTGGGGCCTGTCCCATCTTTTTATTATTGATGTATTGTTCTTTTTGTAATAAACCTATTTTTATATGATATACGTCTCTCTACAAGTACCTTGAAAATCCCAACCAAACCCATACCGATCGATATAGTATAGACCAGTTTAGTGTCAAGCAGCTTTACTGTCTCTATCTAGTTGGTCCCTCCCCCCTGTTTTCAAATATTTCGGGATGCTGGTACATTTTAAATTTATTATCCGAAATTGAATAACTGAGACTATACTCTCCCTTTTTCACAGGTTCTCATTGTGCTCCGTTATAGCCTTCTAGCCACCGGTGCCCTAACAACTAACTACGTCATCGGGGGGCCTTGGGCACCTGCAAAACATCCTTGTTTGCCCCTCCCATCAGCACTGGGTTCATAAGCATGAGGGAGAGAAACGGCGGGAGAAGAGAAACATTGAAGTATTAGTCAGAATCAATGTGCTTTGGAAGAATAAATCACCTCTAACGTTGGGGGTCCTACATGTGTAGTTGCTGCTGAGTTATGAATAACTTTTAGATTTTTTACATTTTAGAATGGGGTGCCTCGAGATTTTAAAGGGTGCCTTGACTAAAAAAAAGTAAGAAACACTGGTCTAGGCCAGTGATCTCCAAACTGTGGCCCTTTGCTTGCCTTTATCTGACCCTTGAAGCACTATTCTTCCAACGGGCATCAATAATTGGGCACCATTCCTCCTATTGGTGCCAACAATTGGGCATTATTCCTCTCACAACAAAACAATTATGGAGCACCATTCCTCCCACAGATGCCAACAAAAGGGGTACTATTCCTCTCACAAAAACCAATGATGTGGCCTGGTTTACTCCCACTGAGGCCAGGGCCTGGCCACAGTCCGCCACTCCTAAAGTCTCAAGGACAGTAAACTGGCCTTTTGATTAGAACGTTTGGAGACCCTTGGTTTAGGCCAGGGGTGCCCAACCCGTGGCCGGGGGGCCACATGTGTCCCGTGGAGCCCTCTGATGTGGCCTGCAACCTCCTGCTCTAGGAGGGCTGGTTGGCAAGCCCAGATTGCAGGTTGCCGACCTGCCATCCCAGAGCATCGGTGTTGTGAATGAAGCCGGAGGTAGAGGAAGCAAGCAGCTTTTCAGAAACTGCACCACACCTGCTGCATATAATAGACGTCTATGGCAAAGTAAAGCTAACTGGCAGGAAAACCACAGGTATACTGCACCGCTCCCATGGTGTAGGTAGACCGCAGACATTCAGTTTAAAAGCAGCCTTAGGCCCCTTTCACACGAACGGTCCGACCCAATCGGACCCTCTATTCACCTCTATGGAGCGGCAGATGTAAACAGACTTTTGTCCATTTACACCTGCGTACCTCCAATCCAATCTGCTAAAAAAAAACAGAAGTGGATCCGTCCCCTTCCATCTGATTGGATCAGAGGGCCCATAGAGTAGATTGGGCTGTGTCTGCTTTGCATATGCAGACTGGACACAGACCTGTCATCTGCCCACTCCGCTCATTGTGGCCCGCAACTGGTTACTAAGTCGCCTAAGTGGCCCTCGGCTTTCAAAAGGTTGGGCACCCCTGGTTTAGGCCATCTTTTCTCAACTAGGGTTTCTCCTGAGTTTTCCAGGGGTTCCTTGGGCAATGAGAAGTTTTTTCCTTACATATAAAAGAGATTTTCCAATGACCACAGATGGTGCTCAAGCTGTGACTCTGACTCCAGACAGGTCCACTTTAAAGCAAGTTTTCTTCTCGGGTTATTATGATTTTTCAGTCACAGAAGGACAAAAGCCCTGTGTGAATGTGGTTTCCAACCTGGTTTTGAATCCATTCCAGCAGTAATAGAAAAATGTGAAGACACCCAACTGAACCACAAGAATCCAAGCAGCAGTTATTCCCACAGACAGACATTGTGATTGTCTGTCTCCTCCATCATATCTGTGTGCACACATGTTTATGACAAGAACTCACATGGCTTTTGCTAAATCAGTATATTTTACAGAGTCAAAGACGCACAGCGTTTCTGTGCAGTGTGCGCCGCAGCAGCCCTGGAGATATATGAGCCGACTCCATAGAGAGCAGGTCACATTCTCCTGCTATGCGAACTGGAGGCATCCGTATCCAATTCGCATAGGTGTGAACCCAGCCTTAATGTAGGTGTAAACCCTAACTGGGTCACGTTTTAAGGCTGATTTACTAAAACAGGAGAGTGCAAAATCTGGAGCAGCTCTGCATAGAAACCAATCAGCTTAAATGTTTCATTGTCAAAGCTTAATTGAACAATCTCAAGTTAGAAGCTGATTGGCTGCCATGCAAAGCTACACCAGATTCTAAACTCTGCTGGTTTTAGTAAATCTCCCCCTCAATTTGCCAAAGCACAATGTATCATAAACAACTGCCAGTTTTTTTTCTTTTATAAGATGCTGTTTTAACCTCTTTTTTATAATTTTCTGCTTCACAGTGCTACTGATTCTCTCCAGCCTCTTTGCTACCATTTTGAATGGTAAGGCTTCACTGCCTGTTTCCCTTAGTAAGGATGTAGGCGCCAGGACCGCGCAATCGCCGTCGGGGGACCGACATCGCGGGCAACTGGGACATGTAAGTGTCCTTATTAAAAGTTAGCAGCTACAGTGTTAGTAGCTGCTGACTTAAAAAAAAAAAAAAAACGCAGGTGCAATCCCGCTTTAACCCTTTCTCGGCCCCTAGCGGGCATTAAAAGCGCCCCGCTAGCGGCCAAAATGCTCTGCAAATCAGCAGTAAAAATAGCAGCGTTTTACCACCAACGCTATGGGCGGCTCAGTGTGAAAGGGGTCTAATGGGGATGAACACAACGGTACCTGGTGGTGGTTAGTACTTAGCACTAAGAGTGACCAAGGAGTCTTAAGCATATAGGATTCTACATTTATTTTAATATTTATATATATAAATATATAGATATTGTATATTATATTAAATATACTATATTGTATATATAGATATATATCTATATATATACCTATATATATCTATATATATATATAAAATTATAATCTTGCTGACTTTTCCACCTTACCGTTATTCATTTTGCTAAAGTACACAAGACAGCTCAGAATGAACAAGCTGCATGAAGCCCAGCCCATGTCTTATTTCTTCATAAACTGCAATGTCTTCATGTAGGTTACCATATTCCCCATATTGATAATTACAATGTACCTGGGATGAAAGCCTAGTGTTGATCAGGTGCAGAGAATCGGTGTAAATACTGTAAGTGTCGGCATTCATGACTGGAACCCAAACCTAAGCAGAATAAAACTTGAACATGTTCATCTGCATGTTACACAGAAGACACTGCAGACAGAACTCAATGTAAAACACGCCTGGAATGGAACGTCCAGATTCCTGCCGCTCATCTGGATTGTTAAGTGAAGCAGGATTATGTAAGACAGTTTAATAATACAAGCAGGGCTTTTTTTCTGGGGGAACTTGGGGGAACTCAGTTCCACCACCTTTGGCTCAGACCCTTTGGTGCCTGCTCACCACAATCACTTCTAAACACAGAAGTCTGGTTTCTGTGTTTACAAGTGACAGCTTTGTAACCCCCCTGAACTCTGCATTCTGTATGTAATGCAATTCTGGTATTTAATGCCCCTTTAAGACCCTTCTACTGTTTGTGAAATCTGAACGGGTCGTGGTTGAGTTCCTGCACCTATTTTCTGAGAAAAAAAGCTCTGAATACAAGCAATCCTCAGGCTTCTATTACTCACACACTGCAAGCTCCACCATGGTGCAAAGTCTTCCTGGCCCTATGAGTCCTATGTAGTCCAGTCCCCGATATAAATGACAGTTATATTCTCCAGCTGCTCACTTATGACTAAACAAAATGAAAGGGAGTTGATAAAAGCACTGAGACCTTTCTACACAAATGCCGTTCTTTTTTTAAGGCTCAACTCCTGGAATTGCAATACCCTGCTGGAGGGAGGTAAAGCATACATCTCTTCTGAAGAAGGTCTCAGACTTGTACATAGAGCTTCTATGCCAGTGCCAGGCCATGCCACTGTGAAAATGTAGATGAGCAGAGAGAACTGTGTTTTTGTCATTCTTTGGATCCAATAAACCTGGATTGGGTCCTGGAGCTTGAAGATTCCAAAGAGTCTTGGGTGGGACGGAACCTTCGGAATCTAATATTCCTTTTTTTTCAGAGGTATGGGTACCGCCACTATCCAATATTTCAGCTGTGTCAGATGGGATGTCCCCCACTGGGTGCAGAGGTTCCTCCTGCCAACCCACAATATCCTGTTGTGTAGTGACATAGCTACCTATAAATTCATATCATTGGAACTGGTTAGGCTGAAAGCATGGTGGCTCCCCATCCAGCCCTAATAGAATGTATTTGTCGATTTTAATCCCAACCATGGTACTACCTGCCTGGAGTTTGCATGTTCGGCTTTTCTTGGCTCCTGCACCCCCGTAGCTCAGGCCAAATGAGGTACTGCAGACCAATGTTCGGCTTTTCTTGGCTCCTGCGCCCCCTGCACCTCAGGCCAAAGGAGGTACCGCAGGCCTATTTTCAGCTCTGCTTGGCTCCTGCGCCCCCTGCACCTCAGGCCAAAGGAGGTACCGCAGGCCTATTTTCAGCTCTGATCGGCTCCTGCGCCCCCTGCACCTCAGGCCAAAGGAGGTACTGCAGGCCTATTTAGCTTGAATTCAGCTCGTCTTGCGAGTCAACACTCGCAAACCGAGTCAGAATTTAAAAAAACAAAAAGTAGCTTGAAGATCAAAATGCTCTCAAACCAAGTTACTCTTAAACCAAGGTTCCACTGTATTGCTTTATCTGAATGTTTTGCAAAACTATGTACATTACAAACTGTATGATTGAATCAGTTCGGATATCGCTGTTTTACTAACCTGGCAGCTAATTATTCTTAATAGGAAACCTTCATTTTGTTTGCAAATATTAAAGATTCTAACCACCAGCAAGAATGAGTCCTTACATTTAAAGAGCACCTGTCATTTCAGATCCATCATGGGAGCGCCTGTTGGTGGGTATCCTGGTGCTGCCACGTCCCTCACCTTGTTGTGTCACTTCCGCATCACCAGCTGTCCCATTAAAGTGAATGGGACTGTCGGTAAGTGAACAGCAGGACAAAGGAGGAGCTGCTACAGGGCAGAGATGACAGTTGCTCTTTAAAAATGATCATATAAATCAAGACTTTTTACTAGCGATTTAAATCAAATCCACCCTGCAAGAGACACAGACAGCCTGCGTTATCTAGTGAGAAATTACAGGCAGTGTTTATTTAGTAAAGTGTATGATCCTAACATATTATTACCAACATATTATTAGGAGTAACAAAAAAAATCATGTTTAACATTTAAACACTAAACAAGAAGAAACACGCGTACTAATCCTGAAGTGTGAGCTGTCAGTCATGCCTAGAGAGATCAGATGTAATTCCTGAGAGTGTATCACTTCCAAGACTTGCCAGCACGGTGGAATTCCTTGTTTTAATATCACAGCGATCGCGGCCCCCCCCCCCACATCAAAGACGTCTGTGCAGAGCGGCTGCTTCCAGCCTGACAGCTTGCAGGCGCCAGGTGGGATTAGTGCAAGTAAGCTGGGTGAGCAAATGTTCTCATTGTGCTACTGTGCGTGTCACTGGCCAAACACAAAGTGGGCCAACCATTTCCTGGGGGCCACGTTATTCTGGGGGGGGGGGGGGTTTACAACTAGAAATGACACAGGCCTGGCCGGATACACCTCCTCCATCCAGTGATCGACTGATGGTCACACAGAGGCGGCTCTAGGCTTTGTGAGGCCTTAGGCAAAACTTAACATGGGGCCCCTCTCACATCCATAGTGGGAAAAATAATTCAAGGGCAAGAGCCTCTTCCCCACAACCCTGGCCCATGGTTGTGGGGGTCTGCCGGCAGGGGGCTTATCGGAATCTGGAAGCCCCCTTTAACAAGGTGACCCCCAGATCCTACTCTTTAATAACTAAGGGGTGGGGGTCACCCGGTGATGTCACCTGGTGAACCCGCCCCCTTGTGACGTCATGCTGGCTCATTGACGCCACAAGGGGTGGTGTCACCGATATTCACTGGTTGCTAGGGACGCTGGCGGCACCGCTCATGAGTCACGGCTCTTAACGCTGCTTGAGCACAGCAGCATTAAGGTCCCCTGTCCCTCAAAATTGGGGAAATAAGGCGCCCGCAAGGCCCCTGTGAGTGTGAGGCCTTAGGCGATCACGTAATTAGGCTAATTAAAGAGCCGTCTCTGTGGTCACAGTTATGGTGGGAAAGCCTCTCCTACAACATCAACAGCAAGGCTTATGCCCCGTACACACGATCAGAGTTTCCGTCTGAATAAACTCAGATTTTTCCGATGGAATTCCGTTCAAGCTGTCTTGCATACACACGGACACACCAAATTCCAACCGTCCAAAACGCGATGACGTACAACATTACAACGAGTTCAATGCTTATGACTCATGAGCATGCGTTGTTGTTTCCAAGCATGCGTGTTTTTTTCTCCGTCGGCGTTCCATACAGACAAACAGAATTTCCGCTGCATACTAGCTCATTATGCCTTTACCTTGCAAGGTTTTTTTTTTCCTGTTTTTTTTTTTCCTGTTTTTTTTAAGGTTTGACCTCATATTGGATGGTTTTGGTAAATCTGAAGACACAAATCTGCAGAAAATCCAATAGTGTGTATGGGGCCTTAGTCTCAGCCTCTGTTTCTCTCTACAGAGGTAGACCACCAACACCACATAAAATATCGCTGTAACAGCCGCCGGCACTCCTACCTAATACAAAAATGTGTGCCAAAGCAGAATATAAATCCGTAGTCCCGATGGCAGTCACACGCTGATGCCAAAATGCAACAGTCTAGGCAATAATAATAAATTATTATTATTATACAGGATTTATATAGCGCCAACAGTTTGCGCAGCGCTTTACATCAGGGAAGACAGTACAGTCGCAATACAGGAGGGATCAGAGG
Organism: Rana kukunoris; assembly: GCA_029574335.1. Taxonomy (NCBI): domain Eukaryota; kingdom Metazoa; phylum Chordata; class Amphibia; order Anura; family Ranidae; genus Rana; species Rana kukunoris. Next base: position 142,211,349 of record CM056056.1, read on the forward strand.
GTCCTGCTCGTTACAGTAAATAAAAAGTACCAGTATTTCCGGGGTACAAGTGCCTACTTAGATCACTGCATCCTGGGTGATGGATGTTCTCAGGATTCCTTCCCCTGATTTCTCCAGCCCCTCTGCTTGGCATCAAAGGAAGCAATCATTTGTACTACTTTGTATCCCGTGACTCCCTCCCGTCACATTCTTTTTCATGAAAGCTGAATGAAATACATTCATATTCCAGTAAAAATGCAATCAGTAAAGCCTCTTTCACTCAGGCAGTCTGATCGGGTCCAACTGTCAGTGTTAGTTCTTCAGGTGGACCCGATAAGAAACTCCATGCCAAGTCTGGTAGATGCAGAAGTGAGTCCATCCGAAAATGTCTGCAGGCAGGACCCACCGCTGTCACCATACACCACCGATCTGCAGCCGCTGATCTACAGACATTTTCAGCATATCCCTTTCACAGAAGTCAATAAACAATCAGAGATGACCACACACTGATGGAAATTTGGACTGGCAGAATATTGATCAGTGTATGGGCAGCTTACCAGTAAGGAACCCTTTTCTGAGCTTGTCCAATCTTATATTGTGGTCACATGTCTTGTTAAGGGTCCTTAGAGTAAACAAGTTATTACAGTTTATACATTTTGATCAGACCCCCCCCCCCCCCCCCACCCCTAATAGGCAAGCCATAGATTATGCAATTTTCTTTCCATCAACTACAGGTTGAAGAAAACGAAAAACAAAAAAAATGCTCAATGCTCGCCTCAATGGGAATTTCCCCCGCTGCGCTATTGTGTTCTGACAGCGGGAGGTTTCCCTGATGTCAGACTATAATGATCACTGCTGTTGTCTAAAGCCACCAGCACTGATCACATGAGAGAAAAACCCAATGAGGTGGTTGTATTGAAATCCATTGACGGATCAAAATTCATCCGATGACTGCTAAACCAGCCAAACCTATATCTATCTATAGCTGATCTTAAAGTGTTACTATACCCAGTAATATGAGAATAGTTCATACAGACAGATTTTACTAAGACTTTAAGTAGCTCTTCTGTAGAGTGAAGAATGCAGTTTTAGAAAGGTCTGCACACCATGTCTCCTGACCCACTCCACCTATATTAGTAATTGATAGGAGTTACAGGGATATTATGTATACAAGGGTTCCCTTTCCTTCAAGTTGCTGTAATGTACAGTCATGGTGGGCTAATGCCTAATCCATAGATAACTAATAACCTCTATTAGTAAATCTGACCATAGGGGGAGGGGGGCACCCCTCTTCTAAAAACAGACTTCAAAGCATCGTCTTTAGAGAAGCCATTCCTTTTAATAACAAGGAGGCGGAATGTAATCCTTTGTAAAGAAAACAAGTGAAAGGAACAAAGGTCAGCACTTAACACGGCGGGAGGAAAGACCACCTAAAATAGAGGAAGCCCCCCATCCTCTCCATGGTAATCCACAGACCAGCCTAAGGATCTCATTATGACAAAGTGTGACAATGGACCGGAGGAATCCATCCAGACCTGGGAACAGAGCTCAGCCTAATGGGGCAGACATGATGTGACCAGGACATAGGGGACACAATCCCTGCAACACTAAGCCTGGGATGTGTCCCTGCGAGGGAGGTCATAGGTGGGCTATAATAATGCAATATAGGTGGGCTATAATAATGCAATATAGGTGGGCTATAATAATGCAATATAGGTGGGGTATAATAATCCAATATAGGTGGGGTATAATAATCCAATACAGGTGGGGTATAATAATCCAATACAGGTGGGGTATAATATTCCAATATAGGTGGGGTATAATATTCCAATATAGGTGGGGTATAATATTCCAATATAGGTGTGCTATAATAATCCAATATAGGTGGGGTATAATAATCCAATATAGGTGTGCTATAATAATCCAATATAGGTAGGGTATAATATTCCAATATAGGTGGCCTATAATAATCCAATATAGGTGGGGTATACTAATCCAATATAGGTGGGGTATAATAATCCAATATAGGTGTGCTATAATAATCCAATATAGGTGGGATATAATAATCCAATATAGGTGTGCTATAATAATCCAATATAGGTGGGGTATAATAATCCAATATAGGTGGGGTATAATAATCCAATATAGGTGGGATATAATAATCCAATATAGGTGGGGTATAATATTCCAATATAGGTGGGGTATAATAATGCAATATAGGTGGAGTATAATATTCCAATATAGGTGGGGTATAATATTCCAATATAGGTGGGGTATAATATTCCAATATAGGTGGCCTATAATAATCCAATATAGGTGGGGTATAATAATCCAATATAGGTGGGGTATAATAATTCAATATAGGTGGAGTATAATATTCCAATATAGGTGGGATATAATAATCCAATATAGGTGGGGTATTATATTCCAATATAGGTGGGGTATAATAATGCAATATAGGTGGGGTATAATATTCCAATATATGTGGGGTATAATAATCCAATATAAGTGGGGTATAATATTCCAATATAGGTGGGGTATAATAATCCAATATAGGTGTGCTATAATTATCCAATATAAGTGGGGTATAATAATTCAATATAGGTGTGCTATAATAAAAATCCTATATAGGTGGCCTATAATAATCCAATATAGGTGGGGTATAATAATTCAATATAGGTGGGGTATAATAATCCAATATAGGTGGGGTATAATAATTCAATATAGGTGGGGTATAATAATCCAATATAGGTGGGGTATAATATTCCAATATAGGTGGGGTATAATAATGCAATATAGGTGGAGTATAATATTCCAATATAGGTGGGGTATAATATTCCAATATAGGTGGGGTATAATATTCCAATATAGGTGGCCTATAATAATCCAATATAGGTGGGGTATAATAATCCAATATAGGTGGGGTATAATAATTCAATATAGGTGGAGTATAATATTCCAATATAGGTGGGATATAATAATCCAATATAGGTGGGGTATTATATTCCAATATAGGTGGGGTATAATAATGCAATATAGGTGGGGTATAATATTCCAATATATGTGGGGTATAATAATCCAATATAAGTGGGGTATAATATTCCAATATAGGTGGGGTATAATAATCCAATATAGGTGTGCTATAATTATCCAATATAAGTGGGGTATAATAATTCAATATAGGTGTGCTATAATAAAAATCCTATATAGGTGGCCTATAATAATCCAATATAGGTGGGGTATAATAATTCAATATAGGTGGGGTATAATAATCCAATATAGGTGGGGTATAATAATTCAATATAGGTGGGGTATAATAATCCAATATAGGTGGGGTATAATAATTCAATATAGGTGGCCTATAATAATCCAATATAGGTGTGCTATAATAATCCTATATAGGTGGGGTATAATAATCCAATATAGGTGGGGTATAATAATTCAATATAGGTGGGGTATAATAATTCAATATAGGTGGGGTATAATATTCCAATATAAGTGTGCTATAATAATCCAATATAGGTGGGGTATAGTACTTCAATATAGATGGCGCATAATAATTCAATATAGGTGGAGTAAAATAATTTAATATAGGTGGGGTATAATAATTCAATATAGGTGGGGTATAATAATTCAATATAGGTGGGACACAATAATTCAATATAGATGGGGCATAATAATTCAATATAGGTGGGGTATAATAATCCAATATAGGTGGGGTATAATAATCCAATATAGGTGGGGTATAATAATCCAATATAGGTGTGCTGTAATAATCCTATATAGGTGGGGTATAATAATTCAATATAGGTGGGGTATAATAATTCAATATAGGTGGGGTATAATATTCCAATATAAGTGTGCTATAATAATCCAATATAGGTGGGGTATAGTACTTCAATATAGATGGCGCATAATAATTCAATATAGGTGGAGTATAATAATTTAATATAGGTGGGGTATAATAATTCAATATAGGTGGGGTATAATAATTCAATATAGGTGGGACACAATAATTCAATATAGATGGGGCATAATAATTCAATATAGGTGGGGTATAATAATCCAATATAGGTGGGGTATACTAATCCAATATAGGTGGGGTATAATAATCCAATATATGTGGGGTATAATAATCCAATATAGGTGGGGTATAATATAATATATAATAATGCCTATGCTACCCACCAACTATAAAATCACAAAAACAGGAGTAGCACCAACTTCAGTCCTTGTCCACAAATGTAAAGTATTATTTTAAATTCAAGCAGTGGAAGTACCTGGATTTGACTTGGTATCCCTGGACAGCAGAGCTCAGAAAGGGGAGGGAGAAGCAGCACAAGCAGAAACTGCTGTATTGAAGTACAAGAAGCATACTGCTAGGAGGAGAGAGCAGAGTGACCGAGAAATGAGCTCACCATTCAGCTGCTGGCTGGGTGAGGGACATTCATTATACAATTTTCTCATTCCATTTCCTTTAGATTTACCTCCATTTATGTAGTGCAAGGGCCTGATTGCATGCAAATTGAAGGGGTTTAGGTTTGACCTCCTATTATAAGCTTTTGGTAAATCTAAAGGACAATTTTACAAGAAAAATTGTATAATGTATGGCCAGCCTTAATGTTAGTGAACTGCAGCAGAGAGAACTCAGACAGGGCTGTGCTGTGTGGCGGAGCTGTGTAAATTACAGGACTGGATTGATGTGAAAACAAATCCTTTGACAAGCAAATCAACAAATGTATATGTATTGTATCTGTGTATTTAGCTGTTAGCATGGTGTTAAGTTTTAAGACATCTGAACACCACTTCCTTTTTTTTTATATATAAATTGAAAAATTATAACATTTGAAACATTTCATCCTGATTAGAGATCTGCTTTACAACCCAGCCAAAGTATCACCAAGAAGGAGAAGAATAAAGACCAAGGGCCAGATTCAGGTAGATGGGAGTTTCTTTACTCCAGAGTAACGCATCTCATTTACGTTCCGCTGCAGAAATTTTAGGAGCAAGTGCTGTTATTCATGAAGCACTTGCTCCTAAAGTTGCGGCAGCGCATCGCAAATGAGACAGCGGAATTCAAATTGGGCGGGTACGGGGCGTGTAGTATTCAAACTACGCGCGATCCCGCGGCGAACGTACTGCGCATGCGTCGAGTGGCATCCCAGTGCGCATGCTCCAAGTTCTGTCAGTGAACGTCAATGACGTCACGTCCCCATTCATGAATGTTTTACGCAAACGACGCGATTTGTTTTTTTTCCGACGCGATGACGACGCCTATACCTAACATAGGATACTCCACTAGGGGGCTGCTTTATCTATACGCCGCGTATCGCTTCCGGAAACGTCGTAAAGTCACTGCGTCGCGCCCGAAAAAGATCGTGAATTGCCGATTCCCGCTCATTAACATATTTTTTGAGCGTAAATCGGCGGGAACGCCCCCGGCGCCATTTTTAAGTTGAAGTAACGATGCGATGGCGAAATTCAATTACGCCGATTGCATCGGAACTTCAACCCGGCGTTTCTTGTTTTCTGGTTATAGAAAACAGAAACGCCGGCTTAAAGTGACAGTTAGGCTGGCGGATCACTGGATCCGCCAGCCTAACTCTTCATGAATCTGGCCCCAAGTATTGTCTTCACACAGACCTGACAAAGTAGGTTCTCTTCTCCTCTATGTGACCCTGCATAGTGGGATTCTCCGATGACAATGGCGCGTCATGTATAGATGATGGCAGAGCTGTCATCACCAATACACTCAACTCTGACCGCCACTGACCTAGACGGATCTACCAAACAATACACCACAAAACCAACACAGGACGCCCAACAACACACTACACACACCATGAGAAATACACACATCCAGGTCAAAGCTCTATGTAACCTTTCTGTCGCCTTAATAAAACCCGCGCTCTTTACAACTGAAATTCCAAAATCTATTCACCGAAAATTGCCAATTCTAGGTTACCAACTGGGCAAAAGTACAGTCAAATCATTTCCAAAATAACCTTAATAATATTTATTATTACTAATACTTACTATTATTGTTGTCATTATTATTATTATTTAATACTTAGTATTATTATTGCTACTATTATTATTTATTATTACTAATACTTACTATTATTGTTGTTATTATTATTTAATATTATTATTGTTACTATTATTATTATTTACCTTAATGTTTATTATGTTGATAATCTATGAGGTCAAACGTTGCGTTCTAGTTGTAATGGGCTGTAAGGTTTTTATTATACCGTCTGTGGATGGCCTAGATGACCATTGTGACCAGGACAGAAAATGGTGGGAAATCCATACCTCAGGTTTCTGTCCCCCTAATGTTCATTATTAACCATAATGTTAATCCTATTGATAACCTATGAGGTGAAACCTTGTGTTCTAGTTGTAGATGAGGAAGGTTGGGCTGTAGGTTTTTTTTTACTGTCTGTGGTCCCGGTGGAGTACATAATTTTAGATGACCACTGTGACCAGGACAGAAAATGGCGGGAAATCCATACCTCAGGATTCTGTCCCCCTCGTCAAAGGAAAAATCTCACTCTATGACGTTATGGGAAAAAGAACTCCCCCGATCCTTCCACATTCTACGATGGCACCGCCACCAACAACGTATTTAAACATTCAAGATGTACTACACACGGAGAATCCCAACTAACCACTAGTACTACACGCCAACACGCCTATCCAAGTTCTTTCCCTCCCACTCAGCACTTTGTTGGATACAATGTGGAGAACCAGGATCCCTGTTACACACATGGTGACAGACAGTGTCCTAAACTATTTCCATTCTGGATCATAAAGATTTCATTTCATCTTCTCAGTACCGTATATACTCGAGTATAAGCCGACCCGAATATAAGCCGAGGCACCTAATTTTACCACAAAAAACTGGGAAACCGTATTGACTCTAATATAAGCCTAGGGTGTCCATGTGCATGCCTCACTGTGTCCATGTGCATGCCTCACTGTGTCCATGTGCATGCCTCACTGTGTCCATATGAATGCCTCACTGTGTCCATGCCTCACTGTGTCCATGCCACACTGTGTCCTTGCCTCACTGTGCCCATGTCTCACTGTTTCCATGTGCATGCCTCACTGTGCCCTTGCGCATGCCTCACTGTGCCCTTGCCTCACTGTGCCCTTGCCTCACTGTGTCCATGCCTCACTGTGCCCTTGTGCATGCCTCACTGTGCCCTTGCCTCACTGTGCCCTTGCCTCACTGTGTCCATGCCTCACTGTGCCCTTGTGCATGCCTCACTGTGTCCATGCCTCACTGTGCCCTTGCCTCACTGTGTCCATGCCTCACTGTGCCCTTGTGCATGCCTCACTGTGTCCATGCCTCACTGTGTCCATGCCTCACTGTGTCCATGCCTCACTGTGCCCTTGCCTCACTGTGTCCATGCCTCACTGTGTCCATGCCTCACTGTGCCCTTGCCTCACTGTGTCCATGTGCATGCCTCACTGTGCCCATGCCTCACTGTGCCCTTGCCTCACTGTGCCCATGCCATACTGTGCCCATGCCTCACTGTGCCCATGCTTCACTGTGCCCATGACTATACTGAAGTTTAACATGGGAGTCTATGGAAGGGGTGCCCGGTTTGAAAAATCTTGTAGAGGAGAAATGGGGCTACATGTGTGGTAAGTTTGGGGTGCAGGGGACAATGGCACGCGGGCACACTGAGTGTGCCCCTACTAATGGCATCATCCCGTTAGTGGCAGCTCCCGTGCACATGTGATGTCATCACTGCTCCGGCCAGTCACAGCGCCGGAGCAGCGATACCCAGAAGTCACTCCGAGTATCATGGCGGCGACGGAGGACATGTCCGAGGACCGCAACGGGGGCTTCGTTCTCGGGTAAGTAGTTCATAATGAGCTAGTATGCTATGCATACTAGCTCATTATGCATTTGTTTTGCAGGTTTTTTTTTTTTTACAGAGCGGGTTTACTTCCTCTTTAAGAACCTTATAAACTGAACTACATCCTACAGAATGTTTGGGCCATTATCACCAGTTTCTGTTTCTTTTTCTCTTTCTTTTCTTGGTAAAATGTCTTAAAAATGTTTCTACATGTCCAGGATTGGACACCAACTCCTGGAATATTGTTATTTGAAAGCTATGTTCATTACTTATTGGTAGCGAAATTGTGTAGGTGAAATACTGTATAGGCAACTTGAAATGTAATAAAATATGATTGATTCAAAATGGTGGGAAATCCAAAATGTTACAGATATCTCTGAAACAGGAAAAACCTTGTAATTGTAATGGCCGCTCTGCGGGAATCCCCCTCACTTTACAAAGCTGTCCTCTCACCTAATGGTATATCTCTGAAAGAGGAAGAAGAGGGGAATCTCCCAACAGAACACAAAACTTTCCTTCCCATAGCAAGGAAATGCAGCAAAAAATGACAGAGACAAAAGATCACAGGTGTCGGGGGTGACTTATCTGGGGGCAGACATTGATCATTGCCCAAGGAACCCCCAACAGACTCTGGAGGAGAACGTCTATTCCATGCAGATCAATGACATGGCGTGGGTGAGCCATAGGAAATGTGTCCATCAATGGGTAATATGAACATTGGAGCAGAACAAATATGGAGGGACATGTGTTTGTATGGAGGGACATGTGTTTGTATGGAGGGACATGTATCGAAGGACATGTGTTTGTATGGAGGGACATGTGTTTGTATGGAGGGACATGTGTTTGTATGGAGGGACATGTATCGAAGGACATGTGTTTGTATGGAGGGACATGTGTTTGTATGGAGGGACATGTGTGTGTATGGAGGGACATGTATGGAGGGATATGTGTGTGTATGGAGGGACATGTATGGAGGGATATGTGTGTGTATGGAGGGACATGTATGGAGGGACATGTGTTTGTATGGAGGGACATGTATGGAGGGACATGTGTTTGTATGGAGGGACGTGTGTGTGTGTATGGAGGGACATGTATGGAGGGACCAGTGTTTGTATGGAGGGACATGTGTTTGTATGGAGGGACATGTGCTTGTATGGAGGGACATGTATGGAGGGACATGTGCTTGTATGGAGGGACATGTGCTTGTATGGAGGGACATGTTTGGAGGGACATGTATGGAGGGACATGTGCTTGTATGGAGGGACATGTGTTTGTATGGAGGGACATGTGCTTGTACGGAGAGACGTGTATGGAGGGACTTGTGTTTGTATGGAGGGACTTGTGTTTGTATGGAGGGACATGTGCTTGTATGGAGGGACATGTGCTTGTATGGAGGGACTTGTGTTTGTATGGAGGGACATGTGCTTGTATGGAGGGACATGTGCTTGTATGGAGGGACATGTGCTTGTATGGAGGGACTTGTGTTTGTATGGAGGGACATGTGCTTGTATGGAGGGACATGTGCTTGTATGGAGGGACATGTGCTTGTATGGAGGGACATGTGCTTGTATGGAGGGATGTGTGCTTGTATGGAGGGACGTGTGCTTGTATGGAGGGACATGTGCTTGTATGGAGGGACGTGTGCTTGTATGGAGGGACATGTGCTTGTATGGAGGGACTTGTGTTTGTATGGAGGGACATGTGCTTGTATGGAGGGACATGTGCTTGTATGGAGGGACTTGTGTTTGTATGGAGGGACATGTGCTTGTATGGAGGGACTTGTGTTTGTATGGAGGGACATGTGCTTGTATGGAGGGACATGTGCTTGTATGGAGGGACATGTGCTTGTATGGAGAGACTTGTGTTTGTATGGAGGGACGTGTGCTTGTATGGAGGGACGTGTGCTTGTATGGAGGGACATGTATGGAGGGACATGTGTTTTCCAGCTCTCTGCTATTGGTATTGTCTGCTAGAGAAGCATGCAGGGGAGGAACGGGGAAATTCCTGTCTAAGAACGGAAAAACAAAGCGCCACCTGCGCCTCGCATCATCAGCTCAGGGGAAGCACAGAGTCTGAAAACAATCCCTTCATAGGGACACATGGGAGACCCCCGAGACCTACAATACTCTGCATGGCTGATCAGGGACTTCCCACTACTACCAGCACACCTGTCATGTGTCCAATCTACTACATCATCACATTACTACTACATCATCACACATATGTACTACATCATCACATATGTCTACTACATCATCACATATGTACTATATCATCACACATATGTACTACATCATCACATAACGTCTACTAGATCATCACATAACTACTACTACTACATCATCACACACCTACTACATCATCACATAACTACTACTACATCATCACACATGTCTACTACATTATCACATATGTACTATATCATCACACATATGTACTACATCATCACATAACTACTACTACATCATCATCACACATATGTACTACATCATCACACATGTCTACTACATCATCACACATATGTACTACATCATCACACATGTCTACTACATCATCACACATGTCTACTACATCATCACATAACTACTACTACATCATCACATATATGTACTACATCATCATATAACTACTACTACATCATCACATATATGTACTACATCATCACATAACTACTACTACATCATCACACATATGTACTACATCATCACACATGTCTACTACATCATCACATAACTACTACTACACCATCACACATATGTACTACATCATCACACATGTCTACTACATCATCACACATATGTACTACATCATCAGACATGTCTACTACATCATCACACATATGTACTACATCATCACACATATGTACTACATCATCACACATGTCTACTACATCATCACACATATGTACTACATCATCACACATGTCTACTACATCATCACACATGTCTACTACATCATCACATAACTACTACTACATCATCACATATATGTACTACATCATCACATAACTACTACTACATCATCACATATATGTACTACATCATCACATAACTACTACTACATCATCACACATATGTACTACATCATCACACATGTTTACTACATCATCACATAACTACTACTACATCATCACACATATGTACTACATCATCACACATATGTACTACATCATCACACATGTCTACTACATCATCACATAACTACTACTACATCATCACACATATGTACTACACCATCACACACGATATCTGTGTCCAGTCTACTACATGATCACCCAGGACACAGCCATGTATAGAAGACACTGTGCTGGTTCCATGAGGCTCGGTGTAGAGACGTGTCATAGTAGAGTAGTAGTAGAGTGTGTGACATACATATGATGTAATAAGAGAGCAGACAGGCCATATGTCACCAGGAGGACACTGCACACCATAACCCACATTACATGGGATGATGACCATAGAGATCGCTGGATGGGGACATCACCCACCTACCTCCAGGGACAGCACACAGGGACTGCTATCTCTACATCACATGGACTGTGTGGGTTCAGGGCAGTAAGGAGCAGATACAGGAGAGTACAGGAATACGTCTGACCTGCCATACTGATCAGTCTGCAATACAAGGGACTCTTCCTAATCCTTGTCCCTGGAAATGAAGGACAACAGCCAGATCTGAGCTCTACTACACATGTCTACAGGAGTCCTACACACAGGAACACCCCAGGAGCTTCTGGTGCAGGAACACATGATAGTGACAGACAGTGAGCACAGCAGACAGGAGCACACATGACAGCAGAAGTGATGAGAATAGACAGGAGCACACGTGACAGCAGCAGAAATCAGATTAAACAGAATCACACATTACAGCAGACAGGTGCACACATGACAGCAGCAAAGATCAGATCCGACAGAGTCACACATTACAGCAGACAGGTGCACACATGGCAGCAGAAGTGATGAGAATAGACAGGAGCACACGTGACAGCAGCAGAAATCAGATTAAACAGAATCACGCATTACAGCAGACAGGTGCACACATGACAGCAGCAATGATCAGATTCTACAGAATCACACAATATTTTAGACAGGTGCACACATGACAGCAGCAGAGATCATATCAGACAGAATCCCTAATTACAGCAGACAGGTGCACACATGACAGCAGCAGTGATGACAGCAGGTCAGATATGTAGTGGTGGCCCCGCCCCCAGACTGGACACACTGGGATTGCTGGGAGCCCAGAGCTCAGTCCTAGAAGAAGACACGACTTACCCTCATTTTGGGCACCATACACACAGGCGCTCCGGATCCTATCCGAGTGAAGAATGGAGGTCTCTCTCCTCTCCCGGCAGGCACTCCTCAGTATCTAGGCTGTGTACATTAATCCACAACGCAGTGTTCTTTCCCCGCACACGGCTCTCCTCTCCCCGCACACTAATGTGTGATGTACAGCTCTCCTCTCCTCCTTCTCATAGACTCACAATCACATAGGACGGCGCTGCTATCTTGTTTTGTAGCTCCCTCCCTCGGCGCTCTGCTCCGGCCCCGCCCACTCGCCTTTTATGGCAGCTCATCTATATGTACATACTGTATTCTGTACAACAGGTTGTCTAGGCCCCGCCCCTCTGGGAGCTTACACGGACCGTCACCTCACCTCAGGGGGGAGAACACCGACACCACACGCACCACAGAGGAAGAACTACAAGTCCCGTGTGTGATGTCATTCCCCGTGTATACAAAGTAATATACATGAAGCACCATATATTATATAATGAGGGAGAACTTCCCGTGTATACAATGTAATATACATGAAGCACCATATACTATATAATGAGGGAGAACTTCCCGTGTATACAATGTAATATCCATGAAGCACCATATACTTACTATATAATGAGGGAGAACTTCCCCGTGTATACAATGTAATATACATGAAGCACCATATACTATATAATGAGGGAGAACTTCCCCGTGTATACAAAGTAATATTCATGAAGCACCATATATTATATAATGAGGGAGAACTTCCCCTGTGTACAAAGTAATATTCATGAAGCACCATATATTATATAATGAGGGAGAACTTCCCCGTGTATACAAAGTAATATACATGAAGCACCATATATTATATAATGAGGGAGAACTTCCCCTGTGTACAAAGTAATATTCATGAAGCACCATATATTATATAATGAGGGAGAACTTCCCTGTGTATACAAAGTAATATACATGAAGCACCATATATTATATAATGAGGGAGAACTTCCCGTGTATACAATGTAATATACATGAAGCCCCATATACAATATAATGAGGGTGAGCTTCCCCTGTATACAAAGTAATATACATGAAGCACCATATATTATATAATGAGGTAAAACTTCCCCGTGTATACAATGTAATAGTATACATGAAACCCCATATACTATATAATGAGGGAGAACTTCCCCGTGTATACAATGTAATATACATGAAACCCCATATACAATATAATGAGGGAGAACTTCCCCTGTGTACAAAGTAATATTCATGAAGCCCCATATATTATATGAGGGAGAACTTCCCCGTGTATACAAAGTAATTTTCATGACGCGCCATATATTATATAACGAGGGGGAACTTCCCTGTGTATACAATTTTAAAAATATACACAAAACCCCATATATTATGTAATGAGGGAGAACTTTCCTGTGTATACAAAGTAATAGTATACATGAAGCCCCATATACAATCCTATGTAATGAGAGAGAATTGATAAATAATAATACATTCACACACACAAACCCAAAACCCAAGCTACAGACATAAAGTGATCCCATCCCCTCAGAATCATATAGTATATGTGTAAGTCCTGCACTGATGAGAACTCCATATTGCATGTGAAACAATCCTACAATAAAATAATCAGACATGTATAGCAATATAAATCATGGGACTGAGTCCATTAAACAATTTAGTGCAAAACGTGTGAAAATAAAAGTCCTTAGCACTTGAACAATTGAGTGAGAGCATGGCCAGAACCCATCACCAAGCCGTTTTGGGGTGCCCTCTGCCCTTTTCTATTTGGTCCTCGGCACAAAGGTCACATACACTGGTTCCTTTACTTCCAGCAACAGGATGGACCATGAAGCCAGCAAAGACCTCTCCCAATGGGGTTTGTCCCTGCAGGATGTACCCCTTTACTTCCAGGAGGCTGATCAATGGACCCAGCCACTCAGCGATACACACACCGTTGAAGTCAGGAGTGCACCGCTAAGGTAGAGGACCCTAGGACTGACTGCTGCGGATAAAACGTTGGGAGGTTCAGGAAGGCAGGTCCACTAGAGCACCAGCACAGATCCCACTGGGAACTAGAGCATGAGATTCCCCAGGGCTCAGAGTCTAAGAGCCAGCTGGTGTTCACCAGAGCCTCTAGTGGTGAGGATGGACTGCACTGAAACTGGCTCTGGGTTGCGGCCCCCAGGGTCTCCCAGCTCACACTCACGGTAGACTACAGGGAGGTAGAGTGGAAGCCGCAGACTGCGACAACAAAGGATAGTCAGGGCAACAAGCAGGTAAGGATAGTCAGGAGATAGCTAATAGTCAGGGCAACAAGCAGGTAAGGATAGTCAGGAGATAGAGATAGAGACCTGCCCTTCCAAGCCCTTAGCAGGACGCTGCCTTAATCCTAGGCTGCGGTCCATTGTCAGGGAGTAGGGATAGGCTTGCTGTGCCCTGAAACCCCCCCCCCCCTTATTTTTATATTTCTGTTTTTTTTTTTTTTTTAGCTTGTTGGTAAGCGCTTAGACGCGAGTATCACAACTTGCATTTGGCGCTCTATAAGTATTTAATGCAATCCAATCCAATCCAATAGACAAAAGTCAGGGCAACAAGCAGGTAAGGATAGTCAGGAGATAGCCAAAAGTCAGGGCAACAAGCAGGTAAGGATAGTCAGGAGATAGCCAAAAGTCAGGGCAACAAGCAGGTAAGGATAGTCAGGAGATAGCCAAAAGTCAGGGCAACAAGCAGGTAAGGATAGTCGAGAACAAGCCAAGACGTAGAAGACACAGCAAGTCGTACAGCAAGTCGCACGCGAAAGCTAAACACGCAATATTGATCAGCAGGGCTGGCTTGCATTGCACAGGTTAATATAGAGTTCTCTGATAGGGGCTGGGGTAGAGCCATGCTTTGAGGAGAGATTACTTAACCACTTGCTTACTGGGCACATATACCCCCTTCCTGCCCAGGCGAAATTTCAGCTTCCGACACTGCGTCGCTTTAACTGACAATTGCGCGGTTGTGCGACATGGCTCCCAAACATAGTTGACATCCTTTTTTCCCCACAAATAGAGCTTTATTTTGGTAGTATTTGATCACCTTTGCAGTTTTCATTTTTTGTGCTATAAACCAAAAAAAGCGAACATTTAAAAAAAAAACACAATATTTTTTACTTTTTGCTCTAATAAATATACTAATTTAAAAAAAATAATAATAATTTTCTCAGTTTAGGCCGATACGTATTCTTCTACATATTTTTGGTAAAAAAAATCTCAATAATTGCGCAAAAGTTATAGGGCCAGATTCACTGAGCGATTACGCCTGCGTAACAGGAGATGCGCGGCGTAAGTCTAATTGTGCGCGTGCGTTTCGATGCACGGCATCCCCAAAACGAGATACGCAAGAAATCTACTTTTTTTTGTCCAGCGTAATTTCGTTAGACAGGTGCATCCGTCCGCGCAAAACTGCGCTAGACAGACCATTGATTTGCTAGTCAAATATGCTAATGAGGGACTTACGGGGATCCACAAAAGAACGTTGGGGCAGCGCAGGCGACGCAGTGTGCGCAACAGCAAAATGTCCTGTCTAAAATTAGACCATATAAAAGCTGGTCTAAAAAGAGAAAAATCGTCTACATGTCAGATAAAGCAACACTGTTAGTGAGGAGCTGAGCAGTCACACGTGTTGCCCAACAAACTGTATGCCAACATGCCAGTGGCATCCATGCTCATAGCTATACTACTGACTTTAGATGAGCAAAGAAGGAGGAGGGCACTGAGGAGGGCACGGGAGATGTTTTTTTTTTTTTTTTAACTTTTTATTTGCTTATAAAAACTTTACAATTTAATCAAATCTAATACAATATTCTTATCTGATACAAGCCCCTCACTCTTCACTCTTCACGGGAGAGGATATATCACACACGCATAGACATCTATGGCATGAGTGATTTTTGGTGTCTCGCATCTTCAGATTCACCCCTCATGCCATCCTGGAATTAACCACAACCTTGCAGGAGGACATCAGCAGCCCAACACATGACACTACCCATGACACCCATGACAGCTACATATACAATCAGAGCCCCATCCCCACAGATTTCGAACAGAACATGTATGGGGACAGCTGGCTGGTTGGTGAGTGACATGGGTGGCAGGCATGAGTGCCCCCCCCCATGATGCACACATCACAAGGGGCACATGCACTACTAACATCCTCCTGTCTTTTCCCTTCAAGGTGACTCTGCATATGCACTGGGACCCCATCTCATGACCCCATCTCATGCCAGCTCACATTGGGCATCTTTGCACGTTAAACACACACATTAACCATGGAACAATGAGAATGCATGCATGCACACCACTGTGGTCCCTAGCACACACACCCCACATCCTCATCACATTGGATTGGCACAAGCCCACCATGCAGGACTTGTGAGCAGCAACGCCACGCCAAGGCTCCAATTATGTCACTGTACATTCATACACCATTCACACGGACCTGGGGATCACTTCTCCCTGGTCCTGGGGAACCCTTCTCCACCAAAATTGAGGGTGACACCCCTTTTCCGGCAGGAATGTCACCCCCACATTCCCAAATCATACACAAACAGAACCAAAAAAAAAAAAGCCCAGCAAAAATATAATTTAAAAAAAGACAACAACAAAGAAAACACATAAAAGACAAAAATCACTCTGCAAAACAGTCCCCAAATATCTCAATGACACGTCACAAACAAACAAATAAAGCTAACAAACAACAATAGCACCTTGCTGTATAGGGAGGGATACAAAGGGATGTACTTTTGCAATGGAAGTGCGTTGGTGTCTGGCTATTTATGCTGTCTGCGTAGTTCAGCAAAGTTGCCCGGGTCTACTTCCAATTTCACTGATTGCGCTGTTCCCGAGTTGTGAGCATGCGCACAGAGGTGCTGACCATGGTCTCCTTCAAGCGCTTCATTTGCATGGGGTCACGGCTCATTTCAATGTAACACGCCCACGTCCTTCCCAATTTGTATTACTCCGCCTTACGCCTCTGAAATAACGTTACGCATGCGCAATTTTATGCGTAAAAGCGACGAGAATAGGGTGATTGCGCAAGTCTAACGTAAAGGCGGTGCGCTACGCCGGTCCAATAATGCGCAGATGTACCTGAATCTGGCCCATAGAGCCTATAAAATAGGGGATAGAAATACGATTTTTTTTATTAGTAATGGCGGCGATCTGCGATTTTTATTGGGACTGCGACATTATGGCGGACGCATCGGACACTTTTGACACATTTTTGGGACCATTAACATTTATACAGCGATCAGTGCTATAAATATGCACTGATTACTGTGTAAATGTGACTGACAGAGAAGGGGTTAACCCCAGGGGGCGAGAAAGGGGTTAAATGTGTGCCTTGCATAGTGTTTCTAACTGTGGGGGAAGGGGAGGTGACCGATCTGTGTCCCTATGTACAAGGGACACAGCATCGGTCTCCTCTCCCTGACCGGACGTGGATCTCTGTGTTTACACACAGAGATCCACATCCTTGTCTGTGTAAGAGCTGATCGCCAGTGCCGGCAGACATCGCGGCCGCCAGGCACGCGCATCGGCACTGCAGTAATGCGGCGGGCGCGCTTGGCAATTGAGAGCCACCTTGTGGCCGCCTTTAGACTATAGGCTGGATACCAAGTGGGTAAGCAGCCAGGTGAGAGTGGCTGGCCTCTAAATGTGAACACATGGAGGAGAGGTAAGCTGACAGACAAACATTACTGCATATCCATGACAACAATCAGGCTTAAAGGGACACTAAAGTCAGGGATTTAAAAAAAAAAAAATAACAAACATGTGATACTTACCTCCACTGTGCAGTTCGTTTTGTACAGAGTGGCCCGGAAACCTGTCTTCTGGGGTCCCTCGGCGGCTGTCTGGGCTCCTCCTCGCAAAAGCTTTCCTTCTTCATGCGAGGGCGCTCGCATGGAGGAAAGCTTTTGCGAGCGCGCTCCCGTGATACAGCGGCGGCCACAGCCGCCGACTGTATCACTCGGCTCCGCCCCCCAGCGCGCCGCGTCATCCGCCCTGATTGACAGCAGCGCTAGCCAATGGCTGCGCTGCTATCAATCCGCCCAGCCTAGCCAATCAACAGCCAGGCTGGGAACCGAAGAGGACGACGTGGACACGCCCGGGAGATTCGAACGGTCAGGTAAGTACAACGGGGGGGGGGGGGGGGGGGGGGGGGGGGTTGGTGCTAATAGATATGAAGGTAAAAAAACTTGTACCTTTACAACCCCTTTAAGGAAGACACATTTTTAATGATAAAAAATAAAGATTCTGCATTCAATTATAACACAGCAGTTATTACTCCACATAATACAGGACACAAATCTGAGCGGCACTGTCTGCATATGAACCGCCAGCCAGTAGTCACAAAACTCATCCACCCCCTAGACACCAGACTTACTCCAGAAATGAAAGACTCCACCCAACGTGTTTCGTCACAGACATTGCCCTTGACACTCATATATACACACAGAATAAGAGTCATATGTGTGGCAGAATAATGTGATTCACAGAGTACTCCCTGTCACCTCTTGATCACCTATTAATATTGTATAGTATAAAAAAACAAAAAGAAATGGTACATTTAACCCTCCCTTACTCTATCCAACATGAAAAAAGTTTTGCCTTTGGTTCTACTTTAGTTCCAGTACATAACATTAGAGAGGTATGTATGCTGGAGATAATGAGAGGATGGCACTGACTCATTGTTGGCAAACATCACTAATGATTTTTACTCTCACACATCATTTGTTTCATCTCACTTGTCACAGATAGAGCAAACTTTTAACAAAGTCAGTAATAAAAAATTTTTAGTTAGAAATGTAAAATCTACTCAGTCTATTCTCACGATACAGTAGCTCCTATGTTTTCATTTTTCTTCTGCCATGCAATACTACCCAAGACATTAGTGTCCATCTGCCCAAGACATTAGGTTCCATCTACCCAAGACATTAGGGTCCATCTACCCAAGACACTAGGTTCCATCTACCCAAGACATTAGGGTCCATCTACCCAAGAAATTAGGGTCCATCTACCCAAGACATTAGGGTCCATCTACCCAAGACACTAGGGTACATCTACCCAAGACATTAGGGTCCATCTACCCAAGACATTAGGCTCCATCTACCCAAGACATTAGGGTCCATCTACCCAAGACATTAGGGTCCATCTACCCAAGACACTAGGGTCCATCTACCCAAGACACTAGGGTCCATCTACCCAAGACATTAGGGTCCATCTACCCAAGACATTAGGCTCCATCTACCCAAGACATTAGGGTCCATCTACCCAAGACATTAGGGTCCATCTACCCAAGACACTAGGGTCCATCTACCCAAGACACTAGGGTCCATCTACCCAAGACATTAGGGTCCATCTACCCAAGACATTAGGGTCCATCTACCCAAGACATTAGGTTCAATCTACCCAAGACATTAGGGTCCATCTACCCAAGACATTAGGTTCCATCTACCCAAGACATTAGGGTCCATCTACCCAAGACACTAGGGTCCATTTACCCAAGACATTAGGGTCCATCTACCCAAGACATTAGGGTCCACCTACCCAAGACATTAGGGTCCACCTACCCAAGACACTAGGGTCCATCTACCCAAGACCTTATATTCCATCTAACCAAGACATTAGAGTCCATCTACCCAAAACATTAGGGTCCATCTACCCAAGACATTAGGGTCCATCTACCCAAGACATTAGGGTCCATCTACCCAAGACATTAGGGTCAACCTACCCAAGACATTAGGGTCCACCTACCCAAGACATTAGGGTCCACCTACCCAAGACATTAGGGTCCACCTACCCAAGACATTAGGGTCTATCTACCCAAAACATTAGATTCCATCTACCCAAGTCATTAGGGTCCATCTACCTACATTAGGAGAGCTGTGTAGGTGTTCAGGCCCCTGCTATACACACCCAGGACTGGATTCCTATTGGTGGAGGATGCGAGCAGACAATACAATGTTAGTGCCCTTAGTACCACCCATCTGCTTGGATTATTTATTTTACACAAAACATTTTCTTCTCTTCCAGGTCTTTATCTGGATTACAGTAATATGATATTGTATAAATAATCATATGATATTACTATTTATAATCATGAGTGTCCAATATGTAATTATACAGGGAAGAGCTGCCTCCACAGGCATATTCCTTCTGTGCCTAATATAAAAAATACCAGTACATAACATTAGAGAGGTATGTATGCTGGAGATAATGAGAGGATGGCAGTGACTCATTGTTGGCAAACATCACTAATGATTTTTACTCTCACACATTTGTGTAAATATTTCATCTCACTTGTCCTTCAGAGATAGAGCAAACTTTTAACAAAGTCAGTAATTAAAAACATTTTTAGTTAGAAATGTAAAATCTACTCAGTCTATTCTCACGATACAGTAGCTCCTATGTTTTCATTTTTCTTCTGCCCCATGCAATACTACCCAAGACATTAGTGTCCATCTGCCCAAGACATTAGGTTCCATCTACCCAAGACATTAGGGTCCATCTACCCAAGACACTAGGTTCCATCTACCCAAGACATTAGGGTCCATCTACCCAAGAAATTAGGGTCCATCTACCCAAGACATTAGGGTCCATCTACCCAAGACACTAGGGTACATCTACCCAAGACATTAGGGTCCATCTACCCAAGACATTAGGCTCCATCTACCCAAGACATTAGGGTCCATCTACCCAAGACATTAGGGTCCATCTACCCAAGACACTAGGGTCCATCTACCCAAGACACTAGGGTCCATCTACCCAAGACATTAGGGTCCATCTACCCAAGACATTAGGCTCCATCTACCCAAGACATTAGGGTCCATCTACCCAAGACATTAGGGTCCATCTACCCAAGACACTAGGGTCCATCTACCCAAGACACTAGGGTCCATCTACCCAAGACATTAGGGTCCATCTACCCAAGACATTAGGGTCCATCTACCCAAGACATTAGGTTCAATCTACCCAAGACATTAGGGTCCATCTACCCAAGACATTAGGTTCCATCTACCCAAGACATTAGGGTCCATCTACCCAAGACACTAGGGTCCATTTACCCAAGACATTAGGGTCCATCTACCCAAGACATTAGGGTCCACCTACCCAAGACATTAGGGTCCACCTACCCAAGACACTAGGGTCCATCTACCCAAGACCTTATATTCCATCTACCCAAGACATTAGAGTCCATCTACCCAAAACATTAGGGTCCATCTACCCAAGACATTAGGGTCCATCTACCCAAGACATTAGGGTCCATCTACCCAAGACATTAGGGTCAACCTACCCAAGACATTAGGGTCCACCTACCCAAGACATTAGGGTCCACCTACCCAAGACATTAGGGTCCACCTACCCAAGACATTAGGGTCTATCTACCCAAAACATTAGATTCCATCTACCCAAGTCATTAGGGTCCATCTACCTACATTAGGAGAGCTGTGTAGGTGTTCAGGCCCCTGCTATACACACCCAGGACTGGATTCCTATTGGTGGAGGATGCGAGCAGACAACACAATGTTAGTGCCCTTAGTACCACCCATCTGCTTGGATTATTTATTTTACACAAAACATTTTCTTCTCTTCCAGGTCTTTATCTGGATTGCAGTAATATGATATTGTATAAATAATCATATGATATTACTATTTATAATCATGAGTGTCCAATATGTAATTATACAGGGAAGAGCTGCCTCCACAGGCATATTCCTTCTGTGCCTAATATAAAAAATACAGACCTGTATACATACGTCAGCATTGGGCTGGTACTTCAAGATCAGGACACCAGAGCAGACCACTCTGGAAATCCTACCCCAACATCCATGAGAGAGAGCTTGGGGAAGGCAGGGTTGCGTTTTTTGCAAATTGTTTCATGTGGGTTTTTTTGCACGTTTATGCACATTTTGTTACAGAATTTGAGCTTCAGGTGTTTTTGTATTAGGCTATAGAAAACAGTATCATCTGTGACATCACTTATTGCTGTGTGGACATATCATTTAAAAAAAGCACAAACTGCGCTTTTTTGCGCAAACCAATGCACCCAGAGACCATCCATTTGTGTGACAATAGCAAATTAATATTTGCTATCGTCTTCCTGATTCTCCTCCTATCCAATCAGGAAGCGGGTCCTGAGACCCAATTGGCCAGGGAGTCTTCGAAGTCCGGTGTCATGGCAAGCAGCAGGTGGAGGGGCAGCTTCCAGGAGCCCTTCCCCCGCATCACCAGCACCACCTCCCAAGGTAAGGACATGGATGGCGTCTGACTCGTCCGACTACAGCGGCGATTTGACAGACATGTCCGGGTTAATGCACAGCTGTCTATTGAAATCGCCCCGAAGTAGCCAAAAGCAGTGCAGAAATTACTTTTCGAAATCGGTGTGGCACCGCAAAGTCGGCGTCGCCCCGACTTTGGATGGTGACAGTACCGGCAATAGCCTCCGATTTGACATCTGAACCGCATTTCAAAATGGCCCAATGTGAACGTGGGCTTATTGTCAAAGCTTAATTGAACAAGGTGATGATCGCACAATTTCAAAGCCGCATTTCAGTCTGACTTTTCTAAAAGCTCAGACAAGCTTTATAAATTCTGGACTTCCAACGGATGTAGAGAAGAGAAGAATGCAGATAAACCGGTAAACGTATGTAGGAGGGTTTGTTTCATCTCTGTGTATTACCCAAGTATTGTCACGTCACTGGGTATAGAAGACTACGAGCAGACGGGTTTTTTTTGTGGTGGTACAGTGGTTTTGTGGTGATGGTGAGGTAGGTTTATTTTATTACAGAAGAGACATGCAATACGTACCCTGCTGGCTTTTACATTTTTAAATGTTGCCTTTAGTTTCGCTTCAAGCATAGGAAGAACATATACAGCAAAACGTCAAAATACGTGCAGAAACAAGTGTTTTGATGAGCCATGGGACTCAAAACCAAAAGATTCTAATATATATATATATATATATATATATACACACACATATATTATATAAATATTTCAGAATCTTTTGGTTTTGTGTCCCATGTCACATCCAACAACTGATAGTATCTGCACGCATTTTGGCGTTTTGCCAAAATTGTAGATTTTTATTTATATATATATATATATATATTATATATATATATATATATATATACATGGGCGTCCGCTCCATAGGGCAAGGGGGGTCATCCCCCCCCCCCCCGTGGAATCGACAGGGAGAGCCAGGAGCAGGGCTAAACTGGCCCTGGGGCCGCTTTATACAGCGATTGCAGCTCTCCCCTCCCTCTTTCACGGAGCTGGGTCTGTGTGCAAGGTCCTGCCCCCCTAGTTTGGCTCGTCTGATAGTCTTTTAGTGTTCCGCCTATCACAGGAGCCGAACTAGGGGGGCGGGACCTTGCACACAGACCCAGCTCCGTGACATACGATACATAGTTACATAGTTACATAGTTAGTCAGGTTGAAAAAAGACACAAGTCCATCCAGTTCAACCATAAAAAAATAAAAAAATAAAACAAAGTAAAACACAGTACATCCTCCCATACACCCAACTCCATACCCATAGTTGATCCAGAGGAAGGCAAAAAACCCCAGCAGAGCGATGATCCAATTTGCTACCGGAGGGGAAAAAATTCCTTCCTGATCCCCCGAAAGGCAATCGGATTTACCCCGGATCAACTTTACCTACAAAACTTAGTACTCAGTTATATTATGTGCATTTAGGAAAGAATCCAGGCCTCTCTTAAAGCAATCTACTGAGCTGGCCAGAACCACCTCTGGAGGGAGTCTGTTCCACATTTTCACAGCTCTTACTGTGAAGAAACCTTTCCGTATTTGGAGGTGAAATCTCTTTTCCTCCAGACGTAAAGAGTGCCCCCTTGTCCTCAGTGTTGACCTTAAAGTGAATAACTCAACACCAAGTTCACTATATGGACCTCTTATGTATTTGTACATGTTGATCATATCCCCCCTTATTCTCCTCTTCTCAAGAGTGAATAAATTCAGTTCCTCTAATCTTTCCTCATAGCTGAGCTCCTCCATGCCTCTTATCAGTTTGGTTGCCCTTCTCTGCACTTTCTCCAGTTCTCCGATATCCTTTTTGAGAACTGGTGCCCAAAACTGGACTGCATATTCCAGATGAGGTCTTACTAATGATTTGTACAGGGGCAAAATGATATCTCTATCTCTGGAGTCCATACCTCTCTTAATACAAGAAAGGACTTTGCTCGCTTTGGAAACCGCAGCTTGGCATTGCATGCCATTATTGAGCTTATGATCAACTAAAACACCCAGATCCTTCTCCACTACAGATCCCCCCAGTTGTACTCCCCCTAGCATGTATGATGCATGAATATTCTTAGCCCCCAAGTGCATAACTTTACATTTATCAACATTAAACCTCATCTGCCACTTAGTCGCCCAATTAGACAGAGCATTGAGGTCGGCTCGTAAATTGGAGACATCCTGCAAGGACATTATTCCACTGCAGAGCTTTGTGTCATCTGCAAAAACAGAAATGTTACTTTTGATCTCAAACCCAATATCATTTATAAATATATTGAAAAGTAAGGGACCCAACACTGAACCTTGGGGTACACCGCTGATAACCTTGGACCATTCAGAGTAAGAATCATTAACCACAACTCTCTGAATTCTGTCTTTCAGCCAGTTTTCTATCCATTTACAAACTGATATATCTAATCCTGTAGACCTTACCTTACACATGAGCCGTGTGTGGGGAACTGTATCGAACGCTTTTGCAAAATCCAAGTATACCACGTCCACTGCTACGCCTCTGTCCAGGGTTTTACTTACCTCTTCATAAAAATAAATCAGGTTTGTCTGACAACTTCTGTCTTTCATGAATCCATGCTGTCTGCTGCTTAAATAGTTTGTTTCCAGCAAGAACTCATCCACGTGGTCTTTTATTAAACGTTCCAGTATCTTCCCAACTATAGAAGTTAAACTAACAGGTCTATAGTTACTAGGTAAAGACTTTGTTCCCTTTTTAAATATGGGCACCACATTGGCTTTATGCCAATCCAGTGGTACTATTCCTGTCATTAATGAGTCCCTAAATATTAGATACAGTGGCTTTGAAATTTCAGAGCTCAATTCTTTTAGGATCCGTGGGTGGATGCCATCTGGTCCAGGTGCTTTATCCACCTTTATTCTGTCTAAATATTTCTGGACCATATCACTTTTGAGCCATTGTGGATTTGGGGCTGTGTCACTCCCACCCCCTATATCGACATGAGCTCCCCCATTCTCCATTGTATACACAGAGCTGAAGAAAGCATTTAATAAATTTGCCTTCTCTATGTCCTCAGTCACCCACTCTAGATTATTTTGTAAAGGGCCTACATGCTCAGACTTGACCTTTTTACTATTAATATATTTAAAGAATTTTTTGGGGTTTGTCCTACTATCTTTTGCAATCTGTCGTTCATTTTGAATTTTTGCATCCTTGATTTCCTTTTTACATATTCTATTATATTCTTTGTAACATTTAAACGACACTAGTGTTCCTTCATTTTTATATTTTTTAAAAGCTATTTTCTTATTGTTTATAGCTTTTTTAACTTTGACCGTGAGCCACATAGGTTTTATCTTTAGCCTTTTAAACTTATTGCCCATGGGAATATACTTTGCAGTGAGGTTCCAAAGAGTCTTTTTGAAGAATTCCCATTTCTGTTCTGTGTTCATCGGTGCCAATATTCCCTCCCAGTCCAAGCCCTGGAGAGCAGTCCTCATGCTTTGAAAATTTGCTCTCTTGAAATTAAGTGTTTTTATCTTTCCTGTATGTATTTCTTGCTTATAGTTTACATTAAACGAAATCATGTTATGATCACTGCTACCCAGGTGTTCCTTTATCTGAACATTAGTAATGAGCTCTGCATGGTTTGAGATTACCAGGTCCAACAGAGCATCATTCCTAGTTGGGGCCTCAATAAACTGGACCATAAAATTGTCCTGCAATAGGTTTTTAAATTTTTGTCCTTTAACTGTCCCAGAAATTCCATTATTCCAGTCAATTTCTGGGTAGTTAAAATCCCCCATTATTATCACCGTCCCTGCCCTTGCAGCCCTTTCCATCTGTGCAAGGAGCCGAGTCTCCACCTCCTAATTAACATTGGGTGGTCTATAACAAACTCCAATGATTAGCTTTGAACTACGCACATCTGCATGCAGTTCCACCCATAATGCTTCAACTAATACGAGCGCCAGAGGACAGAGGGAGGGGAGCGCCGTTTTATATCGTTTACCAGGCCTGTGCTTTGTTTGTTGAAACATCTGTTGCCACAGGTAACACTAGACTATTTTCTGATGTGTTTTTAGCAAGGAAAACGCAGAGCAAACACAACACAGAGTTGTAGCCTACGGCATAGTTTCTAGTTGTCCCATATTTAGAGTGCCTGTCCCTCTTCTGGAATCAAATCCATTTGTCCATCATTCCAAAAGGTTCCTTTTTTAGACCTGAAATAAATATACTGTCAATATAGTGTAGTGTTTCAGTCAAGGAAAAGGGGTGCTGTGTAATGTAAAGGGGTCTAGTGATGCAGGGTGCTGTGTATTGTAAAGGGGCCCAGTGATGCAGGGTGCTGTGTAATGTAAAGGGGCCCAGTGATGCAGGGTGCTGTGTAATGTGAAGGGGTCCAGTGATGCAGGGTGTTGTGTAACGTAAAGGGGTCCAGAGGTGCAGGGTGCTGTGTAATGTAAAGGGGTCTAGTGATGCAGGGTGCTGTGTATTTTAAAGGGGCCCAGTGATGCAGGGTGCTGTGTAATGTAAAGGGGCCCAGTGATGCAGGGTGCTGTGTAATGTGAAGGGGTCCAGTGATGCAGGGTGTTGTGTAATGTAAAGGGGTCCAGAGGTGCAGGGTGCTGTGTAATGTAAAGGGGTCCAGTGATGCAGGGTGCTGTGTAATGTAAAGGGGTCCAGTAATGCAGGGTGCTGGGTAATGTAAAGGGATCCAGAGCTGTGGGGTGCTGTGTAATGTAAAGGGGTCCAGAGGTGCAGTTGTGGAGAGGGAGTACATAGTAGTGACAAATAGATATTAAAAGATGCAGGGGGCACAGTGGGGTGTTTTTGCATTTTAACGTGAGGGGGGGGGGGGCGCTTTTAACCCCCGCTTGCGGTCGAAGAAAGGGTAAAATGCGACTGTGTATCACTGCTGCCGAAGTGCCCCCCCTGAAAAATTTCAGCGGACGCCCGTGTATATATATATATATATATATATATATATTTATGGTCGTGGCCCTCTGACTGAGAGTGATGTGGATCACATAAACACGCGACAAGACTTACAACATAAATAGACCTGAAGTGTGCCTTGGTGGTCTGGTCAGTATGCCAAGAAAAGGGGGCATACCCAAAGTAAGTAATGGGTAGTTAATTGAAGAAGGATATGCTGAGAAGTGCCCTGAAAAAGGGAAGGGCGGGAGGGTGTCGAATGCGATTGAATGCGCAGACTCACGGACATGAGGTGAGCTGGAAAGAGTCGGCCCAGTGACGTGTAGTACTGCACACTGAACCGACAAAGAGCATGTGTGAGTGGGCTGCTTAAATACCCTCCGGGCTCCTCCCATAAACTCAGGCCACCATACTGGCCTTCTTATATATATATATATACACACACACAATTTTTTTTCTAAATTTCTATTTTCCTGATGTGAGCTTAATATTGAACTTTGAGTGGGGATATCTGAATGATGTCTGCAGTTACAGGCATCATTTAGATATCTTCTTTTAGAGCCGGCGATTCCCTGCACCATAAGAACAATCATAGCAGCTGTTCAGCCAGTTGATCATTCTTATAGGTGGCGGGAGGGCCCCTGTCATTGACGAACCGGAGAAGGAACCAACCGGTCGCGGATGTTGACCATAGAGATTTCCAGCAAGCCAGTTGGTCCCCAGAGTCTCTATGATCGTTCAGAGGCCGGGAGCGATGTTATGACGTCACGCCCGGCCTCTGCAATTGAAAAAATGCCGCCGCCTCGGCTGGGAAGCCAGGATATTTTGTTTGATTTCAGGCTTCCTAACCTAGAGGTGAGATGCGGGGACTTATTTTTTGCTTTTTGCTATAATAAATATCCCATTTAAAAAATATATATATATATATCTCAGTTTAGGCCAATACGTATTCTTTTAGATATTTTTGGTAAAAAAAAAAATCGCAATAACCGTATAGTGACTGGTTTGCGCAAAAGTTATATTGCCTACAAAATAGGGGACATAATTATGATTTTTTTAAATTTATTTTTTACTAGTAATGGTGGCGATCTGCGATTTTTTTTCGGGACTGCAACATTATAGCAGACACATCGGACACTTGACACTTGACACATTTTTGGGACCATTCACATTTATACAGTGAACAATGCTATAAATATGCATTGATTACTGTATAAACCACTAACCACTAGGGGGCGGGGAAGGGGTTAAATGTGTGTCCTAAGTAGTGTTCTAACTGTAGGGGGAGGGGGTTGACTGGGGGAGGTGACCGATTGTGTCCCTATGTACAAGGGACACAGATCGGTCCCCTCTCTCCCTGACAGGACGTGGAGCTCTGTGTTTACACACAGAGCTCCACGTCCCTGCTCAGTTACTGGGCAATCGCGGGTGCCCGGCGGCCATCGCGGCCGCCGGGCACACGCACAGTGTTCTCAGTAACGCGACGGGCGGGCGCGCCCCCTAGTGGCTTTAAATGACAGGTCGTCATATGACGTCCTGTCAGAACAATAGAGCATTCCGCCCGCCGTCATTTGACGGCGGGCGGGTGTTAAGTGGTTAATGCATCTTTTAGGGTGTTCCCCCCAAATCTTTTTTTGTTGCTTAGAGAAGCAAACGAATACGTAAAAAAAAACAAGTTTGAAAAATACCGTGCAAGATAAAAAAGTTGCAACGACCGCCATTTTATTCTCTATGGTCTCTGCTAAAAAAAAAAAAACATTTATATAATGTTTGGGGGTTCTGTGTAAATTTCTAGCAAAAAAAATTATGATTTTTACATGCAGGAGAGAAATGTCAGAATTGGCCTGGTAGGCAAGAGGTTAATGATGGCTACTGGCAATGAAACAAGCCAAGCGTATTACTCTCATGTGCAAAAAGATAACGTATGGAAATTAGATATTGCCATTTTTTTTTTGTTAAGATAAAAATCAAATTGCATGGTGGATACATTATTCATGTGAACTGATCAGAACGCACAGATGACGCCTATCTAGTGGGTTTACGGGTAAAATAAAACGTTATTAATAACGGTTGGCAGCCCTGCATTTTCCTTTACCATTGTACAGTATGATGTGATCCTAGTACAGGGACTTCCTGAGCGAAATGCGATTCTCCGACAGCCCAGGTGTTATTTTACACCGCAGGGAGCTGCTAATTCACTATAGCTGCGATGTCACTAATCTGCAATCATAGATGATGACAACACACGTCATCAATTATTCCAGTGTAAGTCACAGAAATCATAATAGCACAGCATCAGTGTTACATGTGTAAAAGTAATCATTTGTAACATGCTTTATCCCAGGGAGCTGCTATTTGCTTCATCGTATGGAGAAAGCTGGGGATTTTACACAGGGGGAGATTCAGCCCACAATATATACGTGGGAGGGAGAAGTGGGGGCGAGAAATTAAAGAGCCTCAGACAGAGCTTTTCATTGAAAATGGAAATGCGGTGAGCGGTTTTATTGGAAAGAGGAACTCGGTTTCTTTACACTGAGCTGGCGATTATCCCATGACAGTCACAGGGAAATTCTCAGCACAATCAGTGCTTTCGCTTCATTGTAGGAATCACAAAATTTTCCAAAAAGTCATGTTAATGTACAACGGTGACCAAAGTGATATGTCATGTGACAAATGAGGATCTGGGAACAAAAAACCCTGCCCTGCCCAAATACACTCTACACACCAATCAATGATGACAGATACATTTGTTAGCGTTATGATGCATCTTTTTTTACTTTTTTTTTAACATTTAACTTTATTATAGTCTGCATGTGAAAGTCATTATTATCTTAATGCAAATAATGTAATATATGTTTTTTTTTTAATATATACTGTATGTTTGAAAGTGGAACTCCAGGCAGATATAAAAGGCACAAATATATGAAGCTAGATATTTGTTAGGAAGTAATTTGTTGTACAATATATGTTGTATATATATGTAAGAAGGCCAGTATGGTGGCCTGAATTTATGGGAGACTGTCCGTGTTCATCCGATCCCCCCATAGGGGGCTCAGTGGGGATCAACAGAGCGATCCCCGCTGAGCAAGCGGAGGTTCACAGGGTGGATCATTAGTGATCTGCCCCGTGTGAAAGGGAGCTAAAGCATACAATGACCATATTAAAGTGGATTTAAACCCACACTCATCCTTTCTAAACTACTGCCATAGTGCTGATCTATAAGAATATACAAGCCTCCTGCCTTAACTGTCAAATGTCTCCCCTCTGTCTGTTATAAGAACTGAAAAACTGCAGATTCTGTAGGTGGGTCTGTTGTCTGGAGCTCTGTGGGTGGAGTAATGATGTTAGTAGACTCCCCGCCCACCTCGACACTCCCCTTTTCAACATGCATTTTCTCCTGTGTATTCCTTAGGCCGCATACACACAATCGAACATGTCTGCTGAAACTGGTCCGCGTGTGTACGGCCTAGCGGACAGGTTTCCAGCGGACAACATTTTTAAAACATGCTTTAAAACTTGTCCGCTGGAAAGCTGTCCGTCGGACATGTCCGCTGGTTAGTACGCCTAACCAGCGGACCGAAATCCCCCGCATGCGTCGAATGGATTCGACGCATGCGTGGAAGCATTTTACTTCCTGGTTTGCGGACGTCGCGGCGGCAACGTCACCGCCACGTCACCGCGCTGTCTGTCCGCGGGGATTTTGGTTTGATGGTGTGTACACACCATCAGACCAAAAGATCCTCGGAGACATGTCCGATGAAAACGGTCCACGGACCGTTTTCATCGGACATGTCTCCTCGTGTGTACGCGGCCTTACACTAAATTCTGCTATGATCACTAACATCCAGTCAAAATCCAGAAAAGTAACCACATGACTTCAGAAAAGGAGTGGGGGTGGGAATTAAAAAATAATGCCTGTCTCCAGGCTAGTGAATGAGATATGTAAATAAACTGTCACTCACAGCAAGGGGGCGGAACGGACTAAGGTTTTTCTCTGTAAGTCTGTTTTATTTCACCGAACAATAAAAGAGGATTGCTCAGAGCTGGATTAACTCTGTGTGGCAAGACTGGGCACAGATGATAGGAAATCTTATACTCTACATTGTGAGATCAAAACAATAAATACAATTTTTCGGGTTTACATCCACTTTAATGGGAAAAAAGAGCAGAGTGAGCAGAGAGTTGATCTTATTAGTCTGCTGCTACTCTTTTACAGAGCTGTAAAACTGTGACATTGGTATCATTTACCTGGCTTTAACCTGTGTTTAACTGGTTGCCTACCAGTCGGCTCCCCTGCGCAAAAGCCCGTAGCTCTATGTCGGCTCTTTAAGTGGCCACTGCTGTCATGTCCTGTGTGTTGTGAGAGACACAAGACTCTGGTCTGGGGCAATGGATGTTTATTCTGTACAGGCTGTACACTACAACATGCATCTCAGGACAGTACATCTTATCTGCTTCCTACATGAGCACTCTCTAAGATGGCCACTGTACCCCTTGACCCTTGTCATCACTGCTGGGTGGAGCCAGCCTTAAAGTGCCAGTACATGTGGAACCCTTCAGGTATAACACCTTCCATCCATCCCTCAAAAAAAAACAAAAAAAAAAACACAATAAAACCATAACAGAAACAAAACATTAACTGATAACTGTCCAGTAACAGTCCTCCAAACACAGGAAAATTACAGGACTTCAAGCTTCCAGGGACAGTTGCGGTTAATATGTAATTGAATCACTTCCATCGGCCCCGTCGAAAGTCTCGTAACCGCTCTTGCAACTGCAACCGGTCAGGAGGGCGACAGTGTCGTTGAGGCCGGGCATCCAGCGATTCGGGACCGGAGGAAACAGGGCTGGCCGGAATGGGTACCGGCGGGGCCAAGAAGGGATCCCCCAACTTAGAGGGTAAACAGACCTCCGGACCGGAGCTGGAGGGCTCTGCTGGAGCTGAGTTCAAAAGTTCAGAGTCCCCACAATCATCAGTCTCTGTGCATCCTGATTCGCTGGGAGCAGAACCTTGAGACACTGGTGGTTCAGCCGGCATGAGGGATTCGGGCAGTTGAGAGCGAGGACGCATTTGGTCCGCATGACGTCTGCAAATGGAACCATCTTCCAGGCGGACCTTGTACATCTTGGGTCCCAAAGTCTCTGCAATGACAGCAGGAAGCCAACGGGTGTTGGAAGACCCATAAGATCGGGCCCATACCTTTTGTTGGGCTGTGAATCCGGGAAGCTCATGGTGTTTGACCATCTTGTCTTGGGACTGCAATACATGTTCCTGGACTGTTTGAGGGCGGAGCATATCCAAAACAGTCCATGGCTGCCGACCCAGAAGGAGTTCTGCTGGAGTTTTACCAGTGGTTGCATGTGGTGTGTTTCTGTAAGCAGAAAGGAAGGAGTCCAGCTGCTGGGGTGACAGAGACTGTTGTTTACTTGCAGCCACTGTAGCTTTGAAATAGCGTTTGAAAGTCTGCACAAACCTCTCTGCTTGACCATTTGTAGCTGGGTGGTAAGGTGCGGTCAACTTGTGCTTGATGTTGTGGGCAGTCAGGAAACGCTGAAACTCCTGACTGGTGAATTGTGCACCGTTGTCCGTGACGATCTCTCTGGGGTATCCAAACGTAGCAGCGAGATGTAACAGTATGGAAACCGTTGCCTTAGTCATTGGCTGAGTAACAGGAATGACCTCAGGCCACTTTGAATGGGCGTCCAATATGATCAAGAAGGTGTGTCCTCTGATCGGGCCTGCAAAGTCCAAGTGTAGGCGAAACCAAGGAACCGTGGGCCAAGTCCAGGGCTGGACGCACCCTCGAGGAGGGTCTCTTGCCGTTTGTGCACATCCAGCACAAGCATTCACATATGTTGCGATATCTGAGTCTAGGTTTGGCCACCACACATAGCCTCTGGCCTTTTGTTTCATACGAGTGCCCCCGGGATGACCGGTATGTAGCAAGTCCAGAATGTGTCTCCGGAGGGTCTGTGGAATGATCACTCTGTCTCCCCATAAAACACAGTTGCCAGCCACAGTTAATTCCATACGCCTACGGAAATAAGGTTCATACTCCTGTGTGACAGTTGCAGGCCAACCGGACCGTACCCAGGAGAGTATTGTTTTCAGAAAGGTATCCTTGGTTGTATGGGCTGCTATCTCTCCAGAAGACAAGAAGGACAGGCTGGTGTAACGACAACTCTTGACTGGTGGAGAAGAGTCCATGGACCTCCCTGTCAGTCGGGACATTGCGTCCGCATTAGCATTGGCATCATGACCACGATACTGAATTTTGTAGCTGTATGCCCCCAAGAATAGGGCATAGCGTTGGAGGTGGGCCGCAGTAGTCTGGGAGATGCCTTTGTCAGGGCTAAAGATCTGAAGGAGTGGTTTATGGTCCGTCAGTATGGTGAATTCCCTACCATACAGGTAAAGATGAAACTTCTTAATTGCCCATATCAGCGCAAGAGCCTCTTTGTCAATGTGTGAGTAATTGCTTTCTGCTTTTGTCAAAGACCTGGAGGCAAATGCCACTGGTTTTTCTGACCCGTCTGGTAAGATGTGGGATAGTACCGCCCCCAGACCATAGGGTGAGGCATCACAAGCCAAGGTGAGAGGCTTCTGGAGGTCATAGTGCACCAGCATGCGTGACGCCAACAGCTTCCGCTTAGAAACTTCAAAAGCACGCTGGCATGCAGCCGACCAGTCCCATCTGGAGTGTTTCTCCAAAAGCTTGTTCAACGGAAACAAGGTGTGTGCCAGATCTGGCAGGAATTTGTGGTAATAGTTCAGCAAGCCAAGGTATGATCGCAGCTGCTGGACGTTGGTTGGGGCTGGAGCTTTGACTAAAGCATCAACCTTGGCTTCTGTGGTGTGTATACCTTCTGCATCCACAAGGTGGCCACAAAACTCCAATTTAGGCACCATGAATTGGCATTTTGCTAAGTTCACTTTCAGACCCTGTTCTTGGAGTCTCGCCAACACAAGCTCCACATTCTGCTTGTGTTCCTGGTCAGTCCGTCCCGTGATGAGCATGTCATCTAGCAGGCACTGCGTAAAAGGAATGTCCGCCAAAATCTCGTCCATTTTTCGTTGCCAAATGGCTGGGGC
Organism: Rana kukunoris; assembly: GCA_029574335.1. NCBI lineage: Eukaryota > Metazoa > Chordata > Amphibia > Anura > Ranidae > Rana > Rana kukunoris. Next base: position 142,245,782 of record CM056056.1, read on the forward strand.
AGAGGCTACCCCAAAACACCATCCGATTATATTCATACAGTCCCTTGTGGGTGTTGATGGTCAGAAACTTGCGGGAAGAAGGATGGACCTCAAACTGTAAATATGCTTGTTTGAGATCAAGCTTGGTGAACTTTTGACCCCCTGCAAGAGAGGCAAAAAATGTCATCTACTCTGGGTAGGGGATACTGGTCTATTTCCAGTTGAGAGGTTCAGTGCCATGCGGAAATCGCCACAAATGCGCAAGTCCCCATTCGCTTTCTTTACCGGTACAACTGGTGATGCCCACTCGCTGTGCTCTACCTTTGAGATGACACCTTGTTCCTCCAGCCGACTTAGTTCTGCTTCCTCACCTGCTCGGAGTGCGAAAGGTACTGATCCGAGCTTTGAAGAACTTAGGCTGAGCGTTGGGTTTCAGCTTGAGTCTCACACAGTCATGTTTTATTTTTCCCAACTGGTCATCAAAAACCTTTGGGAACCGCTGCTTCAGGGACACCACCCATCCCTCATTATCTCCTAATGGCATGGTAACGGTGTTACAGGGACTTATGGCGATGTCTGGCATACCAAAGTGAGCAATCCAGTCTCTCCCAAAGAGAGGGGGTCCCCCATTTTTCAGGATATATAATGGCAGTCTCTTTGTCTGACCCTTGTACAATACCTTTACTTTTGCGTAACCCAGTGGGTGGGAGTATCTGCTTTGAGTATGTCTGCAGTTTGATTGGTGTTGGGCGGACAGTTCTCGGGTCTGAAGTTGTCTCCATTGTTTCTGGGTGATAACTGAAACTGCTGCTCCTGTGTCTACATCCATCTTGAGTTTCTTTCCCTCAATGGTTACATCTACAGTCATTGCGGAGGGTGCTGCATGCATATGATGTATGTCTAACCTATGGAGCACTTCTTCATCCTCTGACTCAGATGATGATGTATATCTTACCACCATATATGTCTTTGTCTTGGGGTTCAGAGGTTGTTTATCTCGCACCTTCTTGCTACGGCAAACTCGTTTCAGATGGCCGGTCCTACCGCAATTATGACAGTTCTGATCCTTAAACCGGCAGACTTTGTGATCATGGTCTGTATTCCCACAACGGTAACAAGCTGACTCCCGGCTTGGTGGGGGTCGGTATTTCCAGTTTGCGGCAGTTGGCTTGACTGCTGTTCTGAAAACTTCCTGCTTCACCTCTTCCCTTCTGCTCTGGGGGTTCAATTGCTCTGCATCTTTCACAGCCATTTCCATCACTGAAGCTATCTCAATTGCCTTTGTAAGGGTAAGGTCTTTCTCTGTTAACAGTCTCTTTTGTATTGACTCACAATTCAGTCCCAAAACAAACTTATCTCTCAGTGCAGTAGGTAGGTAGTCCCCAAAAGAACAGGTAGAGGCTAGTCTGCGAAGGGCGAGCACATAAGCTTTAATCTCTTCACCTGTCTGCTGCTGCCTCTGATAGAAGAGTGTCATACGTTTTGGACCCGACCACTGTAAAAAAAAACTGCCACTTGCCTGTTATCTGTGATGTCATTTGCATTAAAATACTGTTCCAGCCTCTCAACCCAGGAACTCCAGGAAGTCTGTTCTCCATCAAACTCACTTAATGTCCCGATTAATGACATTTTCCTGCTGGGATCTGTGACTGCTTTTATCCAGGTGACAATCCACAATGTCTTTGTCTCTCTCTATCTCTCAGACTGATAGACACTTTGTAAATCCCACCCTCGTAGCCACTGTCATGTCCTGTGTGTTGTGAGAGACACAAGACTCTGGTCTGGAGCAATGGATGTTTATTCTGTACAGGCTGTACACTGCAACATGCATCTCAGGACAGTACATCTTATCTGCTTCCTACATGAGCACTCTCTAAGATGGCCACTATACCCCTTGACCCTTGTCATCACTGCTGGGTGGAGCCAGCCTTAAAGTGCCAGTACATGTGGAACCCTTTAGATATAACAACTGCTCGCCCCCGAGTCCCGTGCGCGTGCCCGGCGGGCGCGATTGCCGCCGGGCACTTGCGATTGCTCGGTACAGAACAAGGACCGGGAGCTGTGTGTGTAAACACACAGCTCCCGGTCCTGTCAGGGGGAAATGCTGATCTTCTATTCATACAATGTATGAACGGAAGATCAGTGATTTCCCCTAGTGAGTCCACCCCCCCATACAGTTAGAAAACATACTTACCCCTTCCCCGCCCCCTAGTGTTAACCCCTTCACTGCCATTGGCATTTTTATAGTAATCCAATGCATTTTTATAGCACTGATCGCTAAAAAAATGCCAATGGTCCCAAAAATGTGTCAAAAGTGTCCGCCATAATGTTGCAGTACTGAAAAAAAATCGCTGATCGCCGCCATTACTAGTAAAAAATATATATTATTAAAAATGCCATAAAAGTACCCCCTATTTTGTAAACGCTATAACTTTTGCGCAAACCAATCAATTAACACTTATTGCGATTTTTTTTTTACAAAAAATACGTAGAAGAATACGTATCGGCCTAAACTGAGGAAAAAAAAAATATTTTTATATATTTTTGGGGCATATTTATTATAGCAAAAAGTAAAAAATATTGAATTTTTTTCAAAATAGTCGCTCTATTTTTGTTTATAGCACAAAAAATAAAAAACGCAGAGGTGATCAAATGGCACTAAAAGAAAGCTCTATTTGTGGGAAAAAAAGGACGCCAATTTTGTTTGGGAGCCACGTCGCACGACCGCGCAATTGTCAGTTAAAGCGACGCAGTGCCGAATCGCAAAAAGTGCTCTGGTCATTGAGCAGCAATATGGTCCGGGGCTAAAGTGGTTAATGGCAGGGCTGTACAAATCTTAAAATTGGATAGATAAAAAAAAGCATCTAATTTTTTTTTTTTTTTTTTTTTTAAGTGAGTCAATCAGGTTACATATTTTATTCTTTGGGGGAAAGAAACAAAGAATCTGATAGTTCTCTATAGAAAACATTGTAACATTTTCTTTTCTTCTGTGTATTAGAAAAATCTTTGTACCTGGGTCATTCAGCAAGGATAATAATTTCACTTGTTTTCAGATAGTGGGATAGTGGATAGTGGGAATTTACAAATCATTATATGTAATAAATATAGTAACAGAAATATAGTACACAAAGTTTACATCAAAAGTTACTTTAAATGACACTTTAGCGTACTAAGTAAATAGCCCTCAATGGCCATTTTATCAAGTACACCTATCTAGAAATGGCTTCCCTATTGCTCCAGGATAGCCTGACTTAGTCACAGGGTTCAATACTTGTTTATTTGTTATTCTTATTTTTTTTCCTGTTTATGAATGTTAATATGTATTTCTGTGCATTTTATATATGCATTGCTTTTATTACTGAATATTGAGTATGCAAAGTGAGGAAGAAACATTCAGAAAAACAACTTAATATGGAGATGTGATTTGTGTGGAGATGCTATACAATTGCAGAAAATAGCATAACGCATGAGTTTTGTGCATTTAACTATCGTTTCATTGCCTTTTATGCCTAAAAGCCTTAAAATACAGCATGTCCTATATTTCAAAATCCCTTAGAAGAGGAACTTTACCCGGGCATGGGAACATTAAAAGTCAGCAGCTACAAGTAGTGAAGCTGCTGACTTTTAAGAAACACATACTTACCAGCCTACGAAGTCCAGCACTATCTACCACCCAGCCGATTGTTCTCAGGGTTCTCATCTTCAGCACTGCCATCTTAGCTTTGGAAGTTGGATTTTATCTCATGATTACTCAAAACTGGCCCCTACTGCACATGTGCAACAGCAGGCTGCTGTGAGACTGGTACTGTAGCCTCTCGGGATGTGTGACGTTACCCCAGGAGGCTCAGGGGAGAAGGGGGCAGGCTAAGTTAATGTTATCTTGGTCCACCTTCACCCAAAAAAATACTGTGGTTTTGTTACAGACTGGGGAGGAAGAATATGAGGAATACTTTTATTTTCAGGTGAAGGTCTGCTTTAAAGTAGTATTAGACTTAACATTTTTTAAAACATTGACAGGCGGTGTTCTTATAACAGAAGAGACCCTAATGGTCTACTCCAAGGTTTGACAAATTTGCTTGGAATCTAGGAGCCAGCTAAAAAAGTTAGGAGCCAAAAACGCACCCTGTCCTGTCAAGCTCTCGTGCAGAAGCGAACGCATACGTGAGTAGCGCCCACATATGTAAATGGTATTCAAACCCCACATGTGAGGTATCGCCGCGATTGGTAGAGCAAGAGCAATAATTCTAGCCCTAGACCTCCTCTGTAACTCAAAGCATGCAACCTGTAGAATTTCGTGCCCCGCGCCGGCCGGTAATTGAGGCCGCGGCTTTGTGGCCTTCTGCAGCCCTAAGCTTCCCCAGGCGCCAGGTCACAATTTCTTGTCGCAATTGCGACCTGGTGCCCGGATTTTGTCAAAACCTGGTCTACGCTATCAAAAATGCATTCCCCTGCCTGTCAACTGTAATGTACACACAGCTACGCTTGCACAGTTCAGTGTAAATTGCAGCACCTTTTCTCTGCCACAGTGATGTGACTCCTGTGCGCATTCGCAGGAATGACGTCACAGCAGCCTGGCCATTGAAGAGTCTGAACACATGGAACCCAGAAGGAAGCACGGCCAAAAATGAATGTACATGGGCCCCCGAGAATTGGTGACAGCCGCAGTACTGTAGGTAAAAAGTGGTGGCCGCTCCATTAGGGGTGCTGCCCCCCTAATCAATGCGTCTGGCCCCTAAGCTACATGCAGGATCCCGGACGCATGGATTTTAATGTTTTTTTTAAAGCACGTGATGATTAGAGCCTGAGGCTCTTATTATCTTAAAAAGATTGGGCTTGGAGCGTAGAGCACTGCACCCTGAGCCAACCCAGTTATGTGACAATAGTAAATTAATTGTCTTCCTGCTTCTCCTCCTGGCAAATCAGGAAGCAGGTCTTAAGACCTGAGTGGCTGGAATGAGAAGCAACCGTACTGGCTGCCGGGGAGGAGGAGACGCAGGGGGAAACTGCCCGCGACCTAGATGGTATGGGCGGAAACACCTCACCACCACGACACCTCCCCTCCTGAGTCACAGTGACAGTCTCTCTCCATGCTAGGTGGTCCCTTCAGTCCTCTCCAGTCCAAACAACAATGACATTCCCGCTCCCGACTTGCCTTACACCATGACATCACACAACACGCTCAGGCACTGCCTCTGCTAGACCCATCCCCCGCCTCCACTGCCCCAACACGCTGTAGCAGCCACTCGGATGGTCTCGGCCGGCTCCGGATCAGAATTGTGCATGCTCACTTCCGAGCTGAGAGTGAGCCATATTTTTAACGGGTAACCTTTTCCTGTCACTGGTATTTACTGGCCGGAGAAAAGTGTCTGCCAGTAAAAATACTGACAGTTGGCAACACTATTGCTAGCACACAAATATGAACTAGCTACATTGCAATGAATGGGATTTCTACTTGAATTTTGACCCATTCTGACTCAATAGCATCTTGCCGTCTTTGTAGATTTGTTGACCACACATTTGTGGCGCAATTTGTAAGCGTGACATGTTGAGTATCATTTTACTCGGCGTAACATTATCTTTCACAATAAATAAAAAAATTGGCCCAAATTGTTTGTGTCTTATTTTTTAATTCAAAAAAGTGTTTTTTTTTTTCAAAAAAAGTGCGCTTGTAGGACCGCTGCACAAATATGTGTGACAAAAAGTATTGCAATAATCGCCATTTTATTCTGTAGGGTGTTAGAAAAAAAATATATATAATGTTTGGGGGTTTTAAGTAATTTTCTAGCAAAAAAAACTGTTTTAGTCTTGTAAACACCAAATCTGAAAAACACCCACGGTACTGAAGTGGTTAAAAAGCATAATCTATGAAAATCCTGGTAGGTCGTCAGACTCTGAAATTTGACTACCACCATTCCTGGCACCAACAATCCTTATTTAGTATATCACACTTAGATCATTCCCATTCTAATAATGTTCTAAAAACAAGTGAAACTCTTGACATCGATTGCAGGTCCTATGGACTGAAATGCAACCACGTGATTCATTGTTCGGCTATTTGTGTTAACAAGCATGTGTATCCAATAAAGTGGCCACTGGGTGTCTGCCCATATTTAAATACACCATAGCTTCGCTTTAAAGTGAAACTGTGAGTATATAAATTGTATAGTTGTCATTTCTGACTGGATATATGTCCAAGGCCATCGTTTTATCCTGGCTTTAACACCTACTACATTACCATCCTGAAATAAGTATGCAGGATGGGGGTTTAGACCTCTGGACTTCATTTGGTTCATGCCTGTTCCATGCCGGCGACTTACTAGCTAGTAAATCCAGAATCAAGATGACTGAAACAGAGCTTGTATCATTAAAAAATGTTTACAAAAAATGTGAGGGGGGTACTGTATATGAGGAAATTACAGAAAAAGAGTGTCACACTTATTTTTCCAGACCAAAAATAGTTTATTGGTCTTCAAATTTAAAAAAAATAAGGACAGCAATTGCATCCGAGATATAGAGCTTATTTCAGTTGCTAATTTAGCATCTAAATTATAGATTGGCGCCCGAAGCAGGCTATACACCTAATGCCTAGTACACACGATCGGTTTTCCCGACAGTCAAAAGACCGAGGGGAAAACTGAGAAATGGCTCGGTCCCTTTTCCGCTGTACACACGGCTAATTTTCCAGACAGGAAAACTGCCAGGAGAAATTTGTTTGGGAAAACCGGCTGTGTGTATGCTCCCTCGCAGGAAAACTGTGGGGAAAAAACTGCCGCAATTCGCGGCGAGAAAAATGAGCTAATGAGCATACACACGGCCTGTTTTCCCGGCCAAAGACTCAGATTCCAGTTACAAAATAATAATCCTTTATCCAGTTCAGTAAAGGTTTTCAAGCCCAAAGAGAGGGTGTCCTCCAAAAGTCTCGAAACACATTGGCTGTGTTTTTTGGACTTACTGGTTCTTTGCATTTACTACCCATATAGAATGATGAAGCTGATAGCCTCTGCGGATATTATTGTGCATCTGTTGTAACGTACGCTTTGTAATATGGTTGGCTTTCACCGCTAAGCAGATACACCTCTAGGTAGGCATCCCCTTTCACTTATTCTCCATACTGTAATTCTGGTCATTACTATTGTGTTACTGTAAGGCTTTCATCTAGCTGTGGTTATGTTAATATACATTATTTTATTTTTAGAGTACATATCTAGACACAACCTTGATAATATTAGTGGCCTCCCATGCTGTGTCCTTTCCTTTTATATGTTGACAGCGTCGGGCGGCACTCACCTGGTAGACTATATAGTGATGGTGATTTCTGCCATTGCAGCATGTTTACCTGACTACATGTATGTACGTAAAATACGAGCGGGATCTACTGCATGCTGGCATTTGTCTAACACTAATGGAATGGTCCTACATTTTTTATGGCATTGATTGATACATTTTTTTTTCCAACTTAGATTATAATCTCTTTTGGTCTCATTTAAGAAGCAGAACTTGATCCTGGGGAATGTATTGAGTTAAGGACCAGTCCCATCTCCAGTGGATGTTCTATATGTGATTTCCTAAACATCTAGTATGTTTTTTTATGAATACTGTGCTACTTATATACATATTTGAGGTTAAATTCTGTGAGTGTGACATATCTCCCGGATTAGTTCTAGTCATCCGATGCTGTGTAATATGTTTTCCATGCTGTATTTTTAATCGTAAATCATTATGTTCCGTACATTAATAAATGTATCTGTTTTTATAATTCTGAGTGGGTGCCTTAAAATTCCACTGGGTTGATTTTTGTTGGTTTTGTCCTCAATATTTCCCTAAATAGGATGTGGCATCTTTATACTGTCAGCCCTCAAATTAATATGCAATATTGTTTTTGAACTAAAAAAGAGAGTGGTGCTCTTATTCTGATGACCTCAAGGGCCTAACCATGGTGTGCCTCAAGGGCCCCTGTGTTCTAGAGAGCTGCCTACCAAAAAAACATTTTATACTTAACCACTTAAGACCCGGACCAAAATGCAGGTAAAGGACCTTGCCCCTTTTTGCGATTCGGCACTGCGTCGTTTTAACTGACAATTGCGCGGTCGTGCGACGTGGCTCCCAAAAATAGAGCGACAATTTAAAAAAAAATGCAATATTTTTTACTTTTTGCTATAATAAATATCCCCCAAAAATATATAAAAAAACATATTTTTTCCTCAGTTTAGGCCGATACGTATTCTTCTACGTATTTTTGGTAAAAAAAAATCGCAATAAGCGTTTATCGGTTGGTTTTCGCAAAATTTATAGCGTTTACAAAATAAGGGATAGTTTTATTGCATTTTTATTAATTATTTTTTTTTTACTACTAATAGCGACAATCAGCGATTTTTTTCGTGACTGCGACAATATGGCGGACACTTCGGACAATTTTGACACATTTTTGGGACAATTGTCATTTTGACAGCAAAAAATGCATTTAAATTGCATTGTTTACTGTGGAAATGACAGTTGCAGTTTGGGAGTTAACCACAGGTGGCGCTGTAGGGGATGTGTGACCTAATGTGTGTGTTTACAACTGTAGGGGGGTGTGGCTGTAGGTGTGATGTCATCGATCGCGTCCCCCTATTACAGGGATGACGCGATCGATGCTACGGCCACAGAGAAGCACGGGGAAGCCGTGTGTACACACGGCTCTCCCCATTCTTCCGCTCCAGGGACGGATCGCCACACTCCAGCGGCGATCGGGTCCGCGATTCCCGCAGTCCCAGTCCTGGAGCTTCGGACCGGGTCGCGGGCGCGTGCCCGCGGGCGCGCGCCCGCGACCCACGGCTGGGTACTAAAATCAACGTATATATACGTTGATGTGCCCAGCCGTGCCATTCTGCCGACGTAAATGTGCAGTAGGCGGTCCTTAAGTACATCTATCCCAAACAACCAAACCTTTTCTGTCTAATAAAACAGGGGATAATGCAGAGAAAATGTAAAAAACTGCCTTAAAATTCCTTGGCCAGTTTCCCTACACAGAAAAAAATAGCAGGGTTTGGTAAAATTATGGAAACAAGTATGGTAAAACAAAATCGTTACCCAATATAGTGTTGGATCACCATTGGCATCGAAGAAGACCTAAATTCTCCTGGGAATAGAGGAATATAAATCTTGGATGATGGATAAGGAATAACACTCTTCATACAAAAATCCAGGTCACAATCCTGCACAATATCCTTTTATCTCTTTTGGTCAGTTGACCATGTGAACCTCACTTATGCTTATCAGATGACGTTTTCCTCGAAACTATATACAGGCGGTCCCCTAGTTACAAACATCCGACTTACAAACAACTCCTACTTACAAACGAAGGGAAACAACAGGAAGTGAGAGGAAATTTACCCCAGGGAAGGGAAATTCTCTCCTGTAATGCCGCGTACACACGGTCGGAATTTCCGATGGAAAAAGTCAGATGGAACTTTTCATCGGATATTCCGACCATGTTTATGCCCCACCAAATTTTTTCAGTTGGAAATTCCGACAGACTTAGAAAGAGAACATCTGGAATTCCGTTTGTTTGTGTGGAATTCCAATGGAGAAAAAATATGTATGCTCATGGAAGCATTGAACTTCATTATTCTAGGCTCGTCGTATTGTTGTACGTCACCGCGTTTTCGGCGGTCGGAATTTGGTGTGTCCGTGTGTATGCAAGACAGCTTGAGCGGAATTCAATCAGAAAAACCTGTCAAAGTTTTTTTCCGATGGGAAATACAATCGTGTATACGGGGCATTAGGCCTCGTACACACAACCGAAAATCTCGTCGTAAAAGAAACATTGTTTTCCTCAACGAGTTTCTTGTCAGGCTTGTCAAGAATCTTGTCAAAAGAGATAGGGATAGTGGCGCAAAAAAATCAATGTTACATTGCAGCTAAAAAAGTCCGCTGTTTATAAGTCCTTCATGAGACAAGGTTTTAAAAAGTGTATATATATATATATATATATATATATAGGGATATATATGACCTGGAGATGAGGGGAAAAGACGTGGGGAGGATGCTGTTCTATATAAAGCTGTTGGTCCCAGTAGCTGTTCTGAGGCAAGCCTTCCAAGGTGGGGGAGACAAGAGCCAAGACGCCACCGGGTTAAACTACAAATTGCTTTAATTGATTATACATTGATTACAATTAAAGCAATTTGTCGTTTAACCCGGTGGCGCCCTCTTCTCTTTCTTTCTGAGAATCTTATCTAGCTTTCTTTGTGTACACACTGTCAAGACAAAATCTCGTCGTTCTCAAACGCAATGACGTATAACACGTACAACGGCACTATAAAGGGGAAGTTCGATTCCACTGGCACAACCCTTGGGGCTGATTTTGCTAATCTCATGTTACTGCGTGTTAAGTAAAAGTTTGGTAAGAGACGATTCGCGCTTTTCAGTCTGTTACAGCGTGACGAATGTGCTATCTCCATTACGAATGCTACTTTTACCGAAGGTGCGCTCCCGTCTCATAATTTATTCTGAGCATGCATGGGTTTCTAAGCATACACACGTCGTTGTAGACCGGCCCGACAAGAAACACAACGAGGAAATTGAGACTCCGGACTAGAAAAAATAGAACTTGTTCTCTTTTTATCTCGTCGAGAACCACGACAGTTTCCTCGACTAAACACATACACACGACCGTTTTCCTCGGCAAAAAAGCTCTGCCACCAAGTTTCTTGATGGATTTTGTCGAGGAAAACGGTCGTGTGTACGAGGCCTTAGAGTTAATATGGGAAAATGGGGTCTACACTGATGCTTTATCACCAATTCTTGTTTCCACAACAACCCAACATTTTTCAAATCCAATTATCATTGGGACAGTAAGTGAGGTGAAATCTTCAAAACAGGGGTACAGAAAGCAAAACAAATGTTATAGGGGTGATAACCCTTCCCTTTGCTATCCAAAAAAGCTTAAAACATTTTTGTAGGCTGGAGTTACACTTAACATTTTTACATGTTTCGACTTACAAACAGATTCAACTTAAGAACAAAACTACAGTCCCTGTCCTGTTTGTAATCCGGGACTGCCTGTATGCCGTCATAACCTTTGATACTGTACCTGGTGACAACACAAACAAATTGGCAACTTCAGTCATAGAGGCACCAGCTAAGCGAGAACCAACAATTTGCCCTCTTTGAAACTCAGTAAGCTCTGACCACGTATTACTAGCAGGCGCATGCAGTGAATGACGAAAGTGAGGCGTCCCACCTGTTAGCTAGGTGTATCATCACAGTGGAAGCAAAAGAATGTTACACCATGTCTGCTTTCACCGAGAAACATGTCGCGACTTTCACACCTGCAAATCATGCAGTGTTTCCATATTTTTGTCCAATCCTTGTTGATTATGGTAGGTTTGAGGTGCTATGAATTTGGAAAAATGTTTTGAAAAAATAATGGTAGAAAATCTTTCTAATCATTTGACATCTGTCCTTGTACTTTTACTAGTAAAATGAATATGCCTTCTGCAGTCCTTTCCGACACTCCCGACCCTCTTAATTACAGTATCATAAATAAACAAAAGACCTCGGACTTGGTTCCATCATGCCTGGATCAAGCACCATCCTGTTCTCCATGGCAGCAAAGATGACTCCCTTTTCATCCTGACACACAAAAGATTACAGCTCTCATAGTAAACAAAAGCTTGCCTATTGAGATGTTGCCTAGCAGGCCAGTATTGTGGGGGCAATCAGTGAATGTCTGAAAGTGAAGGGGAGGTTATCTTTCCTGCTGATGCCTAAAGAGCACTGGTATGAGGAGAGGTAGAGGGGCATCTCTGGGGATGGGTTTAACCACTTCCTTACTGGGCATGTAAACCCCCTTCCTGACCAGGTGAAATTTCAGCTTGCGGCACTGCGTCGCTTTAACTGACAATTGCGCGGTCGTGCGATATGGCTCCCAAACAAAATTGGCGTCCTTTTTTCCCCACAAATAGAGCTTTCTTTTGGTGGTATTTGGTCACCTCTGCGATTTTTATTTTTTTGCGCTATAAACAAAAAAGCACGACAATTTTGAAAAAAAAATACAATATTTTTTACTTGTTGCTATAAAAAATAGCCCAATTTTAAAAAAAAAATCAGTTTAGGGCGATACGTATTCTTCTACATATTTTTGGTTAAAAAAAAAAAAAAATCGCAATAAGCGACTGGTTTGCGCAAAAGTTATAGCGCCTACAAAATAAGGGACAGAATTGTTATTTTTTATTATTTATTTTTTTACTAGTAATGGCGGCGATCTGCGATTTTTATTGCGACTGCGACATCATGGCGGACACATCGGACACTTTTGACACATTTTTGGCACCATTCACATTTATACTGCAATCAGTGCTATAAATATGCACTAATTACTGTATAAATGTGACTGGCAGGGAAGGTGTTAACACTAGGGGGTGAGGAAAGGGTTAATGTGTTTCCTGCATTGTGTTCTAACTGTGGGGGGAGGGGGGTGACCGATCTGTGTCCCTATGTACTAGGAACACAGATCGGTATGCTCTCTCTATGACAGGACGCTGTCATTGTGAGAGCCGGCAATGAGAGATGATCTCATATGTTTACATATGAGATCATCTCTCATTCACTGCACAGATCGCATCGCAAACGGCCACTCTGATTGGCCGTTCGCAGCGATCTGTGATTGGCTGTGTCCAAGGGACACGGCCAGTACACAAGTTCCCCGCTGCGCGCTCTGGAGCGCACGCTGGGAACGAGGAAAGGAGTCCAGAAATCCCTCAAAAACTGTTTTTTTCAGAAGGAAGTCAGCAATAAAAGCTGATATATTTTTCTCATGGCAGGTTTTTCTCAAGATCCATATTCAGCACTATTTATTTTTTATTTTAGGTACTTATATAGTGTCGTCAATTTACACATAGAGAATATTGTACATTCACATTGGTCCCTGCCCACAAGGAGCCTAACTCACATTCATACATATTTCATACGATAATTTCATACAATTTGGACAGGAGCTAATTAACCTTCCAGCATGTCTCTGGGAGTGGGGGAGGAAACCCAAACGGGCACAGGGAGAGCATGCAAACTCCTTACAGGTAGTGCCGTGGTTGGGATTCAAACCAACAAATGACCTTAGACAAATATGCAGCACTACCAGAATAAAGCAGAAAAGGGCTAAAAGGGATACTGAATGTGTTGCTTGATGCTGGTAAAGGCTTTGTAATGGCTTTTTGAATGTGAAATTCGTCAGACTTATGCCCTGTACACACGATCGGTTCATCCGATGAAAACAGACTAATGGATTTTTTCATCAGATATCCGATGAAGCTGACTTTCATCAGTCGTACCTACACACCATCAGTTAAAAAAAAAACAATTGTGTCAGAACACGGTGACATAAAACACAACGACCTACTGAGAAAAATGAAGTTCAATGCTTCCAATCATGCGTCGACTTGATTCTGAGCATGCGTGGATTTTTAACCGATGGACGTGCCCACAGGCGATCGTTTTTTTCTATCGTTTTTTTAACTATCAGATAATTTTAAAACAAGTTCTACGTTTTTTCACCGATGGATAAAAAACCGATGGGGCCCACACACGATCGGTTCGTCTGATGAAAACGGTCCATCAGACCGTTTTCATCAGACGAACCGATCGTGTGTATGCAGCATAACATTTACAATAGAGATGTTGAAGAACTATTCTAAATTCTCTATGCCTAATCTCCTAGTGCTGCTATAGCAACCAGAAACCAGCATGGCGCACCCAGCACTAGAGTAACCGGTAGCGTTTTTAGACTATAACAAAAAATTATTATTTTTATGTAACCAAGGGTATTATAAATTACATGTGTTCTCTGGGAACTCACATATACCATTGCCTGGTCATAAGTATTTAGGCAAATCATGGTTTTTAAATGCTTTATGGTACCATGAAGTTTTTAACTTCTTATGACACTTGGACAGTTTCTATGGAAACAGTATTTTTACAGGCCACATGCTTTTTTTATCACCGGTCTAACGCTGGCACTTCCTAACCAAAAACAGGCTATTTTTTACCTCTCTCAGCCGCTGTGCAATTACATCCTGAAAATGACCCAGCAGGGAGTTGATTCTTTGTATTTGCTCAGTGGAAATGCATTTCTGCTGTTTATGAGCTAGAAAAGCACAGGTCATTGGCATTTACAAGTAAAGTGTGATTGGCCACATACAAAGCAATCAGTTTTGTTTTGACTCATGAATGTAGTTCTTAATATTAAAAAATACAAAACTATAAAAAATGTTGAAGATGACCATTAATGACAATCTTTCTTCTAGAAAAAAAGGCTTTGACCTGCACTTGTTTGCTAATTACACAGAATTTTGATAAATCTGGGAGTATCCAGATTAATGTTTAATATTAAAAACACCCTTCTTTGAGAGGAACATGGAGGCTGCCATTGTGGACTTCCCATTTCACAGTCTAATGGAGGTACAGAATGGACATACAGAGCTCATTGTCACTCCAACTGGCCAATTTTTGCATAGTGCTTCAGGTACTGGGCCTTCCAGTTTGCTGTAGAAGAATGGAGTCAAGACTCAGGTACCTAGTAGTTTACTAAGGATATTATGGCTATAAGTACACTTTGGGTCTGATTTGCAAGAACCTTGAGACAAATTAAGTGATCATTCAAACTTTTAATAAGAGAAAGGAGAACATTGATTTCCATGCACATAATGGGATGTTTCACCACTTTACTAAACAAGACCCTTGACGACCCTTTATTACATTAACTCCATAATTAGCTGCATGGAAGTGTTGTATGGAAAATAATGAGGAATTGCATAATTAGCTAAAAGGCTGAACCTTCCAACCCTCCTCCAACAGGATTTTGTTTTGATCCCAAACACCCCATCAAAACCAATTTAAATGGTAATGAAATAAAAAAAATCATAATAGCTTTGGATTGATGTGTGAATGGCCAACATTATATAAATGATTTGTTGACTGACCTTACAACAAAGTGACTCCTTGTTCCAAGCCACCTCCTATTGTCACAGGAGTGTGCGAACCAGCACCCCAAGACAAGCCGTTGTGGACACAAAGTAACAGCATACTGATCAATCTCAAGTCCCATACAGAGTCCACAATTCTTTCAGTTACATGCCCATCAGTGACAACCACACCCTTTTTAGACTCCTTCCACCCTATTAATAAAGTGTCCAATGGTTATTGATTTTTGAAGATGGGGAAACTCAGTTTTGCCTACTTTTATTATGAATCATTGACGCTCATTCTCTCCAGGAGCCCCTCATTGAGCTGATTACTCATCTACCCTCTTCCCATAGCTCTATATATTCCTAGTCAGTAGTTATCCAGACTCACAGGGCAGTCAACAGTGAGGCAGTTCTAATCCCTAAATGGGCCCTACAAACATACTTTACTTGTTTAGTAAATCAGCCACAAGGTCTCCTCTTTCCATCACAGGTGTCAAACACAAGGCTCGAGGGCCGAATCCAGCCCTCTAGGCCATTTCATGTGGCCCTCGCACCTCTTCTGTGGCTGCCGGAGAACTCCAGCCCTCCTCTGGTCTTCCTCCAGAACCTTACTTTCTGCTTTCAAGCAATGCACCCAGCTTCTTCCCAGCAGCAGCATAAGGAAAGGGGGGTGCACTGTGAGGTAAGGGAGAGTGGGGGACTCAACTTCTGATGGTGGGGTGGCTCTTGGCATCTAATGTAAGGGGTGGGGATGTGCTGGACATCTAATCTTGCAGATACAACCGGCCCTTTTGAGGGAAATCATAATGCTGATGTGGCCCACGATGAAATTGAGTTTGACACCCTTGATCCATATGAAGTGATAAGTCATCTTTTTACATTACAGGGGTTCTAATGTCCTAAAACTTCATTTACTCCTCTGATCTACCTACTAGATTTATTGCCATTCTTGGACAGCCGAGAAGAGGAATTCTTTCCAATTCATTGACTTTGATTGGTATCCTGGTGATAAACATCATGGCAAGCAATGCACCTTCACTTCAGTATCACTAAGGCCTGTCACTGTCCTTACAGGAGAGTTCTCTCAGACTATATGTTTATGTGTTATATAAGGGTTATGTGTTATAATCGCAATGTAAAATATGCAGAGGAGAGGTATGATGCACTAAAATATAAAGAGAAAATAAATATGGGCAGCACTGTCTGCCAATAGCAATCACAAATAATCAAACAACTACAGTAAATGTCAACTTCCAATGCACTGCTATAGACTTCTAATGGTGTATATAAAAATATACAGTTGCAAAATGTACAATATATGTGATGTTACTGAACTAATACAAACTTATTAAAAAAGCAAAAAAGAAAGTGAGTATAACTTCATCTCATTCACTAAGCTCTGGCGAAAAATTCTCTTGCAAAGTGAAGTCTATTTGTCATTAGAAAAATCAACCCCATTGTGTCCATCAGAGAGGCACGAGGCACTGGCTGTGTGGTCTCCAGGACTGATGAGAATAACGACAGTAATAAAAATACTTTTTAGCAGAGCCAGGAAAGGGTTATACCTCTGTCAGCATTTTATCACTAACAATTGAAATAGTCCACCTTGTGTAAAATTATTTAATGTACATAGAAGATATATAAAAGTACTGCAAAGGCCTTCCCATAGAGAACAAACACTGGGGTCGATTTACTAATACTGGAGAGTGCAAAATCTGGAGCTCAGAATTGAAACCAATCAGCTTCCAGGATTTTTTGTCAAACCTTAATTGAACAAACTGAAGTTAGAAGCTGATAGGTTTCTGTGCAGAGCTGCACCAGATTTTGCACTCTCTAGTTTTAGTAAACCAACCCCATAGTTATCGCCTCTATGGTGTATCAATAAATATTGCAAATCCAAGCATTAAGAAGCCATGGGTATTGCCCTCCAACAGTCACATGGACGAACAATTCTGTAAAGCAGGGGTCTCCAAACTGCAGCCCGAGGGCCAGGTGTGGCCCTTTGCTAGCCTTTATCCAGCCCTTGGGGCTACCACTAGGCAAACTAGGCAGCCGACTAGGGTGCACTACCACCTAGGGCACCTGGCTGCTGTTGATCCTACTCCCTCTCTCCCTCAGCAACTAACTAATCAAGCCACCTCCTCTCAACAAGCTCTGCTCCCGAGTCCTTCCATACAGTGTCAGAGGCGCTGGCGCAGCAGCGGCGGAGGACTGTATCCATTATGTAGAAGGGAAACATCCCCTGCACTGCTGCATGCCCCTGATCATCAGTGCCAGTGAGTGTAACCTGTCTCTGTAACCCCATTCACCGCTGTTCCCAGCCTGCAGCGCCGCCCTAACCGCAGCAGTGAGAAGAGGAGGGGAGAAGTTGGGGCACTATTCCTCCCACTGATATGAGGCACTATTCCTCCCACTGACACCAACAAGGGGGCACTGTTTGTTCCACTGATACCAATGATGGGATACTTTTCCTCCTACTGATAGGGGCGCTACTCCTCCTACTGACCACCAACCCTGAGGCCATATTTATTCTCACTGATGCTGGCCCCGGGACATTTTATGCACCCACTGGCCACAATCCAGCCCTCCTAAATCCTGAAGGACAATAAGCTGGCCCTTTGTTTGAAAAGTTTGGAGAACCCTGCTGTAAAGTAAAGCCATAATAATAAAAAAACAATAGTGATGGAAAAGTTGTTTCAAGGGGACTAACACCTGGACTGTGGCATGCCGGAGGGGGATCCATGGCAAAACTCCCATGGAAAATTACGTAGTTGACGCAGAGTCGGGTTTTAATCCATAAAGGGCATAAATCACCTAACATTCCTAAATTGTTTGGAATAACGTGCACAGGCTGGCATGTAATCTACTGTGACACCAGATATGAGTGGTGGCACTGGGCAAGTGGGCACAGTATGCGCTGTGAGCCTGACACACACGCTGGCAGGCAACTGACTGCTATTCTATTACAGTCAAAACATTTTTTTTTAAATGTAATCTACTGTGACACCAAATATGAGTGGTGGCACTGGGCAAGTTGGCACATTATACGCTGTGAGCCTAACACACACGCTGGCAGGCAACTTCAATTAGATTACAGAGGAAAAAAAAAAAGCAGACCGATATATTAGCCCTAAAAAGGGCTTTTTGGGGTGCTGTCAGGACGCTGTCCTTACAGCAGAGATCAGATGAGTCTTTCAGGACTGGAGTGGACACTGAATACACTGGCCTAGCTATCG
Source organism: Rana kukunoris (assembly GCA_029574335.1). Classification (NCBI taxonomy): domain Eukaryota; kingdom Metazoa; phylum Chordata; class Amphibia; order Anura; family Ranidae; genus Rana; species Rana kukunoris. Next base: position 142,263,942 of record CM056056.1, read on the forward strand.
ATTTCCCTATTAGATCAGCAGCAGCTACACTGTCCCTCCTCTCACTAAGACTGCAGCTTCCGAATGAATCTAAAATGGATGCTGTCCAGGAGGTGGGAGGGTGAGCTGCTGATTGGCTGGAATGTGTCTGCTGACTGTGAGGTACAGGGTCAAAGTTTGCTCAATAAAGACAAATAGGGGGTGGACCGAACATCGCATACGTTCGCCCGCCGTGGCGAACGCGAACAAGCTATGTTTGCTGGGAACTCGGGACATCTCTACCTACAAAGTTTTGGCTGGAGTTGGGCTTTAAAATTTGAATGTATTGACATGACATGTCTATATACATTAGTTCTTTAGGTTAGTATAGTAATATAGCAATACATGATATATAAAAATAAATGATACTAAAACATGTGATTTCCTATATAAACTAAAATAAAGTTCTATTAGAGGAATGGCAGTTCCTCATAAACTATTGGCTCAATTCACTAAGCTGTTATTTTCAGCAACAAAAGCCGAAACTAAAAATATTGTGTTCCTGAAATAACGATCATTATGGCAAATAACCGTGTGTTATTGCTCAGTGAATAGTGTCTTATATCTGGATTAGCACCACATGGATCCAAACTGTCTTGCAGCACATTATCACAGCCCCATAGATACAAGACACAGATGACATTGTGACAATTGTTTGTTATTGTTTGGTACATATAGTAGGTAACATTGGACCTACCAGTAAGAGCCGGTTTATACAGGGGCGACCTGTCAGGTGACTCAGCCTCCTGACAAGTCGCGGTCCACTCTATTCAATAGAACCGTTCTAATAGGAGAGACGCAAGGTTCCTGTACGAATTTGGGGGCGACTCGGGGCGACTTGCATTGACTTCAATACAGAAGTCATTTTGCAAGTTGCCTCTCAAGTAGTCGCCCCCAAAGTCATGCTGCCTTTAAAAACATGCATGGATTAATTTCTGCCGTGACATAATAAACATCTGAAAATATTTAGATAATCAAATTCAAAAATTAAAACGCATATATTATATAGATTAATTACACACAGAGTGATATATTTCTGTCTTTTAATTTTGATGATTATGGCTTACAGCAAAAACCCCAAATTCACTATCACAGAAAAGTTTAGAATTATGTACAAAAGACCAATAAAAAAATAAAAAAAAAATATTTTTTAAATAGAAATGTTGCCTAATGAAAAGTATGTCCATGTACAGTATAGTGCGCACTCTGTACTTGGTCGGGGTTCCTTTTGCATTAATTACTGCATCAATGCGGCGTGGCATGGAGGCGATCAGATTGTGGCACTGTTGAGGTGTTATAGAAGCCCAGGCTGCTTTGATAGCGGGTTGGCTCGTCTCCACTGTTGGATCTGGTCTCTCTCATCTTCCTCTTGACAATATCCCACATATTCGCTATGGGGTTTAGGTTAGTTTGCTGGCTAATTAAGCACAGTGATACTGTGATCATTAAACCAAGTTTTGGTACATTTGGCAGTGTGGGCAGGTGCCTTGTCCTGCTGGAAAATGAAATCAGCATCTCCATAATGCTGGTGAGCAGGGAGAAGCATGAAGTGCTCTAGAATTTTCTGGTAGACAGCTGTGATGACTTTGGACTTGATAAAACACAGTGGACCAACACCAGCAGATGACATGGCCCCCCAAATCATCACTGACTGTGGAAACTTCACCCTGAACCTCATACAACTTGGATTCTGTGCCTCTCCACTCTTCCTCCAGACATTGGGACCCTGATTTCCAAATGACTTGCAAAATGTACTTTAATTTAAAAGTGGACCACTGAGCAACGGTCCAGTCCTTGTTCTCATTAGCCCAGGTAAGACAATTCTGACATTGTCTCTGGTTCAGGAGTGGCTTGACACAAGGAATGCGAGTTTTAGCCCATGTCCTGGATACGTCTGTGTATGGTGGCTCTTGAAGCACTGACGCCATCCACTCCTTGTGAATCTCCCCCAAATTCTTTAATGGCCTTTGCTTCACAATCCTCTAAAGCAGGGGTCTCAAACTGGTAGACCTCCAGCTGTTGTGAAACTACAAGTCCCATGAGGCATTGCAAGGCTGATAGTTACAGGCATGGCTTCCACGAGCAGAGGGATGATGGGTCTTACAGTTTTACAAGGACGGCTGCCAGTTTGAGACCCCTGCTCTAAAGGCTATCCCTGCGGTTATCCCTGTTGCTTGTGTACCTTTTTCTACCACACTTTTTCCATCAACTCAACATTCCATTAATATGCTTGGATACAGCACTCTGTGAACAGCCAGATTCGCAATGACCTTTTGTGACTTATCCTCCTTGTGGAGGGTGTCAATGACTGTCTTCTGGGCAACTGTTAAGTCAGCAGTCTTCCCCATGATTGTGTGTTACTTTTTCCCTTTGATCAGTTAAATATATAGTTCAAAGAGTTATAGCTCTTCAATAATAAAAAAAAAAAAAAACAGAGGATCCTGCCACAAATCCAGTGCAGTCATGGGATCTCTGCATTTTTATCCCAAGCATTATTATCAGCCCTGGTTAATCCCCCTGAACCCGCTGAACCAGCTAAATTTGGATCCATCTATGGCTAGCTTGGGGTGTTTGTTCAGCCACTATAGGGTGACAAATGTCTTCCAGTTCTGTTCCTGCATTGTCACACTATCACATACACATGGATGGAGACTGTAAGTGGCTGTGCTGACACACATTGCAAAGGCATGGCCCATGTACCTCAATATCAGGAAGTCAATCCGGAGCAATAATATGATCAGACAATAAACATGGCATTTGTTTAGTGTACACAGGGCTTTACGAGAGCTGACTTTTTTTTTTTCTATGTAATTTTTAAGTTGCTGACTTGGTTGAAGGCGTCTTCCTGATCCTTCTGCAGTGCTTGGTTAGACTTGCAGCAAGCATTCAGTATGCAGTATATATAGCCTACAATAAGTCTCAAAATATCAACCGAATCGCTCTCTTCATTCCTCTCAAGACTTCCTGCTCTCTAGCTCCCTTGTCACCTTATCCCATGCTCACCTTCAGGACTTCTCCAGAGCCTCTCCCATCCTTTGGAACTCCCTACCCCAATCTGTCCAACTAAATCTTACCCACTTTTAGGTGATCCCTAAAAACCCTTCTCTTCAGAGATGCCTATCCTGCCTCCACCAATCTCGTCACCACATCCCAGAAGTGACGTCATCTCTGGCTCCAAGTGCATTCCAGGCTCCAGTAAGCAGCAGTATCCACCGGCGCAGCCCGTTTTGAGCCCCCAACGCAAAAGCCTGTCAGATGTATCCTTCCTGCAGATGCCATATGCAGTTTGTGCACTATGCCTACTGACATTTTACCTTAAATTTTTGACAATTGAGTACCCCAATTCTACAAGTGTATTAAAATCCACTAACTTATTACACTCCTCACTGCCTCCACCTAACGAATGCACATTTATTTTCTCATCAGCTCATCCTTCACAGTTATAACCTTTTGTATCACCTAACCCTCCCTTTTAGATTGTAAGCTCCAGCGAGCAGGCCCTCTGATTCCTCTTGTATTAAATTGTATTATAAGTGTACTGTCTGCCCTAATGTTCTAAAGCGCTGCGCAAACTGTTGGCGCTATATAAATCCTGTATAATAATAATAATAATAGCCAGTGTTTATATACCTGAAAAGTGTATACTTCTTATGGGGTAAGAGCTCACAAAGCAAAGGAAAGATACGGATGACAGCTCCAGAGCATTCGCCAACACAGATACATTAGTGCTGACAGCTTCCATATATCTGCCATGATGGGATACCTTTAAATTAAATCTGTCACATGGGAAGCAAGATTATAGAGTTCCAGAAAACAAACGGAATTTTCCCTAAATGTGTTTCACCATAGTCACATAAAAAGTAGTGGAAAACCAGATGTTCTGTGTATAATTAGGGAGCTTCTTGTCAAAGCTCTCTTTCCCTTGGTGGCAGACTACCTTTAACCCTTTCCTAACCAGATGGCATTGATGCCTAGATGCCCAGAACCAATATAGCAGCGTCTGTTTGCTTTGGTTACAGTGACAATACCACTATGACTAATTTGACAGCCTAAATAGTTTTCATTCTGTTTTAAATGGCATTTTATTTGGTACTATGTTTTAGATAATACTCTGCTCCAGTAGTGTATTTAGGTTTTGTGCTGCCCTAGGCCTGACTAAACTCATGCATCCCCTAATTTAAATATAACCCACCCCTTCCTGTCAAAGCCACATCCCTTTCTGTTTAAGACACACCCTGAAATTTTCGAGTGGGGACACTAGTTCTTAGGGCCTGGGGGGGGGGGGGGGGGGGACATTGGAGTCCCTTAATTTGAATAGATTTCCTCTCACTTCCTGTTTGGCTATGGGGTAGGAAGTGAAGGGAAAGCTCTGCAATGGGACAGGGATGGTAGACATAAAAATGACAGGGGCTATAACCCTCCCTTACTCTATCTAAAATGAAGAAAAAAGAAATAAAGTGTTGCCTATAGTTCTACTTCAAGCACACATTTCAGATCATTTTATGGAGAGGACTAAGAAGATATAACCATACCAATGGTGCAGCAGAAAACATGAAGCACAGTGAGGAAGGTTTGTGGTCCAGGATGATAGGACAGTGAAAATTAGAAGCAGCTTGAGTTACACTAAGGCTACGTACACACGATAGGTTAAACCGATGAGGACGGTCTGATGGACCGTTTACATTGGACCAAACCGATCGTGTGTGGGCACCATCGGTTAGTTATCCATCGGTTAAAAAAAAAAGGGAACTTGTTTTAAATTTAACCGATGGATTCCTAACCGATAGGTCAAAACCGATCGTTAGTAGGCACGACCATCGGTTAAAAATCCACGCATGCTCAGAATCAAGTCGACGCATGCTTGGAAGCATTGAACTTAATTTTTCTCGGCACGTCGTTTGTGTTTTACGTCACCGCGTTCTGACACGATCGGTTATTTAACCAATAGTGCGTAGGCGCGACGGTCCATCAGTCAGGTTCATTGGTTAAGTACAGCAGGGACCAATGGGAGATGTGCGAAGGGTATACGGTGTTGGTTCACATTTACATTTTTTCTAAACTTACTCTTTAAGAAGTTTTTCTTTTTATACGCTCAGCCTGTACACACAGAAAGAATTACTCCAGCAGCTGTCACTGTCAATAAATAATAATAAACAAAGCCATGTGATCACTATGTCAAAGGGGATATGGTGATCACATGAGCAGAAACTAGGGTTGTCCCGATACCACTTTTTTAAGACCTAGTACAAGTACCGATACTTTTTTTCAAGTACTCGCCGATACCGAATACCGATACTTTTTTTAATGTCATGTGACAATTTGAATAATGGGCCCTGACAGTGGGCACTGAAAGATGGATGGCACTGATAGGCGGCACTTATGGGCACTGAAAGGCGGCACTGATAGATGGAACTGATGTCACTTATGGGCACTTATGGTCACTGAAAGGCGGCACTGATTGATGGAACTGATGCCACTTATAGGCACTTATGGGCCCTGAAAGGCGGCACTGATAGATGCAACTGATGCCACTTATAGGCACTCATGGGCAGGCACTGATGGGCACTTGCATAATAAATGACATGAATGAGGAGAGGAGAGGAAGGATTTTACAATGCTATTTGGCATATAGCATTGCAAAATCCTTCCTTTCCTCTCATCATTCATGTCATTTGACTTCTAGTAAGTATGTGCTGCGATGCCCATATTGGTTCACCTTGCACTTGGCTGCAGTAAGCCAGCAGGGGACATCTTGTTACACCCAGCTGGAACTATATGGGCTGGGTGTAACAAGATGTCCGCTGCTGGCTTACTGCAGCCGAGTGCTGGGTGTACCAAGATGACCGTCGTGATGTTTACTCTTCCAACGATGACACGGGATGTCACTTTCTGTACTGAATGTGACGGCTCAGGTCACCGGAATATGTGGCGGCGCCCTGCACGCCTGGCCTAGCAAGCTTACCCACTGCACTCTGATACACTGCCGCCAGACCGATCTCCACTCCCCCCTCTCCGTCCACCGACTTCCGGTTCCAGGTATCGGATCTGGCATCAGGAGGATTTGTGCGAGTACAAGTACTTGCACAAATGCTCTGTATCGGTCCCGATACCAATGCTAGTATTGGTATCGGGACAACCCTAGCAGAAACCATGCTGATTGGTTCCTGAATGCTAACCTATCAGGGCATGGCATAAGAAGCGCTAACTTTTGTACTGCCCATGGAGCACAGATTACCATCCCCTCCACACTGGCAATTGCACAGAGATCTACACATTAGAGGCATCAAGGGTTTTAAGGCATCTGAAAACTTAAAAGTGTACAATTCTTAGCATCTCTGTAGCAAGGAAAGATTTTTCCTGATGTGACGGAGTGTGAACTTTTCGCACTTTTTTTTCTTCACGCCACAAGCCCAGCAGACTCACACTGACTCAGGCGATGCTGCTCTGACGTAGCAGTCACTTGCTTTAGCACCATATAACAGTGACAAGGTAGCTAAATATAGTTGTAATGCCTTAGGTGACTTACCTAATAGAGCTGTTGTTGTTCAACACAGTAACTAAACCATTTAAACTCCATTCTAAATGCACATCTTCTGTAACCACCACAAACAGAGCCATTTTAATTAACACAAAGCAGTGATATAACACACCAAAGTCATAGGACATGACGTTTAGACATCAGAGCAAGTTGAGAAAAATAGGATTATTGGTTGACAAACTGCTAAATTTATTGCTATCATAGGTCGGGAGCAGAGTGCTTATATGGTGGTCATGGACGTCAATAAAAACTAATATCTGTGATATTTTGCTGCAAAAGTCACCTTTATTTCTATCTATACACAAGCTTATAATAAAAACCAAGATATTCTGCTAGCCATACACATGGACATTTTGTGGCCACTTATAAACACTTTTAAAACATTTGGACGCAAGAAAAACTTTTGAAACACTTAAAGGGGTAGTTCCCCCAAAAACCTTTTTTTTAACATTGATTGAGGCTCGTTTTGTCAAGGGGAATCGGGTGTTTTTCTTTTAGAATTGAAGCAGTACTTACCGTTTTAGAGTTGCATCGTCTCCGTCGCTTCCGGGTATGGTCTTCGGGTCTGGGCGTTCCTATTTGATTGACAGGCTTCCGACGGTCAAATACATCGCGTCACGATTTTCCGAAAGTAGCCGAACGACGGTGTGCAGGCACAGTATAGAGCCGCACCGGCGCTCAGCTTCTTTCGGCTACTCGTGACGCGATGTATGCGACCGTCGGAAGCCTGTCAAATAGGAACGCCCAGACCAGAAGACCATACCCGGAAGCGACGGAGACGATGCATCTCTAAAACGGTAAGCACTGCTTCGATTCTAAAAAAAAAACACCCGATTCCCCTTGACAAAACGAGCCTCAATCAATGTTAAAAAAAAGGTTTTTGGGGGAACTTCCCCTTTAAGGCCCATACACACGATCTGACTTTTTGACAACAAACTTCAAAATGAGTGAGTGAGTGAGTGAAGAACTTATATAGCGCAGCACATGCAAACTAAATCGCCTCTGGGCGATTTAGTTCACCCAGTTTTTGCAGGTTATACAAAAAATATAAATATTGCAGGTTATACAAAAAAGGTTATACAAAAAAATCTTGCTCAGTTTTCATCGGACAAAAGTTCGCTCTGCAAATGGAAAAACTTTTCGGCAACAAAAGTCTTAAGGTGCAAAGTCCTGCCGTGTGTACAGAAATCCATCGTACTTTAGTCCGAAGTACAAATACGCATGCTCAGAACCAATGTTAAAATCAAACAACAATAACAGAAGTTGACCAAATTGTGGCGGTAAAGAGAAGAAAAACCATGTGATTTTGGGAAAGTTTGCTGAAAAAGTCTTGTCGTGTGTATGCATACCAAGTTCACGGTCAACGCCCTTCAAACAAAAATCCACAGAAAAGTTTGTTTGAATTCCAAACGTGTGTGTGAGGCTTATGCGGTAATTACCTTTGTCTGTTGATTGATTTTGTGATCAAAAGCTGATTGAGATCTTTCTAACTTCTTTTTACTTACCACGCTCTTTACTAACGCTCACCCACCAACTGAACCAACACTCTAATGTGGGCAGTAATCAGTGTGATCATATTCACACCTCTTAGTATGAATCGGAAAATATTGCAATGTTCTGACTATAAGCTGAGTGTATGACTCATGAACCTGGTTCTAGTCGCCTAGTTGAATAACAAAACCAACTGTAGGGCCCTATAGGAATTTCAATGGGAAAAAAAAAAGATAACCACTGCCACCGTGGCTCTGATGTGGGGTATTCAAGGAGTTTAAATTTTACATGTACATATACTGAAGTACAATTCAAAGAAAATATCAATCCTTAAATGATGATTGTGAACAAATTTTGTGGTGAAAACATTAATCCCCATTAAAAAAAGTCCATAAAATGACAGAATAAGTGGATAAATTCTTATCGCTGGCCACAAAGAGAGTGTTCCACTACCAGTGTGAAAGTCCTTAAACGATATAATCAGATTGGATCACAGATGAAAGTGGCAACCAATCCAATGAAATCCTTCACCGATAAAGCACACAGATCTGCTTACCAGACCCCGGTGGCCATTTATTATGAGGGACCCCAGGAAGCATGTAGATATAAGAAATGCTGGACTTTGTTACTCCAGGTGCCTTGCTAATAATCATCTCCACATTCCATGGCGGTAAATACCAAATAACGTGAGGGTATGGAAAAGGACAAAAATGCCTCGGATAGTGTAATAACGTCTTAACGCTAATCAATAAAAGGAAGTACAAACATTGCACTCACAGTTTTGCAGTGACAGATTTGCCTAGAGTCTGCTGTGTCGGCCGGACACATGCAGAAAGACCCGTCCGTCTGGGGAATACGAGCAGTCCAGGAAGGTGACGTCAGCGCGCCGCTCGTTCCGCCCTACTAGTTTAGTGAAAAATCACGTCTTCCAGGTGCCCACAAAATTTGTTCACAATCATCATTTAAGGATTGATATTTTATTTGAATTGTACTTCAGTATATGTACATATTTGTTTTAATTCATTTTCATTCGTTTTTAGCGCGACTATATTTTTTCTATTTTTGATCACTGTTTGATGTTGCAGCTTTATATTTGCTTCACCAGCATTTTTGTTAACTAGTCACACGGGTTGTTTTTGGCACATTAGCGCAATTTTTTCTCCCCCTTTTTTAAATTTTACATAGCCAAGAGAACCTGTGCTCATTTTGAACAGCTGGACAGTTAAAGAAACAGGAATTTCCTTTGCGCATGGCTGAAGTTAATACAGTTTCAATGAGCTAAGTTAAAAATATGCTCTTTTACTAAATCAACCCCACAGTTGAATTGCCTGCTGAGAACATAATTATAGGGGTATCTTAGCTGCTGGTTATAGGAGCCACTTTTATTCAAAGAAAGATATCTTTAGAAATCTGTTGTTAATGAGATTGCCATTTCAGAAGTCTATTAAACTACATGTATCTGGGAATATCTACACCTGTGGTTAGTATACTGACTACAGTGTATATATATATATATATATATATATATGTGTATATATATATATATATATATATATATATATATATATATATATATAGATGCCACCAATGTCAAAGGAAACTTTCCATATCTTGTATCATTAATCAGCCAATAACACAACAATGAGGCCTTGTACACACGAGGGAATAAATCCGCTGAAACTGGTCCGACGGACCATTTCATCCGAAAGATCCGGTCGTTTGTATGGTCAAACGGACCGTTTCGGACGGATTTTTCCAGCGGAAAAATTCCAAAGCATGCTTTGAAATATTTCCGCCGGACCCATGTCCGTCGGATATGTCCGCTCGTTAGTACACAAAAGCCTCGGACAAAAAACCCGCGCATGCTCAGTCAAAACGATGGGACGGGAGCACTCGTTCAGGTAAAACTCGCGTTTGTTTGGGACCTGGCACATTCGTCACCTAAACTCTCTATATAGTGTTCCGTTTAGATCGTTTTTTTGTGCTTTCTTCTCTTGCTAGAATGAACCCGTTCTTTTGTCCAGATGTCACATACTGCTAGCTTGCATTTTCATTATTTATTTTTCTATTTGACACAGTTTGCTTGCCAGATGTCCCCACATTTGTTTATGTTCTCCACATTTTCAAAATTTCTCTTTGGACTTAATGTTGAGTAATTTTTTTTTTTAAGATTTGGATTTAACGTGTTTGGAATATTTCTATTTTATTTTGTTTTTCTTGTTTCATCCTTTATTTATTTTTTTTCACAAAAATGGACGCTTCTTTGGGGTTTACCAAGTTCAAACATAAAAGGTCCCCCCCCCCCCCCTAAAAGGAGTTTGGGTCCTTTGCAAATGCCACATTTTGTTTGCCAAATGTCTGATGCTTACTCACCACAGTATTAAACACAATAGACAAGGTTTGAAAGTAAATACAAAAGCCATTTATTTCCGGCCAAAAAATTAATTATAAATCACCAGAACGGCAGCACTTGATGAGATTGCAACATACATGCATACTTGGCAATTACAACATGATGAAGGACAAATTAAGTAACCTCAGGAGTCAATATCAAAAATCAGGATCAGCAGCACATGAACAAAGGAACCCAAGCTGTGCTACTACAACGAGCTCAGTTTTTTGGACAATAAACTGGATGGCAGGGATTCATCTTCTCGACTTCCTAGCAGACTTCCTTCCAGCGAAACTTCCACGGGTCCGTCCACGGAACCTTGCAGGTGGGGCTGATGTGGCAGGAGGAGGATGAGGATGATGGGGAGCAGGCCAAGCCGGATCCCACAGCACAGTGTCCTTGGTCAGCTCGTTCCTTTTCATCCTGGCCAGGACCTGATTTATAATGTCCTTGGCCAGGCTTTTTTGCTCCTCCCCCCCTTGGTTCAGCTCATTGGCCACAAATGCGCTATAGCATTCCGTTGGGTTGAGGGGGGCTCTCATGATTTCGGCAGCCTCCTGGATGACCTGAAGGCTTTCATCATGCACCTCCCTCCTGCGCCTACTTGCAGCTGGTGGCCTCATTTGGAGGGGAGGAACTTGGCTGATTGTGCTCAGCCTGGGCCTGGGGACCTGCTGCACCTCACTTGACCCGGCCTCCTCCTGGCTGCCACTCACCCCTTCCGCCTGGCTGACATGGGCCTCAGGAGCTGCCACCTCCTGGCTGGTCTCTTCTTCCTGTGTATAAAAAAGGCAACATGTTGTCATTTTTGGCACAATCAAGCACACACATTTTATTTCTCTAGACTTTTTTAGTTAGTATTAATTTCAATTAAACAGACTGTCCTTCTGACCCCTGCATTTGGCATCCCTGTTTGTTTTTTGTTTACAAGATCAACTCACGAATTCAAAATAAATAGCAGCACAAAACTAGTTTTGAAAATACTAGACCTCACTGAAGATGGCCAGATCTGGCTCCATGTCAGCCAGCCCTGCTTCTGATTCTGCAGGGCTCCTGGGATCCGGGGAAGTTCCGCTGGGAGGAAGTGTTGAAACCGAAGCCCTGCCATCCAGTTCATCATTCAAAAAACTGAGCTCTTTGTAGTACCAGAGCTTGGGTTCCTTCTTCTTAGCTGCTGCTGATCCTGATTTTGGATATTTCCGTTTTTTATAGACATTCCTGTAGCTTCTCCTGAGGTTACTGAATTTGTCCTTCACCATGTCGCCTGTGCAACTTGGCACCCAAGTGTGCAGGTATGTCGCAATTTCATCAAGTGCTGCCTCTCTCTTTCCAGTGTCCAAATAATGGGTGTGTCTGGTGTCCCAAAGAAGGGGCATATCCCGATATCGGGCTATTAATTCCATTGTAGCCTCCTTCCCTTTCAGCAAATCCATTCTTTTGGGCTGCTTCTCGAAATGTGGCTTCTCAATAGTAATGTCTAGAATAGAAATTGCCAATCAAACACAAACCACAACTTTCCAAAGGCTCAGCTTTGTCATTCTTAAAATATGTGCACATTCATTCATTTTAGAGCATCTACTTTATACAAACACAGTGTCTTATGCTGCTACATAGCTGGCCTGCTCTGCCGCAATGTTGTAACCCCCAAAAAGTTGGCATTCAGAGTCCATGTTGCAAGTTGTAGCATGTAGTTAAGAACACATCCACCATGAATATGAATGCTAGCATTCACCTCAAGGCACTAGTTCATGTGTAGCTATCATGCCCCTCAGCATTGATGGCAGAAAACACTACCTACTTATCTCTGTCCAACCAATACACAACACTACTGGCATGATCTGACTGCATACTCAAAAATACAAATAAAGAGGAAAGAGCATTCTCTACATATATCTTGATGAAGTGATGTGTCCAAGCACTTTACTCTCTAAATGTTATGGTGGGCCCCAAAATACATAAATAACAGTGGCCTAAAAAGGGTGCAAACAACATCTAAAAGCTCCATCCCCCATGCCTGTTCAAATTATATGACTCTGATCCGATGTTTGCATTTACCTTCGTCTCTCTCTCTCCTCGTTTCCGCTCGAGTAATCTCCGCGTAACCTACGTAATCACGTCGTTTCCATTATATTCCCCACGCAATCAAGAAACGCCACCCTCGTCTCCGCCCATGACGTACCAATTTCTGCTTTCCACGCCCATCTGCAACGTTGCTTGGAAAATATGGCGATGTCACACGAGCGCACATTAGCCTCTGATCGGGATCAGGAAGGGACACAGGCCGGAACGTCCCGATCCAGGCCAAAACGTTACAAGGCCACAAACATGTCTCTACAAGAGATGGTGGAGTTGGTGTCCATCCTGCGACGGAAGGACTATGATGGTGAGCATGGCCCATACAGCACCCCTAACCGGAGGAAGTCAAAAATTATGGATAAGGCAGCAAGGAAACTTTATGAGATGTTTGGGGTCACCAGGTCCAAAGAGCAGCTCCGGAAACGCTGGTCCGACTTAAAACTGCGCGAGCCAGAGCAGTATCGCAAAATAAAAAGAATCATAGAAAAAAGTAAGTACTTTAAAATGTCTTTGGAGTGCCTATTTTTGTCGGAAATGTTTTGCCATGTATATTTCGCCATCTGCCTCGTTGGCCTGCTTGTATTTTTTAAACCCTGCCTTGTAAATTTAGTAATGTTTGTCTAATATAAATCCGACGACTTGCCACGATCGTAGTCAACATTGTTCCAATCACATCGTTTATCCTCAATCCGCGGTTCCAGGAACATCACACCTGGACGAGGCTATTTGGCGAAAAACATCGTTTTCAAAAACAATGTTGAAAATATGATGTGTTTGTGCAAACTAATAAGTTTATTTAAAAAGGCAATCAGGATTCAGTAATTCACACAGTGCTGAGATTACTTAATATACAGCTGTTTGGACATCTGTAATTTATAAAACCTGTCTACCCACATAAAATAGTAATTTGGAGTTTAGGAGAAGGGACTCCAAAAAAGACTTATTCAGGAGGCCAGACATGTGTGTCACTTCCCCAAAAAGCCTCATTATATCACAGCTAGGGAGACGTCAGCTAGCAAAAAAAAGGAACATGGTTTGTGCTGTAATAAGGCCAAAACTAGAATTGTAACGCCACTTCTAAGCAATGTTTGCAAATTAGTCCCTCCAAAAAGATCTGTTTGCTGATGTTTTTTTTATTTTTTTTTAGGGGAAAGAAGAGGACAGCGCTATGAGGAGTCAGGGAGGCCCACACTGTCTCCCAAACGGCCTGAAAAAACTGTTGAGCAGGAGGATGATGAAGAAGGAGAGGAGGAAGAAGGAGAGGAGGAAGGGAGAGAGGAGGAAGGCGGATTGGTGGAGGAAGGCGGTTTGGTGGAATTTGGCGGATTAGTGGAGGAAGGCGGATTGGAGGAGGAAGGCGGTTTGGTGGAATTTGGCGGATTAGTGGAGGAAGGCGGATTGGAGGAGGAAGGCGGTTTGGTGGAATTTGGCGGATTAGTGGAGGAAGGCGGATTGGAGGAGGAAGGCGGATTAGTGGAGGAAGGAGAAGTTGAAGAAGAAGGAGAAGTTGTAGAAGATGTTGAACTTGTCAGTACAACAGGTCAGTGACACCCCAGCTTTGCAGGGAAAAAGAGATGTAGATAGGCCTGCACCTTACTTACTTACAATGTTGTGTTTTTCCTTTGGCATTTTTAGGGGATGAAGATGGGATTAGCACATCTGTCGCTCCTAGTTTTTCTCGTGCAAGTGCACAAATCCTAATACAGCAGATAATGGAGTGCAGCACCGATCTGGCCAATATGAGGGAAAGGATGGTGGTGATGGACCAAAACTTCAAAAACATGCTCGATATTTTGGGACGTATATAGAAGACTATCCCCCCCAGCTGCCCCCCATGCCCCCCCTGCCCTCACCCCTAACCACCCCACTCTCAAAGATGTTGTATAATGTTCGTTTAAGATCCCCCAAAATTTGAGGAAGCACACACACACACAGGTTTATTTACTGAAGCTATAAGGGGCAAAAGCAGCATCACTTGGCATATAAAACAATCATCTTCCATGTTTGGATGCGAAGTCTTAATTGACTAAGCTTAATTTAGAAGCTGATTGGCTTATATGCACAAATAAGCCGGAGTTTGGACTGTTTAGTAAATAAACACCAATGTCTGTTCACATGTGCGTTCTGCCAGCACAGGACATTAATTGTATGTGCTTTGTGGGTGCAACCCCTTCCTTACTTATCAAGTAGGTGACAGAAAGGGGTTGCACCCACAAAGCACATACATTGATCACCCATGATGGCAGATAGCACATGTGAACATTTCGCATGGGATCTCATGTGAAAAAACACCATTTGGCCCATCACACACACAGCATGTGTGCATCCTCAAATTTTGGGGGATTCCGGCGTGACCTAAGACCATGTTGTCTGGGTTTGTTATGCCAAATAAAAGGTTGAACTTTGTAAGTTCGATTGTTAGATATGTTTGTCAAAACCACAAAATATTTTTTGAATAAATAAATACTTTCTAAACCAAGTTTTCTAATTAAAACACAAAAATGTTCGTAAATAAAAAACAAATAAAAAAACCTTTTAAAAACACACACACACCAGTGGCTTCTTATTTCTAACCTTAATACCCAGTTTGTAGAAGAGTGACTAGAATGTGCAATTGTGTGTATTTACTAAAACCTGCTAACTAAATTGGGCACAAGAAATGCACTAGTTTCAGAACCTGGAAGACAGATAAAAAGAGAAAAAGCAATAATGACAAACAACTGTATAAAGTCCAATGGTCAAATTATTTATTATTTATTGGTAATATTTCTTTATTTTGGGGGCCGAATTATAAAGAAATATTAATCTGGCATAGCTATGGCCCCCCGACCCATAAAGTACTCAACATATTTGTCGCGTACCTCACGAGCAGATTGGGTGACCGAGCCAGCGCGACCAGTGTCCAGCCCAGGAAGGGTATCTGAGGGTAGTCCTGCCTCAGCACCGATGTTGGGTAGGTACGTCTGGGAATGCCTGCGTAAAAAATTATGCAATATGCAGCAGGCCAAAATAACAGAGTTAAATTTATATTCCGCCAGATGTATCGCTGTCTGGAACAGGCGGAACCGGCTGGCGAGTATCCCAAAGGCATTCTCGACTACCCTCCGGGCCCTGGCCAGCCGGAAATTGAAGACTCTCCTCTCCGGGGTGAGGGTCCTCTGGGGAAAAGGCCGCATGAGGTGAGGTCCAAGTCCAAAAGCCTCGTCCGCTAAAAAAACAAACGGAAGTCCTTCCACATTGTCTTCATCCGGTGGCAGTTCAAGACCACCAGTTTGTAGACGCCTGTAAAATTCTGTCCGCGCGAACACTCCCCCATCAGACAGCCGGCCATTCTTCCCCACGTCCACATACAAAAATTCGTAGTCTGCCGACACCACCGCCATCAACACGATACTATGAAAACCTTTGTAGTTATAATAGTACGAGCCCGAAAGAGGTGGCGGCACTATGCGGACGTGCTTCCCATCAATTGCCCCTCCGCAGTTTGGAAAATCACAACGCTGGGCAAAGTGGGCAGCCACAGTCTGCCATTCCTGCGGCGTGGAGGGAAACTGTGGGGACAAAAGCAAAAAAAAAATTAGCACTTTGGCACATAAACAACATTGCAAACACTAGTAAAAAAAAATCATTCTGCAACATCACGGTATTAACATTTCCAAAAATTAGTGTATAGAGAGTATTTAGGGCAACAAATCTAGAGACAATTATTATCAGACTCCACATCACGCTGATAGGGCAATACACTTTTTTAGAGGGAGGGAGTTGAACTACAATGGAGCAGGACACCAAATAAAAAAAAAAGGTGTTTTTGTCCCTAGGAGATGATGCTGGACAGGTTAGTAGTGTTGAAGGTAAAAATATGCAGGTAGGCCAAACCACATTAACCTGGAAAGCTTAACAACATGCATGGGGAGAAAAGGGAACATTAAGCACACAGCATATTACAATCATGGTGACTAGGAAAACCAACACAAAAAGGTGAGAAAAATATGCAAACATTATTAAAGACACAGATTGTGATGTTAAAGGAGGAAACTTACCTTAATAAACTCCTCCTGCATGACTTGTATGATGGCAGAACACGTCTCCGGTATGATGATCCCAAGCGCCTGGGGAGAGATGCCTGTTGAGAACTTGAGGTCCTGCAGGCTCCTCCCAGTCGCCAGGTACCGCAACGTGGCAATAAGCCTCTGCTCAGCCGGAATGGCTTGGCGCATCACAGTGTCCTGCCTCGTGATATAGGGGGACAGGAGATCCAGCAGACGGTGGAAAACGGGGTCCGTCATACGGAGAAAGTTCCTGAAGTCATCAGGATTATTCTCCCGGATCTCCCTAAGCAGAGACATATGAGAGAATCGATTACGCTGCCGCAACCAATTCTTGGCCCAGGAACTCCTCCTCCTACTGGTCCTGTCCAAATCACTGGAATGCACACAGACTCCAGAACAAAACCCATAAACAGCACGAACTCGTGAAAAGTTGCGCTGCTGCTCCATCATGGCTTCAAACCGGCCGGCTGGTCAGTCAAGAACACACTCAAACAGAAAGCACCCCCAAATCCAGCAAGACCTGCAAAGATCGCACGTCAAACAGATACGACCGTACAGGACGGCACTGCAAAGCAGAAACGCCGCGTACGGCGACACTGAATGACAAATACGAGCCCACAAGCACACACTGAACCTGAAAATACGACCTGTTAAGCGCGGAGACTGAAAAGCACGAATCAGCTCTAACCAAACCTTCGCTAACATGGAACTAGCAGAAGCGGAACAGAGGGCGGCGCCGATGGCTTCGTCATTCCCCTTTATAGTGACGTTGTACGTGGTTTACGTGCCCGCGTTCTGGTCCGCTGGGATTTCGGTCCGATGGTGTGTACGCTCATCAGACCAACGGACAAATTTGACTTATCCGCTGGGAAATATCCGTCGGATGTTTCCGACCGGATACATTCCCTCGTGTGTACAAGGCCTGAGCGTACAGTATGTACTTCAATAAACAAAATGTAAGTTACTGGACTACATAAGCTTTGTAGGGTATTTTCTCCAACATGGCATTCTCTCTGATTGCTGTAAACCTAGCTTCTGTATGATATAAATGCCTCCAAGGCTCTGCTGAACTTTACAAGGCCACAACAGAAGACTTTCAGTAAGCCTCTTACGCACACATGTTTCTAAACATAGTACTAAAATGGTTTGGGGGACACTTAACCATGTTTGATGTGTGTGAACATTACCAACAAACGTTATTTACGTTTAAATGACGTAAAATTTCTGCGCAAATTGTTAAAAAAAATAAGAAGAATAAGGTTGTTTTGTTTTTAACCGTAAACTTAAAATGTATGATTATTGTATTACGTCTAGCAAAGCTTTGTAGGCCATGCTTGTAATAACATACACTTTCCCCCCTTGCATTTACAACTCTTCATGCACATCTATCAATAATAATGTGATACAGTGGGTTTTCCTTTGTGAATTAAAATCAAGTTTCCTCGATTTGTACCTTGTGTCATATCTTAAAAATACAGTATCTCACAAAAGTGAGTACACCCTTCACATTTTTGTAATTTTTTTTATTATATCTTTTCATGTGACAACACTGAAGAAATTACACTTTGCTACAATGTAAAGTAGTGAGTTTAGAGCTTGTATAACAGGGTCAATTTGCTGCCCCCTCGAAATAACTCAACACACAGCCATTAATATCGAAATCGCTGGTAACAAAAGAGTACACCCCTAAGTGAAAATTTCCAAATTGGGCCCAATTAGCCATTTTCCTTACCCCGGTGTCATGTGACTCATTAGTGTTGGCCCTCTGCCTGACGCACAAATGTGTTCAAGGAATAACTCCCCAATATCTATGTGAGAAAACAAAATACCACAACCCCAATCATGTTCTCAGGTCAACTAACCAAAATCTACTTCAAATCCCAAAGGCCCGTTATAAGACAAAAGGAGAACAGAGATTTTCAGTCCAAGGACCCCGACTGTGGAACACATTACCAACCGATATCCGAACGGAAATGAATCACTATGTCTTTAGAAGGAAACTCAAGAAGAACCATCTATTCTGAAGGCCAAAATTAGAAGGAAATGGATATCAAGCGCCTTGAGGCGATTCAGTTCGCATATGTAGAGCTATACAAGTTTTTCATTCATTCAACGTGCTCAGCGTCATATTCAGAGGTTGTATTTGGGAAATAGACGTATGAGTGCTGCCAACATTGCTGCAGAGGTTGAAGGGGTGGGGGGTCAGCCTGTAAGTGCTCAGATCATACTCCACACACTGCATCAAATTGGTCTGCATGGCTGTCATCCTAAAAGAAAGCCTATTCTAAAGATGATGCGCAAGAAAGCCCGCAAACAGTTTGCTGAAGACAAGCAGACTAAGGACATGGATTGCTGGAACCATGTCCTGTGCTCTGATGAGACCAAGATAAACTTATTTGGTTCAGATGGTGTCAATCAAGCGTGTGTGGTGGCAACCAGGTGAGGAGTACAAAGACAAGTGTGTCTTGCCTACAGTCAAGCATGGTGGTGGGAGTGTCATGGTTGGGGCTGCATGAGTGCTGCCAGTGCAGGGGAGCTACAGTTCACTACTTTACATTGTGGCAAAGTGTAATGTCCTTAGTGTTGTCACATGAAAAGATAAAATAAAATATTTACAAAATAGGGAGGGGTGCGCTCTTTTTTGTGAGATGCTAAAAACTTTCCTGTAAAATTATAGCCTGAATTTGATAGTGTGAATGTGTTTGGACACGGTGGAGTACCATCGGTCTGGCACTTTGATACACGTGGACCCTAGTTCACCCCATATACAGTGTACTGAATCTATAGAGAGCTCTTCAAAGTTATCCGAACCTGGTTAGACAGTTACCAAATCCCTGTTCTAACCACTGATCTCCCCTATCCCAGTCTTTCATAAATGATCTACTTGTCACACACAAAATTGTAAGGCAGGCCCCTGATTATTGCATAAAGAGGTGACAGGTCACCCTTACTGCTGGACACAAAATGGCTTGGTATAGATGAGCTTCTCTGCACCAACAACCTGTGCACTGGACTGGTTATTGGGTGGCAACATTTTCCCATGTAGGAGCTAAAGACCAGAGAAAGAATGTTGTTGGGTGGGTATTCTGTGTGAGATAAAAGGGGTCCCCTGTTCTGCGGGTTCCTATAGCACATCGCGGGTCAATAAAGAAAATACATATATGCAGGGCTATCTTAATAGCATCTTGGGCCCCTGTGCAAAGTAATGCTATGGGGCCCCTACAATGATGACAGTGCAGGTAAACAGACATCAAGTGGGTAGGAGGCAGACTGCCTCCCCTGTGTATTGATTACTCTCAGTGCTATCATGGGCCCCCCAATTTTGGGGAAGCATGGACTCCAGACCAGCCGCTTTGGGCAAAGTTCAGGGGCCCCCCTATGCAGCTGGGGCCCCTGGGCAGTGCCCAGGTGTGCCCTCTCATTAAGACAGCCCTGCATAAGCTTGTCGTGGGGGTCCCCTGTTCTGCGGGTTCCTATAGCACATCGCGGGTCAATAAAGAAAATACATATATGCAGGGCTATCTTAATAGCATCTTGGGCCCCTGTGCAAAGTAATGCTATGGGGCCCCTACAATGATGACAGTGCAGGTAAACAGACATCAAGTGGGTAGGAGGCAGACTGCCTCCCCTGTGTATTGATTACTCTCAGTGCTATCATGGGCCCCCCAATTTTGGGGAAGCATGGACTCCAGACCAGCCGCTTTGGGCAAAGTTCAGGGGCCCCCCTATGCAGCTGGGGCCCCTGGGCAGTGCCCAGGTGTGCCCTCTCATTAAGACAGCCCTGCATATATGTTTCCCTATATTGCAGTTGCCTTGAAAATCAGTGGAGGTTGAGGACTAGAGGATTTAAACAGTTCATTGGCAGCAGGCCTGGCAGAGAGTGGGGAATAGTCAAGTTGTCAAAGCACCCATGGCGTGAGCACCCAAAGTGAGTTAGCACAGTGTATTGGCCACCTAGAGATATACCAAATCTGCTGGATTTTGATTGTCAAAGGGTAAGCACAGTACAAAGATGTGGGACTGAGCTGTGCAGACAGACAATTTTGTGCAGCAGTACTAGCAGTGAGACTTTCTTTTAATAGGGTGCTAGTAACAACTACCTTGCATATATTTGGGAACATACAAACTACCAAAAAAAAATAGCTGTCTGGACACTCAATGATACATGTCTATTTTGTATTTTATAAATGATTTATTTCAGGTATTTATACATATCTTTACATATATATTATGCATTCACATAAGTTCCTGCCCGCAATGAGCTTACATTTTAAGGTCCCTAAGGCCATAGATGGTGCAAATTTCTTTCCTGACAGTGCTGACAGGGGCATCCCTCCTGCTGACACATTGCATTCTCCCAGTGGGGAAAGCCAGTGATCATTGCTAGTGGCTATACCAGTTGCTAGCGATAATCACAAGCAAAATCCGACAGGCTGGTTGTACATTAAGTTTGCCCATACAAGGTTTGAATCTTCAATCCTGCTGAACTGGCCATGGCCAGCCTTACTCACATTCATTTATTCACAGCAAATTATACAAATTATGACTAATTTAGACAGGAGACAATTAATCTTCCAGCATGTCTTTTTAGTGTTGAAGGAAACCCACGCAGGCACAGGGAAAACATACAAACTCCAGACAGGTAGTGACAACAGTTGATTTATAAATTGACTAAAGCATCCCATAGATCCACCATGGGTGTAAGGAAAGAAAATCGGTCAAATCCCCCATCAACACAGTCAGTGTTGATAGGGGAATGCATCCTGCAGCACTATTGTATTCTGATGGCGGAAGGGGTTGTGGCGCTTGGTGCAGGGAGTCTTACTAGCCGCAGAACACAATGATTACTGCTGGCAGCTATAGCCCCCTCAGTAATCGAATGTAAAGAATCCAACAGGCTGGTCGACTTGTGTATGCTCAGTCTGCCTCTACATGGATCGAATCTTCACCTGTCCCTGGTGAATGGGCTTAATTTTGATCCATGTATGGCCAGTGGGTGGAAAGTTTTCAGTTGAACAATGACTGCATCCTATCAGATGGAGTCACTGCCCTTGTATTCAGACAGCTGGGGATGTTGTGGCTGCCTGAATACAATAGCCGCTAGTGGAGCTGCTTTTTAGTTTGGATAGGAAAGCCAATTGATTTTCTCTCATTCTGGCCAAGCATGGCTAGCTTAACTGTGATGACAAAGACCATAAGAATTATACACTGATTAATTACAGCCCTTATCCACCAGTCAATGTCCATCGGACAGCACTTACTGATGGATATTCTATTCATTAGTAAAGATCTAACATTTTGTACTAATACCTCTCTAAGTGCCGGTTCACACTGGGGCGACTCGTCAGGTGACTCAGCTGCCTGACAAGTTGTGTCCCATTCTATTCACCAGAACCGTTCTAATAGGAGCGACGCAAGTCGCTCCGACTTAGAAAAAGGTTCTTGTACGACTTCAGGGGGCTACTCGGGGCGACTTGCATTGACTTCTATACAGAAGTCATTTTGCAAGTCGCCTCTGAAGTCATCTTCAGGACGACTTGCCGATTCGCCCCCGAAGTCGTGCCGCCCGAGTGTGAAACGGCTCTAACTGACACACCTGTGATGCCATGAGCTTAGAACGACAAAGAAGAGAATATTTCCAGAGGTTTTCCACGCAAACATTTCACATTATGCTTATAAATTACTTTATTACATGATGTTTCGAAAACCTCAAAAGGATTTGTAACGGAATGAACCGAGACAACCAGAGACTTTAGAAGGATGAGAGATACTCCTGTGCCAGCGGCACTAATAACTCCTGGGTCTAAGTCCACCCTGTGCCCTTGTAGGCGTAGGGTGGCTAAAAAAATCATAATTCATGTATTACATGAGATGGGACATTAATAATAATTCATGTTTGCAGGATGTCTTGAGATATCACAAGTTGTTGGCTATTCAATGTGGGCACACATGCTTTTGAAAGGTGTTAATTGCGTCTACTCCTAGACATTACATTGTCCATTGTATAAAGGTGTTAATTCAGGTCTGCTGCTAGACCTTTCAATTGTCTGATAACACGGTTTAAAGCCTATTGATGCCCAGGCAGGGGTGTATTTAGGTTTTGTGCTGCCCTAGGCCTGACTAAACTTGTGCACCCCCTAATTTAAATAAGACCCACCCCTTCCTGTCAAGGCCACACCACGTTTTGTTTAAGACCCACCCTAGACCCGCCCCTTTTCGAGTGAGGACACTAGTTCTGGAGGCAATGGGTTCCCTTAATTTGCATAGATTTTTTCTCACTTCCTGTTTGGCTATGTGGCAGGAAGTGAAGGGAAATCTCTGCAATGGGACTGGGATGGTAAAAAATAAACCGACAGGGGCTATAACCCTCCCTTACTCTATCCAAAATGAAAAAAAAAAGTGCTGCCTATAGTTCTACTTTAAGCACAAATTTCTGATAATTTTATGAAGAGGACTAAGAACATATAATCATGCCAATGGTGCAGGCACTGGACTAATTTGCCTCTCAGCCCAGTCCAGCCAATAAGACTGGCACTACACTAACAGTGTAGCACAAGCCGGCAGGGGACTCTTTCCATGCTGCCCCCCTGCAGAGTGCTGCCCTAGACCTGGGCCTTGTTGGCCTAGGCCAGGATACAGCGCTGTGCCCAGGTGTCAAGACCCTTTAGAGACAGTACGTCTGTCTAAATATGTGGATTGAGGTCAAGGCATTGTGTAATTGTATTTTGGAATGTGATAGATCTCGTCAGTATCGGTGCCGAAATGTCTGCTAGAGAATTAGCCATAGTGTGTGAATAGGGGGGTGGAGATTGCATTGTCCTGTGATTAACTTTAACATGCTGTACTAGATATATAAGCAAGCTAAGAAACCAATAAAGTGTTCATTCATTTGGAAACAAGTATAGAGCTTGTGTCTCGTCTTGATTATGGGAAATGGAATGGATCGTGTATGTAGGATTGTTGCAGTGTGTCGGTTAAGCTTGTCGTGGGTGGATGGAAGGTCGTAAACGGTGGTGACCGTTAAAGGATTAAAAAAGAAAAGCAGAAAAATGTTAGAGACTGTTTGAAGTCGTTCCATGATTCTAATTTTACTCTTGCAAATAAACGTATAATTGGTAGCGTCACATTTGGTGTACAGTTGTCAAGAATGAATAAAGCTGGATGGATTTGGAATTAAGAAACAAGTCTTGATTAGGTGGTGGGGAAATGTTGATTAGGTGAACAGTTCCTCGTTCATTTATCTTAATGCACCTTGCTAAGAGCTTGTCTGGGTATCATCCAAATTAAGAAAGCTGGATAATATTCAAGAAAAAAAAAAAAAGAAGGAAATCTGTGAAGTAAGCATTCCACAGCGAGCAATGAACTGCTCCTTAATTGCACTCTGAAGATTTGTTAAGCAGTTGCTGCAATCGCTTAAATGTAAAATCCTGTTTGGCAAAGATCAGCTGTAATAGTGTTAACCCGTTCTCACAATGAATTGCCGGGATATATTTGATTAGTTTATTTCTGATATGTGTTACCCTTTTAAAATAGACATGTGCACATATAAATTAGCCTTCTGTAAGTAGTATTGGCAGGTTATTGATCTGTAAAAATGGCTTGTCTTAAATGCTGGACATTATATTGAACGCTGTTCTTCAACGTAATCTGTGCTGCTTTAGGCACTTCTATGATTATTGGGATACATTTTCAAGAAGGAAAATCTGGAACACATTTACAAGTAAATATTGTTTTTACAGTGCAAACCCAGCCAAAACCCAAACATTTTCAATTTGTGGTGGAGAAGGATTATAACTCCTGTGGGCTTGGTTGGAAGGGAAGATTTTCCCCTCTTCTACTGTCCCTGTGCCCTGAACTTTAAAGGGGTTGTAAAGGTACAATTTTTTCCCCTAAATAGCTTCCTTTACCTTAGTGCAGTCCTCCTTCACTTACCTCATCCTTCGATTTTGCTTTTAAATGTCCTTATTTCTTCTGAGAAATCCTCACTTCCTGTTCTTCTGTCTCTAACTACACACAGTAATGAGAGGCTTTGAGTGAGTGAGTGAAAAACTTATATAGCGCAACACATGCAAACTGAATTGCCTCTGGGCGCTGTAACCATTCCGTGGGTAGAACCCTTTTGACCTCAGAAAAGATGGGTTTTAATCTTTCTCCTGAAGGCCAAGTGGTCCACCTCCAGACGGATGGTGGTTGGAAGAGCATTCCACAGTCGTGGTCCCTGGACTGCAAACCTTCGATCTCCTTTGGACTTGTACCTGGCCTTGGGTATCTGGACAAGGTTTTGATTGGTGGATCGCAGAATGCGATTGGGGTTATGGGCTTTTTTTTTCCGGATAGATATTGGGGGACGTTTCCTTGGATGCACTTATGTATTAGGCAAAGGGCTTTGAAGGAGATTCTGTCTTTTACCGGCAACCAATGAAGGGATCTCAGAGAAGGTGAGATTGATTCCCATGTTTTTTTGCCCACTAACACACAGCTCATTTCTCTATCTGCAACGTAGAGAGCATCCTGACCATCCTGTAGTCCAAGGGAGGGGGCGAGCACGACACTCCACACCAGGGAGAAAGCCTTGCATTACTGTGAGTTACAGACAGAAGAACAGGAAGTGAGGATTTCTCAGAAGAAATCAAGGCATTTAAAAGCAAAATGGAAGGATGAGGTAAGTGAAGGAGGACTGCACTAAGGTAAAGGAAGCAATTTAGGAAATAAAATTGTACCTTTACAACCCCTTTAGTAACGTCCCAGTCTTAGTACGTAGAGTTTAATATTGAGCTGGCCCACCCTTTGCAGCTATAACAGATTTAATTCTTCTGGGAAGGCTGTCCACAAGGTTTAGGGGTGTGTCTATGGGAATGTTTGACCATTCTTCCAGAAGCGTATTTGTGAGGTCAGGCACTGATGTTGGACTAGAAGGCCTGGCTGTCAGTCTCTGCTCTAATTTTTCCCAACGGTGATCTATCGGGTTGAGGTTAGGACTCTGTGCAGATCAAGTTTCTCTACCCCAAACTCGCTCATCCATGTCTTTATGGACCTTGCTTTGTGCACTGGTCCAAATCATTTGGTGGAGGTGGGATTATGATGTGGGTTGTTTTTCAGGGGTTGGGCTTGGCCCCTTATTTCCAATGAAGGGAACTCTTAAGGCGTCAGCATACCAAGACATTTTGGACAATTTCATGCTCCCAATTTTGTGGGAACAGTTTGGGGATGGCCCCTTCTATTCCAACATGACTGTGCACCAGTGGCCAAAGCAAGGTCAATATTGAACCCAACGGACTAAGACGGAGTACCATTAACCTCCCTGGTGGTAATCCTGGCTCTGGGTGAAATTTCACCAAGACTTCAGCAAGACTCGGGATCGCATTGCAGTATCCAGGCAGGGAATTACTTACCTTGTCCCCTGGATCCTGCAATGTCTGTCCGCTGTGTGAGTGAGCTGTCTCCTCGCTCGAAACACACAGTGCCCGAGTACTGCCGAGCTCTATTCCCTGCAAAGTTACGAGCGCACAGGGGCAAAGATTGGCACCAAATAAAAAAAAAAAACACAGTACACATACAGTACACTGTAATCTTACAGATTACAGTACTGTATAAAATAATTACACACCCTCTTTGTCCCTAGTGGTCTGTCCAGTGTCCTGCATGCACTTTTATATTATAAATACAGTTCTTTCTGCCTGGAAACTGGAGATTGCCCATAGCAACCAAAAAGTGTCCCTTTTTGTCAAAAGTGCTTTTAGACCAGCTAGAATGAGCTACCAGAGATAATAAATTAGAATAACTTACAGAATTGAGCGATAGTGATTGTGGGGAAATTCGTCATCAAACACTGAAAGTAATGACAGCGACAATTCTGCAACTGAGCAAATTTCAGTGTTTTTGATTTGATTACATTTTTGAACCATTTTTATTATTATTATATTATTATTTCTTATAATTATTTATAGTTATTTATTTTATTATAATTTATGATTTTGTGTTTCAAACTTTATCATACCCGGGATGTCTACTAGACTCTTGTTTGGACAGTGAGTTATTCCTAAGGCCCCATACACACGATCGGACATATCCGATGAAAACGGTCCGCGGACCATTTCCATCGGATATGTCCGATCGGGAGTTTGATCCGATGGCGTGTACACACCATCGGATCAAATTCCCCGCCGCCGGACGGCGCGGTGACGCGGCGGTGACGTTGACGCCGCCGCGTCCCCGCCACGTCACCGCGGCGGTGGGGGACGACATGTCTGCTGGTAAGTGTACTAACCAGCAGACATGTCGGGCGGACAGATTCCACCGGATGGATTTCAAAGCATGCTTTGAAATCTGTCGGGTGGAGAAATCTGTCCGCTAGCCCATACACACGAGCGGAGATGTCTGCTGAAACGGTCCATCGGACCGTTTTTAGCGGACATATCCCCTCGTGTGTACGCGGCCTTAGAGTTACAGGCCTACAATATAAAACACCAAATTTCCATGCAAAACAATTGTACCGTTTTTAACAGCAAAAACCTGACATAATCATACTGCCAGGAAGGTTAAAGGCAGGCATCCAAATACTTTTGGTAATATAGTGTATCTTCTTCTGGCAGATTTGCTTATCCCCTAGTCATCTAGTTTCTGGCCAAGGAGAGGATTAGAGGTTCAGCCAGAACATCACCTTTTCACAGAGATAATGTGACATAAATTATATTACTGAATTTCCAAGGGCTGAAAAATTGGAAGTATTTCAGTAAAAAGTTGCATATTTCAACACTTAATTTTTACCTACTACGCTGATCTTTTTGTTAATTAATTTATGATAGTATATGCCCAATTTCCAGAAAAAAAGGATCTCATCTAGAGGGAATTCTTGGATTGTGTGCTGATATTTTAAGTGCCCAAGATGGTTTGGGGTTAAGACTTGGGTTAAATTTAGTGTTAGGAGTTAGTTTAGGGGTTAAGTACAAGTTTGTATTTGGGAGTTACAATATTATAATAGAATTACAATATGAGCTAGGTGTCAGATGCATATTAAGGTGTTATAAGGACATATTAATATATAACATTGTTTTGTTCCATGGAGGACAGGCCAAGCTATAGTTTTTATTGTGATTTGTGTTGATTGTTTCTTTACGCTATAAGGCTATAAGGTTCTAATTTTCCTGGTTAAAGGGGTTGTAAAGGTACAATTGTTTTTTCCCTAAATAGCTTCCTTTACCTTAGTGCAGTCCTCCTTCCTTACCTCACCCTTTGATTTTGCTTTTAAATGTCCTTATTTCTTCTGAGAAATCCTCACTTCCTGTTCTTCTGTCTGTAACTCCACACAGTAATGCGATGCTTTCTCCCTGGTGTGGAGTGTCGTGCTCGCCCCCTCCCTTGGGCTACAGGAGAGTCAGGACGCTCTCTACGTTGTAGATAGAGAAAGGAGCTGTGTGTTAGTGGGCGTCAGTTGAAAGTTGTTGAAGTGGAAATCTTCTAATGGGGACACCTTTTCTAGTGATGCATAAAGTTGGTCATACCCAGTAAAAATTTGAATGTAGCCAGGTAAAAATTTGTTGGCCAAAAAGCACCCACATCCAATCATATGCAAGTACTGTTTGTGTATTTTTACAGCTAGCTAGGCCGTTCTCTGTAGAAAGGATGGATGAATCCATTAGATGTCTTCTGTTCAAGCCCGCAGGCTGAGAAAATAAAAATAAAAAATATGTGTGAAAATCTAGACTGCCACTTCCTGGTGCTGCTTTGGGACAGGAAGTGATGGAAAATTTCCCCAATGGTACAGGGAAAGCAAAAAAAATAACTATCAGGTGTTTTAAATCTACTCTATCTAATACTAGAAAATGGGATTTGGCTATATTTATAATGATGATCTTCAGGTAAACAGCTAAATAAACAGTTAAAAAACAATTACGACAACTGACAAAAGGTTTTGATTTCTGTCCATCCAATGTCAAATCTAGGTCTCCTCACTGTCCCTAGCCTGTCTGGACAGTAACTGAGCTAGTCCACCATCACTCTGCTTTTTCTTTTGTCAGAATGCTTCTTTTTTGGTGTGCTGGTATGGCTCCTCTACCAGTCTAAAGGCCCATACAAACGATCGGATTTTCCGACAACAACGGTCCGACGGACGTGTTTTATTGGACAATCTGACCGTCTGTATGCTCCATCGGACAATTGTTGTTGGAATTTCCACGGACAAGTGTTCGTTCTGCATGCTCTCAAATTTTCCAACAACAAATGCGTTACGTCGGATCATCTGATCGCGTGTACACAAGTCCATTGGAGACAACATTAGCATAAGTTGCCCAAAGGGTAGCGCTAAAGAGCAGAAAAAACACGTAGTACATCTATTATGTCACTACGTTCGTGTTTGTTGGCTGAAAATGTTCTGCCGTGTGTATGCATACCGAGTTCACGGCAAACGCCCCTTCGGACAAAAATCCATGGAAAAGTCTGATGGAAGTCCAATCATGTATACAAGGCTTTAGTGTTGCTGTACAAGTGACCGATATCAAGCTAAATTCATGTATGTACAATATATGCATTTAAAATGCATTTTTGGGGGGTTTTGCATTTTTTGCATACAAGACAAAATAGTATAATACAACTTTCTGGGGAAACTTTGGTAAGATTGGATAATCTAGGATGTATACAATGCAAGAACAGAAGGAAAAACACATACATGAAGGAGTATCAGAGGATGGTTCATGAGGAAGTCTAAAAGGAACTTGGTAGGTATAATCAGGGGGACAAGGGAAATAGTTGGAATTGCATAAACATAAACAGAAGGAAAGCAAAGGGGCAAAGGTCCTGCGGAGCTAGGGGTTGGAAGCAGAATGAATGGGCCAGATTCTCATATATTTTCGGCGGCGTAGCGTAAGCCATTTACACTACGCCGCCGCTGCGTACTAGAGCAAGTGCTTTATTCTCAAAGCACTTGCTCCGTAGTTTTCGCTGGCGTCTCGTAAATCGCCAAGCGTAAACCCGCGCAATTCAAATGGGGCGGCTTGTATTTAAATTAAGCGCGCCCCCGCGTCGAACGAACTGCGCATGTGCCGGCCGGGGAAAAAGCCCAGTGCGCATGCTCCAGCTCACGTCGGGAAGCGTCGTTGAAACCGACGTCAAAACGACGTGAGCGTCATTTACGCAACTCCCTATTCGCGATTGAGTTAGTAAAACGACGTAAGCGACGGAAAAAGCCGACGCTGACCCGACGCCATACTTAACATGGCGTCCGACGGCACCCGACGGCATCCGACGGAACTTCGTAAGGTTACTCCACATAGAAGCTGGGGTAACCTTACGAGTCCGTAAACGACGTACGCGACGACGGGGCGGCGTAAAAGCGTTCGGGAATCGCCGTACTAGCCTCATTTGCATATGCAAATGAAAAAACAACGTGAAGGCCACCTAGTGGCCGGAGTTGTCATTACACCTACGATCCGAAAGTGTAATGCTTTTACACTTGTCGGATGTAGAAGCGTATCTATGCAAAAGTGATGCTAAGCATCACTCGCATAGATACGAGGACAAAAAAAAGACGATACGACGGGGTATCTGAGATACTCCGTCGTAACGCCTCTGAGAATCTGGCCCAATGTGTTTAATGGATACACTTCCTCTCAAAGAACCAAGAGGTCTTGGTTAAATTCCATGGGGAGATATCAGGAGGTCCAGGATGCCAGATGAACAGGTATTTATCCATTTAATTTTGTAAGTGAGTTTAGCTTCTATCTTTTCAGGTAGCACTTTGTTTCAGTCATAGAGAGGGTGATTTCCAGGCTTGTCAATTGTCTGCTCGGCTGCTATTAACAAATGCAGTAGAAATTTAAATTGCTTTTTCAATAAGCCTGGAGGTTTGAGATTTGAGAGGACAAGCTAAGCTAAGAAGGAGATTGAGGAGTCTATTACCTCAGAAATCATCAGGGATCATCTGAAACATTCCCCTGAAACTGTGGTGCTGTAGGACAAGTCTACCATATGTAAAAAAAGGTTCCCACCCACCAATGCATTAGGGTTATATAGCCTCAACGCCACAGAAAAAAATGTAGTTGTTTCTCAGGTTTGGGACCAATCTTGAACATCCAACTCTTATCCTAAATCTGCTGACCATTTTTTTGTATATTTAATTATTTACTTTTTTTTTTTATATATATCACTGCATTAATACATTTTTAGATCTGTCTGAAGTTCAGCATTTCATTTTAGGGTATGAAAGCATTAATCTTAAGGGTTAGGTTAGGGGCTACAATTAGAGAGAGGTTAATAATTAGGTGTTCAGGTAAGGTTAAGAGTTAAAAGCAATGGTTAGGTTAAAATGTAGAAAAGATAAAAAGAGGTTCTTTTATCTGCCTTAACCTGCCAGACCCTGTTCACATTGGCCTTCACACAGAGCAGTGCCACTTACGTGGGAAGCTGCCTGTGAAGCCACAATAAGTCATATCCGGCGTCCCTTAGTAAATATGCTGGCTACTATGTAACCTGAAGACAGGTGAAGAACGGTCCCAGGTGAGGACGATGCTGGATCCTTGGACAGGTAATGCCTCATTTCCACTGAGGAACGGTTCGGGTCGGTACAGTTGGGAAGGATTAGAATGGTCCGGCCTATTCAGGTGAGGGTTTCCACTGCAAGTTGGACCGTCAGGGGCCATACAGGGTTTAGAAAAAATGCCTAGCGTGTCCACCAATCAGTGGAATGTATTGTAGCTCAGTCCTAACCAAACCTTACCATTTGCTATGGCCCCACATCTGAAGCAGGACCCAGAATGGTGCAGTATGGTTTGGTTTTATGGGCCACTTTCATAATGGAAACACTCAAAATAGCATACCGTACCGAACCAACCGAAGTCAGCAGCAATTGCTTGTCCCTCGGCTGCATCCGCCACCATCCTCGGTTAGGTAATCGGGAAGTAAAGCGGTGCACATGCGCGGGTAGCGTGCCGCGCAGTCACTGGTCCCCACCCTCCCCTGGGAACAGTGTATTTCCCAGGAAACAGCAGGGGGGGGGGGGGAGCAGGTAGGGGCGTGTCTGCTGCACAAGTTGTTCCCAAAAGTGGGTGCAAATACCTAGTATCTGCACCC
The DNA here is from genome assembly GCA_029574335.1 of Rana kukunoris. Taxonomy (NCBI): domain Eukaryota; kingdom Metazoa; phylum Chordata; class Amphibia; order Anura; family Ranidae; genus Rana; species Rana kukunoris. The sequence goes on from CM056056.1 coordinate 142,295,569, forward strand.
CCTCCCCCCTGAAAGGTGACACTGGAGGGGGGGAGGGTTCCGAAAAGCAGAAAAGCTCAATTTTTGGGTGGAGCTCCGCTTTAAGACTGAAGATCCCCTTTAAGCTTACAAAAACCTTCTGGATTTAGAACCACTTTAAAATATGAATAACGTACAAGCCTGGGCCAATATGTAATATAAAACCACAGAGCTTAGTATTGTATTATAACACATCCAAAAATCCAAAGTTTATTTTATAATTTTATGATATGAAAGCTACACTGAATATGCATTCACATACCGTATATTTGTAACATCCTGTGTGACCACCTTCTACTAAATCATTGCCCCATTTACATACTGGCCTTCTGACCGAAGATTAATAAATCCACATAGCATATTAGTGGTGTGTCCATACACATTATAGTTTGTGCCCATAAATAATATATTAGCCATATGCCACAGATCTATACCTGTGACAAAGAGATAATACCATATGCCACCACATTGCAATCACAAATGTATCCATACTAGCTGGAGACATTGTTAGACCATTTACATTTTATTTGTTCATATTAGACTCAATTATACAGTACCGTATATTAATTCATCATACAGTACAGTAAAACCTTGGTTTGCAAGCATAAATCGTTCCAGAAACATGCTTGTAATCCAAAGCACTTGTATATCAAAGCATTTTTTTATAGGGTATAAAAGAGAAGAGAGTGTAGCAATAAGTCGCTAAATGTTGTACCTTCATTAAATGTAACCATATTGCTACACTTAGAGGCTCCTCTCTTCTTTTTTTATACTTAGTTGTGACATGACCAGGGATGGACTGGCCATTGGGACTGCAGGGAGTTTCCCGGTGGGCCGGTGGCTCAGTGGGTCGGCTTCAGTGACAGCGGACCGCCACCCCCTCCGCTCCTCTGTCTCTCCCTTCCCAGAGCGCCTACCTCCTCTCCCTTCCCGCAGCACTCACCTAGGGGGAACAAAGAGGCAGGGGGAGAACCAGAGGGGCAGGGACGACGACAGAGGAGCATGGGGGAGGGGACAGACAGCTGACTCAACAGCTATGGCCTGGGAGTTTCTCACTTCTGCCTAATCTTGTCCCATGGAAGGGGGGCACCAAACTGATTCTTTCCCCCGGCTGAAATAATGTCTAGCTTACCCACTGGTAGCGCCTATAAGGCCGCGTACACACGATCAGTCCAAACCGATGAAAATAGACTAAAGTTCAGTTTCATTGGTCCAAACCAACCGTGTGTATGGCCCATTTGCCACTTGCTTTAAAATCGGACTGATGGACACCTGACCATTGGTCAAAACCAATGGTTAGTACGCAAAAGCATCGGTTCAAAACCCGCGCATGCTCAGAATCAAGTCGACCCATGCTTGGAAGCATTGAACTTATTTTTTTTCAGCACGCAGTTGTGTTTTACGTCACTGCGTTCTAACACGATCGGTTTTTGAACTGATGGTGTGTACACACATCAGACCATCGGACCACCAGTCTGTGAACCGATGAAAATGAACTTCAGTCCGTTTTCATCGGTTTGGACTAATCGTGAGTACCAGTACCAGCCGTTCTACTCTAATAAAGTAGAATGGCTAGTGGCTAGTGAAGGGGGAGAGGATGTTTGGGTGGGCGGGGGTGCGGGAGTTGTCCGGCCACCATGGGGAGACCTGTCAAATTGGGCCAGTCTGGATGAAGTCCAGGGCCAAATTTTTGTCCCAGTCCAGCCCTGGACATGACGCTACTCTTATATCAAGACATCGCTTGTATGGTATATCAAGGCAAAATGTATAAAACATTTTGCTTGTCTTGCAAAACGCTCTCAAACCAAGTTACTCTCAAACCAAGGTTTTCCTGTATTGTCAATCATTGCTATTTGCACTGGGTCATAACACAAAGCTTACAATCATTATGTGCTCTTTCCTTATTTGTCCCATCATGTGAAAGCCATGCAGAGATGTGTGTTGTATCCTAACACGTAATGCTGTAACTCTCCAATAGCTTTGCTGGTAATTTAATACATTAAATAATGAGATTTTCACATTCATATTTGAAGCTTACATGATAGATAAACTTATGTTGTAATGTGTTGCCAGCCACAACTCAAACATGATTTTAATCCCTCTCCGTACAGAAAGGATTAGATTTAGAAATGAAAATTTAGCAGTTAATTGGTAAAATTGTCAAAAGAGTTTGTAAATTGGTATTGCTTCAAATGCAGTGAAAGCGAGCATTGTCAAGCAGAGGCTTAAAATAAGGCCTATTGCCCTGCAGTGCTACCTTCACAGGAAATGTTTTCCGGTTCAAAATAAGATTCTCTCTATCGAAACAACATTTTCGTTAAAGATTTATAGCAGATTGCGGCTGAACTTAAAAGAGTAGTATAGTGTTCATATTACAGGGTATAACTACTGTCACAATTCTTAAAGCGGAACTAAACCCTCCTATCCCTTTCAGCTAAGGAAGCTACCATCTTAGCCTCTGATCTGCAACTGCCATGGTGCTGCACCTATTATCAGTAATGACTCCAGCTATTTGATGGCTTGACAATTTGGTTGAAAGCACACCCAATGTGACAGTTAGCATTCCTGGAATGTAACTGGTTCTGGAAAATGTTAAGTTGATGGGTTTAGTTCTGCTTTAAAGCACAAATCTTAAAGCAGAACTAAACCCTCCTATCGTTTTAAGCCAAGGAATCTGCCTCGTCTTAGTATAAAAGAAAAACAAATCAGTGCAATAGACAGGGCTTTTTTTCTGGGGGAACTTGGTGGAACTCAGTTCCACCACCTTTGGCTCAGACCCTTTGGTGCCCGCTCACCACAATCACTTGTGAACACAGAAGTCTGGTTTCTGTGTTTACAAGTGACTGCTTTGTAACTCCCTGAACTCTGCACACTGTATGTAATGCAATTTTGGTATTTAATGCCCCTTTAAGACCCTTCTACTGTTTGTGAAATCTGAACGGGTCGTGGTTGAGTTCCTGCACCTATTTTTTGAGAAAAAAAGCTCTGGCAATAGATATATAATAACCCTGTAAATAGCAGCTGAACACCAGGGTCAATAATCAAATATATAAAGCAGATGGTGCAGCGCTAATAGCAACAGTCCATAAATGTATAATCCACAATCCGTGAGGTCTTCAGTGCTGATACACATAGACATGCAAGTGACTCTGCGGGTGCAATAAACCTCCACCAATGGTAAAATTGGCCTCTCACCTCACCAAGGGGACCCTTTAATAATAAAGGGACAAACTCGCATTAACTTGCGGGCACTCAGGTAGATCCCAATACAAACAGGAGCCAGGAGAGGGTTTTAAGCCAGTATGTGATAATATCCCAGGTGCCATGCGATCATAAGGATACAAAGAACAAGGACATAGTGCTCTTTGTGTAAAACGTGTTTAATAAAAAATAAAGGTAAAAAACTTACAAACAAGGCACCTCGATCCGGTGCCAGGTAATGCAGCATGTAAACAATCTAAGCGTGATGGCCGCGGGTGACATCACAACGCTTCTTTCATACGCGTTACCTCCATTTCAGGGCGGGGACTTCTTCAGCGAATCAATGCCTTGTTTGTATGGTTTTTAACTTTATTTTTATTCAACACGTTTTACACCGAGAACACAATGTTCTTGTCCTTTGTATCCTTATGATCGCATGGTACCTGGGATATTACCATATACTGGCTTATACCCTCTCCTGGCTCCCGATCGTATTGGGATCTACATGAGTGCCCACAGGTTAATGCGAGTTTGAATTCAATTATTATTAAAGGGTCCCCTTGGTGAGGTGAGAGGCCAATTTTACCATTGGTGGAGGTTTATCGCACCCGCAGAGTCATTTGCATGTCTTTACATGTGTATCAGCACTGAAGACCTCACGGATTATACATTTATGGACTGTTGCTATTAGCGCTGCACAATCTGCCATCTTAGCCTCTGGTTTGATCTCCAACTGCCATCATGTTGCACACATGATCAGTTATGACTCCAGTCATTTGATGGTTTGCCTTTATGGTTGAGAGCACAAGCTAATGGAACAGTTTCATTCCTGGCAAGTGCTGGAATGTAACTGTTTTTTGAAACTGTTAAATCGAAGGGTTTGTTTTTTCTTTAACCACTTCAGCTCCGGAAGGTTTTATCCCCTTCCCGACCAGGCCATTTTTTGCGATACGGCACTGCGTAGCTTTAATTAACAATTGTGCAGTTGTGCGACACTGTACCCAAATAAAATGTCCCTTTTCCCACAAATAGAGCTTTCTTTTGGTGGTATTTGATCACCTCTGCGGTTTTTAGTATTTGTGCCATAAAATCCCAATAAGCGTATATGAATTGGTTTGCACAAAAGTTATAGAGTCTACAAACTCGATAACATTTATGGACTTTCATTTATTTTTTTATTTTTTTTACTAGTATTGGTGGCGATCAATGATTTTTAGTGGCACTGTGACTGTGGGGGGAATACTGTGACTGGAGGAATACAGTACAGAGATCCGTGTTTCTGCTAAGCAGAAACACAAGATCTCAATTTTCCTCCCCACAGAATGGCGCTCTGCCTTGTTTGCATAGGCAGACCGCCATTCTGTCTCTCCTCTGAACGATCGCTGGTCCTGGCGGACATCGCGTCCAGCAGACCCGCTGATTGGCTCCCTTTGTGCCCATTCACAGCAGGAGTGCGGCTCTGGCGGCGCACTCACACGCCCCAGAGCCGACAACATCGATTACGTACAGGTACATGATTTTGCACTGCTTGAGTAAATGTACGTGGGGCTTTCCTTAAGTGGTTAAAGCTGGTTTAGATACACAGACATCTAAGTAAAAATCCTCAGCACTAAAATTTTTCCATCAATGAACTTAAAAAAAAAACTTGCAGATTAAACTATGTTTCTGAAACAATCCTCTTTATTTTCTTTGCAGATAAGGAAAGTTAGAATATTATTCAGAGCCCATAAAAGAAGGCGGGGGCTGATTTTGAGGCACCGTCTGATATCAAGGGCTCTCGTCCAAATATTGCTATACTGATCATAAGGAAGTAGGAAGTGTTCAAGAGTAATTATACTGCATATGTAATACCCCATATGTAAATAATGAATCATTACTATGTTCGTGTCGAAAAATGACTATCAAGAAAACATGATACAAATGTCAGTTATAAAGAAGAACATTGGCTACAAAGAACGTTGCCAATCGTTTTTGGGAATTCTGAGTAATTAGTGCCAGCTGTTATCTCTTCTACGGAGGTAAGGGAAGGAAGCTGTTAACTACATGTCAATGTCTACACAGTGTTGGTCAAGCTCTATAGACCATTTTGTTGAGACTCAGCAGATTGAAGGACAAGCAGATGTCTTATTACCATGGACAGCCATGTGGCCACATTACTGCTCTGTATGTCCATTGTAACCCAATATCATTGCAGTGACAATATTTGTAATTTATTATCGGCTCATTGAGACTTAATGAGTTTGAATACCATAGATGAGAAAACATTCATTATGTTAGTCTTAAATCACTCCACAATAAGCAAGTATCCGGCTGGTGAGGTCTTTATTTTCTACTACTATCATCACTGAGCCCAATGAGATTACATGGATTGAGCCATACATTTTGAAGGTTGTAAAGTTTTGTTTCTGTATACTATTAGTATTTTTCTGCCAGGCTGTGGGTAAATTGCAGTGGGCATTACAGGCATGACACTACTTATAACAAGTTCCAAATTTTAAAGCTACACAGTGCTTTTTAATGTACGCGGCCTTTGACCGCATAGTTTTTAATTGCACCCCTTTTCATCATATCTTCCTGTTTTTATACCACATCATCCAATACAGTTGCAATAATCGTAAAAAATAAATAAAAATGTGATTTATTTTGTAAGTCAATCTTAGTTAATAGTTGTGTCAATTTTGGGTAAAAACTTTAACCTCCCTGGCAGTATGATTATGTCAGATTTTTGATGCTGAAAGCGGTACCATTATTTTGCATGGAAATTTGGCGTTTTATATTGTAGGCTTGTATTTCTAATGCCCCGTACACACGATGGGAATTTCCATCGGGATAAACTCTGATGTATTTTTCTGACGGAATTCTGTTCAAGCTGTCTTGCATACACACTGTCACACTAAATTCCGACCGTCCAAAACGCGGTGACGTACAACACTGCGACGAGCCAAAAAAAAAAAATGAAGTTCAATGCTTCCGAGCATGGGTTGACTTGATTCTGAGCATGTGCGGTTATTTTCTCCATCGGAGTTCCATACAGACAAACTGAATTTCCGATTTTTCATCGAAAAATTTTCATCGTAAAAAAAGAGAACATGTTCTCTTTCTAAGTCCGTTGGAATTTCCGAAGGAAAAACTTCCGATCGTGTGTACAAGGCATTAGGAATAACTCACTTAAATCTGTCCAAACAAGAGTCTAGTAGACATCCCGGGTATGATAAAGTTTGAAACACATAATCATAAATTATAATATAATAAATAACTATAAATAATTAAAACATTTAATAATATAATAATAATAACAATTACTCAATAAAGTAATCAAATCAAAAACACTGAAATTTGAGCTGACTGAGCTATTTTCGGAAGGCGTGACGCGCTATCCAAGCCCGTCAATCAACTACGCTTGCCTTAGGTACACCTATACCCAGAAGGAATCCCAGCTCAGTGCCAGATAAGAAAGCCTGCTAAAACGATAAGTACAACAAACAAAAAAAAAACAGCATACTGCAGATGTCAGCAGTATGCTGGATCTAATGGCAGAAAGTTGATTTTTGGGTGAACCTCCGCTTTAAGTTTTGGCAATAAAACCTGGAAGTTTTTTGTGCAGAGCTGCACCAGATGTTGCACTCTCCAGCTTTAGTATATAAACTTGTGTTACTTCAGCCCAAAGGCATGGACGAAAGCCACTGAACATTTACAAGGCCCCATACATTTGTGGTTGAGGCTCAGTCTCTGTGAGGCTCCATTCCACAGTGGGCCATTTTACCAGTTCAGCTCTTTTGGGCATACTACGTACGTCCATCGAGTGAACCTGTGATCACAAGCTGAAGCTTACAGTATCAGCCTGTGTTGGTTTTGTAGAGCCGGCAACCAACGTCAAAGTGAAAGTGATGTGGCAGCTCCACCTCCCTTAGTTTCCAGACTGTCCCATGCTTACTGACGCCTATGAACACATCAACCGGTGGGTGGAGAGAGACTGCAGTGAGGCAAATCCATTCCTTGATCTCACATACAAACAATGTAACCGGAAGTGATGTCACTTCTGACTCCATATGCACATTTTTCCTGGCCAGAACAGCCAGGAGACACATCTAACCAAGCCAATCTGTGCTTGGTAAGACGGTGTGAAGGGCAGGGGAGACATTGGGGTCTATTAGACCCCTAATGTCTCCAAAAAGAGTACCTGTCACCTGCCAATGCTATCACATAGTTTTTGTTTTAACCCCTGTAAACTGCCGTCGCAACACACATGTGACATATCGCCGCAAACATCAGAGTGAGAACAATTATTCTAGCACAAGAGCTATGAGTTAACTCTAAATTGATTAACTGTAACGGCTTTTAGAGCATCACCTATGGTAATTTTTTGGGCACCATAGTTTTTAGCAATATTGCACACAATTTTAGGAATGTTAGGTAACTATTTACTAAATTTTAATTTAAAATTTGTATTTTTTGGCAGAAAATTTGCATTAAATAAACAGTTGCAAAAATATTACAGGAACCAAAAATTTGTAACTATTACTTTTTTATTCTACAGGGCCTCTGCTGTCAGAAAATATATAATGTTCTGGGAGTTAATGTAATCTTATTGCCAAAAGTTTTTATTTTTACATGTATGCAACGAAGAAACAAAATTGCTCTGGACCCGAACTGGATAATAGGGTCCCTACTGCTGAGGAGGACAGCTCACCTGAGAATAAATCCACACCTCCATTGGAACCTCCATCACCGGCCACCACAGCTCCCTTTCCTAAACCAGCTGTTCTTCCTTCTTGTAGATATTACACTCCTTGACTGACTTGACTAACGTCATGGTTACACATTTGAGTCCCCGTTAGCATTCACTGTAGTAGTGTAGTGACCAGACCAGGGACTGTTAAATAAACAGAACTTATTTAATGATGTTGTCATTTTTGTACTTGTGTGAACAGGTCTCAGTTCAGTAGTATAACACTCGTTATTAATATTAAGAAAGAAAATGCTCCAGTGTGGACTTTATAGGCAGGTAAGGGGAGTGTGAAAAAGTAATACAAGGTATAAAATATAACAACGTTTATTCATCACATAATATAAAAGTATTTGCCAAGAGAGGACAATAAAATACATAGGAAAATAGCACTATAAATTATTTATAGTGTTTGACTGCTTACGATCACCGTATGTTGCACAGAGTTGGGTTTTGTGTACAGCTACACCTGAATGTGCCCTGCTGAGTTGAATCTGATGTCCCGCTGGAAGATCCCATTAACTACTTGCTTACTGGGCACATAAACCCCCTTCGTGCCCAGGCGTGCCCAGCTTCCAGCTCCCAAACTAAATTGGCTTCCTTTTTTCCCCACAAATAGAGCTTTATTTTGGTGGTATTTGATCGCCGTGCGGTTTTTATTTTTTGCGTTATAAACAAAAAAAGAGCGACAATTTAAAAAAATATATATATTTTTTACTTGTTGCTATAATAAATATCCCATTTTTTTTTTAAACTTTTTTTTTTCTCAGTTAAGGCCGATACGTATTCTTCTACATATTTTTGTAAAAAAAAAAATCGCAATAAGCGACTGCTTTGCGCAAAAGTTATAGCACCTACAGAGTAGGGGACAGAATTATGATTTTTTTTTTATATTTTTTTTACTAGTAATGGGGGCGATCTGCGATTTTTATTGGGACTGCGACATTACGGCGGACACATCGGACACTTTTGACACATTTTTGGCGCACTAATTACTGTATAAATGTGACTGGCATTGAAGGGGTTAACACTAGGGGGTGAGGAAGGGGTTAAATGTGTATCCTGGGTGTGTTCTAACTGTGTGGGGGGAGGGGGGTGACTGGGGGAGGTGACCGATGCTGTGTCCCTATGTACAAGGGACACAGATCGGTCTACTCTCTCCCTGACAGGACGTGAAGCTCTGTGTTTAAACCCAGTGGCGTGCGCTGGGAATACAACAACATTGACGTCCAAAGACGTGACCCCGGCAGCTCAGGTCCGCACTGTTGATGTCTTTTGTCAATAGCGCCGATCTGTACTGGTTAATATGCACCTGATGTCTTGTACACAATGTTTACTTGTAAAGCCCTGTATACACGCCCGTTTTTCCCGGCGGTAAAAAGTCAGCCGGGGAAACCCAGGGGAAAGCCGAGAACCCGACAGGAAAACTGCCATGAGAGCTTTGGCCGGGAATCCTGACTGTGTGTATGCTCCATCGGCACTGCTTCACAGTGTTTCCCATAGGACAGTATTAGTAAATCTGGCAGGGAAAAAAAAAACGACAGGAATCCCGGCGGGAAAATAGAGAGCAGGTTCTCTATTTTCCTGCCGGGATTCCCGCCTGTTTTCCTGCCCTAGCTGCAGCAGTAAGAAGAGGAGGGGAAAAATTGGGGCACTATGACACCAACAAGGGGGCACTGTTTCTTCCATTGATACCAATCAATGATGGGATACTATTCCTCCCACTGATAGGAGCACTACTCCTCCTACTGACCACCAACCCTAAGGCCATATTTATTCTCACTGATGCTGGGCCCGGGACATTTTCTGCACCCACTGGCCACAATCCAGCCCTCCTAAATCCTGAAGGACAATAAGCTGGCCCTTTGTTTGAAATGTTTGGAGACCCCTGGAATATACTGTAGGCCTGCCTACAGGGGGCCACCTGATCCAATGGAATTTTAAAAACGGCTATATAAAAGGTATAATAAAAGGTATAAAAGGTAAAAATAGGTATAAATAAAGGTGAAAAACAATGTCAGGTTTTTCTTAATGTTGATAATACATACTACATTGTTTGGAGTAACCAAAGAATAGGCTGTCATGTTGAACAGGCAGTGCACTAGGATTCTATGATACGCTACTGTGATTTTTACAAGCAGTAAGACTCTCAACCTGTTCTATAACAATTATCTGGCATCACCATAGAGTGCTCGTCCCTTCACATCACTCATTTCCCAACTGACTCTAACTGGAAGGAAGTTGCAGCCCTCCAGATGCATCCTATTTCCAGGGCTGAAACTTGCCTTGTGTTCTGATCTGAATAGATAAAACAGCAGAGCTCTAACAACTGTAATCCATTCATTAACTTTTATTAATGAGTGTCTCAAATACAAATGTTATGGGGAAGTTTATATGTGCGAGTTAGAAACAAGTTGAATAGATTGTATTTCTTGTTTAAAGTGACACTGTTATAAACAACAACACAAAAAAACCCCATAAGAAACAAGAAAGAAGGTAACCTACAAAAGAACAAGTTAAGGATGCACTTTGCCCGCTACCTGCGCTGCCAGAATTCTGCTCTAGTCAAGAGAAATCCTCCACTGAAATATGGTGGGAAACTGATGCTTCCAGGAGTGTCAATCCCTTTTGTTTACCCCCCTCACGCTCAGTTTGCAGGTAGTCCTTTATTATTATTATTATTACTATTATGATTAATATTATTATACAAGTGTAGCGCCCTCTACCATAGGTAGGTGTTAGATGTGAGAAATTAGGCAGGCCTATGCTGCATGCTAGGCCTGCTTGCTTTCGATCTGAGGGGGGCAGGGAGTGGTTAGTGTAGCAGTGGGTGTGATCACCTGTGCTTCAGTTCATAGGGGCCTCCCCTGCTTCCAGGGAGAATATTCTGGAAGAGGGGCAGGGCTGAGAATTGGAGTGACAGGGAGCTCATGTGAGGAGCCCTAAACCGATCCCCAATTGGAATTTGCAGGGGGCAGGCCTCCTACATAAGCTCAGGTATAGCCCACTGGAGGGGAGTTCTCGGCTGGGTGAAGTGAAGAATGGAGTATTAGACTGTAGCAGGAGGCCCATCCCCATCTGTGGGGAATTGCGCACCTCGGTGGAGGAGCTCAAGAGCTGGGAGGGAGCCTCATCATACACGGAAGATGTGTCCTGGAACTGAGGAGCTGAAGGAGAAGTCGGTTTGCATGTCTGGGTAAATTCTTCACCAAGGACCCAGGGCAGGAGAAGGTCGGTGAGTGAGGCACAGTGGACATCTGGAGGAGGGGGTATGCCAGGGGAGCTGGGTGCAAGGCCAGAGGAGAGACTGTGGAGTTTTGTGTCAAATCGATGTGGCCTGCAGGCACAGGATTTGCAAGTCGGGCCAGCTGGGATCATAAGAGGATGAACATGGTGGATGTTGGTAAATGGTAGCAACCATCCGCTACACAGGATTTATATAGCGCCAACAGTTTGTGCAGCCCTTTAAAACTTGAGGGCAGACAGTACAGTTACAATACAATAGGAATCACATTAGAATTTTTTTTAATAATGACAGCTGCTTTATATGGTAGTAATTGAAAAACACTTTTATTTCTTTTAAATATGTACAATATTTATGTAAGTAATGTTATTGAGTGTTGACGTTTTAAAACACTTAGCCACTGTGAATAGTCTGTAATTATATATATATATCCACTTGCCTACTGGGCACTTTCACCCCCCGTCCTGCCCAGTAGATATGTGCGTTCCCGTTCGTAACGAATGGATTTTCATACGAATTTGTTAGTATTCGTACATTCGTATCAATTCGAACATCCGAACAGCTGAAAGACCCAGAATACGAAAATTACGGAATTACGAATAAGCAAAATAACGAAAGTACGAAAATACGAAAGTACGAATGGACAATCTTACTAAAATATGAAACACCGAAAAAGCAAAAGAACGAAAATTACATCTATAACGAACGATTTGCATTCCGCATTTTAAATCCTTTGTCTGTTAGTATTTTCATTCGTATGTTCGTATTTTCATTTGTGTGTTTTGTAAATCTGTTTCCTTGTCTGTTCGTAAATTTGTGTACTTGTAAGTTGTAACGTTCTTTCGAATGGGCAGTGTAGTTAGTAAGTGATGTATCTTACTTAATATCTTAGCCAATCAGCTTATCTCTTTTGTGCTGAGTCACCTTGTTGGCAAAAAGTCTGACCGTGTGTACGGGGCTTAAGAAAAAGCATATCTTAATATGGATTAGCCGCGTGTTGCTATGTATTTACGAAAGTACAAAATTACGAATCCATTAAACGAAAATTATTATCTAACAAAATTACGAATTTCGAATCAACGAACATAAATTAGAAAGAATTACGAATCATTCAGTATAAACGAAAATAAAACTGTTACGAAAATACGAACGGATCCGAATAGGAAAACTTGCATCTTACAAAATACGAACGGGTCCGAATAGGAAAACTTGAATCTTACGAAATTACGAATCTTTACGAATCTACGGAACAAAAAAATACGAATTTTTTTGTTGTGCACATGTCTACTGCCCAGGCCAATTTTTTAACCTTTAGCCCTGTCGCCCATTGAATGACAATTGCGTGTTCATGCAACACTGTATTTATATGAACATTTTTATATATTTTTTCCCACACAAATAGAGCTTTCTTTGGGTCTTCTAATCACCAATGTTTTTTTTTATTATTTCTTAATCTTTCTTAATCTACCTGACCTTGGCTTGGATTGAACAGTACTGACTGGTATATTCAAGGCTTTGAATATCTTTTTATATCCTTTTCCATCTTTGTAAAGTTTCATTACCTTGTTACGCAGGTCTTTTGACTATTCTTTTCTACCTTCTCGTGGCTCAGTGTTTAGCCTGCTTAGTGTATCCATGTGAGAGCTAACACAGTATACACAGATACTAATTGTGATTTAAAAAGCCACAAATGCGGGAAATTAACCTTTTATTGCCTGTACCAGGGTCAAACAATACAGGGTATGTAAACTTCTGATCAGGGTCATTTAGGTGAATTCTGTTATCATGATTTACAAAGGATCCAAAAAAAAACAATGTAATAATAAATGGCTTTATGTGATCACTATCCTTAAAAAAAATTGTTTTTTGGCATTACAGTCATATTTTTAATATTAATGCCAAAATTTCACAATTTCTGCCAGGGTATGCAAACTTTTGAGCAACACAACTGTGTGTGTGTGTGTGTATGTATGTATGTATATATATATATATATATATATATATATATATATATATATATATATATATATATATATATATATACACAGTATATATATATATATATATATATATATATATATATATATATATATACACTCACACACACATGGGGACAGCCATTATTGCTCATTATATACTGTACACATGCTCTTGATTTACAGTGCTACACAAGGGTTCCTGTATCTTCTTATAATGCAAGTCTATGAGCTGGATTAATAATGGGGGGTGAATTACTAAAGAATTACATTTCTCACTTAGTTCAGTGCAGCTGTATTTACTTAAATTATCTTTTCATGTGCAATGGAAATTCATGTTTTTTTAAATTCCTCTGCACAGGATTGGTTACTCAAATTAAACATAGTCTCCCTTGACTTTGAGAAACACAGTTCTTTAGTACTTCAGCATGATGAAAGCTGGCCATACACTATGAGAATTTCAGCTGGCTCCCGTTAAACTGGCTGAAATTTGCTGTGTGGTTGACCCTGTTGCGAACCAACTTCTTCAATTGCAAAATCAAAAAATTTGGATTAAAAGTTTTCAGGTAAACATTGGCTGCATCCAATCAGGTGTAGCTGCTGTTCGGATAAATTGACAACTGCTGGTACTAGCTGTTAGAATACTATAGTATGAGGTTTTTCTCTGAATATTGTGGAAGGGGCATGCAAGCTGAATGAAAAGAATATATGTATGGCCTGCTTTAAGACAATGCTCTCACTGCTGGGTGACTTCTCAGTGCTGTTAAACTGTGGGGGCTGTGTAAGGCTGGGTTAAGTGCAGAGCCCCCTCAAATGGTTAATATAAAAAACTCTATATATAAAATAATGCAACTCTCGCCCCTGAAGGAGTCACTGAAATAGACAGGTTTCCCCACAATAGTACAGAAGATGGCTTTCACAGATACAGTTTTAAGCAAAACGACAATGCAGGTTCAGTTTAAAGGATGTCTTTTTGTAGTTCTAATTTTGCACTTGGCCAGAAAGGGATTTAAGGGTTCAGGATACTCCAAAATTATGGCAGAAATCAACATGAGGACAAACTTCTTACAAAATCCTCATGACACAGCCTTGACTGGAGTTAATAAGGGATGGTCAGGAATTCTATGTCTTTGTAAGAGCAGTCCTAGTCTATCCAGTAACCTCTGGCACTCAATGCCCTCTAGCATATGCCCAACTGAGAGCCCAAAGCCAGGTCTTACTCACAATGTCCTAGAAAAGCTGCCTGCCACCCAGTTTCCATGTGACACTCTTTAGTGAGGGAGACAAAGATCCTTCCTCCTGACCAGACCCCAAGATGATGCCCTCAAGCAAAAATCTGTTCAGCCTATCTTCTACAATTCCTTAGCCCAGCACCTGATGAGCCCCAAGCTGAAACACAGTAGCTGCCTCCCAATGGCAGCAGCCCTGGGAGAACTGGAACCCTCCCTGGAGAGGAAAGAGCCTCTCTGCCTATGTTCCTGAAACATTTATCCCCTCCCCAACCACCTTCTGGGTACCCCATTTCCAGGGATTGGCTGGGTCTGATAAATATTCATAATGCAGTGGCTGATCCTCCTATTCTATATACTAGAAACTTCCTCTAGAGGCAGACAGGAGCAATCAACCCCTGACATTATGGAAAACTGACAGACAGAAAAACAAATCACTACTGCACAATACAGTGGAGCCAAAAACAAAATTTAGTCTAACTTTTGGCAGGGCACTACAATAAAAAATATAAACATAGATATATAGTAACCAGGCATTCACTATACTTTTATGTTATGCCATCAGTGTGAAAGCTTCATACTACTACAATGATTATTGTAAACATTATCATTGGCTACATCCATGCGTTTGATAGCCCTTAAAAGGAAATTAATAAAATGTGTGTTTCATAGTGTACAGATTATTTTTTACTACCATTTTAATTTTTCCAAAACTTTATTTTAAATATAATTTAATACAAGGTACATCTATGGCATAAAGTGTGCTTATATTTCTAACAAGAAAGCTCAGCTCACAACTGCCTGCATTCTTGTTCATCCCCATTCAGATTTGTCTTTGTAATCTTATCTCTTGTATATCAATGCTGTTTAACAGTAGAGCTCTGAAATTAGCTTGTCACTGGGAACCATTTTGTATATTTGTCTAATTAAAACATGATAGAAATATTAAATTATGAACATACACCAGCGTGCGCAGGGACAGTTGAAACGGTGACTACACTCGGTCTTTTTACTATGTTTCATTAACAGTTTTATTTTGTACGTATATCGGAAGGAGGGCTTTTGTATTTGGGGAATTTTTAAATAAACAGGATTACGCTATGTTGGCATTTCTTGTATTTTATGACCCTGATTGGAGTACATCATGCATTTGTGTCTTAAGATGATGATGGGAATCTAGAAAGGATATATTATTTAAGGCTGATATCTCTTAACGTTCTGGTGAGTGTAACCCCTTGGAGGGAAGTGTGCCTCACGTCGTGAAGACTGGGAGTCGCTGACTATTATCTATGATCACTCACTATTATTTACGATTCAATTGCTACATCAGCATAGATTCAATGTGGAGTTGGATATTATTATAATCCAATATTAGCGCTGTTATAACATTGGACTTTTGCAAGAATTGGACTGCTCTTTGTGTTATTATATAATAATAATAATAGGGCTGTTACTGATTAACATTTTCGTGTTCGATTAATTGATTTTTTTTAAATCGATTAATCAACTAATTTCGATTAATTATAATGCACATACAGATCCAACTACTTTTAGCTGATCTCCTTGCAGGCTGATTCCCAGTGCAGCTACCAACTACTAGAAAAATGGATAGCAGGACACAAAAAACACACAAAGGCATCACTCGATGGGACTAGCATTAAAACTTTTATAGTCTTCAAGTAGGTAACAAAATAAATATTGCACTGGAGATAAAATAGATGTAGCTACATAAATGTAGTCTTTATGGACTTTGTATCATCTGTGGAATTCGGACTTCATTCTGTATTGGAAGTCAGTTGAATTAAATTTGCGTTCTCTGGAGAGCCTGGTGTGAGTTGCTGCGGGGTTGCTACTATATTTCTAAAGACTACAATAAACTGTAAAAATGGTGCGAGTAATACCAAACTGTAGCAAAAGCAGTCATAAAAACATGTAGCTAAGTATGATGCTGGTATAAAAATGTGTACAACGATACCACTGCTAAATCCAGATGAGGAGGGGCTAACATCAGTCCGTCGGCATGTAGATGTCCCGTGAAGGGAACTATCACAACTCCCAGTGGATGGCTGTAGAATCCCAGGTTGATAGAGGGAAGTGATAGAGGAAAGTGTAACATCCCTTGCGTGTGGCTGATAGTAAGGTCCCGCTGGCATGCAGATATGAAGGCACAGCAAAGGAGCCCTTCAGAAGGACACGGCAAGTCCCGCCGGTGTCCGAGAGGTGAGTACCGATCAAAATAATTTTGACCAATCAAAAAAATGAATCGATTAATTAATAGTTCATTACCACAGCCCTAAATAATATATATATATATATATATATATATATATATATATATATATATATATATATATAAAATTGTGTGGTCAGTGAAAAAAAGTGCTTGCTTTGCTAGCTCATTGTTACCAATTACCTTTGATATTTATAAGAGCGATGAAATATGAGAGGCTTTAATTCAGCACTAAGAACCACTGCTGCTAACATCTTATCACTTCCAGTTGCTAATTTTCTATTCATGGATGACACTAGAACTTAAAATATTTTACATGCCATTTAATGAGCTCATGGTTTGACATGCTGACACTAATTCATTTTGTATTTTTCTTGTGTTCTAAGCAAAATTTAATTAAACCTTAAACTGTAGACCCAGAGGAGTCCAGTGCATAAGGTCTCTGATCTCTCAATGCTGGCACATCGTTACAGCAAATGCTTGCATTTAATATATTTTATTTCAGCCGACTTAGTTACCCTAAAAACAACAAGCAACAACAATAAACTTTAACTTAAAAGTATGAATCCATAAACGGGATGAAAATGTTGGAAAATGGTTTAATACAAGAGAGTTTAGGTTTGGGTCGAGCATGAATTCACAGTGAACATAACCCATTTGCAATTTGCCAACATGGTGAGCTTATGCAGCGTTTGCCCCCATAGCACCTACATGTCGAGTCCCCACCCAGCCTGTCAATCAAGCTCACTATTTGGTTGTGCTCAGACCAACACCTGCCTAAAAATGTAACTTTTGTGCCGCTAAACATTAGTACAAAGGTGAGGGCTTTAGCTTTATTCTTTGTATGAGCACACTTTCCTATACCGTTTAGATCTGTTGTGGTTCTTGCTGTCACTGCATTTATGATACTGTTAGAAAACAACAAATTACCCAAAACTATGTAAAAAGACGTTTTTTTAAGTTGTAATGAATCATATTGGAGTGCTGCTGCTGTATTTAAACCAAGCAATAACCAAGCCCTTTTTTGACAATCCCCTGCCTATTAGCCTTAAAAATGGGCAGTGTTGATGTCCTAGAATGGCCACTGTAAACTTTGGCCCAGATTCAGAGAGCGATTACGCCTGTCTAACTGGTGTTAGACAGGAGTAATTTCAAATTTTGCGCGCCGTATCACTAGTTTGAATCCTCAAACCATGATACGGCGGCTTCGGGCTTCGATCCGAGAGGCTTACGTCTTCGTAAGCCTTCGGATCTACGTTGCGATATTTTTGCGGCCGCTGGGTGGAGTCCGCGTAGTTTTCACCGTCGGGGTATGCAAATTACTTTTTACGGCGATCCACGAAGGTACGAGTGTCCTTCGCAATCGCCTACGTCATTTTTTGGCTACGTAATGTTAGAGCAGCTTTTTGCTGGTCTAACAGTGCGTAACCCATGTTAAGTATGGCCGTCGTTCCCGCGTCAAATTTAATTTTTTATTTTTTTTGAACGTAACTCGTTCGGGAATAGGAATGTACGTAAACGACGCTACTACGACGTAACGACGTGATTTCGCGCAATGCACGGCGGGAAATTTGGGAACGGAGCATGTGCAGTTCGATCGCCGCGGGAACGCGCCTATTTTAAATGCTTCACACCCCCTACTCGCGTAGATGGATTGCGCCGGGAGAAATACACTACGCCGCCGTCGTTTACTGGACAAAATCTACCTGGATTCCACTTAGAGCCAGGTAAAATACGGCGGCATAGTGTATTTCAGAAACGCTATGATAATCTAATTCTCTGTGAATCTGGCCCCCTATTTTTTATTTTTTACCTCAAAGTTTGTTAGGTCCATCTAGTTAAACCAGTAGAAAAAAAAATTAATACATAAATAGAACACCTCCATATAGAGAACTATATACCCACATTGTCCACTTTGTTTCAGTGGGGAGAAAAAATCCTTTCGGATTACCCATGACAATCATATATTCCCTGACTCCACAAATAACTGAGCTGGCCAGAAGTAATTCCTATTCCACATTTTTACAGCTCCCACTGTGAAAAAGCCCCTTCTATATGTGAAGGTTAAACCTCTTTTCCTCCAGGTATAAAGAGTCTTCTGTAATGACCTTAAAAGTGAATACGGCTGAGCCAGGTGAGAGGCCAGATATGCAGGTGGATCCGACTTCATTGTCGTGATCTTGCCCGAGCCTGGACTGGTTCTGTGAAGTCAGCTGACAGCAGACTTCAGACCACTGTCTGCTGAAAACAGGTCACAGGAGTGCAGAACGAACTGCACTCCTGTGATCCACAGGAAAAGTACAGCTAAACAAGCTTTGGCGGTACTGCTCCTTTAAATAAAATCATGTTATGGCCACTGCTAACCAGATAGTCTTTTATTTTATTTTTTTCTAGTACAACTAATACTGTGAGAGACGGTTCATACAGCTGCGACTTGTCAGGTAAATTACGACTGACATATTGCGCTCCGTTCTGTACTATGGAACCATTCTAATAGGAGCGACTCAAGTCGCTCCGACTTAGAAATTTTTTCCTGTACTACTTTGGGA
The DNA here is from genome assembly GCA_029574335.1 of Rana kukunoris. Classification (NCBI taxonomy): domain Eukaryota; kingdom Metazoa; phylum Chordata; class Amphibia; order Anura; family Ranidae; genus Rana; species Rana kukunoris. Next base: position 142,314,742 of record CM056056.1, read on the forward strand.
CGACTTCAGGGTGACTTGCATTGACTTCAATACAGAAGTTATTTTGCAAGTCACTTGTTTTCCGATTTAATGCCTTGGATTCCTACTCTGGGATGACGCTCTCGAAGCAGCAGATGACGGAGAATCATGTCTCCCGGTGCTGCTGGATCTCAGTGCAGCATTTGACACTGTAGACCACAAAACTCTACTCATTCTCCTGAAAGAAGTAGCAGGAGCTACAGAGGAGGAAGATCTACCCTGGTTCACATCCTTCCTAGAAAATCGTTCCCAGACAGTGAAACTAGGAGCCTTCACCTCTGAAACTCATGCAATTTCTTGCGGATCAGTCCCCGAAGGATCACCCCTGTCACCCGTGCTCTTCAATATCTACCTCAGCCCACATCTCAAAAATATCAGCAAACAGGACCTGTGCTACCACTCATACGCTGACGACACTCAACTCTACTTTCGCATCACTGGAAAAAAAAGACCAATATCACGGTCTAGAAAAATGCTTCACATTGATCGAGGATTGAATGACTGAGAGCTCCCTCAAACTCAATGGATCCAAAACAGAACTTCTTCTTCTCCACGCAAACCGAAAGACAAAAGCTAAGACTTCGTGAACACCACCCAACATCCTTGGACTTACTATTACCTCAAGCACCAAAGCCAAAAGTCTCTGAGCCATCTTTGACTCTGAGATGTCAATGGATGCACAAATAGGATCAGTAGTGAGCGGATCCCACCATCTCCTCCGACAGCTGCGTAGACTTATCCTCTTCATCCCAAAAGAGGACAGAGCAGTAGTAGTTGGAATGATCGTCAATTCCCAACTCGTTTTAAATTTATTTTTATTGAGCATACAAACATGTTTTCTTCAGTTAAATACATACACATAAATTACAACATTAAACGTTAAACATATAAACAGTTTCCTAAACCACAATTATAGGACAGTCCAACCTCCTCCTTATCTCCTACTCTCTCCTCCCCCCCTACCCCTTCCTCGATGGCGAGAAAAGAAGAAGAAGAAAAAAAAAAAAGACCACCCTGGTTCAAAAGGTGTCACCTCATTTTAAACATATTCCTGTGCCCTCCCTGCTCTGTATTATGAGGGGATAATTCCCGTCAATTCCCGACTCGACTACGCAAACTCCCTCTACAGAGGACTACCTAAATCCCAGATTTAGCGCCTACAAGTCGTCCAAAACACGGCAGCCAGACTGGTAACGGGGAAAAACCTTGGGAATCCATCACCCCTTGCCTTCATTGGCTAACTGTAAAAGATCAGATCATATTCAAGACCCTCTGTCTCACCCAAAAGTGCACACAAGGAAACGCTTCTCAATACTTGTGCGAGAAAATAAAACACTACACCCCACCAACCAACCAAAAACTCCTCCACATCATCAAGTCCCGCTACAAATCGAAGTGAGAAAGAAGATTTGCAGTCCAAGGACCGCGACTATGGAACACTCTACCCACAAACATCCGCATGGAGGAAAACCATTAGGCCTTCAGGATAAAACGTAAGACCCACCTCTTCTGAAGGATCAGGATGACACTGGATGCGCCTTGAGACGATAAAGTTTGCATTTTCAGCACTATACAAGTTACTCACTCACTTTACTTAAAGGATCACTAAAGGAAAACATTTTTTTTTTTGCTGAAATGACTGTTTACAGGGTATAGAGACATAAAAGTTAACTGATTCCTTTTAAATATTATTAAAAATAGATAAAAATCAATCATATAATATGCCTCTAGTTTTACTTTTGTTTTTAAACTGGTTTTGTGTTTATGTGAAGTAGAGAGAGAGACATAACAAAAACAAACAAATCCAGGGCAGAGTTTTGTTTTTAAATTGAATCCCAGGGCAGTGTTTTGTTTTTAAAATGAATCTGATTGGTTCTGAGAAGTTTTAGACACACAGCTTGGACCACAGTGAAAAGCTGCCATGAGATTTTTCATAAGGAGCCAGACAAGCAGGAAGTGTGGAGATCAGAGCAGAATTACAGTAACTTCAAAGCAAAAAAAAACTAACAATGAGAACATGAAAACAGCACTGCATTAAGGTAAAGGAAGCTATTTAGCTAAAAAAAAAAAATTCCTTTAGTGATCCTTTAAGCCTTTATTAGTTATAGCATCCCTCATAAGCAAATAATAGGTTCAGTTTAAAGCTATTGACTAACAGTACTTTGCAAAGCAAAAGAGCTCTGATTGGCTGACCCTTCCTCTTCCAGTGTGAGTGCGGTGGTGCATTGGATTACGAGAGTCTGAAATCAACACAGATTCAGCTATTTGGTATTTCCATGTAAAAATAAATTTACTATATATCTACTGTACTATTCATTTTTTAATGAGCACATATTGTAACTAGGTTAAATTGTGTTTTTTTTTTTATTCTGACAGGTGCTCAGACTTACCACTATAGCATTTAAAGCAGAGTTAAAGTCTTAACCAGTTTTTTATCCTAATAGTCTTGTGTCCTAACATTTTAGGATGTTACTGATTTTCTGCTCGAAATGCCTTAACACTTTCCTCCCAGTGGAAATGATGCTTCCTGTACTCCCACTTCAATGTTTTGTGCTGGCAGAGCTGAGTAACAGCCACACCCCTTAGAACAAGCTTCCTCCATCAGATGTATATTGCAGAGAAGGCCTGACCAGGTTTCATACATCACAGAGAGCACTAGGTGTCCATTGAACCACACAGTATTTTTTTTTAGACTCCCCTGAAATTTGCTGCAACAGACAAGATATTAGATTAGAAAAATGGAAGTTGTTAGTACAATGTCTGTGGCTGCATATCTATTCCTGTGACTTTGCTTGAGCTTTAAATATGCCCCCCTTACAGTACAGACACTGGGTTAATATATTATCACTGGGACCCTACTGATATAATAAGATGGTGCCCTCACTGGAATGACATTCTTTCTAAAGCCACACAGCTTAGCCTGTCTGTTTATTCTCCACTGGTGTGCACCAGATAGGGAAAGGATGTATTTTATTATGGACAGATATGATTGCACTGGTGTGTAAACATACAGGTGTTGGGGATGTAGTTGTGGCCTCCCCGAGAGAGGGTAAATGAGGGGGAAAAGTGCTCACATAGCCTGACTTCTGATAAGGGAAGCGACATGGAGAGACAGTGATTTTGCATCCTCTGTGCAGGACCCTAATACAAAATGAAAATGGAAAAAAAATATTAACACACTTTAAGAGATGGTCTTAAATTATATGCTGGTATAATTAATCAAATGTTTTTTAAATATTTGGTTATCCTTTAAAGTTAGACTTCAGATAAAATCTAATATTTATCATCCAAACATACAATCACAATAGCATACATGCCTGGGGCTTTTGATTTTGATCTGGGCAATCTTTAATTACAGAGGGCCACCCGCAATAGAACATTTCCTGACTGCCAGCACTGTGGTGATCAGGAAAAACCTATTCCCCACTGCATGATACTATAAGCTAGGGATTCACCGCACTCTCAAACAAAATCTCTCTGCAGTCTAATTACATACACTTCTGATTGTTCCTAAAGAATAGATTCACATTTCTGCCACGGCCATATCACAGTCAGATGTTGCTTCTCGTGGGCTCTATACATGGCACCCCACTGGCATTCCCTCTAAATGCTCCCTGCCGTGGCTCGCTATACATCACTTTCTACCACCCTACAGCTCTTTCTCACTCTGATCCTCCAAGCACCCAGTATTCCTTATGATATGTTGCAGTGGCCATCACTTGGTCTACAATGTATTCTCTACAAAGCTACAATGTAGACAGATACATGGTTGCTGGCTCTTTTGGCTATTTGGAGAAAGGAATGACCCAGTAAGACCAGGTGTGTTCCCAAGACCAGGTTGAGTGGCATATCGGTTAAATTTGGGGGCTCGGCTAGGACAAAAACTTTGACGATCCCAAAGTGTCTGTAACTAAGGGCTACAATTAGCTACCATTTCTGCTGCACAACATCTGTAGAGGTAAATGTAGTGTTCATTCTGTGATGAGGTAGAGGTGTTACCATATACAGGCAAAAAAATAAGTTTAATTTTTTATTTTTTATTGCTAAAGCAAATATATTATTATATACACCATAGTGCAGCCCCGTATTTATTTAGCCCCTGAGATGCACAGCTTCATTGGTTTCCAGAGTGCAGATGGCTACCTGCACCGTAACAACCAATAAGAGTGTGTGTGTGTGTGATACGTGCCACTGGCGCAAAACAAAAATGTGTAAACCAAGTTCAAAAAAGTATCAACATGTAGGGTTTGCTGCAGCTACAATTTACCACTTATGCCGCATACACACGATCAGAATTTCTGATGGAAAAAGTCAGACAGACCTTTTCCATCGGATATTTCTATGGTGTGTAGCCCCATCTGAGTTTTTCCATCGGAAATTCCGATGAATTCCATCGGAGTTTAGATATAGAACATGTTCAATCTTTTCCGATTGAATTCCGTCGGAATTCCGATATGATTTGGCCAGGCAAAAGTCCGATCGTGTGTATGTGACATAAGAGTAGTGAAAATAGTATAGAAATATGTAAAAATAGGTAGCTGCGCTAAATCTTTTAATTATAACTCCACTTATAAGCTTCAAAAAATATCCAATAATGTATTTAAAGTGACAACCCTAACTCAATATTAATTCACATCAATATTCTCAATCATTTGTACATACACAAATATTATGAAAATATTTTAAATTATAAAAGTTCCAGTTTGGGTTCTTCATGTATTAGTTCCACGTGCCAAACGTAAGTATTAATGCGCTATCCAAAGCACTCATGCTCCGTGATTCACCACCACCTTTCACAATATGCACTCACGAGAAAATAGTAATAAAAAAGCCTGTGTTAAGCCTAAGCCCTTTGGTCCTTTAAATGGATGATCAGTAATATGCCCAGCAAATGCAGCAGTACTCTTTCATTTGTCTCCACCTTATATGGCTCCCAGGTACTTACTGTATGTAAAGAAAAACGGCCATCATTGGGCAAAATTCCACATATTTATTCCTTAAAAGGCATCAAAAAGTTTACGCTCACATGTAATAGTACGTTAGACCGGTACTGATTCTTTCCAGCGTTCCAGTATTAGCCTATGCCAGCCGCTTCATTTCAGGAAGTCGGCGTGCGGTACATGCCTCGATTTCAGTGCCGGTCATGGGCCGGAGAGGACGTCAGCGTCACACAACTAGCCTCAACGCATTTTGCATGTATTATGCGTCTTTAGGAAGCTCCCTGCTTCCTGATGGCACTACTACATGTAAGTGTAAACTTTTTGATTCATTTTATGGAATAAATATGCAGGATTTTTCACAATGATGGCCATTTTTCTTTACATGAGTACCTGAGAGCCATATAAGGTGGAGACATATGAAAGAATACTTCTGCATCTGCTGGGCATATTACAGATCATCCATTTAAAGGACCAAAGGGGCTAAGGCTTAACACAGGCTTTTTTATTACTATTTTCTGGTGAGTGCATTGTGTGGAAGGTGGTAGTGAATCGGGAAGCATAAGTCTTTGTCCTCAGCATGGCCCTGGGACCCCTGTTGCATTGAGTGGATTTACTTCACTTTAGAGAGATCATCTCTTACTTGCTGTTGTTTCTATGGGACAGGAATTGATAAGACATATTTTTTAATGGGACAAAAAACCTGACCGATTTTATACTGACACACATAGGTTGGACTTGATGGACTTTTTTCAACCTCACCTATTATGTAACTATGTAACTATGTAATCATTACTAATCTAAAAAAAAAAAAAAATACTTTAGCTATATACTGTAATCTTTCCCTTCTTTCTGTGCGCTAAATATATTTGTCATATAGGAAATCCCGGAAGCTAAAGAAAGTCCTGGAAGCTAGGTTTAGAGGCAGCCATATTCGATTATTTTAAGGTAACAGATATATTTGGGCAAATATACTGTACATGTTTTATGAGATGTGAGTGCACAATTTTTATGGGATTGGTTTTACTTTAATAATAAAGCATATTACACTATGGTACCATCCTGGATTTCATGTATGAAATAACTGGCTGCTGGTGGAGGAGTATTTTGGGAGCTGAATAGGATCTACAGTATGGAGGAGATGAGATAAATGACCATGAATTGCTGAGGAAGAGTGGAATCTTTACAAAAAGCTGGTGTAGACCTCATAATAATTTAAGGGGTCAATCTCTTATGGTGAGTGCTTTGGCTTTTGGGTGTGCACAAATATATAGCATATCTGTATATGTATGTGCTAAGGTACAAATAGAAATAGCACTGTGTTTATGGTACAAAAAAAAAACAGCACCATTTTTGTTTTATTTATAAAGGAAATACAGCCTTTAAAAGCCGTACACATGGGCTGAAAAACTGGCCAACATTTGGTGCATGTGTACGGCAGTCCGTCCAACAGCAGCCAGGGCATGACCGAAAAAGGTCTGCTGATCGGCTCCCGATCAGTGCTCTCAACCAATGGCTGAGAGCGCTGACTGGTGTGGTCTGGCGTATTCTGTGTTCCGCCCCCCCCCATCAAAACGCAATAGCTCAGCAGGGGAGAACTCTGTACTAACATTGTGACTCCTCCTTCTCCACTTTTGCTGCCATTGTGCAATGTGCTGGGTGTTTAGTGTGTTCCTGCTCCTTTAAGGAGGGTTGGGCTCCCTCCTGTCATCTGCCCTTCATCTATTCATCAGCATACATGTGCTCCCACTGAGGAGACACTTTAAAAGGTCTGCTGTATACAGGGAGCCTTAACAGGGCCTGCACCTTACGCATGTATTTGCAAATGCGTGCAACTAAACCCCTGTTTTTAACCCACTGTTAGGCTGGGTTCACACTACGATTTTCCCGTCCGTCAGCCGTATACGATTTCAGTTTTGAAAACGTATGGGCCCGTACGGGAAAACGCATACATAGACAATGCATTGCAAATCGTATGCACTCAGATGCATCCGGGTGCGTACGATTTGCTGGCAAAACGTTTTTTAACAGTACACAAAACCGTGTTCGACCACGGTTTTGAGTCAGTTTTTGAAACCGTATGGCAAACGCATACGTTTTTTTTTAACATTAAAGTCAATGGAAAACGCACATATGTGCGGTTCCATACGTATAAACCGTATGCGTTTTTCGTCTGCGCATGCGCATTTTCAAAACAAGAAAATCTTTTTTTATTAAATGACACTAATTCCAAAAACGTATGCGTTTTTTTAATCAAAACCGCATGGAACCGTACGCACTTTTTGAAACCGTATACGTTTTATAAACGCATACGTTTACGTACGGTTCAATCCGTTTCAGCCGCATACGTTTTTTCATATAAATCGTATGCGGCTGACGGATGGGAAAATCGTAGTGTGAACCCAGCCTTAGACAGGTAATTTGGTTGGTTGCTGACTGGTTGGTAAGTTGAGCTTGGAAATTCCTTGTTTTTTGACATGCGTCCGCCCCTCCAGTGCTCCTTGGTGTGAAGACCAGTTATAGGTAGGAGCAGTGACCTTTTTTGTAGAAGTGACTCCTCCTGAGCCAGGGCCGGGACAAGGGGTGGGCAGGAGGGCACTATGGCATCATGTGAGGTAGGTGATACCACAAGGAGATTAGGGGGTGGGGATTTGTGTTAGGAGGGGAAATTTGGGGACGGCAGGGGGTAGAAATTGTTCTAGGAGGGAAACATTTGGGGGGGGGGGGGTGTAAGGAAAAAGTGTAATATATATTTAGAGGGGGGAAGGTATAAAGATGATTTGTGCTAGGAGGAGGGATTTGGTAGGTTTGTGCTAGAAGAGGTCATATGGGAGAGGGGGGATGGGATTTGTGTAAAAAGGGAATTTGAGGAGTGAGAGAATTTGAACTGGGTTGGGGATTTCAGCAGGGGGGTGGATTTGTACTGGGGAAAGGGGGAGTTTATGATTAAGGGGTAAGCATGCATATTAGCGCTCAATTTTTTTTTATTTTGGGTGGAAATTTATAATGCTCATACATCTTGGGCAGGTGGCGCAGTTTGACATGTTTGTCAGTTCTGTTTTTTTTTCCTTCAGCCCACTGGGTTGAATGAAATAAAAAAAACGAATAGTGTGTACTAGGCTTTAGCTTCGATATACAGTACATGAAGCATTGAATACAGTAGATCTGAGAGAGAGGAGGAGGTTGCACAACACACAATGGCTGACAAGAGGCTGCAGACAAACCTATAAAGACAAGTAATAGAAAACTGTACAAAACTCATAAGTCAGTACTTTTCTTGGATAGGATAGCAATTCACAGAATACTTTTACTGGCTGCCCAGTAATTCTAGTGAAGAATCGTCTCTTAACACAAGAGAATGTTTTAGAAATTGTGTTGAAAGTTTGGTTGAGAAACTGATCTGCCTTTGCAAAAACGAACACGCTTTCATCGGAAAAATTAGCATTGTGTTGCTCTAGCCACAAAACTGCAAGAAAAAATAATAGCAGAAGGCTTACATAAAAAGCACCATAGCCTGCAATTTAATAGTACTGTATACCACATTTCCGGGGGAAATAATTGCTGTTAGTATGCACCTAGAACTCTCAGCGGCTTGTCCTCATAGATTGGCAGCAAGAATACAACTATTCGAAAGTTTTGCCTTGAAAATAACAATTGTTTTTGTCCCTGAAGCAGTTTTTCACTATAGGCTTCAATTTAAGGCAACACAAACACAAGTAATAGGTTTCCATTAACTTTTATTTATGATCAAAGGGCAGCAGAAATTCTCAAAGACACAGGATCAATGTGTTTTTCCAACATTAGGACTCTTCTGTACAGTTAAAGAAGGTTTATCTTAGAAAATGAAGCATTTGTATGCAAACGGTTCTGGCAGTTCTTTAAAAGCAAATTAGAGCTGTTCTATGTTATTGCCTAATCACATTGTCGCAAAAGCGGAATTGTCTTAATTAGAACCTTGTTGCATAATTCAGGCACATGGTGCTTACGGGTGGAAGGGTTGCTGTCTGGTTCAGAAACATTTACGCTATATAAAATAGATACTTTCTATAATATATAATTACAATATATATATTTAAATATTTAAAGTTTAAACATATATGCTAAATATACACCAAATAATTACACCCAATATATGGGCATAAGTATGTGAACACCCTGCCAAATGATTGGGTTCAGGTGTTTTTACAGATGGGTGCCGTTAAAAGTTAATGCTACATTCAGACTTTGAGAAATTGTTTGCTTAGGCTTGCCTTAAGCTGGGGTGTCCCTAGTTAAATTGTGCTTTTGTAGCTAGGCTGTACTAAAGCCCCCTACACTATCAGTTTTCCTGCAAGTTTTTCTCTTCAGGTTTACCAAAACCATCTAATATGAGGTCAAACCTTAAGGCCTCGTACACACGGCGGAGGAACTCGTCGGGCGAAACACTCCTCGTCGAGTTCCTTATTAGGCTTGTCGAGGAACTCGACAAGCTTGCTTTGCGTACACACGTTAAAGACCAAATCTCCTCGTTCTCAAACGCAGTTACTTCAACACATACAACGGCAGGGGAAGTTCGATTCCACTGGCACAACCCTTGGGGCTGCTTTTGCTAATCGCATGTTACTGCGTGTTAGGTTAAAGTTTGGTAAGAGACATTTTCACTTTTCAGTCTGTTATAGCGGGACAAATGTGCTATTTCCATTACAAACGCTACTTTTACCGAAGGTGCACGGGTTTGTTAGCATACACTCGCTCGAGTTTCTCGTCGAAAAGCAGCCCGACGAGGAACACGATGAGGCAATTTGACTCCCGTCGAAGAAAAAGAGAACTTGCTCTCTTTTTTTGCTCGTCGAGTTCCTCGACAGTTTCCCCGATGTAAAACGTACACACGACCGGTTTCCTCTGCAAAAAAACATCTCCCACTGAGTTTCTTGATGGATTCTTCCGAGGAAACCGGTCGTGTGTACGAGGCCTAAGAGTTTCAATTTGTATGCAATCAGGCAGGCCCTTGCACTACATAATTTTGGTAAACCTGAAGAGAAAAACCTGCAGGAAAACTGATAGTGTGTATGTGGCTTTAGCCCAAGCTTTATTTATGTTTTCAGTGTTTGCTACATTTCTCTTAGGCCCCTTTCACATGGGAGGACCGATTGGGTCTGCCTCTCAGTTTTTTAGGCGGACCCTATCGGACGTGCCAAATACTCTCTATAGAGCGGCAGAAGTCAATGGACATGTGTCCGTTGACACCTGCCAACATTTGATCAGATCCTGTTTACTAAAAATAGAAGGATGGGGATCTATTCTCTATCCATCTGGCGGATTGGATAGGATGATGGTTGGATGGAAAGGGACAGGTGATCCGTCTCCATCTGACAATCCATAAGGGAGATCTGGCTGTGTCCGTGTCCTCTCTGCATAAGCAGAGTGGACACAGACCTGCAGGGGCAGTCTGTCCATTAAGGGCACCCGGGCGCTGCCCCCCGTCCATTGCCGCCCCCCATCCATGCATCCAGCACCTTTCAGGACACCAACATGGATTCCAATGCAGTGGGCTCTTTTTTGAAGCACTGATTAGAACCCGAGGCTCTAATAGGCTTCAATATTGGGTGGGCTCGGGTTGCAGAGAGTGTGCTCCGATCCCACCCAGATGTGTTACAACACTGATCCTCCTCCGGGGGAATCAGGAAGCTGTTTTTGCCACCGGTCATCCGATTGGCTGATATTTGACACCTAGGAGGAGAAGGGGAGAAGCTGGAAGCTGCCATGGAGGAGAGGACATGGAACCGCTGCACCACGTTGCCTACTGCCTGCCACCCGCAGCCAACACTGATGGGGTAAGTGCAAACAGCCGCCACTGCAGACCTGTCATCTGCCTTCTCCGGGCTAACCCTTGCAAATAATTGTTCCAATGTTCCTATAGCATTAATGCACATTTCTGATGTGTCTAATGCATGTTTAAGGCGCATTAAAAATGTACTCCAGGTGCCCTCCAAGTAATTTTTTTTTTTAGGGGGGAAGTTTGGTTTTTCTACCTTACAGATATTTGCTAAAAGCTTGTCAAATGCATTGTAAATTAGCTGTAATCTTGCTTATAAATGTTGCTGTTACCACAGATTTGAATGGAAGGAGTTGACAAACTTCAACACCTCCCAGACTCGACATTTAGCTTCATTTTAGCGGCTAAAACGTGTTCCGAATGCTTGTTTCTAATTCCAGTGTGAATAGGGCCTACCATAGGATTTTCACTTACTGTGAAGATACGGTACTTCCACTCACACACTCTTGTCTTGAAGATAGGGAAAGCTCCATGGAACCCAGACAAAAAAAAAAAAAATGATGCCCACAATAGACAAATATGCTCCAGTTACAGATCCAAGTACCCCCTATTACTCTGCCAATCAAGTGCATAGTCTACATTCAAATTGAATTAAGCCCCACAAAAAAAAACTTTTTATTGCAGGAACAAGCTCTCCAGCAGAATGTTACATTTACGGAGATACGATATAACATTTAACAATAACAGGGGTGCTTTCAATGATCAATTTTAACCACTTCAGCCCCGGAAGATTTGGCTGCTTAATGACCGAGGTAATTTTTTAAAATACAGCACTGCGTCATTTTAACTGACAATTGCGCGGTCATGCAACGCTGTACTCCAACAAAATTGACGTCCATATTTTCCCACAAATATAGCTTTCTTTTGGTGGCATTTGATCATCTCTGCGGTTTTAATTTTTGGCGTTATAAACCAAAAACCCAGAGATTTTGAAAAAAAAAACCACAATATTTTGTACCTTTTGCTATAATAAACATAACCATTTTTTTTTAAAAGCAAACGTTTTCCTCAGTTTAGGCCGATAAGTATTCTTCTACATATTTTTGGTAATAAAAACCACAATAAGCGTATATTGATTGGTTTGCGTAAAAGTTATAGCATCTACAAACTAGGGGAAAGATTTATGGGACTTTTATTGTAATTTTTTTTACTAGTAATGGCGGCGATCTGCGATTTTTATCAAGGACTGCAACATTATGGCGGACAGATCGGACACTTTTGACACATTTTTGGGACCATTGACAACTATACAGCGATCAGTGCTATAAAAGAGAGTTTGGTATTCTAGCATTACAGTCTCAGTCACGCAGTATGGCGCATATTCCTTCATAGGCGCCTGTGCGATTTAGGGGAAGATACCGGACGCTAAGTCCAAGGCAAGTTAAGGTTACTCCAGATACAATAGTTGGCGTGATCCCGGAAGGGGATACGTCCACTAGAGTACTAGACATAAAATACAATATTTCAGAGCAAGGTAAATAGAGTTAACGCCATATGCCTCAATAGAGATGGGCTGCCACAGCGCAGCAGTATTGAGGGAATGGCGAACCGGAATGTTATGGAAGGTCTCCAGACATCATGGACCAGACTCTGATAATGCAGCAGGCCGAGCATGCATGGTATGTGAATTACACTGTATGACAAGTCCTCAGGTAAATAGCAGTACGCACCCAAGCATTTGAGAAGAAGATACGTGAACATAAAAGAACTTCCAGTTATTCTTGGTTATATCCAGGATTGCAGGAAACATGGAAAAGTCTCATAGAGGCATAAACACAGAGAGGTTATAGCTGCAGCAGGTCCTGACATAGCATAGCATACATAGTAGCACAATTCACAGGGCAGTACACATTGCATAGATCAGGGTACTTGCGATACTGAGGTACTGGCTGGCAGAGTCCAGGATCCGGGCTGCTGGGACTTGTAGTTCCACTGAGTAGGATTGTGGAGTCCTGGTTGGAGCTGCAGGGCGATGCTGGTCAGGTCCCAGGGATAGCAGGCCGGTGGTGCTGGAGGAGCCAGCTGACAGTGGGGCGTCCCCACGCAATAGAGCAACGCCGCACTGTCAGCCTGGCCAGTTTAAATAGGCCGCGCTGAGTGGCGGTGGCGTACTTCCGCGTTCCACCGTGGAGCGCATGGCGCGCGGAAGTGACGTCATCCCATTCACAGAATGGGATGACAGTACTGTGAACGAAACGCCGATACGATAGCGGAGGCAGCTGTGCCCGTCACAGCAAGTAACGCTGACGGCGTTACATTACTGTGTAAATGTCACTGCCAGGGAAGGGGTTAACACTAGGGGGCGATCAAAGGTTTAACTGTATTCTCTATTGTGTGTTTTAACTGTAAGGGGATGGGAGTCACTAGAGGAAATGACAGATCGTTGTTCCTAGCTAGTAGGAACTCACAATCTGTCTCTCCTTACAGAACAGGAATTTGTGTGTTTACACACGACCCTGTTCTGAGTCTCTCATGCCCGCGATTGCGCTTGGACTGGCGGTCATTGTAACCGCCGTCCACATGCATCAACACCCTCGCAGTGCAGCGGGCAGCGCACGCGTGCCTGCTATTCCGCTTAAAGGGACTGATGTACAGCTACGATGGTTCGCAGGATCGTGCCGACCTGCCGCAGTATAATGACAGTGGCTGGTTGGCAAGCTGTTAATTTACTGTAACAGGAGTAAAACTGTTGCTGTAACAGCTTATAAAGTTTTAACTGGTACATCTAACACTCCCCTCCCCCAGACTGACAATGCTACTGTCCAAAGTGCCCCTGTGTTCTCTTTCATCCAGATGGGAGGCGCTCTAATACAGGAGATGTGTTACTGGCTAGATCACCAGGTCAAAACAGAGCGAATACATCCTAAGAAAAGAAAACCGATGCAGCCACCATATGTAATGAACGGTAAGCTGCAATATATTACATTTTTGGTTTTGGGTTTAACAACCCTTTAACCACTTGTCCACCGCCCACCGTCATATGACGGCGGGCGGAGGACTCCATTGTTCTGACATCACGTCATATGACGTGATGTCCCTTTAAAGCCGCGGGCGGGCGCGTGCGCGTCGCCGGCGGCGCGCGCGCGCGCACCCGCCGCTCCGCCGGGATCCCGTGCGAGTGCCCGGCGGCAACGATCGCCGCCGGGCACACGCGATTGCTCTGTAAGTGAGCTGGGACGTGCAGCTCTGTATGTAAACACAGAGCTGCACGTCCCTGTCAGGGAGAGAGGTGACAGATTGTGTTCCTTGTACATAGGGACACAATCGGTCACCTCCCCCAGTCACCCCCCCCTCCCCCTACAGTTAGAACACTCATAGGACACACATTTAACCCCTTCCCCGCCCCCTAGTGGTTAACCCCTTCACTGCCAGTCACATTTATACAGTAATCAATGCATATTTATAGCATTTTTCACTGTATAAATGTAAATGGTCCCAAAAATGTCAGAAAAGTGTCCGAAATGTCCGCCATAACGTCGCAGTCCCAATAAAAAAATCGCAGATCGCCGCCATTAATAGTAAAAAAAAAAAAAAAAAAAAAATGCCATAAACTATCCCCTATTTTGTAAACGCTATAAATTTTGCGCAAACCAATCGATAAACGCTTATTGCATTTTTTTTTTACCAAAAATATGTAGAAGAATACGTATCGGCCTAAACTGAGGGAAAAATTTTTTTTTTTATATATTTTTTGGGGTTATTTATTATAGCAAAAAGGAAAAAATATTGCATTTTTTTAAAAATTGACGCTCTATTTTTGTTTATAGCGCAAAAAATAAAAACCGCAGAGGTGATCAAATACCACCAAAAGAAAGCTCTATTTGTGGGAAAAAAAGGACGCCAATTTTGTTTGGGAGCCACGTCGCACGACCGCGCAATTGTCAGTTAAAGCGACGCAGTGCGGGAAGCTTATATTTTGTCTGGGCAGGAAGGGGGTCTAGGTGCACAGTAGGTAAGTGGTTAAAGAAGGTATCAGGAAAAACAAAAGGGGTACAACAAAGATTTAGGAATTCAAGAGCATTTTGGTTAGCAATCCAAAGGTACAAGCCAACGCCTTTGGGGAACTACAAGATTCCTGCTTCATGAAGGCTTTCAAAGCTGGTAACAGAAAGGTGGTGGACTCGCATGGGTTAATGAAGGATCATGGCTGCTTAAGTAAAGCCAAAAATAAAAATGTGCCAGCAGGCAGCATCTTTATAGTAGAAGAGAATTTATAAGTCTCATCTGTCAAAAACTCCTTTACTCACTTGCAATTAAATTATTACAGATGCTAGGAATGGAGCCGGGTGCCAGGATAATGTACATCCAGCTTGCATGCGTGGGACTTACGTCATCAGTGCATGTCCATTAGGTACAGCAAGAAGACAGTGGACCTGGAAGAAGAGGAGAAGGACATGGCACCAGCGGAGAAGGGGTAGATGCAGGTAGCACTGGAGAAGGGCACACCATGACGTAAATGTGAAATAGTGTGCAAGTATTCTATACAAACATTATGGCAAATACCCACCATGCTTTACTTCTGCTTTAAAACCTTCCTCCAAATATGTGCTTCAGCAATTGGCTATTATGAAAAGACAACTGCCGAAGCCCATTTTTGGAGGAATGGTTTCAAGCACCCAACTACCAAGTAGATTGCTTCTCCATTACATGTTTGTAAAGGTATAATGTAAGGGGGAAAAAAAAGCTGTTATACTTACCTGCTCTGTGCACTGGTTTTGCACAGAGCAGCCCGATCCTTCCCTTCTCGGGTCCCCCACCGGTGCTCTGGGCCCCTCCCCTTTACAGAGTTCCCCCATAGCAAGCCCCTTGCTATGGGAGCACTCGTGCGTGCGTGCTCCCGATGCGGCTCTCTGCATCCATAAGACACAGAGGTGTCTCACTCTCACCCCAACACTCCCTCCTTACTGGCTGTGATTGACAGCAGCTAGAGCCCATGGCTCCTGCTGCTGCATCTGAGCCAATTAGGAGGTAAAGACCTGGAAGAGCCACTGCTCTTGTGCACATCACTGGATCGAGATCAGGTTTAGACAAGCATTAAGTAGGACTGATGGGGAGCTGCACATTGAAGGTTTTTTACCTTCATGTATAGAATGCATAAAGGTAAAAATCTTCAGCTTTTAGAACCACTTCAATGTGTATAAGTTTACTATTTCTTTCTTACCAGGCTTGATGAGGGAAGAATGTTGTAGCCCCTGAAACACACTGGCTTCTTACCATTGGATTTCTATGATGGAATTAAATGCTCTTGGAGTCATAAACATTTGGTGGGGTACCGTTATTTTTCCATCTAAACTCGAGACACCTTTGAGGCCCTTTTATGTCAGTGAGATGCCTAACCGGTGTCACTAGACTTTACAATATGGACTTATCTTCACAAAGATAAAGGAAACCAACTCTGGAGGATCCAGCACCTCCTATCCACAATTTTCCATAGCCCACATTAAGGCAGTCCCCACATAATGTGTGTATATTCCATCAAAAGTTACAAACTACTCACAGTCATTTCCTTACAGCTACTGTGTTTCCCTGAAAATAAGCCCAGGTCTTATATTAATTTTGGCAACAAAAGACACAGTAGGGCTTATTTTTGGGGTAGGTCTTATCATGTAATGTGCTGTCTTCTCTCCTTCTCTCTCTCCCTGCCTGACAGGAATCCCCAGTGAAGTTAAAATGCTTGTAAAATCCTTTAATCCACCATATTACAGTAGTGTATAATGTACAATGTGTGTGTTTTCGTAATATAGTTGTGCCAAATATCTCTTCCCCACAATTATTTTACAGAAACACACACATTGTACATTATATACTACTGTGAGGCCGCGTACACACAATCGAATATATCTGCTGAAACTGGTCCGACGGACCGTTTCAGCAGACATCTCCGATTGGGTGTACGGGCTAGCAGACATGTTTTCCCAGCGGACAAATTTCAAAGCATGCTTTGAAATTTGTCCGCCGGAGACATGTCCGTCAGATATGTCTGCTGGTTAGTACACTAACCAGCAGACAGAAATCTCCGCGCATGCGTTAAATGGATTTGACGCATGCGTGGAAGTATTTTACTTCCTGGAGTGGTGACGTGGCGACGTCAACGTCACTGCCACGTCACCGCGTCCTCAGCCAGAGGGGATTTTCATCCGATGGTGTGTACATGCCATCTGACCAAAATCCGATGAGACATGTCCGCTGGAAACGGTCCGTTGGGCATGTTTGAGCGGACATGTCTCATCGTGTGTACGCGGCCTGAGAGTAGATTATAGGATTTTAAAAGCATTTTAAACTAGGGATTATTTTCGGGTAGGGCTTATTATGCAGCCCGCCTAGAAAATAATGCTAGGTCTTATTTTGGGGGTAGGTCTTACTTTCGGGGGAAACACAGTGAGATGCATTTTACAGTAAATTGAAGCTGTGAATATTTCAATCAACCAATCCAATGCACAGGATAAAAATCTTTTTTTTTTTTTTATTCCCTGAACACAAATGGTAATTTATAGACAACACAGCTTCACTTTGCTAGGTGAACATTATCTACCCCTTTAGTAAGGTGACCAGATTTTTTAAATGAAATGCGGGGACATATTTTTTTTTTTTTACTAGTAATGGCAGCAATCAGCGACTCTCTGTCCATCGCCACACAGCCTGTCAATTCTTATTCTAAGGGCCCAGCTACTACTGGGTGGGGAGCGGAGGAAGATCACTCCGCCAGGGAAGGCAAGGAAATAGGCAGGTGGCTGGCTGGGACTTGAGCCAAGGCAGAAGAACATGCGAGCAGTAGTGGAACGGGCATGCACCCAAAACTGAAGAAATATTCCCTCTGCTCCGACCAGCACATGATTATCAAAGAGGGGCAAATCCAATCCAGGGACAAATCTGGGGACAGCCTTGGTCAAGGGACAGTGTCCTCAATCTGTGGACTGTCCCCGGAAACCGGGGATGTCTGGTCACCCTACCCTTTAGTGAACCACTCCTGATGACTCATTTTTAACAGTGCTGTATATTGTTCAATGAAAATCAATAAAGAGACATATGCTTGGTCCCCCCTGGGTAACAAACATGCTACATCAAATTCTGAGGCCACAGGAAGCAAAAGGCCACGTGGCCTGCTCTCAGCTGTCTATCCCTTTAAATGCAAACTGCTTAGGGATCACTGGAGCATTTCGAGCTTTCACATGTGATTTAACAACAGGACAATTCAAAGCATATCATTCTTTTTTTTTTTTTTATAATTCTTTATTTTTCAGTTTTTTTTTCCTTTCCAAAGTTTCAAGTTACACATTAACATATTTCTTAACGTTCATTTGAATCGATTATAACCATGATAGAGAGATATCGAGAGAGAAAGTAAATAAATAAATAATTGATAATTAGCTGAAAAAGGAGGAAGCAAATGAACCCCCTTCCCTTCGGCTCCTCTCTCCCTCTCTCTAACTTCTATGGATTAGTGTACCCTCTTATTTCTTACCGGACTAGTCCCCCCCTATTTCACCCCCCTCCCCAAAAAAAAAAAAAAAAAAAAAAATTGTATAAAAGGGGGCTTCCTTATTCAGCCCCCCCTCGGCCATCTCTCCCCCCCTTACTCATCTAACCCCACTACTCCTCCCTGTACCTTAGATATGGATCCCATATCTTCCGGTATCTCTCATCTTCATCTTTCAATGTCAATGTAAGATTCTCCATTATTTGAATCTCCGCCACTCTCGCAATCCATTGAGCTTTAGATGGGGAGATCTCTTGCTTCCACAGAATCGGGATACATGCTCTCGCAGCTATAATGAGATGTCTTAACAGCGAGTTTTTGTATTTTTCTACTGACATTGGGATATCCAGTAATAGCACCGCTGATGGTCTATCTTCTAGGTTAACCCCTGTGATTTTTTGGATCGTTTCTAGCACCGTTTCCCAGAATTCTTTTATTTTTGCACATTCCCAAAAAATATGCAGTAGTGTCCCTTCTGCTATATGGCATCTCCAACACCTATCTGAGGTCTGCGGGTATATACGATGTAATACTGTTGGTGTTCTATACCACCTTGTTAAGATTTTATAACTCCCCTCCTCATATTTGCTTGCCACCGAGGCTTTATGAGTAAACCGGAGGATCCTAGTTTTTTGTTCTTGGGAGAATGTTAATCCCAGCTCATTCTCCCATGCTTGCATGAACGGGAGTTCTTGTGGTATCTCTAAGTTAATAAGTGTTGCATAGAAGTGAGATAGCATATGTCTCTTAGGCTTCCCTTCTAGACATATCTGTTCGAATTTAGAAAGGTCTCTAACTACTGTATAGGTCTTTGCTAATATCCGTAGAAATGCTTCTAGTTGCAACAATCTTAGAGAGTCCAAGTCTGGTGTAACTTCTTTTTCAAGCTCTTCCCTTGTCATTATTCGGTTATTTTTTGAAAAATGAATAATTCTACTCATACCTCTATATCGCAGGGCTTTGAATCTTAAATCTGCCACACCTGGTTGAAATGTCTTAGTACCCAGGATCGGAGTCATTGGGCTGGGATATTTTGATATGTTTGTTTTTTCAAAAAGCTTTTTAATTATTTGGATAGTTGCTCCTACCATTGGATGTCTCTTTACATCTGTTGTTAATTCTGCTTCAGGGATCCAGCTTAGACCATCCAGTGGTATTTCCACTGTTGTTTCTTCTATTTTTATCCATGGTTTCCTATTTTGCCCGCACCATTCTGTTACTCTGACTAAGTGGGCTGCTTCTTGGTATTTTACCAGGTCTGGGAATCCGATTCCTCCTTCCCCCCTCGGAAGTGATAGGATGGTTCTACGTATCCTTGCAGGTTTTCCTGCCCAGATAAATTTCAGGAAACTTGATCTCAGTTCCCTTAGGAAGCTTTGTGGAATCTTGATTGGCAGGGCCTGAATTAAGTATAAGACTTTTGGTAGCACATTCATTTTCAATATGTTCGTTCGCCCAAACCAGGTGAATATTTTCTTATCCCATCTCACTAGGTCTAGTTTTATTGGCCTGGCCAGTGCAATATAATTAACTTCATATAATTTGTTTAAGTTCCTTGTTATTTTTGTTCCCAAGTAACTTATATGGGAGTCTGTCCATCTAAAATTAAATTGTGTTTTTATCTGTTCAAGTAATACCGTATTTGTTTCTATCCCTATTGCCTCTGATTTCCCATAGTTGACTTTAAAATTTGAAAATTTTCCGTATTCTCTAATTTCTGCCAGTAATACTGGTAAAGAGATGACTGGGGAGGTTATAAAAAATATTAGGTCGTCCGCATATGCTGCTACTTTATGTTCATCTTTTTCTATTTTTAGTCCCCTAATGTTTTGATTTGCCCGTATCTTCAATAAGAATGGTTCAATTGTTAAAATGAAAATAATAGGTGACAATGGGCAGCCTTGCCTTGTCCCATTCCGAATAGAAAATGGTTCAGATATCTTACCCGCTATACTAACTTTCGCACTCGGTTGTGAGTATAGATTTGAAAACCAGCTCAGCATTCCCTCTCCCAGCCCTATATGTTGTAACATAGCTTTTAAAAACGTCCACTTTACTCGATCAAAGGCCTTTTCTGCGTCACTAGAGACTAATATCATTGGCTTCTTTTGTTTTTGGGACAGATATATCGCATTTATCACCCGCTGCGTATTTTCTCTTCCCTCTCTTCCTGGTGTAAATCCCACTTGATCTGGATGTATAAGATCTGAAATGTATTCTACAAGCCTTAAGGCCAAGATTTTGGTAAATATTTTTAGGTCTACATTCAATAATGATATAGGACGATAGCTGGCACATTGTGATGGGTCCTTACCATCTTTTAAGATAACTATTATATGTGCTAGCAGTGATTCACTTGGTATTTTCTTACCTTCTCGTAGTGAATTATATGCTGCTATAAATCTTTGGGACAATTTCTCGGAGAACAACCTGTAGTATGATAGAGTAAACCCATCTGGTCCTGGGGCCTTACCCAGTTTTAATGTTTGTATTGCTTCCATAAACTCCCCTGTTGTTATGGGTTCATCTAATTTTCTCGCTATTTCTTCTGGTATTTTTGGCATCTGAGTTTCTTTAATATATTCTTTAGCTCTTTCTAGTTTCTCTTGTTCCTTCTCCACCGGGATCTTCTCATCTAGCTGGTATAATTTCTCGTAATATTCCTTAAAACCTTCTACAATCTCTTGCGGGGTGTTTACTATTTTATCTTTAACTGTCTTTATTTGCGTAATGTATTTCACTGCTTGGGTTTCTTTTAGGGCATTTGCTAGCATTCTACCTGGTTTATTACCATACTCATATAGTGTTCGCCTTCCCCTTAATAATTTGGCTTTGGCTTTGTCGATCAACAACAGGTTCAGTTTTTCTCTTATTTCCTCTAGTTCTTTTTCTACTGATTGTGCTTGGGTTTTTTTATGTACAGTTTCTAGCTCTCCAATGTGCTTAAACATCTGATCTATCTGTTCATTTAATTTTTTTTTTCTATGTGCTCCCATTGCGATAAAGTTACCTCTCATTACGCACTTATGCGTTTCCCATAAACAAAAAGGGGTTGTTTCGCCTACATCATTCGTTCTAAAAAAAAATTCTAGCTCTTCATTTAGCTTCTTTTTATAGTCATTGTCTTTTAATAAAGTCTCATTAATCCTCCAGTGCCACTCTTTCTTATTTACCTCTCCCCATTTTATTGTACAATCAATTGGAGCATGGTCTGAGAGCGTAAAGGTTCCGATAGAGACATCTACTATTGCTGAGACCGAGTTCTGAGGGAGGAAGATATAGTCAATCCTAGTGTATGTCTTGTGTCTGGCTGTATAAAACGTATAATCCCTTTCCTGTGGATGAATCATCCTCCAGCTATCAATCAGCTGCAGTTCTTGTAGAAGTTTTTTAGCTTTTCTTAATTTGATGTATGATAGATGAGAGGTACCTTTAGAAGTGTCTTTTATAGGGTCTAGGGCCATGTTCAGATCCCCCCCTATTATTAAAATACCTTCTCTATGTTGGTGGACCTTTTGTAAACATATTTCCAAAAAATTTATCTGGTCAATATTCGGTAAATATATGTTCACCACTGTGATTTTTTGTTGGTTCAAAAATCCTTTGACTATTAAAAGACGTCCTACATCGTCTCTAATCACCGCTGTTTCCTCCCAGACCATTTGCTTAGATATTAACACAGACACTCCACACGTTCTAGAGCTCTGTGATGTACTGTGGTATACTGTAGGAAATCTGTGGTTCTTAAGGACCGGGATTTTATCCCCTTTAAAGTGTGTTTCCTGTAAAAGGATAATCTGTGATTTGCGTCTATTAAGTTCCGATAATAATCTAATTCGTTTTTCCGGGATATTTAGTCCCTTAACATTATACGAAGTAAATGTTATGTTAGTCATGTTTTATACTACCAACTCCACTTTTCTAGTACTCGGGGGGGCAACAGGGAACCCCGTGGGAAAAAAAAAAGGAAAACCCTCCCCTACCCCTCCCTTTTCTTCCCCGCGTGGGAATCCCTTCCTCACGTCTGTAGTGTCCTGGTATCGAACCGAAAACCAAGATGCCACAGAAAAAAAAAAAAAATAAAAAAAATAAAAAAAAAGTTTCCCCCTGAAACGCCTCCGACTTATCCTCCACCTGGAGGAGAGGCGCTTAATGTGGGGGTATTAGGAAGCAGAGCGGAGCTGACGCCAGGCGTCCCTATGCAAGGCCCTTCTCTTTTGTCTCATACTGTTTAATTTATATTTCTCTCTCCTTTATATTCTTCCATACCTTCTTAACATTGTTACCCCTCCCTTCCGCCCAAGGCTCTTTCCACCTTATCAAAAAAAAAAAAAAAAAAAAAAATCTTTGGGCGCTTAAGCTTATCATATCCTCCACTTCACTGCTACTTCCCCCCCCCCAATCTTCTTAAATGACCAGGAGTTACGATAATACCAATATTGATTTACACAAAAAAACATGAAAACATACATCTGTTCCATTTGTCAAATCTCCAGTACCTGTATCCATGTGTCCATGTATATATATATACCCGCATACAAATATACTCTATGCTTAATTTCCCTTCTTGTTAAACCTTTGTTCCCTTTCTATGCACCTTATCTTAGTTACCTCTAATCTCCCCTAGGTCACCCAAACAAAACAAAAAAAAAAAAAAAAAAAAAAACATAATGTTATAGTGTTATTCCTATCCCACATATCTCTTCCATCCCTGTCAGATTCTTAATCATTCTCATGTCCCTCCTTTCTTACCCCTATCCTTAAACCCCTTAACCCACCCTTTTCTATTTATTCTATCTTCTCTGTATTGTGTGAATCGTGTTCCATCCCCTTATCTCCCTGTGTATCAGCAAGACTTGATACAAGTCTTATTAGTTATCTGTGTTGAATATTAACCCCCCCCCTAAAATATTATAAACTCGTGATTTATCTATCTGAGAAAACCATTGTGACCATCCCCCCCCCTCGTGAGAGGGTCCCTTAAAATTACCTATTATACAATTTTGTTAAGATCCCTCCTTAGTGGAGTGAAGAGAAAAAAAAAAAAAAAAAAAACAGTGTGCATAATTTAAGTGCATATAATCCACACTACCACCTCCCAAAAAAAAAAAAAGAAAAAAATTAATTAAACACATTTAAAACATTTTGACCCTAGGTTAACTTAATCCTGTAGTGCATCTTGGCAACAAAGGCCCCTAAACAGACAGAGCAAAAAAACGCAGAGGGGGAGAAAAAAAAAAAAAAAAAAAAAAAAAACGTCCAGGTCTAGGGCGTAGAGAACTATTTACCCAAAAATTTATATCCACAAAAAAGAGAGAGAGAAAAAAAAAAAAAAGGAAAGAACAATAAAGTCATTGGCTAGCCTAATTTAAATATCTTCGGTAGTCTGCTGGGATCCTCGATAGTCCTCGATAGTCCATCTGAACTGGATTGTATACTATCTTTTCTGAGTCCTTACATCTCTAACTGTGGTAATCTCTAATTCCATCCAGTTTGGAACTTCAAAAGCTTCAGACCCTAAAAACTGAAATACTTCCGGTAGTTGTGCCGGGTCATATAAGACAAAGTTTTCATCATCTCTCTTAATTGTCAGAGAGAATGGATACCCCCATCTGTATGTCCCCCCTTTTAGACGTATGTGATCTAATAGAGGTTTTAATCTTCGTCGTCTTTCCCTCGTTTGGCGACATAGGTCAGGGAATATCTGGATTTTATCATTATTTAATTCTATAGGTCCTCTCAACCATGCTGCCCTCATTATCTCATCTTTGGTCCTATAGAAGTGCACCCTACAAAGGACATCTCTTGGGGGTTCTTGTGGCCGTTTGGGCCCTGTAGGGACCCTGTGTACCCTATCAAGCTCTATCAAAGCATATCATTCTATTGCAGTAAAGTCTGTACACCGAAGGAGGAAGGAAAAAACAATCTTACGGCTCGAGCACAGCTGCATGGATTATAGACAGGACAAATGAATGGAATACAATTACTTAGCACTTTGTACATAATCCTCAGCACACTATTACATTGCATTTAAAATTATTAGAATTCCCACGTAAGGTTTAGGTCTTTGACTCATTCTGTATTAGAGCTGTCATAACACATTTTATTCAATGTGATCAGGTACCATGGTGTTGAAATAAAATCACAAGTGAATATTTTTTAGACCTCGCTCATCACAAGTGGTTATATATAAAACAAATATCTTGGTTAATCAATCTTGAGAAATACATTTTGTTCCAGGTGATCGATCAGATTAGACATTTGATGTGACATTTTACCTGGTATGGCAGGGAATCCTCAGCCTCATGCCCCCAATGCCTCTTTGCTCTTCATCTCCTATAAATCCACCTCCGTCAGTGTTGATGATGAACTTTCTGATATTGTCAAGCAAAAAGCACCATACATACAGCTGATGATGATTTTTAGATAAACCCAAAATTGCTGTCTTTTCTCCCACCATATGCCTGTGGTCTGGCTTGTTGTATGCTCTTTCCTATACCATATGTTTGGGAGACTGAAATTTTGATCTACCCCTGCTTCTCTGTAGACCTCCTCCTTCTCAATACTTATTCACACCACACAACATTAACAAAAGCTCAAATTTCCCCCGTGTCAAGGAGAGCAGCTAATTTCTGTAAAATAAGAGCTGCTTATTCAGTGGTATGGAAGAAAAATCCATTGCAATCCTCTCTGTACAAGCACTAAACTTTTGCTATACCAATGTAAAGAGTCATACCTTTATACCCATCAAATATAAGAAAAACAATGGGGGTAAATAATGATTGTTGGCAATCAATCCAATGTCTCTACCACCATTAGGTGTTTAATCCTCTAACCAAAGTTCATATATGAACAAAATTTAATTTGCGCCCGGAGGGTGGTTATTTGGACAGAAATGAGACTTGTTGGAAAGTACAAAACTTGTGTTTATTAAATATCAATAAAAAGTAGACATGTGCACACTGAAATATTTTGTTTCGGAATTTCGTATTCGTCCGAAAAATACATTTATTTAGTTACTCCCGAAATTCGTTTTTGTATATTTCATTTAGTTAAAAAATGCATTTGTCTGAAAATCCAAATCAATTAAGGTTGAATCTGTCCTTGAAGGCTTATGGTGTCTGTCGAATGTTCTAAGAAGATTCGACGAAGCAGCTAAACTGTACGACACCGCAATTGTACTTTTCCGGTCGAATGTTCCACCTACAAGCTATAGAAGAATTCTAATATTGTATGATTAGTAATAATTATATTTATAAATTATTATTACTAGTCAACCAACATTCAAGTTCTTCTATAGCCTATGGGCTGAGCATTTGACCAGAAATATACGATTGCTGCGTCGTACAGTTTAGTTGTTTGTCGAATATTCTTAGAACTTTCGACAGACACCATAAGCCTTTAATGACAGATTCGACGTTTGTATGTTTTTCGCTGCTTCGTCGAAACTTCGTCGTTCATGTAGAATGGTCTACCCCAACATGGTCTCTATAATGTCGAATCTTTTCTCTCCATGTAGAATAATCTTGGACTAATAGATTTAAGGCAAGGCACATTCGACCGCAGATTCGATAGACACAGATTGCTATTGTCAGCATCATGTCGAATCTCCTATCTGTATCGAACTGTTGTAGTAACGAAAACTAAAAGAAAGCATTTTTTTATGTCGGATCTTTCGGATTCTGCACGTTCGTTTTCGTTTGTTAAAATGATAACGAAAATACCCGAAATTCTGACGAAATGCATTTGGACGAAAACGAATGCACATGTCTAATAGAAATAATAATTCTTATTAGGCACACAGTGTTACAAGGAAAATACATAAACAAAACGAGTGCAATTAAAATCAAGAACAAAAATAAAATAAAAAAAAGGCAAAAATCACAGAAATATATGTCCGGACTAGAAACACTGTGTGAGCTGCATTGGTCAGTGGCAGTGCGGAACAGCGTATATGGATGTGGGGAAATTGACTCCGTAATGAATGTAGCTCTGACACTTGCAGCCCATCATCAGCCTGGTGCAGGATATCTGTGATTATTGCTACCAATATTGATCCCACCACAAGGTGACCAAGAGAAGAAATGTAATTAGCGGAAAAAAAATATTTAATAGGACATCCAACTTAAATACACAGCAGTTTATAATGTTTGTAAACCTAGCCCATAATAAAGCTTACCTGTAGGTACTGTAAATATCTCCTAAAAGGGCAAAGGACAATGACAGTAGGGCAGAGGACGGTGTCAGTAGAGCAGTGGATGGTGTCAGGATTTTTTTATTTTATTTTTTATTATTATTACAATATATATATATTTTTATGGGAGTAAACAAGGAAGATTTGCTGTCTTCCCATTTACCTGTCCATGATTGACAGGTAGATTGTGATTACCAGGTTATCGAGCCCCAGATTAGAGGCACACCTATGTTTCTGTATAATGATTACCAGAAGTTAAGGTCTATATATACAGTATTTATATACATATAAGAGATCCCAGTCTTTCAACCAGTATTAACCTCCCAGGCGGTATGATTGTCAGGTTTTTGATGCTGAAAGCGGTACAATTGTTTTGCATGGAAATTTGGCGTTTTATATTGTAGGCCTGTAATTCTGAGGCCGCGTACACACGAGGGGATATGTCCGCTGAAAACGGTCCGATGGACCGTTTCAGCAGACATCTCCGCTCGTGTGTATGGGCTAGCGGACAGATTTTTCCACCCGACAGATTTCAAAGCAAGCTTTGAAATCTATCCGGTGGGAATCTGTCCGCCCGACATGTCTGCTGGTTAGTACACTTACCAGCAGACATGTCGTCCCCCACCGCCGCCGCGCCGCTGCCGAATGGATTCGGCGCATGCGCGGAAGTGTTTTACTTCCTGGTGCGGTGACGTGGCGGTGACGCGGCGGCGTCAACATCACCGCCGCGTCACCGCCACGTCACCGCGCCGTCCGGCGGCGGGGAATTTGATCCGATGGTGTGTACACGCCATCGGATCAAACTCCCGATAGGACATATCCGATGGAAATGGTCCGCGGACCGTTTTCATCGGATATGTCCGATCGTGTGTATGGGGCCTTAGAAATAACTCACTTAAATCTGTCCAAACAAGAGTCTAGTAGACATCCCGGGTATGATAAAGTTTGAAAACAAAATCATTAATTATAATATAATAAATAACTATAAAATAATTATAACAAATAATAATATAATAATAATAATAAAAATTATTCAATAAAGTAATCAAATCAAAAACACAGAAATTTGCTCAGTTGCAGAATTGTCGCTGTCATTACTTTTATTGTTTAATGACAAATTTCCCCACAAATCACTATCGCTCAATCCTGCAAGTGATTCTAATTTATTATCGCTGTTATCTAGCTGTTCTAAAACCACTTTTGACATGATGGGACACTTTTTGTTTGCTATGGACATTTTCCAGTGTCCAGGCAGAAAAAACGGTATTTATAACACATAGTGCATGCAGGACACTGGACAGACCACTAGAGACAAAGGGTGTGTGTAATGATTTTATACAGTACTGTAATCTGTAAGATTACAGTGTACTGTATCTATACTGTGTTTTTATTTTTTTAAATTTGGCTCTGATCTCCGCCCCCGTGCGTCTTATAAGCGTTTATTGATTTGGTTTGCGCAAAAGTTATTAGGTCTACAAAATAGGGGATAGTTTTATGGCATTTTTATTAATATTTTTTTTTTACTAGTAATGGCGGGCGGACACATTTCAAACATTTTTTGGACCATTGGCATTTTTACAGCAATCAGTGCTATAAAAATGCACTGATTACTGTGAAAATGTCACTGGCAGGGAAGGGGTCAACACTAGGGGGCGATCAAGGGATTAATTATGTTCCCTAAAATTATGTTTACCTAATCTCGGTTTGATTTTATGTTTATAACTGTTTTTTATGACATTTTTCTAATAAAATGATTTAGTTTTTCTATCATATCATCGTGTGCCCTTAAAGTCCAATTTAGTAGCCTTCAATTCATGTTCCCTAAAGTGTGTTCTAACTGAAGGGGGATGGGACTGATTAGGGGAAATGACAGATCACTATTCATACTTTGTATGAACAATGATCAGTCATTTCTCCCCCTGAAAGAACCGGGAGCTGTGTGTTTACACGCACAGCTCCCGGTTCTCGCTCTGTCATGAGCAATTGCGGCCGCCCGGCGGTGATCGCGCCCGCCGGCCACTCGCATCGGCAACAGGGGCGAGCAGGGGACTACCAAAGTCATTAAAAAAATTTACTCAGCTGGGTCATCCTATCAAATGTAGTCACTGTTCAGGGATTCAAACAGCCCCAGGAGATGTAGCTACCTGAATATGATAGCCCAATCTCGTGAGTCCTCCATCCATGCTATTTAGCCAAACAAAAACAAAAAATCAGAACAAGAGATGTAACTCACAGACAGTAGGATGTGTCCCTTGTACTGATGCCTCTTCTTTTAGATGAAATCTTCCTCCGTCCGTGTCCTCCCTTTCTGCCTAGCTGCTCCATTCATAGAAGCTGTACTAAAGCTTCTACAAATGAAACACATGTATCTATGAATGGATGACAGGCAGATGTTGTTTTCCATTTATAGAAGCTGTAGTATAGCTTCTATAAATGGAGCAGCTGGGTGGAGAGGGTGGGCATAGTCGGGCTCTCTTGATGGGCGCCTGTGGCTGTACCTTAGTTCTATTTACCCCCACTGCTCTGGAAGATTACACAGTGGGGGGCGGCACAAGTGCAGGGGGGGATTTCACCTAAAACAAGAGGCATCAGCAAAAGGAACACATCCTATTCACTGTAATTTATGTCCCTTGTCCTGATTTTTCATTTGTTTTTGTCTACACGTATGCCCTGTACACATGATAGGAATTTTCCGATCGCGTGTAGCCCCATTTGATGTTTTTCATCGGAAATTCCGATTAATTTCATCGGAGTTTAGATATAGAACATGTTCTATTTTTTTTCTGATGGAATTCCGTTGGAATTCTGATGTGATTTGGCCGGGCATAAGCACGATCGTGTGTATGCGGCATTAGGCTTTAAGTACATTTTTTATTTGCTTGTCATCCCCTAATTGCATGATGATATTTCTTCACAATGCTCTGTCCATAGACAAGACACAAAAAAAATCTGCATATATCAAGCAAGCAGTGGCGGCCCGCCCATATGGGCGCACGGGCGCCGCCCCCCTCCCGCAGTCACAAAAAAAAAAAAAACGTGCCCTTTAAGAACTTTTATTCGGCTAAAATGTCATTTTGACATTTTAGCTGAAGTTCTGACGTCCGTCTAAAGAGGGCGCTGCAGCACTCCCTCTCGCAAATAACACACTTCAATGCATTGAACGTGTGTTGTTGCCAGCTGCCTGGTCTATTCCTATAACCGGACATAGGGCGCCGGTTACCTGAATAGCGGCAGCTGGTTGGCTGAGGGGAACTGCCTATCAAAGCCAGTGGCTCTGATAGGCTTTTCCAGTACCGCCCTCCGGCTCCCGGAAGTCTATGCTCGGAGCGCAGGCAATCTGCGGTCCTTGCATTAGACTGACAGCCGTTTCAGCCAATCAGGTTCCCGGATTCTGGTTATCAGGAACCTGATTGGCTGAAGCTTCTCTACGGCGGCAGAAGACATCGAAGGAGGACATGGAAGCGTCAGGTAAGTGTTTTTTTTAACAGGGAAAGGGGCATCATGGGGCACAGTGGCAGCATGGGGCACAGTGGCAGCATGGGGCACAGTAGTGACAAAGGGCACAGAGGCGACAATGAGCACAGTGGCATGGGGCACAGTGGTGACAATTAAAGGGCACAGTGGTGACACTTGATGACACAGTGACTCCATATGATGGCATGGCACAGTGACTGCATTTGATGGCATGGCACAGTGGTGACAACTGATGGCACAGTGACTCCATATGATGGCATGGCACAATGGTGACAATTGATGGCACAGTGACTGCATTTGATGGCATGGCACAGTGGTGACAATTGATGGCACAGTGGTGGCGTTTGATGGCATGGCACAATGGTGACAATTGATGGCACAGTGACTGCATTTGATGGCATGGCACAGTGGTGACAATTGATGGCACAGTGGTGGCGTTTGATGGCATGGCACAGTGGTGACAATTGATGGCACAGTGGTGGCGTTTGATGGCACAGTGGCTGCATTTGGTGGCATGGCACAGTGGTGACAATTGATGGCACAGTTGCTGTGTTGCATGGCACAGTGGTGACAATTGATGGCACAGTGGTGACAAATGATGGCACAGTGGCTGCATTTGGTGGCATGGCACAGTGGTGGCAATTGATGGCACAGTGGCTGCATTTGGTGGCATGGCACAGTGGTGACAATTGATGGCACAGTGGTGGCGTTTGATGGCATGGCACAGTGGTGACAATTGATGGCACAGTGGTGGCGTTTGATGGCATGGCACAGTGGTGACAATTGATGGCACAGTGGTGGCGTTTGATGGCATGGCACAGTGGTGACAATTGATGGCACAGTTGCTGTGTTGCATGGCACAGTGGTGACAATTGATGGCACAGTGGCTGTGTTTGATGGCATGGCACAGTGGTGACAATTGATGGCACAGTGGTGGCGTTTGATAGCATGGCACAGTGGTGACAATTGATGGCACAGTGGTGGCGTTTGATTGCATGGCACAGTGGTGACAATTGATGGCACAGTGGTGGCATTTGATGGCATAGGACAGTGGTGACAATTGATGACACAGTGGCTGTGTTGCATGACACAGTGGTGACAATTGATGGCACAGTTGCTGTGTTGCATGGCACAGTGGTGACAATTGATGGCACAGTGGCTGTGTTTGATGGCATGGCACAGTGGTGACAACTGATGGCACAGTGGTGGCGTTTGATGGCATGGCACAGTGGTGACAATTGATGGCACAGTGGTGGCGTTTGATTGCATGGCACAGTGGTGACAATTGATGGCACAGTGGTGGCGTTTGATGGCATGGCACAGTGGTGACAATTGATGACACAGTGGCTGTGTTGCATGGCACAGTGGTGACAATTGATGGCACAGTTGCTGTGTTGCATGGCACAGTGGTGACAATTGATGGCACAGTGGCTGCATTTGGTGGCATGGCACAGTGGTGACAATTGATGGCACAGTTGCTGTGTTTGATGGCATGGCACAGTGGTGACAATTGATGGCACAGTGGCTGTGTTTGATGGCATGGCACAGTGGTGACAATTGATGGCATGTGGCTGCATTTGGTGGCATGGCACAGTGGTGACAATTGATGGCACAGTGACTGCGTTTGATGGCATGGCACAGTGGTGACAATTGATGGCACAGTGGCTGTGTTTGATGGCATGGCACAGTGGTGACAATTGATGGCACAGTGGTGGCAATTGATGGCACAGTGGTGGCGTTTGATGGCATGGCACAGTGGTGACAATTGATGGCACAGTGGCTGCATTTGGTGGCATGGCACAGTGGTGACAATTGATGGCACAGTTTCTGTGTTTGATGGCATGGCACAGTGGTGACAATTGATGGCACAGTGGCTGCATTTGGTGGCATGGCACAGTGGTGACAATTGATGGCACAGTGGTGACAATTGATGGCACCGTTTCTGTGTTTGATGGCATGGCACAGTGGTGACAATTGATGGCACAGTGGCTGCATTTGGTGGCATGGCACAGTGGTGACAATTGATGGCACAGTGGTGACAATTGATGGCACAGTGGTGACAATTGATGGCACAGTTTCTGTGTTTGATGGCATGGCACAGTGGTGACAATTGATGGCACAGTGGCTGCATTTGGTGGCATGGCACAGTGGTGACAATTGATGGCACAGTGGCTGCATGTGATGGGCACAGTGAGGCTGCAATATTTTTTTTTTCGTTTGCGCCCCCCCAAAAATTTTGAGCACCAGCCGCCAATGCAAGCAAGTATAACTATCCTACATGCTGTACATATATGGTACATATCATGAAACCTGATGCAGAGGAACAAGGTTTTTTACTAATTAGCAATTATTCGGAGAAGAAATGTAGTTGTATGGGACAAGGGGGTCCTGGCAGGTCTGGGGCAAATTATAACTGCTGCCTCCTCTAACTTACATGCTGTACACTGTACAGAATATGAAACATTCCTCATTCCTTCACATCTCTTCTATCATTATATTACCTGCTGTTTCAGATCCTAACATGCTTATTAGGCCTAATAAAATGTAAATGAAATTTAAAATAGGACAGAGATGGTCACAGATTGTTTAATGAATTATAGGAGGCCATGTTAGGATTTTTTTCAGAATCCTTAATGGAGTACATATAAATTGACATTTCCGTTGACATCCATCATCTTTTCTATCTTTTTCTTTCTTCCTAGTAATACATACATTTATATTTTTTTTAACTACACTGTTACATTATAATTATAGGAAGACCTTGATAAAATAGAGGGTTGGGCAGCTACATGGCAGATTAGGTTCAATATTAAGAAATGTACTTGGGTGCCAGAAATATACATGGAAATTATCTAATAGGAGCGACTACCCTGGGAGGATCGGTGATGGAAAAGGATCTGGGGGTGCTTGTAGATCACAGACTTAACAATAGTTTGCAATGCCAAGCTACTGCTAACAAAGTTAGCAAAATACTGTCATGCATTAAAAAAGGCATAATAACTCAATAATCAATAAGCAAAGTAGAACAACATTAATATGGGGGATGGAGGACCTCAGCTATGAGGATCGATTACATAGATTGCTGTTATTGGAAGAGGAGTTTAAGAGGTGATATGATTACAATTTACAAATATATCAAAGATGACTTCAGTGACTGTGATAAAGTATTAATTCTAAGGTCCCTCAAGAGGTCATGTGGTCATGATTTAAGGTTAGAAGAAAGGAGGTTTAACTTTAGATTGAGGAAAGGGTTCTTTACTCTGAAGCCCTGTACACACGGTCCAGAATCTCGTGAGGAAAAAACCCTTGTTTTTCCTGATGAGATTCTTGGCAAGACTCTCTTGCCCCCCGAGTGTACAGACGCTTCTTTTAAAAGAACCACAGTTCTCTTGAAAGGCAAGAATGCGGTGACGTTGCCGCCATCTTGCTGCACCCTATCTAGGCCTAGGAAGCTACCGCGCATGCGTCAAAGTAATTTCGAGCATGCACAGGTTTCCACGGCGACAGGTAAGTATACACAAACTGCCGAGAACATGTTCTCCATTTTTCTTGTCTAGATTCTGGGCAGTTTTCTTGTCGAGAAACATGAAAGCTTTGTACACACGCTCGGTATACTCGGCAAGAACGCTCTGCCAGCAGATTTCTTGCTGGTTCTTGCCGAGTATACCGAGCATGTGTACGAGGCTTTAGAGCAGTAAAATGTGGATCTCCCTTCCCTAGAAAGTGGTAGGAAGTGAGTAGCTAGTAAGCTAAGAGTGTTGACAGTTTCCTTTTAGATGGCTTCCTTATGAAGCTATATGAATTGTTAAGCGACACCAGTGACTGCTGGTGCTCCAAATTTTTTGGGGGGGCGCAAACAACCTGAAAAATTCAGAAAAAAAACATCAATTGCAGCCTCTCTGTGCCCATCAACCGCAGCCACTGTGCCATCAAATGCAGACACTGTGCTTTCAAACTCAGCCACTGTGCCCATCAAACACAGCCACTGTGCCTATCAAACACAGCCACTCTGCCCATCCATTTCAGCCACTGTGCCCATCCATTGCAGCCACTGTGTCCATCAATTGCAGCCACTGTGCCATCAAATGTAGTCACCGTGCCATCAAATGCAGCCACTGTGCCCCATCAAACGCAGCCACTGTGCTCATCAAACGCAGCCACTGTGCCATCAAATGCTGCCACTGTGCCCCATCAAATGCTGCCACTGTGCCCCATCAAATGCAGCCACTGTACCCATTAAATGCAGCCACTGTCCCCATCAAATGCAGCCACTGTGCCCCATCAAATGCTGCCACTGTGCCCATCAAATAGTGCCACTGTGCCCCATCAAATTCTGCCACTGTGCCCCATCAAATGCTGCCACTGTGACCCCCAACCCACTTACCCTCTGCCCGGCACTTACCTTGTCTCAGTGGTGTGTCAAGCAGCGGGTGACGGCGGCGAGCGGTGGGAACTTGCAGCGGGTCAGACAGCGGCTCCCATGACCTCCGTCCGTCTCCTCCCCTCCTTCTGATAGGTGTACAATCGCAGCGCCTGTCCTTTCAGCCAATCAGGTGATGGGTAACAGACCCACGCACCTGATTGGCAGAGAGGCGGTTCAGTGTTAGGAAAGAGAATATTAATTTGCTTTTCGAACACATTTGGGTGGAATGCAAGCGCAATGTATTGCGATCACAGTTCACCTTTTTTGAAGCCCATTAGAGCCTTTAATTGGATGCTTCAAAAATACACCCCCGCCGCTGGAATTCAGGCGCCAGGCATCCGAAAAGGGTCCGGACGCCTGAATAGGGGATGGCGGCAGTGATCAAAAAAAGATTATTGCAATGCATGAATCTATCCATTATAAACAGAGAGGGGTGGCTGGAGAGATTGGGCGGAACCCGTGCGCCCTTAATGGACGCACCGCCACTGAGCTACACACACATACACACATAGGTTGGAGGGACCCGTATCTTTTTCAACGTTATAAACTATGTTACTATATGTAACTATGTAAGACCTAGAGCTGAATAGGGTGAAGTTGGAAAAGGGACACACACATTCTCCCACATCCAACCATTGTAGTTGACGTACACTGACTGTCTATAGACATGCGAGCAACAATGGGTTTAGTAAAAGTGGAAACTAAAGTTGACCAAAAACATTTATGGTTTCCCTTTATCCAAGTATGTTAGTAAGCAAAAATAACCTCACAATTCACTAGTATGTTTATCAGAATTTTTTTGAGAACCACGTATAAACCTGTTTCTGCAGGAAAGCCTTGTTGGTTTAATTTGCAATTCTAGATGAAGATGATCATATCAGAGGCACTCATTTAAATTTGCTACAAATTTTTTTAAATATAATTTTGTGTTTTTTGTAAGGATTATTAAAGTGTAATTATAGCCAAATTTATTTGCATAGTTTTGCAGAGTGGGGAAGGGTTAGAACCACTGTCGTGACTTCATTAGAGAGATTTTCCCACACTTCTGCTCTGGAAACAACCTTTACTAGACAGAAAGTGAGGTAAAATCTGCAACAGGGACAGCAGACACCTAAAATCTGACACAGGATCTAGTGTTGCCCCCACTTATGTATCCGAACCCAAGAACAAAAACGTACCAGTCTTTAGATGTGGAGGCTGCATTCGTTTTTTTTTTACACTTTTTTCCTTTAACCTGATAATCCTGCCACTATGAATTCCTGTCTGTAAAGGGCTATTGCTGAAATCTGACTGGGAGCCTGTCAGATTATTTTGCAGTGATTCAGCTGGAGCCAGCAAGCCATTGTGTGCAAGAGGCAAGCGGAGACTGTTTAACCACTTGCCCATGGTGTCATAGTCAAAATACGTCATGACTTTAAAGATGGATATCTCGGTAACGGCAGCAGCTGCTGCCACAACCGAGATATCCATCTTTTCCATGGGCAGTGCTGTACACGATAATGGCGGTCCCAGCGGCGGATTCGCCGCAAGATCGCCGTTATCGGTGGCGGGAGAGGGCCCCCCCCCCTCCCGCCGCTCTCCCGCTCTCTCTCCGCCGCTTACCGGAGCCGTCGGTAACGGCGGAGGCGATCGGGTCCTCCTGCTGGCTGTGTTGGGATACGAGTGAGGGAAAAATTGCCCCCACCCGTCCCCCACAGCTCTGCTGGGCGGAAGTGACGTCAAAACGTCAGTTCCGCCCAGCGTCTTAAAGAAACATTTTTTTTTTCTGAAATTTGAAAAATGACATTTTTTTTTTTTTTTCTTTTTTTTGCATTTAAGCCTAAATATGAGATCTGAGGTCTTTTTGACCCCAGATCTCATATTTAAGAGGACCTGTCATGCTTTTTTCTATTACAAGGGATGTTTACATTCCTTGTAATAGGAATAAAAGTGATAATTTTTTTTTTTTAATTTATTTCGATGTATAAAATTATAAACTAATTAAAAATAAATAAGAAAACAAAAAAAAAAAATTTAAAACGCCCCGTCCCGACGAGCTCGCGCGCAGAAGCGAACGCATACGCGAGTAGCGCCCGCATATGAAAACGGTGTTCAAACCACACAAGTGAGATATCGCCGCGATCGTTAGAGCGAGAGCAATAATTCTAGCCCTAGACCTCCTCTGTATCTCAAAAAATGCAACCTGTAGAATTTTTTAAACGTTGCCTATCGAGATTTTTAAGGGTAAAAGTTTGACGCCATGCCACGAGCGGGCGCAATTTTTAAGGGTGACATGTTGGGTATCATTTTACTCGGCGTAACATTATCTATCACAATATATAAAAAAATTGGGCCAAATTTATTGTTGTCTTATTTTTTTATTCAAAAAAGTGTTTTTTTTTTCAAAAAAAGTGCGCTTGTAAGACCGCTGCGCAAATACGGTGTGACAAAAAGTATTGCAATGACTGCCATTTTATTCTCTAGGATGTTAGAAAAAAAAAATATATATAATGTTTGGGGGGTTTAAGTAATTTTCTAGCAAAAAAAACAGTTTTAGTCTCGTAAACACCGAATCTGAAAAACAAACCCGGTGGGCAAGTGGATATAGACTGATTTTGCTGACAGTTTTGCTGAAGTCAAGTGAGCATCCCATAACCTCCCATCCCTATCCAAGTCATTAACCCCTAATAAATAACAAAAACAAAGTCAGGGACTGTTCTCTGACTCTGGGTGCTGTGAATATACTAGAATTCAGGAACTATGTTGGTTTATTCATGTGAGTTTTGCAATATATATATACACAGTATTTTTTTCTGCCTTCCTTATTTTGCACAATTCTCAGTCACATGAATACATTTAGAATGAAAATGTTTTCTGAAACATTACTTTGGAGACTGAAATCTGTGACCTTTTTTCTTATGGTATTGCATATGTGAAATATAAAAACACTCTCACTGCTAGGGGATAACATTAAGGCTGCATTCACACCTAGACGTAGACAATAGCGGCGTTTTTCCGGCGTTTTTTCCGACGTTTTTTTGGTCGTTTTGTCGCGCGTATATGCGCGTTTGCGCGCGTTTGCATACCGCGTCTTCCGACGTTTTGGTACATGGTCCTTTTTCACATAATCCAATAGGAAAAATTATCATTCCTGACATCACTTGTTGCTATCCTAGGAACATTTTTTTCCCCTTCCTGTGTGAATATACCTCTTCCGGGTCATCATTGTGCTTTCGACTCCACACTGAAAATGAGCAATGATGAGATGGCATGTTTGCTGGCAGCAGCCACTGCCACCACATATATGCTATACCAGGGACAGAGGAGAAGGAAGAGGGCACGGAGATATTGGATCCACCCTGTTATTGCCGGTCGGGAAGAGACAGGCCAGTTTTGGGTCCTTTTTAAAGATCTCCGAGAGCATGAGGATACATTTCTGGACTACACTAGGATGTCAATGAAAAGGTTAGTAAAAAGTAACTCTATTCATTGTTTTTGACATTGTACCTTTCTTTGTCCGCTTAAAACCCCATTTATTTTTATTACAACAGCTTCGATGAGTTGCTTGAACTACTCAGCGGTCGATTACAGAAGATGGACACCTTTTTCCGCAATAGCATACCACCTGTGGAGCGACTTATCATCACACTGAGGTAAGTTAAAAAATCTTTGCCAAATTTGTGCTGATATACTTTTTTTTTCTTTTTACAAAATGATGCACTAGTGCCCATAAAATAAATCTAAATCAAAATTTTAGAAAACACAAAAGAAAGCTACCGTATTTGCAGTGGTATAAGACCACTGTGTGCAAGACGACCCCCTATTTTTACATCCAAAAAGTTTGTTTTAGTGATATACTCACCATATAAAAGACTACCCCCTTCCTACTATTCATGACACGCCTCACGGTGCCACCATTACATGACAGACTGTGCCCCATTACATGACAGACTGTGCCCCATTACATGACAGACTGTGCCCCATTACATGACAGACTGTGCCCCATTACATGACAGACTGTGCCCCATTACATGACAGACTGTGCCCCATTACATCACAGACTGTGCCCCATCACATGCCATACCTGCTCCATTACATCTCCTGACCTGCCTGATAGGCGTAACATTCAGCATCCTATATGTTCAGTGTTCGTCCATCACGGAGGCCCCCTCGTCCGATGACGAGAGGGCCTCCGTGATAGGCGGAAACCTAACACACGAAACACTATTGCATACACTACCCAATAAAAATATATTTGTATATGCATGTAATATTAAAAAACACACGTTTTCGAAGGTCCAAATTTTTTTATTTTTTTAGAAAGAATATCATAAACTTTATTCAACAAATAATATAACTTTTTTTTTATTTTTTTTGAAAAAAACGAACTGAAGCAAACGTTGCTCATAGAAAAGAACAGTTTAAATATTCTGAAAACTTCTAGGGGATTCCCCTGTGTCATCCACTGACATGCCAGAATGTATGGCTTGGCCAAAACCTGACCAATCGGAAGTGGATTGAGTAGAATACTGCCAACGGGAAGGTGGTGTTGCTGGTGGTGGTGGTGGTGTTGGTGGTGTTGGTGTAGGTTGGTGATTGTAAGGTGGGAGTGTAGGCTGGTGTGGGAAATCAGAATACGTCAATGTCGTCCGAGAAGGGTAAGGAGGTTGTGTCGGCAGATAAAGTGTTTGGGAAGTCGAAGGATGGTAGGCAGAAGGTGTCGTCTGTGGGTGTGTGTAAGTTGAAAGTTTTGAAGTTTGCGTATGCAGGTGCGTGACAGCAGGAAGTGTTGTGGAAGTGTATGCAGAAGGTGGTGTTGGTAGATGAGGGTGGGTAGAAACTGTTGTCGTCTGAGTCGGGTTAGGTGGTGTTGGTTGAGGTAGGTGGCTGGGAAAAGGTGGTGCTGTGAAATGAGGAAGTGCTGGTGCTGATTGATGTTGCGGGGTGTGTCTAGCATAGGGACCATAGGCTGGTGGTTCTGGGGTTTGGAAGGGTTCTTCTGGTGGAATAAAGGTGGCAATGTAACGTATTGTCCCAGCCAACATTTCAGCCTGTAGGCTTTTAGGAACTCTGTCGATTAGTTCCGCTAGACATTGGGTAGACTTGTTTCCATATGAAAGTTGATTACTACCCATTTTGTCTTTCATTTCTGCCATTATCTCCAGCATTAGTTTTAAATTTGGGTCTTGATCCGGAGCCTTTCTTTTGGTCCCCCTCGCAGCTACAATCGGTAACGGCCTTGGTCTTGACTCCTCCTCTCCCAGAGGTGTTGGCGTCGTCGATTGCGAACAACTGGCCAACTGGCTTTCCGGCTCCAGACCCTCCAGTGGCTGATCGCTGGAGTTTCTGCTGCCTGTATCCATCCCGACAGGGGCGGTTGGAGCTACTTCCTCCCAGCTATTTTCAGTCCTGAAAATATAAATGAGTTATTATAAACCCATATTATATATTATATACGTATACCCATTTCGTTTACTGTCCTTAGTACAGATAATAGTTTACCTCGCCAAAGTCATTGAAGGTCGAAGGAATTCCAATTCCTTTGCATGTATGTACTCCTTCGTGGCACATGCCGCCGCTCCACTCCTGGTATTCTTTTTTATCTGTCTCAGGTAGCGTATGTAGGCGTCACGTATATGCTTCCATTTTTCCTTTATCTGTTTAACTGTCAAAAACAAAATAAAATAATATATATTATTTTCTTTGTAGGTATTTATCGACTGGACAGTCTCTAGGAAGTCTACATTATGCCTTCCGTATAGGCAAGTCTACAGCGAGTTACATCATACGTGACACCTGCTCTGCTATATGGGAGGTTCTCCAGGAGGTAGTTTTCAAGAAACCTACTGCACAGGAATGGGCACAGATTGCGGAGGTATTCTGGCAACGCTGCAACTTTCCCAATTGTGTCGGAGCAATAGATGGGAAGCACATCAGGATTGTGAAGCCCATGAAAAGTGGAAGCCAATTCTTTAACTATAAGAAATATTTCTCATTTGTATTGATGGCTGTGTCTGATGCAAACTATTGTTTTACATATATAGACATTGCGTCATATGGCAGCAGCGCGGACTCAACTATCTTTGGGAACTCTTCTTTTGGTCAAATGCTGCGAACAAATGATCTTGACCTACCAGAATGCAGTCCACTCCCAGGCACAAATGGCCCTCCCCTACCCAGTGTATTTGTGGGTGATGAGGCCTTTTCTTTGGGGACAAATCTCCTACGGCCTTATTCGGGTCATAGTTTAACAGAGGAGAGGAGCGTGTTCAACTACCGCCTAACCAGAGCACGGCGAGTAGTTGAATGCGCTTTTGGTATACTTGCCAATAAGTGGCGGCTCCTGCACACTCCGATAGTGCTAAACATGCAGAATGCCGTCACTGCTGTCAAAGCTGCGTGTGCCTTGCACAACTTTGTGAGGCAGCGCGATGGCTTTGATTTTGAAGAGCCTGTTTCTGAGACTATGGAAAGAGCTCAATGGACTGGTGTCCGTGGGAACAGGCAGGGTTCATATGTCCGCGATCAGTATGCCGCATATTTCATGTCTCCTGCAGGACAGGTACCATGGCAGCTGGATAGTATTTAATTATTAACATTATATTTTTTTGGGGAAACTATAATGCTTGCTGTACTTTTTTTGAACAATAAATCATATGCTGTTGTGATACAATAAAAATATTTCATTGATGTATTAAGAAGTCTCATGTTTATTTTATTTTGAGATTTTTTTTACTTTTGGTGCATTATCCCTATGCTATCAAATTGGGGTCAGAGTGTCAGGATGGGAAGAACAACTCACGGGTCCTGCCTCAGTCCTGCCTACTAGGTCCCGCCTCATTCCTGCCTACTTGGTCCCGGGTCCTGCCTACTAGGAAGGGGAGTACCCCCTCAATGGGGCCCTGTACTGTATTATTCACTGATAACAATGATGGTATACTAATCCTCCTAGGTGGAATAGTATACCATTATTGTTATCAGTGAATACTACAGTACAGTGCCCCATTGTTGTTGTCAAGGTGGGGGATAGTGTGTCATGAACTGTGGAAGGTGTTGTGTCTAGGGCCGGATAAAAGGCTAGCAAACGGCCAAATCTGTGCTCGTGCAGCAGCATAGGTGCTTTCCAACGGTGGTGGCAATAGATATTTTATTTAACCACTTCAAGACGGCCGTCAGCACATAAACGGCCACAGGGTGTTTCTACTTCTGTTGTGGTCCGTATTTGTAAAAGGCTGAACCTTCACGCGCTCCAGAGCGCCCAGTGGGGAACTTCTGTGCTGGCCATGGACATTGGACACATCAAATTACAGAACACTGTGAAAGACACATTTCAGTGACCGTTTGATAGAAAATCTGTGCGGCCCATTAGAGATGATCTCATATGTACACAGATGAGATCATTTCTCATTGGCGGCTAACAAAATTACAGCATCATGTGAGGGAGAGAGGAGACCGATCTGTGTCTCTTGCAAATAGTGACACAGTTCTGTCACCTCCCCCAGTCTACACCCTTCCGCCACTGTTAAAAACACTATATTGATTACACATTCCCTTCCTCAAACCCCCTAGCATTTCCCTGCTAGTCACATTAGAGCAAAAAATGCGAAAGGCGTTAAAATTTGTGTCAAAAGTGTACGATGTGTTCACCATATGTCACAGTCTTGAGAATATAATAACAAAATAGTCTTCTGTAGATAAAAGCAAAAAAACATGGGTTTACAATCATGGAATTTTTTAACTGCTTGCAGGAGTTTACCTTTTTTATCCTTTTCTGTGATGTCACTCCAGTGAACAAAAATCTGAGAGGCAATTTGGTTCCATGCCCTCTTTCGAACTGTGCGCAGACTGTATGCTGGGTCTTTAATGTCATAGAGGCAGGGGTGCTCCTTGATCATACTAATAAATTTTTCTGGGTCTAGGAGGGAGAGGGTTTCACTCATCTCTGCATCCATATCCATGCTGCTGTGTGAAAATACTGCTATGGAAAATGGTGGTTTTTGGACTTCCTGTTTGATATGTATATTTTATTTCACATTTCCTGTATAATTTGAGCAACAGTGGCGTCAAAACGCTCGTTCAAACGCTTGTTGTCGCGCAATACACGCGTATCGGGCGATTTACATGTATTTCAATGGGAAAAAAAAACGCTCAAATACGCGCAAATCGCGCGATTTGCGCGACAAAAAAGGGTCCGGAACTTTTTTTGACTACAGGCGACGGGCGATATGCGCGACAGCGTTCAGATGTGAACCATCCCCATTGCCTTTAATGTATTTTCATCCCTCTGGCGTTTGTAAGCGTCGCGCTACAGGCGACAAAACGCCAAGGTGTGAATGGGCTCTATGGGTGATAATGTGATGTATGATAATGTAGGTGATAATGTGCATGTTTTGCTGACTGGCAGTAGTCACAAGACACACTGAAATATTTTGTTTCGGAATTTTGTTTTCGTCCACAAAATGTATTTATTTAGTTACTC
Organism: Rana kukunoris; assembly: GCA_029574335.1. Taxonomy (NCBI): domain Eukaryota; kingdom Metazoa; phylum Chordata; class Amphibia; order Anura; family Ranidae; genus Rana; species Rana kukunoris. The sequence goes on from CM056056.1 coordinate 142,357,538, forward strand.
CCGAAAATTTGTTTTTATTTATTTTGTTCCATTAAAAAAATGCATTAGTCTGAAAATCCGAATTAATTAGTGTCAAATCTGTCATTAAAGGCTTATGGTGTCCGTTGAATGTTCTAAGAAGATTCGACGGAGCAGCTAAACTGTACGACGCCGCAATCATACATTTCAGGTCGAATGTTCCACCTACAAGCTATAGTAGAATTCTAATGTTGTATGACACTAGTAATATTTATATTTATAAACTATTATTACTAGTCAACCAACATCAGAATTCTTCTATAACTTATGGGCGGAGCATCTGACCATAAATGTACATTTGTGGTGATCGTATGTTTTTAGCTGTTTTGTCGAATCTTCATGTCTCTATAATGTCGAATCTTTTCTCTCTATAATGTCAAATCTTTTCTCTCTATGTCGAATAATCTTGGACTAATAGAGTTTAGGTTAGGCACATTCAACAGCAGGTTTGATAGACACAGATCGCTATTGTCAGCATCATGTCGAATCTTCAATCTATATCGAACTGTTGCTGCAACGAAACGAAAATAAAGCATTTGTTATTTCGGATCGTTCGGATTTCGGATTCTGCACATTTGTTATTGTTAAAACGAACGCGAAAATCCCTGAAATGCATTCCGACGAAAACGAATGCACATGTTATGGGTATAGGGCAAGAAGGTAATAAACTCAGCCATCTCAACTGGAAATTTCTATATCCTGTCTCACCTGGAACCACATACAGACGTGTGACTCACCTCACAAAATGAATACACCAAGATAATCATATTTATTAAAAAATTTTGGCTGGGAGCCAATGAGATGTGAAAATTAAAGTCACTTGGCTGAAAATCAAGATAATTTTCACTGAGTAAAGCTTTGTGAATCAAGTCTATAGAGTTATATTATATTACTTATAATTACTTACCAGAATAACACATACGTTGTGATCCTCATAGGTGGGGTTCAGTTACATCTGTTTTCTGGTCAACAGTTTAAAGCCCAACAGAAGTCACATAAATATAAACATTCAGTCATTTAGACAACATCAAATTTCATAGTCCTAACTTAACTAAATAGGACTAAACAGTTATGCCCTGTACACACGATCGGTTCGTCTGATGAAAACGGACCGATGGATTTTTTCATCAGATATCAGATGAAGCTGACTTTCATCAGTCTTGCCTACACACCATCGGTTAAAAATCTGATTGTGTCCAATGCGGTGATGTAAAACACAACAACGTGCTGAGAAAAATGAAGTTCAATGCTTCCGAGCATGCGTCGACTTGATTCTGAGCATGCGTGGATTTTTGGAACAATGGATTTTCCCACAGACAATCGTTTTTTTCTATTGTTTTTTTAACCATAAGAAAATCGGTTCGTCCAATAAAAACGGTCCATCGGTCCGCTGGGAACCCGTCCGCCCGATATGTCTGCTGGTTATTACGCTAACCAGCAGACATGTCTTCTCGCACACACGTCGAATGGATTCGACGCATGCGCGGAAGTGATTTACTTCCTGGTGCGGTGACGTGGCAGCGTCAACGTCACCGCCACGTCACCGCGCCGTCTGCCTGCGGGGATTTTGGTTTGATCGTGTGTACACGATCAAACCAATACGTCCCCAGCAGACAGATTTGTTCAAATCGGTCTGCCCGACCGATTTGAACAAATCTGTCTGCTCGTGTGTATGGGGCCTTAGAGAAAAGAAAATAGAGAGAGAAGAGTGCCACTACTTAAGTGTAGCATTTATTAAGGCTGGGTTCACACTATTGTGAATTGGATGAGGGTTTCCCCGCATTCTGTCCTCAAAGCAGGAGACCGGCTCTCTATGGAGCTAGTTCACACATCTCTGGAGTGGCTTTGGTGCAAATTGCACGGGAGTCCTATGCATCTTTTAGTCCGTTTCAGGCCCGAATTCAGACAAAAATTCGGGCTAAAAAAGGGCCTGAAACAGTGAATGAGGACACACCGGACTCCTCCTGTGAGCTCCGTGCTGAAAGATTCAGTTGAACCAGCAAATCAACCAAGGGGACCCCAGGAAGAACCAGCAAAAGAGATGATAATAACCACAGTGGACAGCAAGGAATTCATTTGTTGGCTGTTGCACCTGTTTTTGTGTACATTTTACGAAGGGTTCTGGTCGTCCCAAACATCTTCTATTTAAGGATTATGGAGGCCAATGTGCTCTTAGGAACCTTAAGTGCAGCAGATTTTTTTTGTAACCTTGGCCAGATCTGTGCCTTGCCACAATCCTGTCTCTGAGCTCTTCAGGCAGTTCCTTTTACCTCATGATTCTCATTTGCTCTGACATGCACTGTGAGCTGTAAGGTCTTATATAGACAGGTGTGTGGCTTTCCTAATCAAGTCCAATCAGTATAATCATAAATTTATTTTTAAAACAGATCACATCCTAGTGATCTCCATCGACGTCTAAAAGCATTGCTGGTATGATTAGAGACCCTGGGCCGAGTAGCTGAGGCCATCCTTTTATGTTGCCGAATATTCGCAATGCGAATATTCGTATTACGAATATTCGCAAATACTTTCTCTGCCCTTCTGTGTTTTGTGTTAAAAAAAAAAAATTAGCTTTAGTTTAGTCATATAAGTTTGTGTAAGTAGAGTTAGTGTTTAGTGCATATTAGTTTAGTAATCCAGGAAATGATCTCCGTTTTTGCGTGTTGACGAGAATTTCGCAATCAATTTCGCATTAGCGAAATTTCGCATTCGCATTAGCGAAATTTCGCAATTTTTTTTTGATAAAATATCACGAATATTCGATATTAACTTCTATATATTCGTGAAATATCGTGAAATCGAATATGGCGTATTCCGCTCATCACTAATAATCAAACACAGCTGGACTCATATGAAGGTGAAGAACCATCTCAAGAAGAAATTCCCTGCGCGAGAGCTCTTAGGTCATTAGGGGCGCGCCCTCCCGCTCTCCCCCGAGTCCTGTGCGCGTGCCCAGCAGGCACGATCGCCGCTGGGCACCCGCGATTGCTCGTTACAGAGCGGGGACCGGGAGCTGTGTGTGTAAACACAAAGCTCCCGGTCCTGTCAGTGGGGGAAATGCTAATCTTCGTTTCATACAATGTATGAACAGAAGATCAGTGATTTCCCCTAGTGAGGCCACCCCCCTACAGTTAGAACTAGGGTTGTCCAGATACCGATACTAGTATCGGTATCGGGACCGATACCGAGTATTTGCGGGAGTACTTGTACTCGCACAAATGCTCCCGATACCTAAATAGAATACTTTTTTTGTATATATCAACATGTTCTGTGAAAATTCTTTGAGTTTTTTACTACTGCGTGACAAGAAAATAAAACATTTTTATTCATTTTTACTAATTTTTATTCTTTTATAATGTCTTGAGTTAGAGTTCTTCATAATTTTAAAGAAAATATCCTTAGTCTGTATTGTGGTTTGAAAACTGTCACATGACATTTAAAAAAAGTATCGGTAATCGGTATCGGCGAGTACATGAAAAAAAGTATCGGTACTTGTACTCGGTCCTAAAAAAGTGGTATCGGGACAACCCTAGTTAGAACACACCTAGGAACATACTTAACCCCTTCCCTGCCCCCTAGTGTTAATCTCTTCACTGCCAGTGGCATTTTTATAGTAATCCAATGCATTTTTATAGCACTGATCGCTATACAAATTACAATGGTCTCAAAAATGTGTCAGAAGTGTTCGCTGATCGCTGCCATTACTAGTAAAAAATAAATATTATTAAAAATGCAATAAAACACCCCCTATTTTGTAAATGCTATAACTTTTGTGCAAACCAATCAATAAACGCTTATTGCAATTTTTTTTTAAATGTATTTTTTTTTTATATTTTTGGGGGATATTTATTACAGCAAAAAGTAAAAAATATATATTTTTTTCAAAATTGTCATTTATTTTTGTTTATAGCGCAAAAAATAAAAAACGCAGAGGTGATCAAATACCACCAAAATAAAGCTCTATTTGTGGGAAAAAAAGGACGCCAATTTTGTTTGGGAGCCACGTCGCACGACCGCGCACTTGTCAGTTAAAGCGACGCAGTGACAAATCGCAAAAAGTGTCTTTAGGCAGATATACAGTATGGTCCGGGGGTTAAGTGGTTAATAAATCTGCAAAATTGTCAACATTTCTGTATTTTTCTGTTAATATGGGGTGCTGTGTGTACATTAACGAGGAGAAAAAATGTACTTAAATGATTCTAGCAAATGTAATATAACAAAGAGTGAAAAATGTAAGGGTGTCTGAATACTTTCCTTACCCACAGTATATAAAAGTTTCCCTAGAAAGAAGTCTTTGTGATGACGTTTGTGATGAGGGCTGTGGCCATTATTCTTCTATGCCCTGATAGAACACAGGGGCGATGGGGCAGGAAACGCATTTCCATTGTGCGGTATGTTATGGCTTTTCAGTGAAGTGAAAATCAATTAAAAATAATAACATTTGGCAGTACAGCCCAGGACTATAAAGAAAAATAAGTATGGGGAACACATACTTAGCCATGACATATATCGCCTGCTCTAAAAGTAATGACAGCTGCTGCTGTACTACATACATCTTACATGACAGTCCAAGGCTGCCCCGAGCAATTAACTGTGAAAGTTCAATACTCTACAATGCTCTTCAGTATGGGAGAGGTCTAGTCTAGGTCTAGGCGATCAGGGGGGTACAGGCATTACACCTGTAAGGGGTCCGGAGGTCCCCAGGGGCCCGAATAACAACCCCCCTTTTTTTTATTAAAGGGCCCAGAGGTCCCCAGGGGCCCAGAGGTCCCCAGGGCCTCGGATGGCAACCCCTCCTTTTTTTTTATATATATATATTTTATATATATATATTTTTTATATATATTTTTTTATTTTTATTAAAGGGTCCGGAGGTTCCAGGCAGTAGGTCCCCGGATGGCTACCCCCCCATTTTTTTATAACTTTTTTTTTTTTATTTCTTCTCAATTCAAGCCTCCGTTTCTAAATATTCTTAATTAGCGGCGGCACCCCCCACGTCACAATTCGCGGCAGCCCCCCGCTTCTCAATTTTAAGTGGCAGCACCCCCACCCCCCTGTTCTCTGCTCCAGGGGGCCCATGTCTGAAGCTGTGTAAGGGGCCCCATAATTCCTGATGTCGGCCCTGCTTGCACCTTTCTGCCCAGCACTTACAGCTTTGTGCTGTGCACGTTCCATACACATAGGCCCGGATTCACAAAGCACTTACGTCGACGTATCTCGAGATACGCCACATAAGTGTAAATATGCGCCGTCGTATCTGTGCGCCATGCCCACAGAACTAAGATACGCCTAAAAACTGACTTCATCCGACCGACGTAACTTACGTATTTACGCTGGACGCATTTGGCACTCCCATTGATTTTCGATGCAAATATGCAAATGAGGGAGATACGCCGATTCACAAACGTACTTGCGCCCGGCGCATAATATACGCGGTTTGCGTAAGTCGTACGTCCGGTGTGAAGTTATTCCCCATATTGGAGACAACTCATTCAAAGGTATGGACCAGGGAACGAACGCCGTCAAAATGTACGTAGTTTACGTTGTACATGAATAGGGCTGGGCGCAGGTTACATTCACGTCGTAGACAGTGATTCAACGTATCTTAGGCAGTTGTTTCGACGTGATTGTGAGCATGCGCACTGGGATGCGCCCACGGTACGACACATGAGCAGTTCATTTTAAGTATTTGTAAGAAGCTCAGCCCATCATTTGCATGGGGTCACACTTCATTTACATGTATTACGCCCACTTCCAGCCCACTTCCACCTACTTGTGATAATTACCTCTAGTAAGGTGGGATTTTCTGGGCAACCATAAATCGTGATGACAACTAGGTCATAAAAATATATAAATTTATTACAAAATATCAAAAAAATATATATATAAAATTCACAGTGGCGTAATGATATACAGATCAAGTTAGAAATAATAATACTGCTAAAGATCATCATATACCCCAGGACAAGGCTAAGGGTATGGATGGTCGTTTCCGACGCGTTTCAAATGTTACTTCTACATCCTTCTTCAGGGAAAGTAAGCAGTAAGGTTTTTTCTGAAAAAATGAAAAGGTACATAATACAAGAACGAGTTTCATAGTCAGGCATAGACATTGCAATATGTGGACATGATAAAAGGGACACGCAGGGGCTCACAGCTCCAAAAGAAAAGACTCACCTTCTCCCAGATAAGGAGCACCTGGGTAATCCCTGGGGGCTTATAGGTGCATCAAGACCAAGGGGGGCCAGACCGGGTGACGCTTCCCAATGCTCATTAGACTTCTCCAAAACAAGGGGGGGCTCCAAAACCATGGGGGGTGGAATGATATTGAAAAACCACAATTTGGGTCAGCAGCCATAGAAAGCCAACGGAGATCCCAACTAAGGGGAAATATATATAAAAATCACTAAGTGATCATTTGTCAAGCAAAGTAAAGCAGGACAAATTTAGAACCTTAGGTATACTCACCACTCCTAAAGACCCAGTTCTATCAAAAGAAGAGCCGATATTACAGTGGGGAGTCCAGGATCAAATGTAGCCAGATACCAAAATAGCCTCCCACTCCAACAGGAGATGGGAGGAAAGTGAATGCTGAGACTACCCCCCTGACTTCCTTTAATACTCACCTGGAGAGTAATCATTGGCCCCAGATGTAAGTCCACCTCCCCTTCAATGAAGCCAGTGTCCTCAAAGGTGGATGCTTAACGCTAATCCTAATGAGTTGGACGAGGTGTATCAGGTGCGCCATCGCACATTCCCCATTGTGTCACCATGGGGATCAGACGCTGGAATGATGCGCTGGACAATGACGCCAGCACCCCGCGCCCCACGTGACTGGAGCGCGGCGAATCAGGTGCGCCGCGCGTCACATCCGGCGCGCCGCACGAGATCGACGTCAGCATCCCAGCGTGTCCCATGACTGCCGCGCAACCAATCAGAGCGCCGCCAGTCATGTGACATAAACAATACAAAGTCAGCATCTGGTATCGTCCCTCTAACGCGTCATTAACGACGCGACCATAGGCGCCCAATAGCTACATCATACCTCCTGTGAAGGAGCACGTCGGTGTCTGCACAAAAGGGACAGAATATCGATCAAAACCTCCGCCACCCAGAGCATACCCATATGTTGGCAAGAGGCGCTCCCAAAAGAATACCAGAAGGATGCATCCTATCCACTATGGGGCGAGGGGACAAACCATGAAAAACAAATTAAATTAAATTAAAAATAAAAATAGAAAAATAGAAATAATAACATATAAGATTAGTTAATGTGGCTCTATATATAGAGGAGGTGGAGGGAAGGGGGGCCCCCAGGGTGTCTCAACACTTCTCCAACCCTTATGGGAAGGAAAAGGAGACCAAAGGAATAAAATCACCACTGCCGGGAGAGAGAAAGAAATGCCCATAGAGCGTAATACGCCCCGGGGCAAAGCACCTCAGTGCTACTCCCCCCCGGCAGTGGATGGTGAAGCCATCCCTTGAGAGGAGAAAGACCCATGAACACTGTAAACCAATGGGATAAACAACAACAGGCAACCCACCCTAGAATGGTGCTAGCCATGTCTCCCTGGTGGGGGTCCACAAGAGGTTTATTGCAGAGGCAATGCTATATCTGGCTATGAGTTAATCAAAAAAGAAAATATGTATTAACAATTAATATATTATACATATCAAAATGTGTTTCAATTTGTACAGTCATAAAATAACAACATACAATAATTATACAAAAAATCCTACTTGTATACATCTCCGTTGACACCTTAAAAATCCTGTGCCCGTACAAGGAGAAACAAAGGAAGGAAGGGAGAGGAAGGGAAAGAAGGGGGAAAGAATTCACATCAGGGAAAGCAGAAGGGAGAGTGCATGAGAGGAAGGGGAAGGGAGGGAGATGGCAGGAAAGGGGAGAAATCAATCTGTTTTCCCCGAGCTGAAACCCTCCAGAAAGGGCCTGAAGCTCTCCATTTCATTATATCCAGGACATGATGTTGCCTTAAGGCGCCTAATCCAGCGCATCTCGCGCTGGAGTAGCACCTTATTCCAATCCCCCCCACGTAGGGGGATATGTATCCTATCCAGGACAGTGAAATTCACTTTTGGCATATAGTATCCATGTTTTTTGGCAACATGTCTTCCGAGAGGTAAGTACAGGTTGCCAATTCGCATGGCGCGGGGTGCTGGCGTCATTGTCCGGCGCATCATTCCAGCGCCTGATCCCCATGGTGACACAATGGGGAATGTGCGATGGCGCACTTGATACACCTCGTCTAACTCATTAGGGTTAGCGTTAAGCATCCACCTTTGAGGACACTGGCTTCATTGAAGGGGAGGTGGACTTACATCTGGGGCCGATGATTACTCTCCAGATGAGTATTAAAGGAAGTCAGGGGGGTAGTCTCAGCATTCACTTTCCTCCCATCTCCTGTTGGAGTGGGAGGCTATTTTGAAATCTGGCTACATTTGATCCTGGACTCCCCACTGTAATATCGGCTCTTCTTTTGATAGAACTGGGTCTTTAGGAGTGGTGAGTATACCTAAGGTTCTAAATTTGTCCTGCTTTACTTTGCTTGACAAATGATCACTTAGTGATTTTTATATATATTTCCCCTTAGTTGGGATCTCCGTTGGCTTTCTTTGGCTGCTGACCCAAATGGTGTTTTTTCAATATCATTCCACCCCCCATGGTTTTGGAGCCCCCCCTTGTTTTGGAGAAGTCTCATGAGCATTGGGAAGCGTCACCCGGTCTGGCCCCCCTTGGTCTTGGTGCACCTATAGCCCCCCCAGGGATTACCCAGGTGCTCCTTATCTGGGAGAAGGTAAGTCTTTTCTTTTGGAGCTGTGAGCCCCTGCGTGTCCCTTTTATCATGTCCACATATTGCAATGTCTATGCCTGACTATGAAACTCGTTCTTGTATTATGTACCTTTTCATTTTTTCAGAAAAAACCTTACTGCTTACTTTCCCTGAAGAAGGATGTAGAAGTAACATTTGAAACGCGTCGGAAACGACCATCCATACCCTTAGCCTTGTCCTGGGGTATATGATGATCTTTAGCAGTATTATTATTTCTAACTTGATCTGTATATCATTACGCCACTGTGAATTTTATATATATATATTTTTGATATTTTGTAATAAATTTATATATTTTTATGACCTAGTTGTCATCACGATTTATGGTTGCCCAGAAAATCCCACCTTACTAGAGGTATTCATCATTTCTATTTGATTTCGGGATGTTGGCAACAGCATGCCCTTTTACATGAGCCAAATCTTCTTCACTTCCACCTACTTTGACTTAGGCCGGCTTATGCTGGCGAATTTACGTTACGCCGGCGCAACATTGGGAGCATTTGCTTTGTGAATTCCATGCTTGCCTCTCTGCGTTGTGCCGCGTAGCGTAAAGAAGATACGCTACGGCTGCATAAATATGCGCCAAAGTATGTGAATCCGTGCCATACTCTTCTAAACAACCATCCAAGCAATTTGATTTGACATAACCTCCATGTCATACCTGCTGGAAGATAGTCAGGGTATAAGGCTTCTCCAGCATCAGAGAGAGATTATCCTCATGAACACAACATAAAAGAGAACCCCAACTACTTTTATGTGTACACAGCTCAACACAATTATCCGTTTATTGTTTTCCTGGTGTTTATTTGGGAGATTACTTTACTATGGAATCAGCTATTATCTTCATTTTAGAAATGCATAAGACTGGGCATAGACGGTTCGAATCTCCGCGGGTTCAGCAGGAACTGGACGAAATTTGAACCATGTACGATCAGGCTGAATGTACCAAGTTGATCGATCACTGTCTGTGGTTGCAGGAAAGAAATTCGCTCTGTGTATGGCCTGTGGAACATATAAGTGATACTGACCCAATTCTTTGTATGGTAAGTAATTATTTTGCATCGCTAATACAATAATTGGTTCTAAGGGTTGAAGGGTTTTTCACTTTTATGCATTCTATGCATTAAGGGAAAAGCCTTCTCTGTGCAGCCCCCCCCCCCCCCTTATGCCTACATGAGCCCAATCTCGATACAGTGCTGTGCACAAGGGCAGTGGCTCTCTCATCTCTCTCCCTCCTCACTGGCTTAGACACAGCAGTGGGGGACATTGGCTCCCATTGCTGTCAATCACAGTCAGTGAGGAGGGAGTGGGAGGTGGGCCCGAGCCATGCTTGGTGTGTCTTATGGACACACAGAGCTGGCTCAGGAGCAAGCAAACACGAGAGCCCCCATAGCAAACGGCTTGACATGGAGGCACTCAGCGGGGGAGGAGCCAGGAGTTCCGGCAGGGGACCCCGAGAAGAGGAGGATCGGGACTGCTCTGTACAAAACCATTGCACAGAGCAGGCAAGTATAACATGTTTATTTATTTATTTATTTATTATGCCTTTGCAATCACTTTAACATTCTAGTCGTTGCCTGTACAAATAACTAAAATAACATTCCTTACAGTGGCGGCTGGTGGGTTCTTCTTATGGGGGGGTTGGAAAGCAAACAACAACCCCCCTGGTGGCGTAGCAAGAAAACAGAACCCCCCTGGCACTCACCCGCTCGTGTGGCGGGGCAGTGGTGTCCTTTCCTGGAGTGCAGGCAATGGCCACGGCGGCTCTGGAGTCCACTCCTCCAGCTTCCTTTGCGGTCTGTCTCCTCTTCCGCCAAAGCGCCAGGCATCAAATAGGATCGCCTGACACTTTAGCCAGTCAGGAAACAGGTCTCACAGACCCCCATTTCAAAGCCTAGTAGAGCCTCTGGGCAGGGCCGGATTCCTTACAAGGCCACCAAAGCCAGGCCTCGGGGCGGCAGTGGGTGCAGGGGCGGCGCCATGGCAACAGGGGTGGTGAAAAAATCCTGTTGTCCCGGCCGGTATCCTGCCAAAAAGGATCCCCCGGCGGATAATGACCCCCCTGTACTGCGCAAGTGCAACGCTTACGCAGTACGAACCACAACGGAGCCTCCGAAGTTAGCTGAAGATGAATAACTGTGAGTCACCTATTACAGTGCTCCTGCACAATAACCACGATGCAATGGCACACTCCCGATGCTTGCGCAGAGCAAGGGGCGGGTGTATTACTGTTATCTCATGCAAGGGGCGGATCTGCAAGGGGTTTATTACTGTTATATGGTGTACGGGGCTGATGGCTCTGCAAGGGGCAGGTGTATTACTGTTATATCTTGCAAGGGGCGGATCTGCAAGGGGTTTATTACTGTTATATGGTGTACGGGGTGGATGGCTCTGCAAGGGGCAGGTGTATTACTGTTATATCGTGCAAGGGGCGGATCTGCAAGGGGCCGGTTTATTACTGTTATATGGTGTACCAGGCGGATGGCTCTGCAAGGGGCAGGTGTATTACTGTTATATCGTGCAAGGGGCGGATGGCTACAGAAGAGGGCACATTTTTAAATGGACAGAGATGATAAAAATGTTGATGGGCGTTTTCAATACTTTGCTTTTCTTACTTAATTTGCCTGCAAGAATGTCTGTAAAGTTTCACAGCTTTTGTGGATATCCTTTATGTCTCTTATGGCCTTGGAATAAAAAAAGGGCAAGGACAAATTCTAATATTAAAATTGCAACTATTATGCTGAGAATGAAAATGTACCCATTCATAGCATGACCCCACCTATTATCACTGCATGACAGACCACTGTAAGTGCCAAGTGTCTCTGGAATAATAATGAATAATAAAAATAGGTGTAACCTGTTTTCCCTTTCCTGCAAGACCTATATGTGACACAGCAGAATCTTTGTATGAAACTTCTTGTGCATGCTTATTGTGTTACTGGTTTTATGTTTTCTTTGTGTTACACTAGGCATGCTAGCTAGACTGACACTAAGGTAATTCATATTTTAACACCTAAACATCTTAAAGAGACCCTGTCACCTGACCGATTCTTTCAACAAGAATTATGTTCCTTTAACATACAGTATTTGATGCCTATAATTTAATGCAATCAAATTCCATCGCTAGTTCAAAGGCACATTGCAAGAGAATAAAAGTCATTCATCAAAAGGAAAAACACTACAGGAACGCTATTCAAAAACTTGATTTATCTGTGCCTTATATATTTTTTTTATATGGTGACAAGGTCAAATTTAAAAAGACTCTCTAATAATAGACGCTACACTATATGACCAAAAATATTGGGACGTCTGCCTTTACACGCACATGAACTTTAACCACTTAAAGCGGATGGTTCACCAAAAAGCAAATATTAAAAGCCAGCAGCAACAAATACTGCAGCTGCTGACTTTTAATATTAGGACACTTACCTGTCCTGGAGTCCAGCGGCGTCCGCAGCAGAGGATGAGCGATCGCTCGTCACCCTGCTGCTCCCCCCTCCATCCACGGCGAGGGAACCAGGAAGTGAAGCGCTCCGGCTTCACTGCCCGGTTCCCTACGGCGCATGCGCGAGTCGCGCTGCGCCCGCGATTGGCTCCCGCTGTGTGCTGGGAGCTGAGAGTTCCCAGCACGCAACGGGAAAAGCCCGTCTTTTGCCCGAGACTGCGGGCCGGAAGTGGGTGCGGATACCTGTCTTTAGACAGGTATCTGCACCCCCCTCCCCCCTGCAAGGTGTCAAATGTGACACCGGAGGGGGGGAGGGTTCCGATCAGCGGATCTTCACTTTAGGGTGGAGATCCGCTTTAAGACCCGGACACATACGCTGCTAAATGACCCAAGGTGTTTTTACAATTCGGCGCTGCGTCGCTTTAACAGACAATTGCGCGGTCGTGCGACGTGGCTCCCAAACAAAATTTGCGTCCTTTTCTTCCCACAAATAGAGCTTTCTTTCGGTGGTATTTGATCGCCTCTGCGATTTTTATTTTTTGCGCTATAAAAAAAATCAAATAAACTAAATTTTAGTAAAACATTTAGGCCAAAATTAATTCAGCCACATGTCTTTAGTAAAAAAAAAAATCGCAATGAAAAAAAATAGCTACCTAGCGGGAACAGCGACACTAATACAGCGATCAGAAAAATGATCGCTTAGTGACGCTGGCAATAGGGAGTGAAAGGGTTAACTAGGGCGGTGATCAGGGGGTTAAAACTTTATTAGGGGGGGTGGGGGGGCTATCCTGAACCTAACACTAACTGTTTTTTACACTGCCTGTCACACTGACACTAAATGCAGTGATTAGATCACTGCATTCAGTGACACTGTGACAGGGGGGTGGGGGGGGGCGATCACAAGGGGTTAATGTGCCTATGTGAGTGTGTGTCAGTGTCGTGTTGGTGCACACTTACTTGTGATGTCTTCTCTCATCAGCAGCGCTGGGAAACAGCGCTGCGATGAGAGGTGACATCATTTCCTCCTTCCTGTGTAAACACAGGAGGAGAAACTGACACGATGGGAGCGCGCTCCCATTGGCTGGGAGCGATCGCGGGGGGGGGGCGGAAATCACGGACATCCGCCCGCTCGTCGGCGATCGCTCCCAGAGGCAGGGGGACCCCCGCACGCCGCACGAAGGCGGGGACGTAAATTTACGCCCTTGTGCCTGTACGAGCCATTCTGTGGCCGTATATGTGCGTGCGGGGGTCCTTAAGTGGTTAATGGCATCCTAGTCTTATGCTGGCCATACACCTATAGATCATCTGCAGATTTTCTATGGTTAGATGGAAAAAGTGGAAAAAGATTCCTCCATCTACGCTGAACTGTGTGGATGGAAGAATTTCCCACTGGCCCAAGCTTCCATATCTTGCTATTGGGCCCCATTGGCTCTCATACCTGAACATTCTGATTGGGTGCAGGCATTGTTTAGGTTGAGAGCCAACGGGGGCCGACTAGCACGCTATGGAATCTTGGGCCAGTGGGAGATTCTTCCATCCACACAGTTCAACGTAGATTGGGGGAATCTGTTCCACGTTTTCCATCTAACCATAGAAAATCTGCAGATAAACTATAGGTGTATGGCCAGCATTATTCTGCAGGATTTAATATTGAATTGGCCCACCCTTTCATCCATAACAGCTTCAACTCTTCTGGGAAGGCTGTCCACAAGGTTTAAAAGTGTCTATGAGCATGCTTGACCATTCTTCCAGAAGCACATTTGTGAGGTCAAGCACTGATGTGGATGAGAAAGCCTGGCTCACAGTCTCCGCTCTAATTCAACCCAAAGCTGTTCTACTCGGTTAAAGTCAGGACTCTATGCAGGCCAGTCAATTCCTCCACCCCAAACTCGCTCATCCATGTCTCTATGGACCTTGCTTTGTGCACTTGTCATGTTGCAACAGGAAGGGGCCATCCACAAACTGTTACCACAAACATAGGTGTGCACAGCCTTTGGCATTAGGGTGTGCACCCCAAAGCTCAAACACACTCTACTGATTACTCATAATGTTCATTCAGAAAGGGAAGTGGCTGGTAAATGGCATATTAACTGGCACCTTCGCAACTCATCCTAAAACATCTACAGCAACAACCAGTGGGAGAGGAGGGAAGCCGGAAGTGCTGTGGGGGGAAGGAGGGGGAGCCAGGTCAGTAGGGGGACTCTGTTCTGCACAGGGTGATTAGGGCGTGCCTGGGCACACCTGGCACTCCCTGTGCGCACGCCTATGACCACAAAGTTGGGAGCATGAAATTGTCCAAAATGTCTTGGTATGCTGACGCCTTAATGCCCCATACACACGAGCGGAATTTCTGCCAGCAAAAGTCTGAGCTTTTCATTGGAAAATCCGACCGTGTGTATGCTCCATCAGACTTTTGCTGGCGGAATTTCTGCCAGCAGAAGTTTGAGAGCAGGTTCTCAATTTTTCAGACGGAAACAATTCCTATTGCAAAATGCATTTGTTTGTATGGATTTCCGACAGGAAAAAAAACATGCATGCTTGGAAACAATTTGACGCATGCTCGGAAGCATTGAACTTTTTTTCTCGCCTCGTCGTAGTGTTGGACGTCACTGCGTTCTTAACGCTCAAATGTTCAGAGAACTTTTGTGTGACCGTGTGTATGCAAGCCAAGCTAGAGCAGAATTCAGTTGGAAAAATCATCCAACTTTATAATGCCACGTACACACGAGCAGATTTTCCAATGGAAAAAGTCACACGGCGTAATTCCATCAGAAATTCCGATTAATTCTATCCGGGGTTAGATAGAGAACATGTTCTCTTTTACCCCAGTGGAATTCCGTCGGAATGTGATTTTGGTTGGACAAAGGTCCGATCGTGTGAAAGGTGCTTAAGAGCCAATTCACACCTGAGCGTAGCGATTTGTGGCATTTTTTACAGCGATTTGCCGCAAAAATTGCGGCGTTTTTTACCGCGTTTTGCCGCGACAAAACGCAACGTTTTTTACCGCGATTTTGTACAGGTCTATGGTCACCAATGAAAAACGCCCAAGCCGCCCGATTCGTGCGACAAAAAAGGGTCCGGAACTTGTTTGAGCTTCAGGGGTTCGGCGTCAAGCGTTTTGGAGTGGAGATGTGAACCATCTCCATAGAGAATAATGTATTTTTTCGTGCTTCAGGTGACAAAACGCTCAGGTGTGAATGCAGCCTAAGAGTTCCCTTCACTGGAACTAAGGGGCCAAGCCCAACCTCTGAAAAACAACCCCACACCATAATCCCCTCTCCACCAAATCAAATCAGGCATTGACACCCTTCATCCACTATGTATTTGCCGATTGCCGGGCTTCAAAATTCCAGCCCACACATCCATTTCCTGAGTCACAGAACACCAGGGATTTGAGTGTGGGTGGGCAGACAGAGGAGTAGGGGCAGGCCCTTTCTCCTCTTCTGTCAGTGTATGGGGGTGGGGTCCATGTGCACACATATGCACTCGGCAGTTACGGTACTTGGTTATTTGGGGAGCCACAGTCCATTCAGGAATATTGTGTCTGGGTTTCAGTAGGTCCAGTTATATAGGCGGCTGAAGTTACATGCATATCCTGTTAAACACAAGCTTTGCCTCATCCATCTCAACATTGCAAGCCTTTTTTAGCCATCTTATTTAATAACAACATCAGTAACCAATATGAAAGTTCTTTTAAAATTTTGCATATAACGACAGCTGATTTTGGATGAAAAATGTGGTGCAGTTCTGCAAAGGAACCAATCAGCTTCCAGTTTTTTTTTTTTTTTTTTTGTCAAAGCTTAAAGGATCACTAAACTAAATAGCTTCCTTTACCTTTGCAGTCCTGGTTTCATGTCCTCATTGTTTGTTTTTGCTTTGAAGTAGCTGTAATACTTCCCTAATCTCCACACTTCCTGCTTGTCTGGCTCCTTATGAAAAAACTCACGTTAGCTTTTCACTGTGGTCCATGATCAAAGAGGTGTGATTACTATTTGTCTAAAACTCCTCAGAACCAATCAGATTAATTTGAAAAACAAACACTGCTCTGTATTTGTTTGTTTTTGTTCTGTGTGTCTCCTTACTTTCACAGAAACATGAAACCAGTTTAAAAATGAAACTGAAACTGCAGGCACATTATATGATTGATTTTTATCTATTTTTAATCATTTTTAAAAGGAATCAGTTAACTTGTATGTCTCTATACCCTGTAAACAGTCATTTCAGCAAAAAATATTTTTTTCCTTTAGTGGCCCTTTAATTGAACAAGGGGAAGTTAGAAGCTGATTGGCTACCACGCAGAGCTGCACCAGATTTTGCCCTCTCCAATTTTAATAAATCAGCACCACAATCCACAGTTTTTCTTTATAAAAAAAAGTAAGAAGCATACTCAACTTATACATTTGTGTTTCTATATTTATCGTACCTTACTTCAATATAAGAACAAATAACAAAAAATGATATAAATACCGGAAAAGCAGCATGAAGTAATATTAATAAAACCTGTACGAGAAAGTCATTCAATATTTCGAAGGACTGTATAATAGAGAACAGCTGATTTTGGATGAAAAATGTGGTGCAGTTCTGCAAAGGAACCAATCAGCTTCCAGTTTCTTTTTTTTTTTTTGTCAAAGCTTAAAGGATCACTAAAGGATTTTTTTTTTTAGCTAAATAGCTTCCTTTACCTTACTGCAGTCCTGGTTTCATGTCCTCATTGTTCGTTTTTGCTTTGAAGTAGCTGTAATACTTCTCTGATCTCCACACTTCCTGCTTGTCTGACTCCTTATGAAAAAACTCATGTTAGCTTTTCACTGTGGTCCATGATCAAAGAGGTGTGATTTCTGTGTGTCTAAGGCCTCGTACACACGAGGGGATATGTCCGCTGAAAACGGTCCGATGGACCGTTTCAGCAGACATCTCCGCTCGTGTGTATGGGCTAGCGGACAGATTTCTCCACCCGACAGATTTCAAAGCATGCTTTGAAATCCATCCGGTGGAATCTGTCCGCCCGACATGTCTGCTGGTTAGTACACTTACCAGCAGACATGTCGTCCCCCACCGCCGCCGCGCCGCCGCCGAATGGATTCGGCGCATGCGCGGAAGTGTTTAACTTCCTGGTGCGGTGACGTGGCGGTGACGTGGCGGCGTCAACGTCACCGCCGCGTCATCGCCGCGTCACCGCGCCGTCCGGCGGCGGGGAATTTGATCCGATGGTGATCAAACTCCCGATCGGACATATCCGATGGAAATGGTCCGCGGACCGTTTTCATCGGATATGTCCGATCGTGTGTACGAGGCCTAAAACTCCTCAGAACCAATCAGATTCATTTTAAAAACAAACACTGCCCTGTATTTGTTTGTTTTTGTTCTGTGTGTCTCTTTACTTCACAGAAACATGAAACCAGTTTAAAAATGAAACTGAAACTGTAGGCACATTATATGATTGACTTTTATCTATTTTTAATAATTTTTAAAAGGAATCAGTTAACTTGTATGTCTCTATACCCTGTAAACAGTCATTTCAGCAAAAAAGATTTTTTCCTTTAGTGACCCTTTAATTGAACAAGGGGAAGTTAGAAGCTGATTGGCTACCACGCAGAGCTGCACCAGATTTTGCCCTCTCCAATTTTAATAAATCAGACCCACAATCCACAGTTTTTCTTTATAAAAAAAAGTAAGAAGTATACTCAACTTATACATTTGTGTCTCTATATTTATCGTACCTTACTTCAATATAAGAACAAATAACAAAAAATGATATAAATACCGGAAAAGCAGCATGAAGTAATATTAATAAAACCTGTAAGAGAAAGTCATTCAATATTTCGAAGGACTGTATAATAGAGAACAGAGAGGTGCCCAGACCATGAATTCTAATGAAATGAAATGACTAAGGAACCCAGAGCTGTATAAAAGCCAGAGACTCTTTTATGAATGTATTACATGCATTTCATGCTCATTAAGTTTTGTATTGTGGACGTGTTGATTTATGGCCTTTGTTACTCTCAGCCTCACATGGTGCTGGGACAAGCGGCCTATGTTTCTAATGCTTCCTCGTCATGCATTGTAAAGCCAGTCAATGAATACCTCTGGCTTTAGTGGTGGCGGTGAATAAAAGTTGACGTGGTAAAGGAGGAGAACACATTTCTCTCTACAGCTCACATGTAAGGACCATAACTCACTGGAGAATGGTACAGGGCCCTCATTTCAGTCCTCTCACACTCCTGAGTGGGAAAGATCACTATCACTACAGGCAGATAAATATTCCTCTCCTTGCTCCGCTGCATGTCCTATAAAACTGCATTAAAAGAAAGAAAAATACTATATTTAGCACCATGTGTGAGAGAACGTAAAACACATAGTCATTCTTGATGCCCCTTTTCTCACAAGAAAAATAAGCTAAATAAACATGGCTGCTGTGTGGTTGTAGCTGGACTACAAGCTGCCAATAGATGGAACAAAGTTTGGGTCGTTCCGCGAGGATCAACCGAATTTCCATCCATCAAAGTGCATTCTCGTTTAAGGGTAGTCAATCTAATGATCACCTCGTCTTGAATGAGACTGCTGGCAAATTTTTGTTCGATCGGTGTATGCAACCAATCAGCTGCAGTGCTGATCCGTGTATTTTATATTTTGCCAGCATAGTAGTCCCTATGTCAGAATTAATAGCACAGCGGGGAGAATTCCGACTTCCACCACGATTGTGTGGATGGGCAATTCCATTCATCTTTTTTTATCAGCCAACTTAACCACTTGCAGACTGCCTAATGCATTTATATGTCGGCAGAATGTCTTGTGTGGGCAAAGCAACGTACATGTACGTTTCTTTAAAAATCCCGCCTAGCGGCCACACTTGTTCCACCGGCGGCGCACACGCGCACCTGCCGTGAGCTCTGTGATTGTGCCTGCGGGACCCGCAGACTCCATGTCCACTGGTGTCCCGCGATCGTGTCATGGAGCTGCAGAACGGGGAGATGCCTGTGTAAACAAGGTCATGGGGAGCAGTGATCAATGTCATGTCACTGGTAGCCTAGCCCCCTCACAGTTAGAATCACTCCCTAGGACACACTTAACCCCTTCCTTGCCCCCTAGTGGTTAACCCCTTCCCTGCCAGTGTCATTTACAAAGTAATCAGTGTATACTGATTGCTGTATAAATGACAATGGTCCCATTAACACAAACAAGCAAAAAACACAAGAACCATAGTGTTCTCCGCTTTTGAATTTATTAAAAAAGCCACCCTAAAAAGTGACACTTAGAAGAAATAACAATAAAAACAGCATGTATCAAATCACCAGCTCATTCACTGCAGATCTAGAATCACAGTGAAGAAGATCAGGGCTGCTCTGTGCAATAACATTTGTTTTAATAAAAAAAAAATTATTAAGCTTTAATATCGCTTTAACATTAACTTTTTAAAGTACCTTCTGTGCTGCAGTTGCCCCCAGACCTCCCCCTTTTACGCCGCTGCCTCTCTCTTAATTGGACAGATTGATAGCAGTGGGAGCGATTGGCTCCCTCTGCTGTCAATCAAATTCGATGACATGGGAGAAGTGGATGGGGCCAAATCCAGCATTTCCTGTGGGCACCTGATGAAGAGGAGGGGCCTGGAGTGCTTGTGGGGGACCCTAGTGGAGGAGGATTTGGGCTGCTCTGTGCAAAACCATTGCACAGATCAGGTAAGTATAACATATTTGTTATTTTTATTAAAAAACAAACAACAAAAAAACTAACCTTTATCTACACTAATGTTTTTGAGTTATGTAATCCTTTGCAGTGCCCTGCAGCCAGTGTGATTCTAGGCTGTGTACCTTTATGTTGTCTCTCAGGAAACACTGGGACTGATGTTCTCAGATCTTTAGATTAGAAACAAAAGGAGCTATTTTCAGTATAGTATTTATGCCTATATAAAATGAATAGGCTCTATACAGGCTGGCTATATTTGGTCTGACTAGAAATTAACCTAAAGGGGTCACTCCCAGAACTACAAATGAACTTAAAGTTTAACGCTCAAAAAAATATTAAATAAAACAAAAATAATATAGCATTTAAATTACAATTGCTACACAAGCCATGTTGTACTTTAATGTTATTAAACTTATCTATCTATCTATATTTATATCTATATCTATATATATATATATATATATATATATATATATATATATATATATATATATATATATATATATATATATATATATATGGTATATATATATCTATATATATATATATATATATATATATATATATATATATATATATATATATATATATATTTCTATATTATATAGACACATGTGGTTCGTTTCGTTCTGAATTAAAATTTGGACACATTTTTTAATTAGAATAGTACTGAATTTAAATGAATCTGAAATAAGGGGAAAAAAATTCAGACAAAATTTCAATTTTAATCGTTTTCAAATACTTTTCGAATTTGAATCGTTTTTCAAATCTGAAACGTTTTCCCATTTCCAAAGAGGAAGACTCGGCGCATCACGGATCACGTTAAATTGCCGCTTATAGCGGCAGTTTACCACCTGATCGCTCCGTCAAATGACCGAGCGATCACTTGTAAGCAAATCGGCGTCATGTGATGACGCAGGTTCCTCCCTCTCCTCTCTGTACCGATCGGTACAGTGTGAGAGAAGAGGGGGAAAGCAGAGGCAGCAGCAGCACTGTGGGCTGGATCTGTGACAACTGCAGTCACAGATCCAGCCATCCATCCCTGCGCAATACTCTGCAATACCCTGTGTAATACTCTGCAATACCATGCACAATACCCTGCAATTCCCTGCGCAATACTCTGCACAATACCCTGAGCAATACCCTGCAATTCCCTGCACAATACTCTGCACAATACTCTGCACAATACTCTGCACAATACCCTGTGCAATACTCTGCACAATACCCTGTGCAATACCCTGCACAATACCCTGCGCAATACTCTGCGCAATACCCTGTACAATACTCTGCAATACCCCGCAATACCTCAATACTCTGCAATACCCCGCAATACCTCAATACTCTGCAATACTCCAATACCCTGCAATACTCCAATACCTTGCCAATACTCTGTAATACAATACCCTGCAATACTCACCACCCACCGCAATCGAAGCCAGGATAATTAATTAATTTATTTATTTCAGGCTTCCCAGCCTAGAGGTGAGATGTGGGGTCTTATTGACCGTATATCTCACTGTAAAGAGGACCTGTCATGCTATATTCCTATTACAAGGGATGTTTACATTCCTTATAATAGGATTAAAAGTGATCAAAAAAATTATTTTTGGGAAAAAAAGTGTCAAACTAAAATAAATAAAGTAAAATGAACAATAAAATATATATATATTTTTTTAACGCGCCCCTGTCACTGTGTGCTTACACGCAGAAGCGAACGCACGCATAGTCCTGCCCACATATGAAAACGGTGTTCAAGGTACACATGTGAGGTATCGCAGCGAACGTTAGTGCGAGAGCAATTATTTTGGCCCTAGACCTCTATCGTAACTAAAAACATGTAACCAATAAAAATAATTAAAGCCTCACCTGTGGGGATTTTTAAGTAGCAAAGTTTGGCGCCATTCCACGAGCGTGTGCAATTTTGAAGGGTGACATGTTTGGTATCTATTTACTCAGCGTAACTTCATCTTTCATATTATGCAAAAACATTGGGCTAACTTTACTGTTTTGTGTTTTTTTTTAAGCACAAAACCTTTTTTCTTTTAAAAAAAAACACGCGTTCAAAAAATTGCTGCGAAAATACCGTGCGAGGTAAAAAGTTGTAATGGCCGCCATTGTATTCTGTAGGGTCTTTGCTAAAAAAGCATATATAGTGTTTTGGGTTTCTATGTAATTTTCTAGCAAATAAATGACGATTTTTACATGTAGGAGAGAAATGTCAGAATTGGTCTGGGTGTTCCAGAACTCCTGATGGTGCTCCCTGCATGTTGGGCCTCTGTATGTGGCCACGCTGTGTAAAAGTCTCACACATGTGGTATCGCCATACTCGGGAGGAATAGCAGAATGTGTTTTGGGGTGTAATTTGTGGTATTCATATGCTGTGTGTGAGAAATAACCTGCTAATATGATAGAAACAAGATTTTTTTTTTTTTTTACAGAATTTTCTGACTTTTTTATTTTATAGCACACAAAAAAAAATCCCTGAGGTGATCAAATACCACCAAAAGAAAGCTCCATCTGTGTGAAAAAAATGACAGAAATTGGGTACAATCTTGTATGACTGAGTAATTGTCATTCAATTTGTGAGAGTTGAAAATTGATCTGGTTAGGAAGTGCCCAGTGGTCAAGTGGTTAAATTCGGAAACTATTCAAACTATTCAAACTTTTCAAATGCCAAAACTATTCAAAACTGATTTAAAAACCTTTTGAATCGATTTGAAAATGAACAAATGAAACAAATTCTGAAAACAAATTAAATGAATGAAACAAATTTAACAAAATGAATTTATGTAAATTACAAATTGAAATTATAAATGATTTGTTCTGCTCATTTCTCATATTATATTTGACTTCATGAGGTTATTTGAGGGCTTCATTTCTTCTTTGTATGTTTGCTTACCCATGCTCTGGACAAACTGATATGTCTACTTTCATACCTTTATGTTATATTGCCTCGACAGAATCTCCAGACTGTTTCTCTCTTGTAGTATGTTTTGCTATTGTTTTTGTTTTTTCTTTATATAATAAAGACTAAAAAAAAAAAAATTGAATTACCTTATCGTTTCAATCTTCAGCTGCTGTAATTTTCTGTAAAGTTCAATGCAATATGGCAACCTGCAGCTGCTCTTTAAACAGAAGGGCTCAAAAAATGTAATTTACTGCTTGTGTGATTAGCTCAGTGATTTTTCTGAAAAGTCTGCATTGAAATACAGTTCAAATTTTAGTCTCCTTGTAATAGAAATGTAAGATTTAGTGAGATACGCCTAAGTGATATTCACTTCAAAAGGAATGCAGTCACTGCAGCTTTCCTCATTAGAACACAAAAAGTGCTTTAGTTGATTATAAGCTAATAAATCACCAGAACTCTTCTAACCAAATACCATTATAATAATCTTTTGGTGGACCTTCTTACGTTGTGGGCCATATCAATGCTTTTCACAGAGTTAAAGGGGTTGTAAAGGTACAATTTTTTTTCCTCAATAGCTTCCTTTACCTTAGTGCAGTCCTCCTCTCACTTACCTCATCCTTCCATTTTGCTTTTAAATGTCCTTATTTCTTCTGAGAAATCCTCACTACCTGTTCTTCTGTCTGTAACTCCACACAGTAATGCAAGGCTTTCTCCCTGGTGTGGAGTGTCGTGCTCGCCCCCTCCCTTGGACTACAGGAGAGTCAGGACACTCTCTACGTTGCAGATAGAGAAAGGAGATGTGTGTTAGTGGGCATCTTGACTCTCCTGTAGTCCAAGGGAGGGGGCAAGCACAACACTCCACACCAGGGAGAAAGCCTTGCATTACTGTGTGGAGTAACAGACAGAAAAAACAGGAAGTGAGGATTTCTCAGAAGAAATAAGGACACTTAAAAGAAAAATGGAAGGATGAGGTAAGTGAAGGAGAACTGCACTAAGGTAAAAAAAAGCTATTTAGGAAAAAAAAAATGTACCTTTACAACCCCTTTAAGCTAGTGCATTGTTGGTTAACTAACCTTTTTCTTCCATTTCTCTTCTAAATGTTTTTTGTTCTTTGTCTGAATTTCTCACTTCCTGTTTCTCCTCAGTAAGCTTGCCCCCATCATCCGAGCTCTTCTGGCTGGGGGTTAGTCAGCCAGAACAGCTTACTGAGGAGGAACAGGCAGTGAGAAATTCAGACAAAGAAAACAAATACATTTTTTTAGAAGGGAAATTGAAGAAAAAGGTAAGTGAACAAACAATGCACTAGCTTAACCACTACCCATCCTCGCTATAGCCGAATGTCGGCTGCAGCGCGGACTCCAGTTGCCAGGAGATCATCAACAGACGTCCTCACCTTTTCACACGCAACATGCAGGGCGACCCTGCGCTGTGATCACTGAGTCACTGAGACTCGGGCTATCACAGATCCAGTCCCAGCCCCTTACCACATGATCAGCTGTCAGCCAATGACAGCTGATCACGTTATGTAAACGAACAATCGGTAATCGTTTTTTTTCTCCTCACACTGACAGCGTGAGGAGAAAAAAAAAGCCGATCACCAGCTTGTGCACAAGGGACATCGGCCCCGAAGAGGAAGGAGGCACATCAGCCTCATCAGTGCCCATAAATACTGCCTGCCAGTGACACCTGCCATTGCTACCTGCAAGTTCCCACAGTGAAAAGCTCTATTGGATTTTTATATTGTCTGTGGACTTTGGACTTTGTACGTTTTTGGAAGTTAATTAAAAATGCATTCTCTGGAGAATCTGTGAGTTGCTGCGAAACAACATCATTTATAATCATCATACTAACATCTAAACATCAATTATCTAATTGGAGAGGACTATACAATATACCTATTTTGATAAAGACTACACTACCTATCAATACCCACAATGCCACCTATCAATGCCCACAAGTGCCACCCATCAGTGCCCACAAGTGCCACCTATCAATGTCCACCAGTGATGCCAATCAGTGCCTTATCAGTGCCACCTAGAAATTCTGCCTTTCAGTGTAACCTACCAGTGCCCATTATTGCCACCTATCAGTGCCCATAACTGCCACCTATCAGTACACATCACTGCCACCTATCAGTGCCCATCACTGCCAGCTATCAGTGCCACCCATCAATGCCACCTATTAGTGCCACTTCTTAGTGCCCACCAGTGTCACCCATCAATGCCCTTCAGTGCCGCCTACCAGTGCCCACCAGTGCCGCCTTATCGGTGCCTATCAGTGCAGCCCATTGGTGCCCATCAGTGCAGCCCAGCAGTGCAGCCTCTTCAGCGTATATCAATGAAGGAGAAAAATTACCTGTTTATTAAATTTTTATATTATATTTATTATTATTATTAATTATTATTAATTTTATAACAAAAAAAAAAATATATATATTTTTTTAAATCATTTAAAACCGCAGAAGTGATCAAATACCACTAAAAGAAAGCTCTATTTGTGGGGAGAAAATTACAAAAATGTAATTTGGGTACAGCATTGTATGACCGCGCAATTGTCATTCAAAGTGCATCAGCGCTGAAAGCTGAAAATTGGTCTGGGCAGTAGGGGGGTTAAAATAGAAAGAATGTATGGACAGCCGCACGCCAGAAAAACCTTTTCGGTAGCCTTTATTGGTAAAAAATAATGAACACCACAACTCACAGAAAAATGGGGGATGCAGCTGACGTGTTTCGCACTATTAGTTAGTGTAAGCACTAATAGTGCGAAACACGTCAGCTGCATCCCCCATTTTGCGGCTGTTCATTGTTTTTTACCAATAAAGGCTACCGAAAAGGTTTTTCTGGAGTGCGGCTGTCCATACATTCTTTCTATTTTTGCCTTGTGCGTTGCCAGCACCTGGGATTCTCTGAGAGGACACTGATTAATTCAACACATCTATCTGGAGCGGTAACTCTATCTCTCTATTTTGTTTTTGCAGTAGGGGGGGTTAAGTGCCCAGTAAGCAAGTGGTTAAATGAACCTATTTAGAAAATAAAAAAGCAATTGAATGATTATGGATATATTCTACATTTATTCTTTCGAATTATCTCATAGGGTCTACTGCCTTTTTGGTTAATCGTACATTAAAGAGTTATTTATTTTAAACATTTAAGAAGCATTGCATTCCAAAAACCTGAAGATCATAAAGAGGTCAGC
Organism: Rana kukunoris; assembly: GCA_029574335.1. Lineage (NCBI taxonomy): Eukaryota > Metazoa > Chordata > Amphibia > Anura > Ranidae > Rana > Rana kukunoris. Next base: position 142,383,639 of record CM056056.1, read on the forward strand.
GCGGGTCTTGCTGAGCCACAGACAAATTCATTACATTGCAGACCTTTGTTAAATCGAAATACCAGCCCTTGTATTGCACACAATGCTTCTTAAAAACAGCTCAAGCCTCGGAACATTGTTCTTTAGCTGCGTGACTCACAAAATGTCTTTGTTTTGCTCCCACATTGAATAAGAGAAAAACAAAAACACATAAAAATGACATCCATTCTCGGATTGTGACTCCTGCACAATGAAGCATGAACACTGAAGACATAAGTGATCACAAGAAAGTTATGTACTGTACACAAGGCAGAAGTACAAGTAAACAGATTTACTAAGGGGCTATCTTGGTGCCATTAAACCAGCATACAATTGTGTTTTCCCTTAGGCCGCGTACACACGAGGAGACATGTCCGCTGAAACTGGACCGCAGACCAGTTTCAGCGGACATGTTTGATCGTGTGTACGGCCTAGCGGACAGGTTTCCAGCGGACAAAAGTTTCTAAGCATGCTTAGAAACTTGTCCGCTGGAAACCTGTCCGTTGGACATGTCCGATGGTTAGGCGTACAGAAATCCCCCGCATGCGTCGAATTGATTCGACGCATGCGTGGAAGCATTGAACTTCCGTGTTGGAGAACGTCGCCGCGCCACCGTCACCGCCACTTCACCGTCACGTCACCGCGTTCTCTGTCCGCGGGGATTTCGGTCTGATGGTGTATACACACATCAGACCAAAATATCCCAGGAGACATGTCAGATGAAAACAGTCCACGGACCGTTTTCATCGGACATGTCTCCTCGTGTGTACAGTAGGGTGACCAGACATCCCCAGTTTCAGGGGACAGTCCCCTGATTGAGGACACTGTCCCCGGACCAAGTCTGTCCCTGGTTTTGTCCCCAGATTGGATTTAATAGGGGGCAGGGGCAATTTCAAAGACAATCAGTACAGAATTAAAATAAAATAAATTGAATTACACACCCCTGCTCCACCGTGCCTACTAGCATAGGGGGGATTATATTTTTCCCATTATCTGAGCCCCTTTCTGATGATCATGTGCTGGTCGGAGCGGAGGGAATATTTCTTCAGTTTCGGGCGCATGCCCATTCAGCTCCACTCGCATGTTCTTCTGCCTTGGCTCAAATCCTGGCCAGCCACCTGCCTATCTCCTTGCCTTCCCTGGTGGAGTGATCTTCCTGCGCTCCCCATTCAGTAGTAGCCGCGGCCCGGAGAGTGAGACTTCAGAGACTGTGAGGCGGGCGGCGATGAGCAGAGAGTCGCTGATTGTTGCCATTACTAGTAAAGAAAAAATATGTCCCCGGATTTCATTTTAAAAATCTGGTCACCTTAGTGTACAGGGCCTTAGACCCCTTTCACATGGGGCAGCGGAGGTGCGGTAGTGGTATACCGTCGTATTTACTGCAATATTTGGCTGCTAGCAGTGCAGTTTTAACCCCCGGTAGTGTCCGAAAAAGGGGTAATACCGCCGGCAATGCACCTCTGCAGAGGCACATTGCCGGTGGTATTACCGCGGTTTCCCATTGATTTCAAAGGGAAGGAGCTGTATAGGAGAGGTAAAAACCCCACTACTATACCGCTCCAAAGATGCGGCTAGCAGGACTTTTGGAGTGGACATGCTAGCGCACTGCTGACCGCAGGGCATGATTATTTCAGGCAGTATAGCAGCGATATTTTTAGCGCTAAACCGCCTGAAAAATGTGTCAGTATGAAAGGGGCCTTAGGGTCCTTTCACATAGGCTTTCTGATCGGGTCTGCATGCCAGTTTCCAGGCAGACTGGATCGGAACTTGCAGTCTCCACTGTGGAGTGGCGGTAGGGTTGACACCCATGCAGGATTCACCCGGACAGTCTGGGTTTTAAATCATGTGGTTTCAGTCCGCCTGAAACCCAGACACATTATCCAGACTGGGCTTTGGCTCCCCAAGTAACCAAGATAGTCACACACTAATCTGTTGCCATCCAGGAGCTGCAGGTGCCTGTCTGGGGGCAGGTTCAGCATCACTGGGAGGCTGGGCGGTGATGTCAACAAGAAAATTGTGACCAAACCCATTGTTCACCACTGAGCGCTATATGTGCCAAATTACTGGACACATGCCTGCTGAAACCAGCCACCATCCGTTCCCACCCTGCCCGCAAAATCCAGATGGTTGGTGGTCCTATTTTCCATCTATCTAGCGAATTGGATCATATAGGATGAAAACAGACAAGCGAATATAAAAAAAAGAAAAAATGGATTGGGCAGTCCTATGCATTTCCTAAAATGGCCAATCCCAGCAGAACACAAATGCCTAATACACACGGTTGGAGTTTTGACCATGCAAAAGTCCACTGTGAGTCCGTCGGGAGTCCGACTGGAAGGTCCATCGCACTTCTGGGAAAAAAAGTCAGATGGAGGCTACACACGGCTCGACTTTCCGAGAAAAAAAGCCTGTCTGACTTTTTTTCTCGGAAAGTCTGACCATGTGTACGAGGCATTAGGCTTGATTAGGGATTGGTGACTTTATAATGGAAGAGTTCTCTTTGCTGATTTAATGACATTTCTGCATGCTCATTTTTCATTCACTGTTTATTTCATTAAATGATGTGGATTGTTGTACCGTTCTTTATGTACTAATGACTTGGTAATATGAAACTGCCTTTTTTTCCAGTAAAAAAAAAAAAAAAAAAACGGACAGGGGGTCTGTTTCCACCAGATTTCCCCTCAGAGGCTCATAAATTTTTCCAGTGTCATTTTTAGTATTGTCGTTTTTTGTGTTTGAGCTGCACTGCTTTCTTACCATGATATACATATGAGTGCCACCTTTCTTTACATCTGAATGCCGCTGGCCTCAGCTATTTACATATGAATCCCATCGCTATTTACATATGGATCCCATCCTTATTTACATATAAACAATCTCCGTATTTACATATGAATGGTGGTTATTTACATGTAAACACAGGGTCAGCAGGTGAGTCTATTGACTGCAGATGTGGGCAGCATTAGTAGCAGCACTTCACACTGAGATATCAGGACACAGCAAAGGACTAAAACTTCAAGGGACAAAGGGAATTTAACCACCTCAATACTGAGCACTTTCACCCCCTTTGTGCCCAAGATATTTTTTAGCTTTCAGAACTGTCACAATTTGAATGACAATTGCGTGGTCGTGCACTTTACCCAAATGACATTCCCCCCCCCCCCCCCCCCCCACAAATAGAGCTTTCTTTTAGCGGTATTCGATCACCTTTAGCGACAATTTTAATAAAAAGCAATATTTTTTTACTTTTTGCTATAATAAATATCCCCACAAATATATAAAAAAACGAAATTTTCCTCAGTTTTGGCCGATACGTATTCTTCTACATATTCTTGGTAAAAAAAATCGCAATAAGGGTATATTGATTGGTTTGCGCAAAAGTTATAGCGGTTCCAAAATGGGGGATAGATTTATAGCATTTAATTTTTTTTTTTACTAGTAATGGCGGCGATCAGTGATTTTTATTGTGACTGTGATATTGCGGCGGACACACCGGACCCTTTTGACACTATTTTGGGACCATTCACATTTATACAGCGAACAGTGCTATAAATATGCACTGATTACTGTGTAAATGTGACTGGCAGGGAAGGGGTTAACACTAGGGGGCGTTCAAGGGGTTAAATGTGTACCCTAGTGAGTGATTCTAACTGTAGGGGGAGGGGACTGACTGGGGGAGGTGACCGATCTGTGTCCCTATGTGCAAGGAACACACCATCAGTCTCCACACAGAGATCCACAGTCCTGCTCAGTTTCTGGGCAATCGCGGGTGCCCAGCGGACATTGTGGCCACCGTGCATGCGCATCGGGTTTCCAGTAATGTATGAGGCAGTTTCTTTGTGCCCCACAACAATGACAGGGCCCAGGGCAGCTGTCCCTTTTGCCCTGCCTTAAAGATAACCCTGCTTATATATTGTACATGGTCACCTGGCACTCATTTTTAAAGCTCTGGTAGTAGTAGGGGTGTTGAGGTTACATTGCAATGGGATGGAAAGATGAGGTTCATCAGAATTAGGACAGGCCAACGAGCCATCAGGTAGCTGAAGGCTGTTGTAGCATGCCATTTTTAGGCTTTACGTAAGTAAGAGACCAAAAAATTCACTTATCACCTAGCAATGAAGAACACTCAAAGCTGACCATTTTTGAGCCCTGCTTGGGTTTAAGGAAACAGTTAAGGTCACTGCTGGTATGTCTACAGAGAAAAAAGCTTGGTTGGTACTACCTACTGTTCCTCATTAACCCCTTTCAAATGACCTTATTTGTCTTTACCGTTTTTTCTGAAATGGCTTTATACTGGCCCCATGCAACAACATACAGCCAAAGAAAGTTTTAGTCTCCTTTACTCCTTTCACAGTATTTTAATGTCAAGTCCTTTTACACACGGCTGGGATTCCCGGCAGTATAAAGTCCGGCGGAAATCCCGACGGGAAAACTGCGGGGAGAGCTTTGGCCGGGAATCCTGGCCGTGTGTACTGGGCTTTTGCTCCCTCGCCACTGCCTCACAGTGTTTTCCATTGGCAAGTGTAGTAAATCTGGCGAAAAAAAAAAACGCAGGGAATCCCGGCGGGAAAATAGAGAGCAGGTTCTCTATTTTTATCACCGGGATTCCCGGGAGTTTTCCCGGTGACGGAGCATACACACGCCACGGCAAAAAGCTCCCCCAGCAGTTTTCTTGCCGGGAAAACCGGTCATGTGTACGAGGCTTATGGCCGCGTACACACATACGAGAACCTCGTCGGGCTAAACTCATCATTCCACCCGGCGAGGTTCTCGAGTTCGTCGACCAGGCTGTCGAAAAAGGCGTCGAGCCATTAGTCCCGATGGCCCATCGAGGAAATAGAGAACCTGCTCTCTATTTTGGCTTGACGCCTTGCTCGTCAGTTTGCTCGGCGAAAACGTACACACGATCGAGCTTCTCGGCAGAATATGGATCCCAGCGAGCTTCTCGCTGGATTCTGCCGAGAAGCTCGGTCGTGTGTACGGGGCATAAGACTTTCTAGACTATACTGCCTAGATTCCTGCAACAAGACAGTCTTAGCAGAAAAAGACAAAGGGGGGTGATTTACTAAAGGCAAATTAACAGTACACTACAAGTGCACTGCAAGTGCACTTGAAAGTGCGGTCGCTTTAGATCTGAGGGGTATATCTGAAATGAGGGGAAGCTCTGCTGATTTCTATCATCCAATCATGTGCAAGCAAAAAGGCTTTTTAAAATTGTCCTTGCACTTGTAGTGCACAGTGGATTTGCAGATAGTACACAGGTGTCAAACACAAGGCCCACAGGCCAAATCCGGTCCTCAAGGCCATTTTGTGTGGACTCTCCTGCAGCCCTCCTCCAGACCCTGTACTTTCTTCTTTCAAGCAATGCATCTATTTTCTTCCCAACAGCAGCATAAGGTAAGGGCATGGGCGTCCGCTCATAGGAGTAAGGGGGGGCCAGTGACCCCCCCTGGAATCGGCAAGGGTCTGCCATGCTTGCATCTTTAGATGTGCTGACTCTCTGTGTTTGTGCGAGTTGGCTCCACAGCTGTTGCAAGATCAGTGTCACTGAGTAACAGAGCTCTTTACTGCCACTTCTGGCTGCTTCCTGTATGTGCACCCTCGTGTTTGCTTTGCTGCCTGTAATGTATTTTCAAAGAGACATGTGGAAACAGGACTTGGGAGAAGGAAGACCACCGTGACCTTACAAGTGGGGACTGTGAGTACAAGTTAAGGGAGAAGGCTTTATGGGATAATGACTAAGCCCCTGCCCTTCATGACATTGTCAAAGAAGTGCAGCATAGGTGACCGTAAAATTATGCCCCCCCCTGGAAAAAGTTCAGCGGACGCCCATGGGTAAGGGGGGTGCACTGTGATGTAAGGGAGGGTGAGGGACTCAACTTCTGAGGGTGGGGTGGCTTTTGACATCTAATATAAGGTGAGGGGATGCGCTGGACATCTAATCTTACAGATACAATCGGCCCTTTGGAGGGCAATCATAATGCTGATGCGTCCCACGATGAAATTGGGTTTGACACCCCTGTTTTAGTACATTAAACCCATAGACACAACTCTGTAGCTCACCAACATTGCTACACACACAGAGGGACCAAGATCAATTGGCAACTGGTCAGCCAAGTAATTTTTTATTATTTTACGTGCAATGGAAAAAGGATGACATATCTGGGCCTTCTATTCTACCTAAGATCTTTCCAGATCTCAAGTTCTCAAGCACAGCATATAACCTGCAATAACACAACTGTCTATGCAATTCAACAGTTATTTCTCTACATCTAGAATGGGCAGGGCTACCAATCCTTCTCCACATTCGGACAGTATATGAGGTGTGACAATTTAGTTCCCGGAATGTCAGCGGCATAGCACTATGGTTTTGAGTCACACAGCCATTTGCACTCGAGCGTGTTTTGACATGTTCTGACTTGCACACGACACACGCCTGCGTTGCAGACCTGTTGCGTTTTAGTATTTGCAGCGCAACAGAAGAAATAACACATGTGAGCGTTACGCTGTTTTCATAAAAAGGGTGACAGAAATCTGGAACAGTGGATTAACGTCAAATTCTACATGATAATGATCAAAAGTGCAAGTGAAACTTTAGCTCTGTTACAACAGGCTTATGGTAAGCTTTCCTATATGAAATCAAGTGTTTCTAAATGGCATAGATGGTTTAGGGGGGGGGGGGCAGGTAGATTTCCACCTTTACGCAATAAGTTGGCAATCAAAAACGCAAACGACGGGTGCAGATGTTACAGGGTGGGAACCCCTGTACGCTAGAGCTGGTGTGTTTTTTTGATCACAAGGGGATAGTTCTTTACAAATTCTTAGAAAATGGCACAACAGTCAACCAGCATTGTTACTTGGAAATTCTGAAAGGGTTACAGGGATCTGTTCAGAGGAAAATAATGGAACTCTGGCCTAACAAGTGTATTCTCCACCATGACAATGCTCCTGCACAAACATTTGTTTTTACAGTCCATTCCAGGAATTAATTTGTCACACCTCGTACAGTTCACCTGGAGGGGATTTTTTTGGTCTCAGCAAAACTGAGTTTTGCTTTAAGATATATAACCTGACCTTGTTTGCTATGCTATATAAAATATATTATGCTACATAATACAGAGACAGAGAGCTATTTGTAAAATTTACAGCTGTCACACATGTTGCTGACTGCAGATTACAGTCAGACATTTTATTGCTATGTTTTAGGCAAAAGGCAGCTGCTGTATCAGATTCCTTGATGGAGTGAGCCGTGATGTTATTGTGCTCAGGTGGGTGTGAGCTTAGTTTAGCATGTCACTTGTCCATGTCACCATCAATGTAGGTGTATACCTTGTTCATACCCTATTAACATTCCTGACTCAAGTGTTGTTTTACCAGTCATTTATTTTTTATTGTCATTCAACTTTGGCGTACAGTTAGTAAACATGTTTACAGCATTTCTACATACATGAGATTAACATATTTTTTAGGTCAGACAATCCTCAGGTAAGACCTCAAGAAAACAAAAATACACCCACACTAAAATGTCTTTACACTAAAATTTTCAGATTAGGTGGAACATGGCAATTACTCATCCCTTATGTAATTACATAAGATGAAAAAATAATTGGACACTGAAGCAGAATAAAAACGTGAAGGTAATCTGCTAAAAAAAAAATGTTCTTCGACATAGAATGCTCTTATTGCTCTAACATACATTAACATGTTTATATTGTATCTGTTGTTCTATTACATTAAAGCTTTAGTGTAGCATGAAATGCGTGCTGGAAGAAGCCATTTGAAACAATTATGTGCATCATCCAGGGACAGAAGAGTGTTTAGAGTATCGCGGCACAGCATAGTGGCTTAGTGGTTAGTATTTCTGTCTACTGGGGCACTGGCGGCCCCTCGATCGGAGTCCCCGTCAGGACAATATTTGCTGGAGAAATTTTGATACATTTTTTATCTTGAGTCTATATACAGTAGAACCTGAGCGTTCAATAAATGTATCTAAACTGTCATTAGATAGTAGAGCTGCATGATTAATCGAGAATCGAGATTGTGATTTTTTTCCCCCCTCGTGATCTTAACAAAGCATTTCTCCGATTCTATGCACATTTTTCTGCTCAAGCCGACAGCTGTCAAAAAACAAACAAAAAAAAACAAAAAAACAGGCAGTCTGCCAAGTTTCACAACATTTCTTAGCTGCTGAGCTAACTATAAACATTGGAACGTTTTGTTCTTTAAATCAAAGGAATGATCTTCAGTCTGTAAATGATGGAAGTTTAACCACTTAAAGACTAAACCTTTTTCTGACACTTGTTGGTTTCAAGTTAAAATCATTGGGCCAGATTCAGATACACTTAAAGTTGCGCTGCGTAATCGAAATACTCTACGCTGCCGTATTTTACCAGGCTCTACATCGAATTCTGGTAGATTTTTGCCCGTACGCTACGGCGGCGTAGTCTATTTCTCGCCGCGTAATCGAAATACGCGATTAGGGGGCGTGAAGCATTTAAATTAAGTGCGTCCCCGCGGCGATCGAACTGTGCATGCTCCGTTCAAAAATTTCCCGCCGTGCATTTGCGCGAAATCACGTTGTTACGTCATTTTTTGTTTGAGTAGCGTCGTTTACGAACATTCCTATTCCCGGACGACTTACGTAAAAAATAATAAAAGACGTCGGAAAACGTAGAAATTCGACGTGGGAACGACGGCCATACTTAACATGGGCTGTCTAATATTAGAGCAGCAAATAGCTGGTATAGTGTTACGCAAAAAAAAGATGACTAAAGATGCCGTAAGAGATTGCGATTGAAGATCGTAATTTTGGGGATCGCCGGCAAAAGCTCATTAGCATACCCCGATGCGGAAAACGACGGGAAGTCCACCCAGTGGCCGCAATTTTATTGCAGCGTAGATCCGAAGCCGTACGAACACGTAATCCAGTCGAATTGAAGCTTGCAGCCGTCTATTCATGGTTTGAGGTTTCCAACTAGCTAAAAAACGTGCGTAATTTGAAAGTACTCCAGTCTAACACCAGTAAGGCCTCGTACACACGAGGGGATATGTCCGCTGAAAACGGTCCGATGGACCGTTTCAGCAGACATCTCCGCTCGTGTGTATGGGCTAGCGGACAGATTTGTCCACCCGACAGATTTCAAAGCATGCTTTGAAATCTATCCGGTGGGGATCTGTCCGCCCGACATGTCTGCTGGTTAGTACACTTACCAGCAGACATGTCGGCCCCCACCGCCGCCGCGCCGCTGCCGAATGGATTCGGCGCATGCGCGGAAGTGTTTTACTTCCTGGTGCGGTGACGTGGCGGTGACGCGGCGGCGTCAACGTCACCGCCGCGTCACCGCCACGTCACCGCGCCTTCCGGCGGCGGGGAATTTGATCCGATGGTGTGTACACGCCATCGGATCAAACTCCCGATCGGATATATCGGATGGAAATGGTCCGCGGACCGTTTTCATCGGATATATCCGATCGTGTGTACGCCGCCTTAGACAGGAGTTACGGCTTTCTGAATCTGGCCCATTATTTTTTGCTAGAAAATTACCTGGAGCCCCCAAAAATTATACATTTATTTATATTTTAGCAGAGACCCTAGAGAATAAAATGGTGGTTGTTACAATATTTTATGTCACATTATATATGCGCAGCGGTATTTCAAATGCAATTTTTTGGGGGAAATAATACAATAAAATTAATAAAATAAAAAATAAACAGTAAAGTTAGCCTATTTTTTTTGTATAATATGAAAGATGATGTTACACTTTAAGAATGGTGATCTTTTTTCAAAGAAAAAAAATCTGATTCTCATTTTGGCCAGAATTGTGCAGCTCTTTGCATGTACAATGAACTGTGATTCAGGCAAAAATTGAAACAAATATGTATCTAATGATATGTGTCCTGCATATCTACATTCAATGTGCCAGGAACAAAACTTCTGTGTTTATGAACACTGAGAGCCACACTTCCCCTTGTGAAATCACACTCACCACATAATGCAGTGTTTCTCAACTCCAGTCCTCAAGCCCCCCCCAACAGGTCATGTTTTCAGGATTTCCCTCAGATGAAAAGGCTGTGGGAATTACTAAGGTAGTGAAACTGATCAAATCACCTGTGCAAAATAATGGAAATCCTGAAAACCTGACCTGTTGGGGGGCCTTGAGGACTGGAGTTGAGAAACACTGACATAATGTGATCCCTTAACTCAAAAAGAAGGTCTTAATGCGCTTTTGTATATTAACTCCAGCTGCATGGGGTAACCTCTTTCCTCCGGCTTTGCTATTTGCTACCAGCCTCCAGCAACTCCCATGGCACAATACAATAGATATAAGGAAGATCCGTGCATAGTTTAAAATCACTATTTTTAATATTATTGTTATACAGGATTTATATAGTGCCAACAGTTTGCGCAGCGCTTTACAACAGTAGGGCAGACAGTACAATTACAATACAATTCAATACAGGAGGAATCAGAGGGCCCTGCTCTTTAGAGCTTACAATCTAGGAGGGAGGGTCAAGTGACACAAAAGGGTAAAAAACTGTGGGAGATGATCTAATGAAGTACAGTTTTTACATGGAGGCAGGATAGGCTTCTCTGAAGAGAAAAGTTTTCAGGGATTACCTAAAAGTGGATAGATTTAGAGATAGTCTGACAGATTGGGGTAGGGAATTTCAGAGGATGGTAGAGGCTTGGGAGAAGTCCTGGAGGAGAGTATAAAAAGGAGGTGATGAGGGAGCTAGAGAGCAGGAGGTTTTGGTAGGAACGAAGAGGACTATGTATTGTCATATTGGCACCCATAGTACTTCCGCAACCCACTCTAAACAGAGCTGACTGGGGCAGTCTGAGGCTGGTTGAGATACACTAAAAACAAAAGACAATCCGCGCTAACACCCCTAAAACTAGTTAATATGTAGATATTGAAACCGTGAACAATAATAAATGAAAATATGCTGCACCTTAATACAAAGAAGCCCAATATAAGGCTCCACAAAACATATATAGACAAAAGACAAAAGTGCGCAACAATGTAACATATATATATTTGGGGTATCTTGCAGCCGAACATTTCCAGATCCCACTCTCAAACCTTCAATTACTTAATTTCGCCATGGAACATCCTTCTATTTGCATGTACTGGCGTTGCTACAAATTTGCCCCCAGCCTCGCTGGACTCTTCATGGCCCTGTGGGAAAATGATTGCCTTTTTTCCCGAGGGGAGCCCCGCCTCCTATTTTGGCGGCGCTACATTGATGATGCCTTCTTTCTACACCTTCCTTGGTGGACTTCAGAGTCTCAATAATAACAACTGGGGTATTAAATTTACACATGAGTCTAGCCCAGTGTCTGTCAATTTCCTTGATTTAGTAATCTTTAGAGAGAATTCCCTCCTCACTAAGGCTTTTTTCAAAACCACGGACCGGAATGGTTACATTCCCAGGGATAGTGGTCATCACCCTAACTGGCTTAAAGCTATTCCAAAAAGCCAGTTTCAAAGAATCAGGAGGAATTGTTCTAAAACAGAAGATTACCATTCCCAAGTCCAAATTCTCAAGACGGTTTGAGGATCTAATAGAGAAGGACATTAAGGAAGTGGCCGCTATGGTAGCAGATATGCTAGTCCCTAAAGCTAGTAAAATAGAGACAAGCAGAGATTCTTTTGAGTGGGCAGGACCACTTTTTCATTAGGAAAAATAATTCAGTTCTGAAAAGTGATAAGATCATGGGCCCCCGGCTTCCTGAAAAGTTTTGTTCAGGACCTACTGGCACCCAGTGTAGTTGACCCCCCACAAAAGTGGTTATGTTTGGGAATCTGAAAGGTTTCTAGTGCAAGAGATGTAAAGTCTGTGCCTCTTGTAAGACAACTAGAACATCTGCATTCACCTCACACGTAACTTCTAGAACATATTCTATTTCTGAATTCATTACCTGTGATACAGTGGGGGTCATCTACCTTTTGGGGTGCCCTTGCGGGCTCCAATACGTTGGGAGAACATGTCTGAAGATAAGGATAGAACACCTCTCTCGCATACGTAGCGGTACCGAACACAGTGTGAGGACCAACACCATAATCGTGGGAGAATTGAAAAATATACCCCACACTCCTAGTACGGCAAATATCCCGTAGAGACGCTGGATGATAACAAGGGAAGGTCAACTGTTACATAGATAACAGCTGAGTCCCATTGACACTTTTTCCTCCTCCTAGAGCTAGAGACCCCCTCCCCCATCCTCCCAGCACAGTGAATGTAATGTGGCATCCTATGTTTGTTATTTGGATATTAGCTGCACATTCAGTAATGGTCCATATGTCTATCTTTATGTAGAGTCCTTTAAAAATAACAGACATACCTTCCCAGGTAGGTTGGTACAGTTTTGTTTTCTAACAACACGGTGCACTGATTCCCATTGATGGGAAACGTCTCGCTTCTTTTGAGAGATCTGCTCCTATACAAAACCAATTTAGAGCAATCCCGGCATGTCATGCGTGATCGTAAGAACGAGGTGTGTGACGTCCGACACTTGGCCTCCTTTCCCCCCACGCCGCGTGGGGTGGAGCTAAGTTCGCAGACGTCACCACGTTCATGAGCTTGCCAACCCACGCCTAGCTGGAAGCATCTGCACATTGCTTTTTGTATCTACGCCAAGAAACTTGGATTTACTGAAGGACTGGTTTTTTAATCATGTCAGTGTCAACTGAATAAAACTGTGACTTGCACTATGGAGTTCCACGATATCCTAAACAAGCTGAAAGCTTGAGCCACAATTTGGAGTGAGTTAACCCTTTGAAGTGGAAAATCCTTTCAGCTGTCCGAAGTATTTTTTGAGCTGTCAGCAGCGGAGGGATCTTCAGGACCTGGCTTGGGGTGTTTCTTGCCTTATTGACCCCTGGAAGGGTCCAACATTGCGGGGGCCACCTATTACTAACCTACATGCTAAGCAACAGTATTGGAATTCTCTGCAAATACTACATTGGCCGGTTTTTCTACACCCATCAATCTTATTTGGGGCCCCATTATTAGTTTGCTGTGTGTCGCATGCTATATATGGTTGAGATACACTTCCTGATATTTGCCCCTGTGTCATGCACAGATATTTGCCTGTGCGTTGCGTCCACGCTGCAGGCACACTATCGGTTTAGCAGATGTGTGCTTTTGTCGTCTCTGTGTCTGATCAATAAAAATATGGTGTCATGAGCATACAGCTGCATATAGGCTCCCCTCAACGGGAACTGTGTTCATCGGTTATATTATTATTACTGTATCGTATCGTGGTGTTGTTGTATTATTTCTGTATCGTATCGTGGTGTTGTGGTATTATATTGCATTCATGTATTATATGTATCTAATTGTCCCTGTTAGAAGGGCTATCATGAATTATCACATCCTGTGTTGCCAAATCCATATATGGGCACCTGCTGGGTGGAGCTCACACCCTGTGAGCTCACTTCCTATGGAGGAGGTCACATGTTGTGACATCACTTCCTGCTGGGTTTTTAATAAAGCCGCCTGTAAGGATCGTTTGACATACCATAGACTGAGTCTTTTTTTAGATTTAGCCATGCTAGAAAGGAGCTTGAAATGTGACCAATCCGATTCTGATTGGTACTCGGAACCAATGAATATCTAGGCTTGAGTTTCAACCAATCCGTTAGTAAGGCAACTTTAAAGCCAATAGAATTATAGAGTTTTTGAATCTTGTAAAGAGGGGGTAGGGACCAAAAGGGGTATAAATCAGTCAGGAGAAAAGCCCTTGGGCCTCTTCCCTAGAGATGGTGAACTAGACATGGTGATGTAATATACCTCTCTCTCTATATCTCTCTCTCTCTCTCTCTCGATCTCTCTCTCTCTCTCTCTCCCCCTCCCTCACACTCTCTCTCTCTCCCTACATTTGTTCTATTAAGACAGGGGTGTCCAAACATTTTTCAAAGAGGGACAGATTTGATGAAGTGAACATGCATGAGGGCCGACTATTTTGCCTGACATTCTTTTAACCATTAAAATTCGGTCTAAGTGTGTTCGTCCGAGCAACTAATACACTGCCCAACAAGAATTCTCTTGCCTTTGTGTCTGTGTGTGGTGAAGAGATGAGCTTGGGCGTGTTATTCAGATATACTGTATATATTTCTTTTGTGGCCCCAACGAATCCCAGAGCGCCGCTCAGGACTAAGGATGAGCTTAAGCGTGTTATTTGGATATACCGTATTTATTGGCGTATAACACGCACAGGCTTATCATTGCCATGAATGCAGTCTCACCATTGCAACCAGGGCAGCCCTACATGTGCCACCAGGGCAGCCTTACATGTGCCACCAGGGTAGCCTGATCAATGCCGATCTACAGCCTTGGAGTGCAGAGGGAGAAGGGCGGGACGTCCTGTCCCCTCGAAGGCAGCCAGATAAATACAGTATATATCTTTTGTGGCTCGGGGGGCCGCAAACAATATATATATCCAAATCCCCAGGGGGGCCATATTAAATCAACAGGGGGGCTGCATTTGGCCCATGGGCCGGACTTTGGACATGCCTGTATTAAGATTAATCTCACTTCTCTGTTGCTTTCCTCATAGATTCATTTAACTACAACTTGTCATTACTTACTGCTGTGTCCATTCTAGCCGTATTATTATTTGTATAATTGTGTAACAATGATATCATCTTGGTTTTAAAGGTGGCATCTGTTATGTCATAGTCACGAATATTGGATTAATGCAAGTTTCTTCTCTGATTTAATAAATGTAATCTTGTTTTCTTTTTCGCACCGCTATTCTTTGATTTAATTTTTATATAGACAAAAATGTTTTATTGCTAATTTTAATTATTTAAGTGCGATATAAATATTTCCGTGACAGAGACTAGACTAGTGATGTATCTGGGGGCAGAGTCGTGGATGGCTTTGTAAGTTATTGTTAGTGTTTTAAATTAAATTTGTTGGGTGAGTGGCAGCCAATGAATGGCATGAGAAGGTTAGCAGACACTAAGCGGTTTGTAAGGTGGATGAGTCTGGCAGCAGCATTCATGATGGACTGAAGGGGGGATAGCCTATTTAAAGGTAAGTCAATGAGAGGGGAGTTGCAGTAGTTGAGGCAAGAGATAACATATGACTAATCACAGCACAGGCGGTGCGGAAGGAGCACGCAAGCGCAACCTCTACCGGGAAGTGCTGGATAACGTATTAGATACCTAATCCAGCACAGAAGAATCACTCTGCCACCGTACTCCTCCATGAGGTGGTCGGCAAGGGGTTAAAGTATAGTATTGATAGTTTTGTTTACAAAAATATGGATTTTAATGGTAGTTTTAGCTATAGGAAATTGCATATTTATTTTTTATAGACAGCAACGATCTTTCAGCAAGTATCACTGACAGATAAACTGAGGAGTTATAAATAGATTGACATTTCTGGGGGAAGACCAGTGTTAATCTGTGAAGGGTCAATGCTATGCTGTTAGTGCGAATTCCCTTAAGCCAATGAAAACAACTGCTGCGTCCAAAATTCAATTAAAGGTCCTCTAGCACCAAGATGGATTGTTCCTTCAAGAGTAGTCCCAGCTGAGATACTCCATCAGGATTAGCTGGAGCTGAGTTCTAGCTCTGGCACAATTCCCCAGTGAGGGTCGCTAATCAGTGTAAGAGTGATGGTAGCTTCCATGTAATCACTCCAAGAAGACAACAAAAGAAAAGGCCTGTGTCACCTTGGAACTTTCCAATGCTTTGCTACACTCATGATTTGGGAAACAGTCATAGAAAAGGGCTGAAGTTTTATCAGCTAGGTGAATGTGAGTATTGATAAATGGGGGAGCATTACAAAAATACCATTGAATACCAACCAGAAAAAAAAAATAATTGCACTTGCTCTCTTCTCTCTAAGCTGAGCAGTCTGTAAAGTGTGTTGGGTAGGACAGTTTTTAAGAGTTGGATGACATTTTTGTACTTCAGGATGAAAACCTTTTTCAGTTTTTGCTTCCAAGCAGCTATTAATATTTAGGGAAGAGTCAAAGCAAGATAAATATTACCATTACACATGGATATAAAAGTGGCTTCTGTCCTATTAATAATTTTTATTGCAAGTAATAGATGTACCTATACAGAATATTTTAATGGTCCCAGCAGGTAGAAATTGGATTAGAAAGAGAAGAAGAATAGATATATGTGTATTGCTGGATTACATTGTGTCATTGTGAAGGTACTTGTGTCCATGACACGCAGAGCAGATGATGTCTCTATCACAGTTCTACTTTAGCATTCGTTTTGATATAATAAATTGGCCAGACCATATTATCTTTATCTGGGAGCCCCAGTCTGGAAATAAATAAACACAAGTCAGCAGCTACAAATACTGTAGCTGTTGACTTTTATTATAAGGACATTTACCTGTCCAGAGATCCCACGATGTTGGCATCCCAAGCTAATTTGTCAATTGGCTTTGGGTGCTGGTGCCGGCATTGTATTTAAGGGAAACCAGTAGTGAAGCCTTCAGGCTTCACAGACAGTTTCCTACTAGACATGTGCATTCGTTTTCGTTAGAATGCGTTTTCGTCCGAAAATCAGGTTTTTTCATTATCGTTTTAACAAACGATAACGAAAGCGCAAGAAACGAAAACCGAAAGATCCAACATAAAAAATGCTTTATTTTCGTTTTCGTTGCGGTGAAAATTCGATATAGAGAGATTCGACATTATAGGGAAAAGATTTGACATTATAGGGAAAAGATTCAACATTATAGAGAAAAGATTCGACACTATAGAAATAATAGATTAGACATTACAGAGAATAGATTTCGATTTATGAGAAAATAGATTCGACATTATTACTAGTCATACAACTAGAATTCTTGTAGGCGAATATTCGACCGGAAATGTACGATTCGGCGTAAAGATTCGACGTTCCGTCGAATATTCTTTTGACCACTCGACAGAAACCAAGTATTATTGGATTTTCGGACGAAAGCTATTCCCCAACGAAAAACGATTTTCGGGAGTAACTAAATAAATTTATTTTTCAAACGAAAACGAAAAAACGAAAATAAATATTCCAGTCGGAACATGTCTATTTCCTACTGTACATGCACGAGCCACGCTGTGCTTTCAGAATGGTCCCACTATCTACTGGGACCTGTGTGTGTCCTAGAAGGCAGCGGGAGGAAGAAGGAGGGGCCGGAAATCCTTGTAGATTGCTGCGGCAAACTTACCCGGATGTGGAAGCGGGAGGAATAAGGAGGGGCCGGAAATCCTCATAGATTGCCCCAGTCAGTCCCCTCCCCCCACAGTAAGAATCACTCCCTAGGGAACACATTAACCCCTTCCCTGCCAGTCATATTTATATGGCAATCAATCCTTTTTATTAGCATGGATCGCTGTATAAATATGTTAAAAGTGTCTGAGGTGTCCGCCGCAATATCGCAGTCATGATAAAAATTGCAGATCGCCACCATTACTAGTAAAAAATAAATAAATAATAAAAATGCTATAAATCTATCCCCTATTTTGTAGCTGCTATAACTTTTGCACAAACCAATCAATATACGCTTATTGCGATTTTTTTTTTACCAAAAATATGTAAAAGAATACATATCGGCCTAACCTGAGGGAAAACAAAACATTTGGATATTGTGACAGGAAGTCAGGTAAATCCGTGGGTGTTGTCACAGACAGGAGATACATTTCTGCCTTGTTTAGACAATTCGCCAATTACTATTAGGTGTCGGCTGCAAAAATAGCCAGAATGGTTTAGGGAGTTGGAAAACTTCAGCTGTTCAGAATGAGACAATTAAGGCCTCTATAAGTTATCCAAAGGATGACTACTGATTGCTGCATCCTGAGGCTTTTTGAGTTTAGGAGAGCAGTCAGAAAGACTTCTGAAGAGGTGAGGTGGTATTGATTTTTCTTTGTGATAAAAAAAAAAGACTATTGTTTCTCTGCTGTATGACCAGCAGTGTCTGCCCAGCAGTAGGCTGTGCCAGACTCCATAGGTAGGTTCCTGTGTTGTGAAGGTAGATGCCCCAAGTGGCAAGGTTTTTTTTTATGTTTTGTTTTGTTTATGCTGTTTTGATGCTTGCACTTGTTTCCAGCAATATGGAAGAATAAACCATATCTTTTGTTTTTAACCATCCTCAACTGCATTTCTGTATAGTTCAGTGTGTAGTGAACCCATCCAGGGGGGTCACACACACCCGCTACCGAGCTAACCCCTCACAATATTTATTATAACAAAAAGTAAAAAATATTGTGTTTTTCAAACTTGTCCCTCTTCTTTTGTTTATAGCGCAATAAATAAAAACCACAGAGGTGATCAAATACCACCAAAAGAAAGCTTAATTTGTGGGGGAAAACATTTCATTTGGGTACAGTGTTGCATGACTGCGCAATTGTCATTCAAAGTGTGACAGCGCTGAAAGATTAAAAATGGCTTGGTCAGGATGGTGGGTGAAAGTGCCCTGTATTGAAGTCGTTAAAAAAAAAATGTGATCACTTTTATTGCTATTGCAAAAATTTTAAACATCCTTTACAAGCAATACAGCATGATAGATCCTCTTTATTGAGCGATCTGGGGTCTATAAGATTTTTTTTCTGATCTTTTCCATCGCTCAGGTCCTCTAAGGGCGGATGGGTCCCGGGCCTCACGGAAACCACTGTGGGAGAGCACCCCTCCTTCCGCTAAATGAGTGATTCAGTGGCAAATTTTGGCAATAGCAATTATGGCATATTGCTGCACCCATAACCCTGTTGTTCCACTCAGGGCCGCTGTTAGGAATCATGGGGCCCCGTACAGCCTACCTGACGGGCCCCCACACACACACCTGATGGTATTCTATACAATATTTTCACAAAAAAATACATAATTAATGGTCAAAAATGCCACCCGATTCCCCCTCCTAGTACACATCTCCCCTGCCTGCACAATTCGCCAAACCCTCCTATTAGCCCCAAATTGCCTCATCGGCTCCTGATACACAACCCCCGCATCTCCCCTCCCAGCACAAATCTTCTTTCTTCAATCCCTCACTTAGAACACATTCCCACAAACCCCTCCTCCTAGCACAACCCCCTCTCGGGGCAGGGGAAGGAGCTCTGTGGCGGCTGGCCAGGTTCATTATCCCTTCATGTCTCTCACTCAGCAGCTAAAAGCCGGCGGGAGGGAGAGGGGGAAAAACCTGGGTGAGAGACACGGAGGGCATTGTTCTCCACCAACCCTCCTGCTGTCTGGGCCCCTCTGTATGCCAGGGCCCCCTACAGGAGGGCTGGTGGTCCCATCCTATCAGCGGCCCTGGTTCCACTTGCCAACCAGGTCGTCATTTTTCTATGGCCCAGTTGTCAAGTAGCTTCTCTACTTCTATGTTACCCTGTGTATATTATAAGTTTGAAACGTAACAACCGCACACTTAACTGAAACAGCAAAAAAAATAAAAAAACAGCCTTAATTAGCACGTCTTAATAAATGAATCCTGCTGTTTGAGTCTCAATCACAGCAAACACAGAGAGTGTGACACAGTAATGGTTCACTTCACGTGTACAATGTCTGTAGTGCCTAAGGGCTGAGTAACTTGGGCCTCCTGAGAATATGCAAGAAAAGCTAAAAAAAAGGGTGAAATATGAGCAGGTCTAAGCGAGTTACAAGAAACGTGATTAAACTACCAGACTGAAATTACCCGGAATCAAGTGTAATGGGATACTGAGGCGGCTCTGCTTCTGGCAGATGAAGTGACAGTAAAGACAAAAAAAGGTCACAAAAAGGATTATAAGAATGTAGACAATGTAGTGTGTCACATGACATGGACCTAGGCAGAATATTCATGGACTTCCCACCACACAAATATTTGCTCCAAGGTAATTAGTTTTGTTACATAAAGTATAAAAAAGACACAATCCATGACTGGGAATTACAGGTGCTATCCTGTGATGCCATTAGGGTGGAATGTACTTAACAAATAAATAGCTAAGTGACTTGTTAAAATGCGTTTTGTAGTATCATATAATATTAATGAGTGGGTTGGCTGGTCCAACCTTGGATTAGAACTGGATACTGCAGGAAGCAGATGTACTGTACATTGCTGATTATTGAGACACAGGCATGTTGCAAGGGCTCCGATATACCCAGGCAGTGCTGAGACAAGGTCATCCAGCACCCAGGGCAAAGATGCCAACCTGCACTCCACCTCCCTTCCCTTAGGTTCAGCAGCGAATGTCGCTGAACTTCTCCTGTCAGCCTTGTGACAGGAGCAACTGGAACAGGTTGCCCCATCCCTTCAATAATCCATTGCGCTCAGGGTAGCCACCCCTCCCGCCCATTTCTTGTCCAAGCCCAGTAACCCGGGCACTCCCATGCTCCCCACCTTGTGTGAAAAGCTCTGCCAAGCCTGATTGCAGATAACAGTAGATCACTATTAGAAGTGATCTGATGCTACACAGCTGTATAGGGGGGCCAGGATCAGTTCTTCACTGCCCATAACCCCCAAATAAGAAGAAGAAAATAAAGGGGTAACAAATAGAAAAATAAATAATCAGTGTGTGCATTTAAATATATTATATATTAATATTATACACAATTTATATAGCCCCAACAGTTTATGAGCTCTTTACAATGTAGAGGGGGGACAGCACAATTACAGTACAGTCTAATGCAGAAGGTACAGGAGTGCCCTGCTTGTAGAGCTTACATTCTAAAAGGAGGGGGGTACAAAAGGTAATAGATGCGGGTAATGATTTGATGGGGGTGGCTCAGAGACAGTTGTTAGGTGGGTGTGGGAGAGGCTTCCCTAAATAAGTGAGTTTTCAGGGATCTCCTAAAGGTGGACAGTTTAGGGGCCGATTAGACATACCGGGGGAGGGATTTCCAGAGGATGGGAGAGTCTCTGGAGAAGGTGTGCATAGGAGAAGGTAACAAGGGAGCTAGAGAACAGGAGGTCCTGGGAGGAGTGGAGGGACGATTTGGGTGATATCTGCAGATGAGGTTGGTGATTTAGATGGGGGCGATGTTGTGGATGGCCTTGTATATTGTGGTTAGAATTTTGAATTTTATACGGTGGAGTAGGGGAAGCCAGTGAAGGGATTGGCAGAGAGGAGCAGCAGTCACGGATGGGTTAGTGAGGTGTATTAGTCTAGCAGCAGCATTCATAATAGACTGAAGGGGGAATAGCCTGCATAGGAGTAGGCCATATATACTGCATACTGTGTATAAGTTCTTAAAAATAAATTGTTAATATGATGTAGGATAGTCTGGATGACACTACGTTCACCATGCAAGCATCAAAGGCTTAAGTAAGTGAAAACAATGCCATTTAAATTTTGTCATGCTAGCTTGTGCCAATCCAGCATACAGTGGCCTTTCACACGGGGACGGATTCGTGATGATCCGCCCTGTGAACCTCTGCTTGCTCAGCAGGGATCGCTCCGCTGATCCCTGTTGAGCCGGCGGATGACAAGGCGGTCACCACACACTGTTCAGGGACTGTCCTGTCAGATCTCTGCTCTCCCCTATGGGGGGATCGGATGAACATGGACCCTCTGTCCGTGTTCACCCGATCCGCTCTGCAGACGGATAGAAAAATAGGATTTTGCAGAATCGGAGGAATGCGGACACTGATGAGATTGGGTGTCAGCGGATGTTCATCTGCTGACACCCGCTATCTCATAGGGATCAATGTATGTCCCTTTTTCATTCGTAAACGGATGGATGAAAAAGCGGACATACGGTCCGCATGTGTGAAAGGGCCATACAGTGTATATGTGAAAAAAAGTGCAGCGCCAATTGAACCGAGGTGTCCCACAATGGGAATGCCCAACAAAAATAAGTAATAACCCCAAATAAGGTATAAAAATCCGGTTATGTGAGAGTGTCAGTCCCCACCGGAAAAAAACTATTCAAAATTAGTGATATGTGTCAAAATAACAATGCTGCCAATATTACAAACAGTGTGCAATCCTAATAGTGAAATAAATTAATCCGGTATTAAATTGTGAATAACCATAAACAATCTTCTAAGCAGTCCAAATACAATAATGGATATATACAAATGATAATGTCCTCTGTTAGATAACTTTCCAGCATCTAGGGATTGTATGTAACCTGTTCCAATTGGAACCAGAAGGGGACTCTTAGTACTGGTCAGTGTCATACAATTCTTCTAAAACTCCACATTCCTGTAAAACTCCACATTCCTGTATAGTAGGCGTAAGGTAAAGTTGGAATTGCTACGCTTACCGACTGCTGTAGACCCGCAGCTCACCATACGGTGGGGGGTCCCTTGAGCTTGGATGGGCTGGATACCCGGTCACTATCACAGTGCAGATCTTACTGTGGATGATCCAGAGGTCCTCGCAAGGAAACAGCCAGGGTTTTCAATGAAGTTGAATCCTCATGCAAGGTTGATCCAAACAGAAAATGGGAGATAGGAAAATAAGGGAGAAAATCATCTCCTCATAGTGTAAAAAAATGTATTAAAAAATAGGTACACGTTTAAAAACAAATCAAAAAATACTTCCTTATTACAAGAAGGAAAAAACTTGTAAAGGTGTATACAAAATAAAGGCTTAAATGTCCCAACACACCACAGCAATATTCCACATCTAGGAACAACAAATGAATAAAAAGTCCAGGAAGCGCAAAGAAATTCAGGTAAATTCCAGTGATATACAAAATCAAAATGCGCTGGTATAGAACTCCGGCTCTCCTGCACAAATTTTCCCCAGCGGTTCCGGAAACGTGTTGGAGATGTGGTAAGGAAAGGGGGACAATGCTCCACATATGGTGGAGCTGCGATTCCCTCCAGCCATTCTGGAAAGAAGTGCATGAGCTTATTGCACACGTTACTACTTATACTCTCGACTACTCTCCAGCACAATATCTCCTACATCACACGCATCTGACCAGATCTGAATATTTTAAATCCCTAGCCATGCATATGGTGAACGCGGCGAGACTCTGCATTCCGGTACATTGGCGATCCACACACACTCCGACGATTAGGGAATGGTTCAACAGGATATCTAGGACCGAAGAAATGGAAGAGCTAGTTCATATATCCCAAGAACGCATCGAAAAATTTACAACCACCTGGGCATGCTGGGCCCACTTTAAAACAACTCAGCGTTTCCGCCCCTATTAGGGGCCTGTTCCTACTGAGCTGATAGTGTTGTGTCCCTGGGCTTGTGGCCTCCCTGGCGGCGGGCCACCGATGCCGACGACCTCCCACCACCGTCCTTTCTCCTCCCCCCCCTTTTTTTTTTTTTTTGTCTCTCTCCCCCTCCATCCTATTTTCTCCTATCTCTCTCACTTTTCTCTTCCCTTTTCTCCTCTTTCTCTTCACCTTTTCCTCAGCAAAATACTTTGTTATGGCTTGATTATAGGCCATTTTGGCCAAGGCTTAACAATCCCAGAAGATGGGATTGTGCTCTGTTTAGATATGCTAACCTAGACACTCTGTTGCTGTATATATATATATATATGCATTGTTAACATGTATCATTCTACTTCCATGTACTTTCCAGTTTTGTGTATTGTACTGTTTTCTTATCACTTAATAAAACTGTTTATGGAAAAAAAAAAAAAAAAATTCCAGTGATAACCCGACCGGTTTCGTCTAACAAGACATCAACTGGGGTGTAGGACTGGATATCATGAGTCTCTTTGCGCTATAAGTAGTCATCCCAATTAATCCCATGAGACCATCATTACCACCTGGTGAAAGGACGGCGTGCGTTCCAAACAGTGTATAGTTAGTCAAGCTTAAAAAAGACACAAGTTCATCTAGTTCAAAAAATGTAAAAATAAATCATACAATCCCATATACACAATCCTTCACCCTCAGTTGATACAGAGGAAGATGAAAAACCCCAGCAAAGCATGATCCAATTTGCTACAGCAGGAAAACAAATTCCTTCCTGGTCCCCTCAGATTTTCCGACTGCCCGTCGTCAGAATGGCACTCCTAGCTGTATGACGGGCGCTTTAAGGAGTATAGGGCACTCGCCGTTGTGTCCCTAAAGAACCAATTTACATGCCTGGCGGCCGCAATGTCTGCCGGGCACCCGCGATTGCTTCTGACAGAGTGAGAATGGGGATGTGTGTGCGTAAACAGACAAATTCATGTTCTGTCAGGGGTGAGGAGACAGATCTGTTGTTTCTAGTATATAGGAACAATGATCGGCCTCCTCCCCAAGTCAGTCCCACCCCAACATTTAGGGTTACCTTTATCTTCCCCTAGTGTTAACACCTTCCCTTCCAGTGACATTTATACAGTAATCAGTGCATGGTTATAGAACCAATCGCTGTATAAATGTCAATGGTCCCAAAAATGTGCCAAAAGTGTCCGATCTGTCTGCCGCAGTGTCGAAGTCCCGATAAGAATCACAGATCGTCGACATTACTAGTAAAGAAAATTTAAATAATAAATATGCCATACATTTTTTTCCCTTTTTTGTGGATGCTATAACTTTTGCCCAAACCAATTAACCCATTCCTGACTGCCGCATGTACATATACATCCACAGAAGGGCACGTACAGGCAGATGGGCGTATATTTACATCCCTGCCTTTGCACGGGTCGGGGGTCCGATCGGGACCCCCCCCCGCTACATGCGATGGTCAGAAACCCGCGGGGAGCGATCCGGGACGAGGGCCATTTCTAGCCGCCCCCTCGCGATCGCTCCCCGGAGCTGAAGAACGGGGAGAACGGTATGTACACACGTGCTTCACTGTGGCGGCTGCATCGATGGAGTGATCCCTTTTATAGGGAGACTCGATCGATGACGTCAGACCTACAGCCACACCCCCTACAGTTGTAAACACACACAAATCCTACAGTGCCCCCTGTGGTTAACTCCCAAACTGCAACGGTCATTTTCACAATAAACAATGCAATTTAAATGCATTTTTTGCTGTGAAAATGACAATGGTCCCAAAAATGTGTCAAAATTGTCCAAAGTGTCCGCCATAATGTCGCAGTCACGAAAAAAAAAATCGCTGATCGGCGCCATTAGTAGTTAAAAAAATAATAATAAAAATGCAATAAAACTATCCCCTAATTTGTAAACGCTATTTTACCAATTACATTTTGTGCAAACCAATTGATAAACGCTTATTGCGTTTTTTTTTACCAAAAATAGGTAGAAGAATACGTATCGGCCTAAACTGAGGAAAACAAATTATGTTATATATGTTTTTGGGGGATATTTATTATAGCAAAAAGTAAAAAATATAGAATTTTTTTCAAAATTGTCGCTCTATTTTTGTTTATAGCACAAAAAATAAAAACAGCAGAGGTGATCAAATGCCACCAAACGAAAGCTCTATTTGTGGGGAAAAAAGGACGCCAATTTTGTTTGGGAGCCACGTCGCACGACCGCGCAATTGTCTGTTAAAGCGACGCAGTGCCGAATTGTAAAAACGCCTTTGGGCATTTAGCAGCATATTGGTCCGGGGCTTATGTGATTAACCACTTAAGGACCCCCGCACGCACATATACGGCCACAGAATGGCTCGTACAGGCACAAGGGCGTAAATTTACGTCCCCGCCTAAGTGCGGTTCGGGGGTCCCATCGGGACCCCCTCCGCGGCGTGCGGGGGTCCCCCTGGCTCCGGGAGCGATCCGGGATCAGCGGGCGGATGTCGGCGAATACCCGCCCCCCCGCGATCGCTCCCAGCCAATGGGAGCGCGCTCCCATACTGTCAGTTCCTCCTCCTGTGTTTACACAGGAAGGAGGAAATGATGTAATCTCTCATCGCAGCGCTGTTTCCCAGCGCTGCTGATGAGAGAAGACATCACAAGTAAGTGTGCACCAACACAACACTGACACACACTCACATAGGCATATTAACCCCTTGTGATCGCCCCCCCCCACCCCCCCTGTCACAGTGTCACTGAATGCAGTGATCTAATCACTGCATTTAGTGTCAGTGTGACAGGCAGTGTAAAAAACAGTTAGTGTTAGGTTCAGGATAGCCCCCCCACCCCCCCTAATAAAGTTTTAACCCCCTGATCACCGCCCTAGTTAACCCTTTCACTCCCTATTGCCAGCGTCACTAAGCGATCATTTTTCTGATCGCTGTATTAGTGTCGCTGTTCCCGCTAGGTAGCTATTTTTTTTTATTGCGATTTTTTTTTTTACTAAAGACATGTGGCTAAATAAATTTTGGCCTAAATGTTTGACTAAAATTTAGTTTATTTGATTTTTTTTTAACAAAAAGTAAAAAATAGTGTTTTTTTTTCAAAAATGTCGCTCTATTTTTGTATATAGCGCAAAAAATAAAAATCGCAGAGGTGATCAAATACCACCAAAAGAAAGCTCTATTTGTGGGAAGAAAAGGACGCAAATTTTGTTTGGGAGCCACGTCGCACGACCGCGCAATTGTCTGTTAAAGCGACGCAGTGCCGAATTGCAAAAACACCTTGGGTCATTCACCAGCGTATTGGTCCGGGTCTTAAGTGGTTAATATACGCTTATTGCGATTTTTTTTTTTACCAAAAATATGTAGAAGAACACATATGGGCCTTAACTGATGAAGAAATTTGTTTTTTGTTTTTTTAAATTTGGGACATTTATTATAGCAAAAAGTTAAAAATATTGTGTTTTTTTTTCCAAATTGTCAAAGGTGATCAAATACCACCAAGAGAAAGCTATATTTTTGGGGTAAAAAAAGGACATAAATGTTGTTTTGGTACAACGTCGCTCGACTGCGCAATTGTCAGTTAAAGCGACGCAGTGCCGGATCGCAAGAAATGGCTTGGTCAGGAAGGGGGCAAATCCTTCCGGGGAGGAAGTGGTTAAAGCAATCTACTCAGCTGGACAGAACCACCTCTGGAGGGAGTCTATTCCACATTTTCACAGCTCTTACTGTGAAGAAACCTTTCTGTATTTGGAGATGATTTTTTTTTTCCTCTAGATGTAAAGAGTTTCCCTGTGTCCTCTGTGATGACCTTAAAGTGAATAACTCAACACCAAGTTCACGATATGGACCACTTGTACAAGTTATTCATATCCCCCCTTAATCTCCTCTTTTTAAGAGAGAACAAAATTCAGTTGCTCTAATCTTTCCTCATAGCTGAGCTCCTCCATGCCTCTTATCAGTTTAGTTGCCCTTTTCTGCACTTTCTCCAGTTCCCCGATATCCTTTTTGTGAACTGGTGCCCAAAACTGAACTGCATATTCCAGATGAGGTCTTACTAATGATTTGTACAGAGGCAAAATGATACCTTTCTCTCTGGAGTCCATACCTCTCTTAATACAAGAAAGGACTTTGCTCGCTTTGGAAACCGCAGCTCGGCATTGCATGTTATTATTGAGCTTATGATCTATCAAAACTCCCAGATCCTTCTCCACTACGGATTCCTACAGTTGTACTCCCCCTAGTATGTATGATGCATGCATATTCTTAGCTCCCAAGTGCATAACTTTACATTCATCAACATTAAACCTCATTTGCCACATAGTTGCCCAATGAAACAGAGCATTGTGGTTGGCTTGTAAATTGGAGACATCCTGTAAGGACGTTATTCCACTGCATAGCTTGGTGTCATCTGCAAAGACAGGAATGTTACTTTTGATCTCCGACCCAATATCATTTATAAAGACCTTAAAAAGTAAGGGTCCCAACACTGAAACCTGGCGTACACCACTGATAACCTTTGACCATTCAGAGTAAGAATCATTAACCACAACTCTCTGA
Organism: Rana kukunoris; assembly: GCA_029574335.1. Lineage (NCBI taxonomy): Eukaryota > Metazoa > Chordata > Amphibia > Anura > Ranidae > Rana > Rana kukunoris. The sequence goes on from CM056056.1 coordinate 142,411,312, forward strand.
ATCCTGTCTTTTAGCCAGTTTTCTATCCATTTACAAACTGATATTTCCAATCCTGTAGACTTTACCTTACACATGAGCCGTGTGTGGGGAACTGTATCGAACGCTTTTGCAAAATCCAAGTATACCACGTCCACAGCCACGCCTCTGTCCAGGATTGTAGTTACCTCTTTATAAAAATAAATTTGGTTTGTCTGACAGCTTCTGTCTTTCATGAATCCATGCTGTCTGTTGCGTAACATATATTTTTCCAGCAAGAACTTGTCTATGTAGTCTTTTATTAATCTCTCCAGTATCTTTCTGACTATAGAAGTTAAACTAACAGGTCTATAGTTACTTGGTACAGACTTTGATCCCTTTTTAAATATGGGCACCACATTGGCCCTACACCATTCCAGTGGTACCATTCCTGTCATTAATGAGTCCCTAAATTTATAAACATTGGCTTTGAAATGACAGAGCACAATTATTTTAAGATCTGGTGCAGGTGCTTTATCCACCTTTTTTCTGAATAAATATTTCTGGACCATTTCACTTTTGAGTGATTGTGGATCATTTGGGGCTGTGTCAATACCATCCCCATTATGGACATGAGCTCCCCCATGCTCCTTTGTATACACAGAGCTGAAGAAAATATTCAATATATTTGCCCTCTCTTTGCCCCCAGTCACCCACTCTAGATTATTTTGTAAAGGGCCTACATGCTCAGACCTGACCTTTTTACTGTTAATATATTTGAAGATTTTTTGGGGGTTTGTCCTACTATCTTTTGCAATCTGAACAATACAAAATGTATGATGTGCGAAACATCACCAAAATGGAAAAAAAAAAGCTTTAAGACTTTACGCCTGGTTTACACCTATGCATTTTTTAGTGCATTTTCAGTGTTGCAGAAACACACTGCAGTCCATTTAACATGGTTTCCTATGAATGTAGTTCACATCCGTGCATTTTATGGAAAGGGCCAGGGACTTTTTTTCTGGTTTTTGTTTCCATAGACTTTATTGGACCAAAATTGTGTATTGAAAAATGCAAAATGCACCTGGAATATGCAAACTGCAACCTGCATAGGTGCGAATCAGGCCTTTAGGGATTTAGGGGGAAAAAGGCCTTTGGAAATAATGTTTAATTGAAAGCAATTAAAAGAGTGTATGAAAAAAAAAAAAAAAACAACATGTTCCCCACTGGCTCTATGACCAAGAACTGGGCAGTCACATGACCACTGATCACTCAGTTCTCAGTTCGCATGGAGGTGAGAGCATGATTTCCAATTACCGATCTCTGCTCTGCCTTCCAGCACTTACTGGAGCGCCTGGCCGGGGAGAGGGAAAAAGCAGCTGGCTCATAGTGTTGCTCACGAATATTCGCATTGTGAATATTCGTTACGAATATTGCATATTTGAGTATTCGCGAATAAATCGAATATCGCGGTGAATATTCGCTATTGCGAATATTCGTATTTCTTCAAATTTATTTTTAAAACAGATCACATCCTAGTGATCTCCATCGACGTGTTAAAGCATTGCTGGTATGATTAGAGACCCTGGGCCGAGTAGCTGAGGCGATCCTTTTATGTTGCCGAATATTCGCAATGCGAATATTCGTATTACGAATATTCGCGAATACTTTCTCTGCCCTTCTGTGTTTTGTGTATAAAAAAAGTTAGTCATATACGTTTGTGTAAGTAGAGTTAGTGTTTAGTGCATATTAGTTTAGTAATCCAGGAAATGATCTCCGTTTTCGCATGTTGACGAGAATTTCGCAATCAATTTCGCATTCGCATTAGCGAAATTTCTCAAAATTTTTTTTTTTTTTATAAAATATCACGAATATTCGATATTAACGAATATTTCGCGAATATTCTTCTATATATTCGTGAAATATCGCGAAATAAAATATGGCGTATTCCTCACTACTGGCTCAGACTTTTAGTGGCACACTGAGGGTCCAAGCCAGCTGCCAATTAGGCATCTGGGTGGATACTGACATTGTTGTCAGGACCCTTCCAGAGCTTGGAGCGGCTCTGAAGCAGCTCTGAAGCATCAGCTGTCAGTGGCCTTTAGTCTGCTGTCAACTGATTCTGGGTCACAGGAGTCAGATGAGAGCATACGTACGTGCACTCCTGTTACTCACAAGAGAGGTATGATCAAAAAAAAAACCTAGGTACATGCATACTCTTTAAGACTGGGTTCACACCTATGCGAATTGGATACAGATTTCGCTGCATCCAATTAGCATTACAGGAGATTGTGACCAGCTCTCTATGGAGCCGGTTCATATATCTCCATTGCAGATGTGGCGCGGCTTTCACAGGAACGCTGTGCATCTTTGGCTCCGTTTCAGGGCCAAATTCAGGCACAAATTTGCCCCTGACTCGTCCCTGAAGAGGAGAACAGGGACGCACCGGATTCCTGCTGTGAGCCGCCTCCGTTGGTCTGAACCCAGCCTTAAAGTGTATAACTTCAAATAAAAAATATTAAACATAATTCCTTACACCCAGGCCTCTGGAATATTTGCCTAAGTATAGATGATGTAATCAGGCCTCCCTGGGAATCCTGGGACAGAGGAGAATTCCAAATTTCATAAAAAACTTGGATCCTGCAAAATGCTGGATCATCTTCTCATGAGATTTAGGATCCATGGCTTCCCTAGGATCTAGTGGTGAAGCTCAGAGATGTCACTCTCCTGAGAGAAGGCACATTTAAGGGAGTTTTTTTTTCCTTTTTTCCTTAAAGCGGAGGTCCAGTTAAAAAAAAAAAAAAAAACATTATTAAAAGTCAGATATATGGAAAGGCTCCTGCGCTACCAAGGGGGATGGGTTGGGGTGAAGTGGAGCTGGGAGGTGGACTGGGGATACTGCAGCAGACCCCTAACACTCTGTCCTGGGCAGAGGGAAATTGGCATATAAAAAGGGAGGGGGTGGTGTCTGCGCTGAAATAGTGAAAGGGGGAGGGGGGAATGGGTGCATATTCGAGTATTCGCGAATAAATCGAATATCGCGGTGAATATTCGCTATTGCGAATATTCGTATTTCTTCAAATTTATTTTTAAAACAGATCACATCCTAGTGATCTCCATCGACGTGTAAAAGCATTGCAGGTATGATTAGAGACCCTGGGCCGAGTAGCTGAGGCGATCCTTTTATGTTGAATAGAAGCTTTTGTATTGTCACTTACCCGCTTCTACCTGCTTCATTTTTTTTACTGCTGAGGAGTGCTTCTGCTGCTTGCCCTGCTGAGGGATCACTGTTCTCCACCGGGAGGTGCTGTTGTAGGCTATCCGTGCAATAGCCTTGAGGTGAGGAGCTGGGGACCACCCGAGGTGTTTTCTGTTGTCACCCTTTCCTGGCACCACTATTTCACTTTGGACTTTCCTGGACATTTTGTTTTTTTCACCAGAGACTTTATTTATTCATTTATTTATTCATTTATTATTTTGTGTATCCAGAGGCATTCCCCCATGGATTTTTCTCTGGTCTTATAGTCTGTTTGGATCTAGTATTGTGTTCTATTCAAAGTTCTTTTGGTTTCACATTGCACCGGCTAGTTTTTTTCCCTTTGTTGTCACAATACTTATTGGTAATCACCCTTAATGTGTACAACCATTCACATTGTTCATTGTATAATGTTGGTTATTATGTTGTCCTAAATTCACCTTTATTCACCATCCACCCCACCAGTCACCTGCCCCATTCCCACACATATTCACCCATTCCCCCCTCCCCCTTTCATTATTAAAAGTCAGCAGCTACTAACACTGTAGCTGCTGCATTTTAAAAAGGAGACTTACCTGTCCAGGGTGCCCGCAATGACGGCAGCCGAAGCCGAGCAAACACTCGGGTCTCGGCTGCCCCGCCGCCATCCTCGGTGAGGGTATCAGGAAGTGAAGCCTTGTGGCTTCACCGCCCGATTCCCTACTATGCATGCGTGAGCCGTGCGACGCACCGTGAATGGATGATGTCTCCTGGGACACACACACAAGGTCCCAAAAGACACCGGTCCCCTATTCCACAGGAGGCAGCCGAGGAGAAGAAGAAAGAAGATGGACCGTGGATCAGGAAATGGCAGATTAGGACGATTTGCCTAGCAACAGTCACTTCAGGTATGTATAAAAAAGTTTTTTTTGCAGCATTTAAAAAAAAAAGAAAAAAAAATCTTGGTGGAGCTCTGCTTTTATGTATTATCCCTTTTTTTTGTTTTAGTTAACTTTTTTGTTTGTGGAGTAAGGAGCTGTAAGAAAAACAAAACAAATCAAGGTCTAAATTTAAGGAGATCCATGTACAAAAGTGTGAATGCAAGATTGACTTTGGAGGGGAAACTGATATCCATCATGAACATTATTTCCCGTTCATTTTATACTTTTAAACTATAAAACTTTACCTATATTATTTTTTTGGATACCATGTACTCTAATGCCGGCCATACACGGTTCGAATTTCGAAAGAATTTTCTTTCGAAAATCGTTTCTAAGAATTTTCGTACTAAATTCACACCATTAGTGGGCTGCAGCAACAGCCGATTTTCGTGTGGCAATCAAGTTTGAGGAATCGGACATGTAGGATTTCTTTTTAAAAACAAATGATTTTCTAATCAATGATGGGAGAATCATGCGAGAAATGTAATAGAAAAAAAATGAGCATTTGCAAGAAAAGAAAATTCCCGGAGAGAAAAGAAGATTCCCGGCCACAAAAATTCTTTTCTGTAACAATATGAAGGCTTGGTTGGCCGAATTTCGAAAATCAATAGTAGCATCATCGGATCACAAAAAAAAAAAAACTTTCTGATTTTGAAAAGAAAATTTGTTTGAAATGCGACCAATTATGGCCTGTTTAATTTCCTTCAAAAAATATAGCCATGGGTGTAAGAAAAAGTTTTTTTTACACTTTCTGCATGTTTTATTCTAATTGAAAAAAATATTTTTACATTTATTTAAAATAATTTTTGGAGGGGGTACTGATATCCATGATAATTATTTCTGTCTTTAAATGATAGAGTATACTTTTATACTATATAAATGTACTTATAGTTTTTAAAATGTTATATTATATGCTTTCAACTTTATTTATATATACATTGTAAATGTATTAATAAAAGTTATCCCAATTTGAATTTTGAAAGATACAGGGTATTAATAAATCAATGCATGAAAAAATACTTTTTTTTTTTTTTTTCCAAATGGTAACCTTTTCAAACATAATTACAACAATTTGAGAACTTTAGTTATTTTCTCTGTCCCTGCCTGCAATGGATATTGTTTTTACACAAAAATTATCAGTAGCAACGGTGTTTTGTTTTCAGTATCTTGTATCTACTTCATATTGCGTCAATGAAACATTGAAAGTCACTCCCACAGTTCCTCATTATATTTTTATCTAACTTGCTAAGAAAAGGAGAATTGTGTTCAAGTCTCTATTTATAGTTAGAGAAAGTTCAGCTAATGTCATGTGGCATTGACAATTTATCAAACAGATCTACAGTTACCAAGACATCCTACGAGGAAATTAATAAAAAGGGTTTGTATAACTATGGCCAATTTTGGAAAGCTAATTTCATGACCTTTGTCACTGAATCATTTTATTATGGGAAGTTACAGTTTTTCGCAAAAGTTTCCATACCCTGGCAGAAATTGTGTAATTTTGGCATTGATACTGAAAATATGAATGATCATGTCAAAAACTGTCTTTTATTTAAGGAAAGTGATCACATTAAGCCATTTATGCTGTTTGGCTCCTTTTAAAACATAATGATAACAGAAAAAAGTTTACATACCCTGGAATGTTTGGCCTTGGTACAGACACACAAGGTGCCACACAGTTCAAATGGAAATTAAAGGTTAATTTCCCACATCTGTGGCTTTATAAACTTCAATTAGTGTCTGTGTATAAATAGTCAATGAGTTTGTTAGCTATTACATGGATGTACTGAGCAGGTTAGATACTGAGCCATGGGGAGCAGAAAAGAACTATCAAAAGACATGAGTAACAAGGTATGTGAACTTTAAAAAGACGTAAAAGGATATAAACAGATATCAAAAGCCTTGCAAATGCCAGTCAGTACTGTTCAACCACTTATTAAGAAAATTCAGCAAACTCTTGATACCAAGCCAAGGTAAGGAATGTCAAGGTATTGTTGGGCATATTGTAACTGGGCTTTTTTGTGGCATTGGTGCGGTAAAAGTTTCTTTCTGGCAACTCAACCAGGCAGTTTATTTATTCATGTATTGTCATATTGTGCTCCTTAAAAACAACCACGCAGTCTTTTTCCAGAACAGTCTGTATTTCTTCTTTTTCTTTGATCCTGTAGAATTCCTCTGGTTGTTGTGCCTGCAACCTTTCTTTGTCTACCTGACCTTGGCGTGGTATCAAGTGATCACTGAAATTTCCAGTTCTTAATAAGTGATTGAACAGTTTTGACTGGCCAAGGCTTTGGATATCTTTTTATATCCTTTTCCACCTTTATAAAGTTCCATTCCCTTGTTACACAGGTCTTTTGTCAGTTCTTTTCTGCTCCCCATGGCTCAGTATCTAGCCTGCACAGTGCATCCACGAGAGAGAGCTAACAAACACATTGACTATTTATACACAGATATTAATTGCAATTTAAAAAGCCACAGACAAGGGTAATTAACATTTAACCACTTAAGACCTGGACCTTTAGGCAGCTAAAGGACCCGGACAGTTTTTGCGATTCGGCACTGTGTTGCGCGGTCGTGTGACGTGGCTTCCAAACAAAATTGGCATCCTTTTTTTTCCACAAATAGAGCTTTCTTTTATGGGTATTTGATCACCTCTGCGGTTTTTATTTTTTGCGCCATAAACAAAAATAGAGCGTCAATTTTGAAAAAAATTCAATATTTTTTACTTTTTGCTATAATAAATATCCCCCAAAAATATATAAAAAAAGTTTTCCTCAGTTTCTGGTAAAAAAAAAATCGCAATAAGCGTTTATCGGTTAATTGGCGCTAAATTTATAGCGTTTTCAAAATTGTGGCGGCGATGAGCATTTTTTTTTCATGACTGCGACATTATGGCGGACACTTCGGACAATTTTGACACATTTTTACTGTGAAAATGACAATTGCAGTTTGGGAGTTAACCACAAGGGGGCGCTGAAGGGGTTATGTGTGACCTCATCTCTGTTTCTAACTGTAGAGGGGTGTAGCTGTAGGTGTGACTTCATTGATTGTGGTTCCCTGAATACGGGAACACACGATCAATGACGGCGCCACAGAGGAACGGGGAAGCTGTGTTTACACACAGCTCTCCCCGTTCTTCAGCTCTGGGGACCGATCGTGGGACTCCAGCTTCACGGAGCTTTGGACCGGGTCGCAGGCGCGCGCCCGCAACCCACAGCTGGGCACTTAAAGAGGACGTACTTGTACGTGCTTGTGCCCAGCCGTGCCATTCTGCCACCGTATATGTGCAGGAGGCAGTCCTTAAGTGGTTAATTGCCATTTTAACCTGTGCGTGTCACCTTGTGTGTCTGTAAAAAGTCACACAAACATTACATGTAAACTTTTCATCTGGACCAGTTGGATGATTTCTGTTATCATTATGATTTAAAAAGAAGCCAAACAACTATGTGATAATAAATGGCTTCATATGAAAGTGATACTAAAGTCTCATTTTTTTTTAAAATAACATGTTATACTTACCTTCTCTGTACAGTGGTTTTGCACAGAGCAGCACAGATCCTCCTCTTCTCAGGTCCCTTGTCAGCTCCCTTGGTCCCTCCATCCTGTCGAGTGCCCCCACAGCAAGCAGCTTTCTATGGGGGCACCCGAGCCATCTGATTGGACACACAGAACTGTGGTCTGGACCTACCCCCTCTCTCTTTCCTGATTGGCTAACTGACTTCAAGTTGACAGCAGCAGGAGCCAATGATGCCACTGCTGTGTCTCAGACAATCAGGAGGGAAAGTCCCAGGTGGCCGAGGCACTCGTGCACATCGCTGGATCGAAAGGGAGCTCAGGTAAGTATTAGGAAGGCATAGAATGTATTAAAATAAAAAAGAACTGCCCAATCACTTTAAATAAAAACATTTTTTTTGGAATGATTAGTCGTATTTTCAATATCAATGCCAAAACATCAAGATTTCTGCCAGGGTATGCAAACTTTTGATCACAACTGTATATTTTGGTCTGTAATTATTATCAGATTGTTTCTTTAACATCTCACAATGTAAACATCTGTTTTTCCTCCTTGCCACCTGTCCTCGCATCTTGAAACTGCTGGCACAGCTGTGATATGTGACTTTGTTCTACTTATGTGATTTCATGTCAACACATCTCATGTTTAATCATTATGTTAAGCTGACAAGGAAAAATCTAGACATTAGAGAACTTTTTTTGCAATATAGTCTGCAGGCAAAATTCATATGTTTGTAGGCCACCCCCAGCTAACATTTCCTGACTATGCCTGCTTGGCTGAAAAACCTTATTAGCTGCTGTCTAACGTCTATGGGTAACTGTAGGCCAGCCATAGACGGTTCAAATTAAACTGTAATACTGTATGGGTAGGCTGTAAGTTGATTGACTGATCAGCTTGGGTACAACCAGCCTAGCGGATGTTAAATGCCATTATTGCTAGTGACTGGTATAGCCGCAAGCAATAATCACTGTGGTTTCAGAAAATAAATTTGTTGCGTGTATGGCCTGCATTAGACTGACCATAGATGAACAGATGTCTATATGAGAATGCGGGGTAAAATTTGGTCTTCCTGAAGCACCTGTATTCACTTCTGTTACTCTTGCCTGTTGTGCAGTAGCAGTTAAGCATGTAAACTTTTTGGGGGAAAAACAAAATATCAGTTAGGTTGAAAAGACATCTTTCGAACAAACAACAGATCTCGGTTAGACAATATAAAAACTTGTGTAAGTCAGTGCCCATTATTGGTCCCTTAAAGTAACACTATGACCTATGTCTCAGCAGCATAGTGAGTGACTGGGGGACTGGACTGGGCAAATAATGGCTCCCCTTACCTAAACTAATCTGGAATTCTAAGCTGTGTTTTAAAGGACCATTTAAAATCCCAGAATAACTAAGCACCCTTATGGATGTAAAATGTTTAAAGGGGTTGTAAGTGTTACATAAAAAAAAAAACAACAAACATGCTATACTTACCTCCACTGTGCAGTTTGTTTTTGCACAAAGTGGCCCCGATCCTCGTCTTCTGGGGTCCCTTGGCGGCTGTCTTGGCTCCTCCCCACAAGAGCTAACCCCCTTCTGGGAAGCTCTATCCCAAGGAAATTAGCTTGAGGGTGCCCTCCTGTGTGATACAGTGGCGGCCAAAGCCACCAAGTGTATCACACGGCCCCGCCCCTGGCACGCTGTGTCATTGATTTGATTGACAGCAGCGGGAGCCAATGGCTGCGCTGCTATCAATCTCCAATGAAGAGCCGCCTCAAGCTGGGGGAAACCATCGTGGGATCGCGCCAACAGAGTTTCGTGGCTCAGATAAGTGAAACGTGGGGGGTCTGGGGGGCCCGAGAGTGCAAGGTGTTTTTTCACCTAAATGCATAGGATTGGTTACCATGCACAGCTGCACCAGATTTTGCACTGTCCAGTTTTAGTAAATTAACCACTGTGTGTCTGGCTGCGAATACACTAGTTTGGGAAAGAACCTTGGAGCTGTTCAGTGGGCCCTTTCCGTGGTGAGTGCTACACATTAACTATTTTTTTTAATTAATTTTTTAGGATTATAGCCCCTATCAGGTTTTGCTTGTGTCTTGGACTCCATTAAAGAGATTTCTCCTTGCTCACTGACCCTGGGACAGTTTTTTTTTACCAGATGGGAAGTTAAGGAATCTCTCCAACAGTAACACACACATACAGATGTAAAAAAAAAAAAATATATATTTGTAAGTTAAATAGGGCAAGTCTAAAACATATTTGTGGTATGTTTCCTGGTTGCAGATTTTCCCACCTCGCCTGGTTAAATGTTGCACTCCATTATCCTAATGGAGCCCTGCATAACCCTAAAACCTGTCAAGGTTGCTACCCTTTCCTACTTAAACTAAAACCAAAACTTAAAAAAAAAAAAGAATAGGGAACTAGACTGTAGATACACTTTAATCAATCCTTTAAAACCCAACTCTTCAATTACAGTATATCAGTCTTCTTCGTTGTTCTAAACATTTAACCATTTATGACTCCCTTTTGTCACCTACAGTCACTTTTCTCCCCCCTACTATCCATAGCCAGCAGTGAAGCCTCACCTCTTAGATCAGGCGTGCCCAACCAGTGGCCAGGGGGCCACATGTGGCCCACGGAGCCCTCTTATGTGGCCCGCGAACTCCTGCTCTCTGATGGAACAGAATACTGTTATTAAAGGTCAGTTTATTACTAAAATTACAGTGTATATATGGGCATATCTGTTCTGCAGTGGTTACTAGGCTGCTTTCAAACTGATCCGCAGATGTAGATCCAGTGCACCTGAGTCCAGTGCACCTGAGGGTTACCTGCACTGAGCTATATAGTTCTGTTATTACTTGTGAGTTTGGTGAGCTTTCTGAAAGTGCACCAAACCTGCAGAATATAATAGAAGTCTATTGCAAAGTGCAGGAAAGCCAAAAGGTACACTGCGTTGCACCTGCGGTGCGGGTAAACTGCAGTGCATCAGTGTGAAAACAGCCTTGGGCCCCCCTTTCGCATGGTCTTCCAAGGAGTGGCAGATGTAAACCGACTTGTGTCCTACCTCCAATCTGCAAGAATAAAACAATGTTGTGGGCTGTGTCCATGTTTTGCAGAGCGCGGACAGGGACCTGTCATCTGCCCGCTCTGCTCATTGTGGCCCACAACCGGTTACCAAGTCACTTAAGTAGCCCTTGTGCTTCAAAAGGTTGGGCACCCCTGTCTTAGATTGTAAGTTCATACAGTGAAAACCCTCTTTTTTAGCTACCTTTGTAAGTGCAGCATGCTTAAACCGTTGGAGATTTGTAACCTAACATTTGTGAAAGGACCTGGCTGTGAGTTGCATAGTCCTTGTCTGTACACCTGTAATCAGGCAACCTGAACCTACAGTACAGAAATCTGTTTCCCAGCTTGTGTCTATCAATTGTACATTGAGCATAAAGCATGAGATCTTCCAGGGGCTAAATCTATTCTGTACTTGCCTTTCAGTCTACAACGCACATCACCAAGGACACAGAAATACCTTCAGCAGAAGTCAAAGGTTTGAGAAACGTCCATCCTGCTAACAAATGGCTCCATCAACCAGAATGAAGTCACTGTCTGGTGACGACCCCTCAAATTGCATAGTGCTTTCCAGTAACTGCTGGCAATGCATTACAGACAAGTAAATGTTTTCTATGTAATTTTGGAAAACTCTACAATCAATCAGGTTCTCAAGAGAAGTAGTATATTCATTATGCGCCACATTTTAATTTGTATTCAGCTTCCTTTGGGGTTGAATCCTCTATTGGTTCAGTTACAGTAGAAGCATTATTATGATTATTAATGCATGCATGAAAAAATACAAGAGTCTGAGAAAATCTTTTATTTTTGTTAAGTCCCTTTCATACAAAAATTGCTGCAGTGTGCTAAAAAAAAGTCCTGTGTGCTTAATTTTGGCTTGATGGCCGATATGCCAAATAATATATAGTGCATTATCTAAATGATGAATGAGTCCAACAACAGCTTGATAATGCGAATATTCGTGAGCAACACTAATTAGCACCAAGATTGGTTAGTCATCGTAAAATTTGATAGTTGGCAGAAAGAAAATGTTTTTTAAATGAAAATGCATTAATTACTGTACGCAAGCTCTAGTAATGGAATCTATAGGCCTGGTTCAGGACATGAATAGTTTTAGACAAAAAAATAATAATTTTACTCAGGCAAGCACTTCAATTCACTGTCATGTATCAATAGATAATCAACAGATAAGCGCATGTGCTGTAAATTCTTAGGTTCCCATAGATTTAAAGGTGTTGGGGTGGGTTAGGGTAAGACATACATTTGCATATGTGATCTGACTTTCTCCAAACACTGTTCTTAGTCTCTTGGCAAGGAAGGAGGAGTTGGTGAGTGGTGCTGGCAGACCTTGATTATCAACTATAGTGATCAGGATGGGTTTTATAACTATTTCTAGGCTCCAGAGAGCTGTCACAGGGATGTAGTTGGAACTTATAGACTTCGAGTCATTGTGTAATCCAATGAAATTAGAAGAAATAACTCGAATATCGCGGCGAATATTCGCAATTTCGAATATTTGTATTTTTCAAATTTCGCAATAAATTTCGCAATCAATTTCGCATTCGCGAAATTTCGCAATAGCGAAATTTCGCAATAATGAAATTTCGCAATTTTTTTTTTATAAAATATAGCGAATATTCGTAAATATCGAATATTCGTGATATTTTATCCAAAAAAAATAGCGAAATTTCGCAATCATTTTCGCTTTCGCATATGCGAAATTTCGCTATTTTTTTTTTATAAAATATAGCGAATATTCGTAAATATCGAATATTCGTGATATTTTATAAAAAATAAAAAATCGCGAAATTTCGCATTGCCGAAAATTCGCATTGGCGAAAATTCGCAATTTTTTTTTTTATAAAATATCACGAATATTCGATATTAACGAATATTCGCGAATAATCTTCGAAATATTCGCGAAATATCGCGAAATCGAATATGGCGTATTCCGCTCATCACTAGTGCTAATATGCCATTCATAAATTTCCTCTTACATCTAGAGCCAAGTTCTAATAAAGCTAATTTAAAACTGAATTTCTGGCCATAGCCTTTTCTTTGAAAATAATGTGCACATATGTATGAGTGGCAGTATGGGGAAACATATTTGATTTACTGCTTATATATATGGAATAAGAGCCCCTTCATTGAATGGCAAGCTGTAAAGTTTCAGTGGTGCTCTGATGCACTCAGCCACTGGCTAATAACATACATACAAGGCCATCAGTTTTTTAAGTAAAGCAAGAAAATGTCCTATAATATGTACTATGCTATAATTTCTATGTACAATGGAACCTCGGTTTAAGAGTAACTTGGTTTGAGAGCATTTGGATTTGTCCGCAACTTTAAAAAAAAAATTCTGACTCGGTTTGCAAGTGTTGACTCGCAAGACAAGCAGAATTCAAGCTAAATAGGCCTGCAGTACCTCATTTGGCCTGATGTTTATTATTATTGTTTATTGTTTGTTTCTTATACAAGGCGCATAGTTTACAAAACATGTTTGCATCGATGCGCCTGCTTCCCATCCAGTCACATTACCAGAAACATACCAAGAAAACAAACTTTAAAAACAACATAAAATCGAGTGACGGTTACAATAAACATATAGACATTCTAACACTCAGTACTACATGTATACATTATAAAAACGTTAAAAACTGTATAAAAACAACAAAAAAGGAAGAGGGGGGAAAGGAAGGAAAGGGAAAAAGGGGAAGGGGAAAAGATAGAGAAAGAGATATCTCACCCCAAACCACTAAAGGCCCTAGTAAACAACAGGGTCTTCAGATCTTTTCTGAATACCTGGTACTTCTCCTGTTGTTGCAGGTGGCATGGAAGCAGATTCCATAACTGGGCAGCTTGAACTGAAAAAGCTCTGCCCCCCCATTTTTTCAAAATAATAGGGCCGAACCACCAATCTAGTTTGTGATGTGGCCCGTAAGGCTCTCGTCACAGACTGTCGCCGCAATTTCTTGCGGATATAACATGGGCCTAGATTATTAAAGGCTTTGTAAGCAATACAAAGAACCTTAAATTCTGATCTCTCCCGTATTGGGAGCCAATGGAGGCTCTTCAGGTGGGTGGAGGTGGACGTCCGCCCTGGTAGCCTGAGTGCCAGCCGAACTGCCTGACTTTGGATTTTCTGCAAGCGTCTAATCTGGGTCTGAGGCAAACCCATGAAAAGGGCATTGCAGTAATCCAAATGGGGTAAGACTAGCGCTCTAACTACAGCAATTCTGGCAGAGCTTGACAAAAAGGGTACAACCTTGTACAACTGCCTCATCTTGAGGAAACATAACTGGGTAATACTGCCGATGTGTGCATCCAGGGACAGACCGGAGTCCAGCAGAACGCCTAGGGTCTTCACCTTTTCGGCAGTTACAGGGAATCTCCCCTCCTCGTCCGGCCAAGGCAACACCCAGTGTAAGTTCTGGGCCGATCCCATCCGGAGTACCTCGGTCTTTGCCTGGTTCAATTGGAGACAATTGTCGGCCATCCATTGTTTGATGGCCCCAAGAGTCTCCAGAAGATCCACCTCGTCCCCCGGCCCTCCGGCATCAATCCTGGTATACAACTGGGTATCGTCAGCATACGACTGACATCTCATCCCACGGTCCTTTATCATATCCAGCAGAGGACGCATGTAGATGTTAAAGAGGAGGGGAGATAAGGGGGAACCCTGGGGTACCCCACAACCAAGGCGTACTGGGCCTGAATAGAATGGGCCCAGTCGTACCTTGAATTCTCTACCCTTTAGGAAGGCTACGAACCAACCTAAAGCCTCTGGACTAACATGCGCGACCTCAACTAGGCCACACCATTAGGATCTCGTGGTCGATGGTGTCAAATGCTGCCGAAAGATCTAATAAGACGAGGACGGAGGTCTGCCCTGCATCTGCCTCAAACAGTAGGTCATCCATGATCTCCACTACTGCAGTTTCCGTACCATGACTGGGACGGAACCCTGACTGCTGCTCCGCCAGCAACCCATGTTGTTCCACAAAATATTGCAGCTGTTGACAGACTATTCCCTCTGACAGCTTTGCCAGGAAGGCTATCCCTGAGATGGGTCTTCTTTCCTCCTTTTTTCTTGGATCAGAATTAAGTTTCTTTAGTATTGGAGTAACTATAGCTTTTTTGAAATGCTCTGGGTATTCGCCCTTATCAAAACAAGTGTTGATTAGCTGAGCCACAAAACCCTTTATTTCTTCAGCTATCAACTTCATCACGAGACACGGACATGGGTCTGATGGGGGAGCACTATCTTTAGCAGTGGCAATGCAATATCCTACTGCTTCTACGGTTACTGGTGAAAAATAAAACATAGGAACACTGCCTATAGAGGTTGGACTATTGTCCAGGCAGTCGTTTCTCCTTTCTTGAATAATGTCGTCGGGTATTAAAAGATTTTTTTTTTTAGTTTCAACAATATGGTTGGCCAGGCCATCATGTATTTTTTGAGCTTTCTCCATAAAAAACTCCGCCAGAGTCTGAGCATACTCTGGTGTAGCTATTTCTTGGGTTTTAATTGCTTCAGGTTGGAGAAACTCTGTCACTATTCTAAATAGTTCTCTAGTGTTATTCTGTGCACCCCAAATACGGCTCTCTAGATAAGCTTTTTTAGCTCTAAATATAGAGGCCTTATATCCCCGCCGCCATGTCTTCCAGTTTTGGAACTCAAATGGCATATGGCTCTTTCTCCAACGCCTCTCAAGGGCACGCCCTTGAATTTTAAGTTTTTTTAAAGCCACGGTATACCATTTTGAGTTCCCCAGGTCTTTTCTATTACATGGGCGTTTTTTAATTATGGGGCAGAGTTCATCTAATACTTTAATCATGCATGCATGGAAAAAACCATACATGCTTTCCACATCTGGGGGAAAGGGTTGATTGAGTTCTAAAGATATTTTAGTTTTAAACTCATCTATTGGAAAATTTGTAAAATTTCTAAATTCTATAAGTGGTAATGGGGTGATTTTATGTTTAACCTCTACTTTACCATAAATGGTAAAGTGCAGAGAACAATGGTCCGTCCAACCATGTTCTATAATTGAGAAACTATCAACCATAGTGTCTCTAAAAATGTACGGGGATGCAGAAGCCGAGCAGAGCCGAAAATAGGCAAATAGGCAAATAGGCCTGCAGTACCTCATTTAGCCTGAGGTACGGGGGTGCAGGAGCCAAGAAAAGCCAAACATTGACCTGCAGTACCTCATTTGTCCTGAGGTACGAGGGTGCAGGAAACAAGCCAAAGTGTCCTCTGGCCTTTTCGGATGTTTTTGGCGCTCTCTAGCACCCCTCCACCACTCTGGCCACATTCAGTATTGTATCCCATTGAAGTCAATGGGGAACAAATTACTTTTGACTTCAATGGGATAACTTGCTTTGATATGTGAGTACTTTGGATTACGAGCATACTCCTGGAACCGATTATGCTTGTAATCCAAGGTTCAACTGTATTATTAATGTATTATTAATGTATATTTATTACTGAGAAATATGCACCAGTACCAAGGAATTTATAAAATATTACCATAACCTATGGTAACCAATCACAACTCGGATCTGTCTTGGACAGTTAGAATGATTAAAATTCAGAATGACATCTTGAAAAACAATAATTGAGTTTGGAGTCATTATCATTTAAGGTGTGAGGTTAACCTAACCTGTGCTATAAAATATATATATGCAATAAATAATGCAGTAATATATGCATGCAAAAAATAATGCTCTATTTTACACTATAATACGTGAAGAGAGATTACATTCATGCAGAAAATTCATTACGTTGCTAAGGGTTCCCTAAACTATATATGATAGAAATTTGTGCAGGTAATGAAAACCTTTGAAGACCACAAATGTTTGTCATTAACACATTAATGACCCAATCATTAAATTCAAGCAATGTACTAATCATTTCCCTGCTTGGTTACTTTGCTTGCAAAACATGTTTTTTTTTTGGCCACCCTATCTTAAAATTGACTTTTAGTACAATTTTAATAAAACTCTGATGGCTTTGCTAGTTAAAAAAAAAGGAAGTTAAGACACTCATAATAACTATATGTCAAAAGGTGCTCCCTGCTGGTTGGCGTACAAACTGGTCCCTGTCATTTCCTTATTTCTGTAGCAGATGTATGGGAGGCAGGTGCACCCATTAGCTGTCTTTGAGCAGCCAGTTAGTGACTCACAAAGAAACCACCCTGCAGAAAGCCACTGCAGAAAGCTTAAAATAACATAAGATGTACCAGAAGAACCATAAGGGAGCCATTACAGCTATTAGGTAACATTTACCATTAGACACGCATCATTTAAAGTGTAGATCTCTAGGCAAAACCTTTATTTTAGTCTTTGATGTCCTCCCTCCAACGGTAACCCCTGTTCTGGGGACAACTGTCTAAACAGGGAATTTCCCTTGGTTTCCCCATACGCTAAAAAAGTAGTTTTTGCTATACAAAAGAAAATAAGAAAGCCATAAACGATATCCCTGTATGATAAAATGAGGTTGATTTACTAAACGTAAACATTTTTTTCACTCTGCAGGGGAATTTTTTCATTTTTTCTTAGTTTAGTGAATACTGTGAAGCCCTGTTAGCTTTCATAATCTAATCAAGAACATGAACATGAAGAAATATCATTTTTTACTTTCCTTGCATTTACTTGTTTGCGCCACAGTCATCAGTGTTTCTTTAGCTCCATCTCCTAAGTGGGCACTTTACCGAGCAAGTTATGTCACCACTAACTACCAATATAATAGCGGCAATCCTCCAATAAATTCTGTAGCACCCTGCTCCTGTTAAGTAGGTGATATATGTAAATGTAGTTATATGAGCTGTAGTTTAGCTCAGAATTTTATGGAAAATTATTGGTTTCTGTTCCAGCTCAGCTGCGTTGCGCATCTTCCACCTGACTGTGGGTGTCGCGGTCACCAGGAGTCAGGTTTGGAAATGCAATGGGCTGGTTGTATTGGGTGCCTCTTGCCCAGGCCTGACGCAGTGACTTTCCGACGTTTCCGTAAGAAGCATCCCAGTGGCGTGGTCCCCACTGCTGTGCATTCTCGGGAGGAGTATTTAAGGGGCAGACACCGTTCTGGCGGGGTCTTCCAATCCTGACCTGATGACCCTCCTGGCATCAGGGATGTGCTAGCAGCCTTTTGGTCTCCGGACCTGCTGGCCCGAGGCTCCGCTACTGAGGGTAGGCCTAGGAGTTTCTGGGGCCTACTAGTCCAGGGATGGTCCTGTGCTGTCTTCTCTGCAGGAAGAAGCCGAACAATTGAGGATTCAAATAGAGAACACATCCTGGCTAATCTACATCACAGCGCGACTGGTTTGGCTGAAAGATCCTGCCACCATGAGCTGTGTAATTTCTTTGAAACTTTACATTAGCCAAATCTACTGGCTAATGTAAAGCGAACATAGTTACATATAGTTGCAAAGTTAGTATGGTTGAAAAAAGACCATCTAGTTCAACCAATAAGGAAAATAAGGAAAACAAACAAAAAAAAAATTCCCCCCCCCCAAAAAAAATAACACAATCCCATATACACAATTCTATACCCACAGTTGATCCAGTGGAAGAAAAAAAAAAAAACAGCAGCGCATGATCCAATTTGTTACAGCAAGGGAAAAATTCCTTCCTGATCCCCGGAGCGCACCTCTGTAAAAGTAGCGTTTGTAATGGAGATAGCACATTCGTCACGCTGTAACAGACTGAAAAGTGCAAATCGTCTCTTACCAAACTTTTACTTAACACGCAGTAACATGAGATTAGCAAAAGCAGCCCCAAGGGTTCTGCCAGTGGAATGGAACTTCCCCTGCCGTTGTATGTGTTGTACGTCACCGCGTTTGAGAACAAGGAGATTTGGCCTTGACTGTGTGTATGCAAAGACAGCTTGTCAAGTTTCTCGACAAGCCTAACAAGGAACTCGTCGAGGAAAACGATGTGTCTTTTACGACACAAGATCCTCGGTCGTGTGTACGAGGCCTTACTGTGAAGAATTCTTTCCATATTCATAGATAAAATCTATTTTCCTCTAGACGAAAAGAGTGCCCCCTTGTCCTCAGTGTTGACCGTAAAGTGAATAACTCCACACCAAGTTCACTATATGGGCCCCTTATATATTTGTACATGTTGATCATATCCCCCCTTATTCTCCTCTTCTCCAGAGTGAATAAGTTCAGTTCCTCTAATCTTTCCTCATAGCTGAGCTCCTCCATGGCTCTTATCAGTTTGGTTGCCCTTCTCTGCACTTTCTCCAGTTCCCCAATATCCTTTTTGAGAACTGGTGCCCAAAACTGAACTGCATATTCCAGATGAGGCAAGAAACGCCGGGTTGGAGTTCCTATACGAGCGGCGTAATTGTATTTCGCCGTCGTATCGGAACTGCAATTTAAAAAATGGCGCTCGGGGCGTTCCCGCTGATTAACGCCGAGAATATGCTAATCAGCGAGAATCGGCAATTCACGATCGTATTCGGGCCTGACGCAGTGACTTTCCGACGTTTCCGTAAGAGGAACGCGGCGTAAAGAAAAACCAGCCCCCTAGTGGAGTATCCAATGTTAAGTATGGCCGTCGTCATCGCGTCAAATTTAAATTTGTTTGCGTCGTTTGCCTAAAACGTCCGTGAATGGGGATTGACGTCATTGATGTTCACTGACAGAATTTGGAGCATGCGCACTGACAGTCGACGCATGCGCAGTACTTCGCCGCGGGATCGTGCCTAGTTATAATAATACACGCCCCCTACCCGCCCAATTTGAATTCCGCCAGGTCATTTTCGCTACGCCGCTGCAACTTTAGGAGCAAGTGCTTTGTGAATAACAGTACTTGCTCCTAAAGTTTCGGCGGAGTAACGTAAATGAGAAACGTTACTCTAAAATAAAGATTCGCCCATCTACCTGAATCTGGCCCAATATCTCTCTCTGGAGTCCATACCTCTCTTAATACAAGAAAGGACTTTGCTTGCTTTGGAAACCGCAGCTTGGCATTGCATGCTATTATTGAGCTTATACATAAGAAAACAAGGTATCATTAAGAAGTAATTATAATTACTTTAACTGCAGGTATTGTAGAGCCTTTGACCTTCATAAAAATAAGTTATCCTGTAAAATTAGATAGACTTCCTATTTTTAGTATAACGTTCACACGGTTAAAGTGCCAGTATAAGAGGGATGCACGCCATTTGTTTACATTCCATGATACAGCCTCATACTGAGCGGTGGCATCCTGTGATTGTACAGACAGCCGCTGTCAAACAACAATGTATTTCAATTCATACCAAATAAGTAAATCAGAGCTGACAGATACGTGACCTGACACCGCAAAACAGACTGCTCCAATAAACATTAACATTGCAATAAAGAACATACTTACTCTGCCTTTGGCTTAATGCAAGTACATGCTGTACTTAATGTCATTCCATGGTATTTCAATCAGTTATCCTGAATCATTATAAGAAACTATATTTAATAATCACCAGAAGCAAACACTGTGAATAGTAAAATCATTATGTACAAATCATTTATCTTTATACTGGGGATTTACCAGCTTCTGTTCTAATTTTATGTACATACAGTATGACTGATATTTATAGTTTAGTAGACATGATGCTTTAAATAGTTTAGTAGACATGATGATTTAAATACAATGTACTGTGATGTTGCAATGTCTGTAGTGACCATATTGCAACTAAAAAAACCTATTAAAGGCCCACAATAAATGCTTAGTTGCCCTCCCACTCAGGATACCAAGGTCCGATAAATTGGATGTTGCTGACCAGTGAGGGTGCAGGCTGGGAAAGGGTTCTTCCAGACCAGCGGCGGCCATAAGGGGCGCAAGGGAGCAGCCCCCCTAATCTTAAAGGGGTTGTAAAGGTTTGTTTTTTATTTTCTAAATAGGTTCCTTTAAGCTAGTGCATTGTTGGTTCACTTACCTTTTCCTTCAATTTCCTTTCTCAATGTTTTTTTTCTTTGTCTGAATTTCTCACTTCCTGTTCCTCCTCAGTAAGCTGTTCTGGCTGACTAAACACCGCTCGAATGATGGGGGTAAGCTTACTGAGGAGAACAGGAAGTGAGAAATTCAGACAAAGAAAAAAAACATTTAGAAGGGAAATCGAAGGAAAAGGTAAGTGAACCAACAATGCACTAGCTTAAAGGCACCTATTTAGAAAATAAAAAACAAGCCTTCACAACCCCTCCATGTGGGACAACGGACACATACATTTCTACAATTTTTTTTAAATTATTTTTAAGCACACAATTAGTGCCTGAGGCTCTTGTGACATTAGCGAATCAACAGTCGCTATTGTCTTCCTGCTTCTCCTCCTGGCCAATAAGGACAGGAAGCCGGTCCTAAGACCAGATTGACCTGGAGGAGAAGTGACCGAATTGGCCTGGAGGAGAAGCCGGGGAAGCCACCAGCGACCTGGATGAGATAAGTGCGGTGTTGGTTGGCTGGCGAGCGGGAGGGGGTGGCTTGCTTGCCGCCTCTCCCAAAAAATAGAGCACCCACCGCCACTGATCCAGACCCATAGTATGTTGTAGAAATAGGAAGACTGCTGCACACCTTGCCCAGTCTAAATGGCTAGCTGGTAAAAGCAGCCAGGGCTGCCATCAGGGGGTACAGGCATTACACCTGAAACTCACAGCAGGGGCCCGGGCCCGCCCCCTCCGTTTGTTTTTTAATTTTAAATTATTATTATTTTTTCGTCTGACCCCCCACCTTTAGCAAATCTCGGCAGGAAAACCCGCCCCCCCTTTTTTTTTATTACTTTAGCAACTCGCGGCAGGAAAGAGAAGACTTGACTTGACTTTGTTTTGTTCGTCAGCACCCCCCCCCCACCCCATCCAGCTTATCATCTCATCTCGCGGCAGGAGAGAGAAGAGAAGAGATGACACTTTTGTTACCACAACCCCCCCTCTCGCGTCAGGAGAGAGGAGGCCCCCCCGGTTCTCTGCTCCAGGGGGGCCCTGCCTAAAGCTGTGTAAGGGGCCTCAAAATTTGTGATGGCTGCCCTGAAAGAAGCTCAAAGCCATGCCAAGCCAGGGCATTACTTGGATGAATCGAGCTGAGGCTGCTTTTACCTGCTAACCTCTCGGGCCGCAGAACATGTATAAAAGGTGTTTTATTATCTGTGCAAATTAATTACAAAGAGAATTTTAAATGTAAAAGAACAAAATGGTGAAAATATTGATATGAAGATATTCTTTAAAGGGGGTGTGCAGCAGTTTGTACATATTTTCTTTTCATTATTTACTATAGTTAGGACTGAAAAAGAACATTGGGTAAAAATAAGCAAAATATGAAACACTGCAAACAGATGGAAAACATTTTCACAATTTCCTCTGTCTACTTTTCACGTAATGTAACCACTTCAGCCCCAGAGGATTTGGCTGCCCAAAGACCGGGCCATTTTTGGCGAATTGGGCACTGCATCAATTTAACTAACAACTGCGCGGTCGTGCGACGTTACACCCAAACAAAATTGGTGTAATTTTTTTCCCACAAATAGAGCTTTCTTTTGGTGGTATTTGATCACCTTTGCGGTTTTTATTTTTTGCGCTATAAACCAAAAACAGCAACAATTTTGGAAAAAAAGCAATATTTTTTACTTTTTGTTTTACTAAATATACCCAAAAAGTTTAGGCCAATATGTATTCTTCTACATATTTTTGGTAAAAAAAATCACAATAAAAATTATAGTGTCTACAAAATAGGGGATAGCTTTATGGCATTTTTATTATAATTTTATTTTACTAGTTATGGCGCCGATTTGCGATTTTTATCGTGACGGCGACATTATGGCAGACATATCGGACACTTTTGGCGCTATTTTGGGACCATTGTCATTTATACAGCGAGCAGTGCTATAAAAATGCACTGTTACTGTGTAAATTACACTGGTGGCACTGGCAGGGAAGGGGTTAACCACTAGGGGGCAAGGAAGGGGTTAAGTGTGTCCTAGGGAGTGATTTTAACTATGTGGGGGCTGGGCTACCTGTGACACAACACTGATCACTGCTCCCGATGACAGGGAGCAGAAGATCAGTGTCCTGTCACAAGGCAGAACAGGGAAATGGCACGGGCACGGTCACTGAGAGTGCGGGGGGGGGGGGGGGGGGCGCGCCTCTGGTGTCCATTTGCCTACCACTGCCATTCTGCCGGCGTATATCGGCGTGCAGCGGTCGACAAGTGGTTAATCAGCCAAAGCAAGGCAACAGAAAGTTAGCTATTGATGTGCTGATAGACAATTAAAAGTGTACTACAGCGCTAATTAAATAATTAATCCCAGGAACACCAAATAAAATGCCAAATAACACAGCTGCTATCCATGTGATACCAAATCAAACAGTGAAAAAATTATTAATAATATAGGATGCGCTGATATTAACTTAATAGTGTAAATCATACAGACAAACAAATAAATCAGGGAGAAACAGTCTCCATAATGTGTTTAAATACATGTGATTAGTCCTTAATCAAGTGCACAGTGAAGGCAGCAGCACGGATTCCATACAAGGAAAAAACACATAAACGAGAATCAGGTGATCAGGCACTCGTAGCAGATGAATATGAAAAAAAGAAGAAAAACCTCATTGCACAAACATCGGATAACAGGCGGATAATACGATCCAAAAACCATCAACAGATGCACTCACGGATCCCCGCTTAGTATGAGCATGAAACGCCACTCAGTGTGCTGTCTCCTCAACTCGATCCGATGGACTCGGATACGATCGTAGGCTCCTCCCTACGCGTTACGTCACGGGCACGCGACTTATTCATGGGTTGCTACGGTAATTGAGTATGGCTTATGTTTAAATAGCCTCCTCGGTGTCAGCGTGTCATCGGAGTGAGCAACAGGGAAAGGCAAAACATCATTGGGGCTACAAAAACTTACACATAGTAGGTTCTATGTGAGCGCAAATGCAGATACACGGATATACAAAATTTTTTACAAAAATTTTAATACATATATCTAATTAGAAATTAAAAAGATTAAAACACTATTGATTTCCATTCCACATACCTAAATGCGCCCTCTAGTGGCTAGGTACTGAGCTGAGCATACATAACCATATATTATACTGAATACATTGATTAGAAATATATATAATAAAAATAAATAGTTGTTAATACATGTAAAACTGCACTGATAATAAACAACAATAATAGGACCATCACTAAGACCCAAAAGAAGATAAAAAATAGTCATAAAATTAATAATTAAAAATTACAAATAAACGAAGTCTAGAAATCAGAAATGAAACAATTAAGATCAAAATCAATATTCAGGCCATTGGGAGATAGAGTTTGCATCTCATGTATCCAGCGAGACTCAGATTTGCTCAATTCCCTTATTTTATGACTGCCTCTCCAATGTGGGTTGTATTTGGCAATGGCCCAAAATTACATTTCTCTGAGATTTTTATGATGACACACATCAAAATGTCGGGACACATTATGTTTGGGGAAGGCCTTCTGAATATTTTGGACATGCTCCCTGATACGCTTCCACATTGGTCGCTTGGTCCGTCCAATATACTGAAGCGAACAGGAGCATTCCAAGACATAAACTACCCCCTCAGTCCTACAGGTAATCAGGTCCTTTATGTCATATTCCTTTTTAGTAACCGTGGATATAAATTTAGAACATTTTTGTCCATTAAAGTTGGTATGTCTACACGCAAAACACCGTTTACACGGGAAGAAGCCTTTTCCCTGGTAGAAGGTGAGTGAATTATTTCTCATTGGCGGGTCAGGGATATTTTTCGCTACCAGATCCCTTAGGGTTGGAGCTCTTCTATATACCACCCTTGGATAGCTAGGTAAAATTCCCTGTAGTTGCCTATCCGCTTTTAGTATTGGCCAATGCTTTTTTAGAATGGCTTCAAGTTGCTTATGTTGCATGTTATAATTTAAAATAATTGGTAATTCAAATTCCAGCCTATTTTGTTTTGCTTTGTCTTGTACTAAGGAGGTGCGTGGGGTTTCATATACCTTAGTAATTTGTTCCTGAGTGAAATCCTTATTGTAACCCTTATCAATAAATTTCGTTCCGATCATTTTAGCTTGATCCAAAAATACCTGCGGATCTGAGCAATTTCTTCGGATCCTTAACAATTGACCCTTGGGTATATTAATTAACCATGGGTCATGGTGACAGCTGTCTACAGGTAAGTAGCTGTTTCTCTGGACCGGCTTGAAGTAAGTTTTGGTTTTCAACTGTTGATTTTCCATAGTGATCTCCAGATCAAGGAACTGAATGGTTGTGTTGCTAATAGTATAAGTAAGTTTAATATTTTTCTGATTACTATTTAGTTTTCCAAAAAATTGTATTAGGGAGCTCTCATCACCTTTCCAGATGATGATACAATCATCTATAAATCTTCTGTACAGTAGGAGCTGTTCAGGCATATTCTCATATATAGATGACTCCTCCCATTCTGACATGAAAACATTGGCAACACTTGGTGCATATTTGGCACCCATTCCAATGCCATTAAGTTGTCGGTAATACTCTGATTTGTGCCAGAAGTAATTGTGCTGTAGCCCATATGCCAAACATCTTAGGATAAAGCGTTTCTGTTTAGATATGAGCTGATATGAGAATATGCCTGAACAGCTCCTACTGTACAGAAGATTTATAGATGATTGTATCATCATCTGGAAAGGTGGTGAGAGCTCCCTAATACAATTTTTTGGAAAACTAAATAGAAATCAGAAAAATATTAAACTTACTTATACTATTAGCAACACAACCATTCAGTTCCTTGATCTGGAGATCACTATGGAAAATCAACAGTTGAAAACCAAAACTTACTTCAAGCCGGTCCAGAGAAACAGCTACTTACCTGTAGACAGCTGTCACCATGACCCATGGTTAATTAATATACCCAAGGGTCAATTGTTAAGGATCCGAAGAAATTGCTCAGATCCGCAGGTATTTTTGGATCAAGCTAAAATGATCGGAACAAAATTTATTGATAAGGGTTACAATAAGGATTTCATTCAGGAACAAATTACTAAGGTATATGAAACCCCACGCACCTCCTTAGTACAAGACAAAGCAAAACAAAATAGGCTGGAATTTGAATTACCAATTATTTTAAATTATAACATGCAACATAAGCAACTTGAAACCATTCTAAAAAAGCATTGGCCAATACTAAAAGCGGATAGGCAACTACAGGGAATTTTACCTAGCTATCCAAGGGTGGTATATAGAAGAGCTCCAACCCTAAGGGATCTGGTAGCGAAAAATATCCCTGACCCGCCAATGAGAAATAATTCACTCACCTTCTACCAGGGAAAAGGCTTCTTCCCGTGTAAACGGTGTTTTGCGTGTAGACATACCAACTTTAATGGACAAAAATGTTCTAAATTTATATCCACGGTTACTAAAAAGGAATATGACATAAAGGACCTGATTACCTGTAGGACTGAGGGGGTAGTTTATGTCTTGGAATGCTCCTGTTCGCTTCAGTATATTGGACGGACCAAGCGACCAATGTGGAAGCGTATCAGGGAGCATGTCCAAAATATTCAGAAGGCCTTCCCCAAACATAATGTGTCCCGACATTTTGATGTGTGTCATCATAAAAATCCCAGAGAAATGAAATTTTGGGCTATTGCCAAATACAACCCACATTGGAGAGGCAGTCATAAAATAAGGGAATTGAGCAAATCTGAGTCTCGCTGGATACATGAGATGCAAACTCTATCTCCCAATGGCCTGAATATTGATTTTGATCTTAATTGTTTCATTTCTGATTTCTAGACTTCGTTTATTTGTAATTTTTAATTATTAATTTTATGACTATTTTTTATCTTCTTTTGGGTCTTAGTGATGGTCCTATTATTGTTGTTTATTATCAGTGCAGTTTTACATGTATTAACAACTATTTATTTTTATTATATATATTTCTAATCAATGTATTCAGTATAATATATGGTTATGTATGCTCAGCTCAGTACCTAGCCACTAGAGGGCGCATTTAGGTATGTGGAATGGAAATCAATAGTGTTTTAATCTTTTTAATTTCTAATTAGATATATGTATTAAAATTTTTGTATAAAATTTTGTATATCCGTGTATCTGCATTTGCGCTCACATAGAACCTACTATGTGTAAGTTTTTGTAGCCCCAATGATGTTTTGCCTTTCCCTGTTGCTCACTCCGATGACACGCTGACACCGAGGAGGCTATTTAAACATAAGCCATACTCAATTACCGTAGCAACCCATGAATAAGTCGCGTGCCCGTGACGTAACGCGTAGGGAGGAGCCTACGATCGTATCCGAGTCCATCGGATCGAGTTGAGGAGACAGCACACTGAGTGGCGTTTCATGCTTATACTAAGCGGGGATCCGTGAGTGCATCTGTTGATGGTTTTTGGATCGTATTATCCGCCTGTTATCCGATGTTTGTGCAATGAGGTTTTTCTTCTTTTTTTCATATTCATCTGCTACGAGTGCCTGATCACCTGATTCTCAGTTTGGGATCCACACTCTTAGTGAAGGAGGGCATCGTTTATGTGTTTTTTCCTTGTATGGAATCCGTGCTGCTGCCTTCACTGTGCACTTGATTAAGGACTAATCACATGTATTTAAACACATTATGGAGACTGTTTCTCCCTGATTTATTTGTTTGTCTGTATGATTTACACTATTAAGTTAATATCAGCGCATCCTATATTATTAATAATATTGATGTGCTGAGACGTTAGCTAACCCATATTGCTTTGGAAATTCTTTGTCATGCATTTAAGCATATCTAAAGGCAAAACTTTTTTCAGTTTTGGATAAGGTGGAGGGGGATTAGAAGGTCAGATTTTATTTGCGGTCTGTGTCCCCTGCTAGGGAGGTTCACCCTCTCTATTTGTTCTGTTTACCTTTATTACTTAAAGAAAAAAAGAAGAAAATCCCAAACTTTGCATTGTTCCAAGAACAGTAATAGTGGGGAAATCTTCCAATGGGGATACTAGTGACTACCTGGAATTCTCAATTTTTTTTAGGGATTTCCTCTCAATTCCTGTTTTGGCTATGAGACAGGAAGTGAAGGGAAATCTCCACAATAGGATACAAAAAACCTGACAAGGATTATAACTCTTCCTTATGCCACGTACACATGACTGGATTTTCCATTGGAAAAACCTTGGATGTTTTTAAACGGAATTTCACTCAAGCTTGGCTTGCATACACACGGTCAAACAAAAGTTCTCTGAACTTTCGTCCGTCAAGAACGTGGTGACATGAGCCGAGAAATTTAAGTTCAATGCTTCTGAGCATGAGTCAATTTTTTTCCAACCATGCGTCGCAATTTTACGCGTTGGAATTGCTACAGACGATAGGATTTTTTTCCGTCTGAATGTTTAAGAACCTGCTTTCAATCTTTTGTTGGCGGAAATTCCAACAGCAAAAGTCCAATGGAGCATACACACGGTCAGATTTTCTGTTCAAAAGCTCACATCGGACTTTTGCTGTCGGAATTTCCGATCGTGTGTACAGGGCATTACTCTAACCAAAATGAAAAAATAAGCTCTACTTTAAATGTTGACTTTACACATTTTATATATAAACAAGGCATAACAGCCTTGTCATTAAAGCCTTGCTATATATTACATGTAAACCACACAACCACAGTAGTAACGGGAAAAGATATAACATAATAAAAGCAGATTAGATTTAAGTAAAATTGAATTGATTAACTGATCATATAGCCCTTTAAAGTTACCAAAATGAGCAGAAGGGCTTGCATACAGCTAAATACACTGTGTGCAGCAAATGAATAAGGGCCCTTTCACATTTACAGTATGTGTATGCAGTAAAAAAAAATGTCATGCATTCCTGCGTGTGCTTATACATGTTTAAATGTGCTTTTGTGCAATTCAATGTATTTTTGTTCTTTCGTTAAAGAAAAACATCAAGTGTGGAGAATTTTCATGGTTAGATCCTTTACAAATGGATATATGCACAGACTGATAAAGGAACAAAACAAACAAGCATTTTTGTGAATTGCCATTCAATGCTAAATATGCAAAGAAAACCCCAAATATTCTAACTTTTAGAAGTGCAATGAGCTGCTGCACTGCATATACTTAACCAGCCTAATATTAATAAGTGGGAACTCTGCTTGGAATGTATTTTCCTGCAGTAAAGAATATG
The DNA here is from genome assembly GCA_029574335.1 of Rana kukunoris. Classification (NCBI taxonomy): domain Eukaryota; kingdom Metazoa; phylum Chordata; class Amphibia; order Anura; family Ranidae; genus Rana; species Rana kukunoris. Next base: position 142,440,164 of record CM056056.1, read on the forward strand.
TATTTGGTAGACAAAAAGAAACAAGGGTGCAATAACGTATTTAATCGATAAAATAAGATACAAAAGGAGAACGGCCAAATGGCTACTCACACATTAAAAGTGGATAATAGGCATGTATGAGACCGTGGATGTAGTCATCATCCGGTGTATGAGGGGTGTCCGCTCATGGTGGTGACGTGCTGTAGATGGAAAACAGCAAGTGGAACAGCCTGGAGGAACTTGTTGGGAGCGCCGTGTACGGCGGCGTGCGTCTCACGATGGAGCGCAAACACAAGCCAGTCTCACCATATGGATCTGAAGAAGCAGCTGGGCTGTGAAACGCGTCATCCTATTGGTTCCCTCGTTTGAGCCACGCCACGTCACGTCACGTCACTTCCGGTGAGACTGGCTTGTGTTTGCGCTCCATCGTGAGACGCACGCCGCCGTACACGGCGCTCCCAACAAGTTCCTCCAGGCTGTTCCACTTGCTGTTTTCCATCTACAGCACCTCACCACCATGAGCGGACACCCCTCATACACCGGATGATGACTACATCCACGGTCTCATACATGCCTATTATCCACTTTTAATGTGTGAGTAGCCATTTGGCCGTTCTCCTTTTGTATCTTATTTTATCGATTAAATACGTTATTGCACTTAGATTGGGCGCATCCTTGTTTCTTTTTGTCTACCTTTGTACAGAGTATGCTTCTGCTCTTCAGGGATTGCTGCCGCTAAAGTGCTAACTTGGATTTCCTGTGGACTTATGAACTCATCATATATTTTGTTTTTCATGAATATTCATTCTGATATCTAGATCACTTGCCAAGGTAGTTCTATTATCCATCTCCCCTTGCGCCATCAGACAATATATTTTTGACAAGAATATGTATTTTACTGCAAGAATATAGACAAGTGTGATCAGGCCCTAATTATCTGTAGGTTGCAGAGCTCCTGTCTCCTCTGTTTACTTTCTGATATAGAATGACAAATTAAACCAAAAATATTGCATGTGACGAAACGCGTAGGAAAGAGCAGCGTGCTGATATCATCCAGTGTTTCAGGAAGTGCCAGACGCACTCATGTGATTTATGCTACTTTTGAAATGTAAGTGCAACCTTTATTTTTGATAAAACGTTTAGAAGGGTTGAGCTTCTCCTTTCATGTTTATTGCGGCCTAATCTGGATGCCATTGAGAGGAGAAGTATAGTCCATATCATTACCCCTCAATGGATCTTGTAGGAGAGTCTTGGGAATACCCTGGCCAGGGTGTTTGGCCACATGCTCATCTGACCTCTGTTTGATTAGAGGGACCATTACATTTGGTAAGCCTGCATCTTTACCAAGGTGGTGGAGTCACAATTTGGGGGACCTGAATGGTGATTGGATGTTCATTACTTTCATCTGAACACTTCCCGAACAGGGTTGCTTTAAATTTTAATGAACTTTATATTTAAAAACGCTTTCACTTTATTAGTGTATTTGCACTTGGATTCTGTTGTACACAGGTGTTACACAATAGATCATGGGTAGGGATGAGCCGAACACCCCTCCATTTGATTCGCACCAGAACCTGCAAACAGACCAAAAGTTTGTGTGAACTTTAGAACCCTGTTAAAGTCTATGGGACTCGAACGTTTGAAATCTAGTGCTAATTTTAAAGGCTAATATTCAAGTTATTGTCCTAAAAAGTGTTTGCGGACCTTGGTCCTGCCCCAGGGGACATGTATCAATGCAAAAAAAAGTTTTAAAAATGGCAGTTTTTTTCGGGAGCAGTGATTTTAATAATGCTTAAAGTGAAACAATAAAAGTGAAATATTCCTTCAAATTTCGTACCTGGGGGGGGTGTATAGTATGCCTGTGAAGTAGTGCTTGAAAAAAAAGTAATTTATAATCACTCACGACTATAATGAATTGTCCGCTCCCGGCAATTCAGAGGACTTTTTCCACGGTGTGTGTGTTTGTTTTTTCACTATTCTTTACACTTTCTTAGTGAAATGGTAGAGGTACAATGTACCCCATTACCAATTCACATGGGGGGCAGGATCTGGGGGTCCCCTTTGTTAAAGGGGTGTTCCAGATTCCGATAAACCCCCCGCCCGCAGACCCCCACAACCACCGGGCAAGGGTTGTGGGGATGAGGCCCTTGTCCCCATCAACATGGGGACATGGTGCTTTGAGGGGACCCCCAAAGCATCCTCCCAATGTTGAGGGCATGTGGCCTGGTACGGTTCAGGAGGGGAGGGGGGGCGCTCTCTCGTCCCACCTCTTTTCCTACGATCTGCGAGGTTGCTTGCTCGGATAAGGGGTCTGGTGTGAATTTTTGGGGTGAACTCCACACCATTTTTTTAAATTTGGGGTGGAGTTCCCCTTAAAATCCACACCAGACCTGAAGGGTCTGGAATGGATATTTGGGGGGAACCCCACGTCTTTTTTTTATTTGACGCAGGCTTCCCCTTAATATCCATACCAGACCTGAAGGGCCTCACACTTTTTTTTTTATGAATGACTTTTCTCTGAATTGCCGGGAGCCGATAATTTATTATAGCCGCGAGTGATTTTTAATTACTTTTTTTCCTTCAGAAATGACTTTGTGCAGGGACAGTTCTAGGCAATGGGAACAAGCGCTACTTCACAGGCCTACTATACACCCCCCTAGGTACGAAATTTAAAGAAATATTTTACTTTTATTGTTTCACTTTAAGCATGTACCCTGGGGCAGGACCCAGGTACCCAAACACTTTTTATGACAATAACTTGCATATTAGCCTTTAAAATTAGCACTTTAGATTTCTCCCATAGACTTTTACAGGGTGTTCCGCGGCTTTTCGAATTTGCCGCGAACACCCCAAATTGTTCGCTGTTCGCGGAACAGGCGAACAGGCAATGTTCGAGTCGAACATGAGTTAGACTCGAATTCGAAGCTCATCCCTAATCATGGGTAGGCAACCTTACAGAGGTGGAGATCTACCCAAGTAACACAGGAGAAGTCAAAGATCACCGGGCACAGTGTAGACTCCTCACACCTGATTTAAAACTCTAATTGCCGTACTACAGTGTCACAATCGCTTTTATTGCATGGCAATCATGGGTTTAAATCAGGTGGTGAGCAGGCAACATATTGCCTGCTCACCACTTGTCAACACACACTTGAATTGCTTTTCAGAGAAGCAGCAGTGCTGCTACACTTGTGAATGAGCCCCTAGTTTCATTTAGCAGCAGCACCCTTAGGACTTGTTCACACGTAAAGTTGGGGGGTGGTAAAACAGCAGGATATAATAGAAGTCTATGGCTAAGTCCAGCAAATTGGCAGGAAAGCTGCAGGTACACTGCACTGCACCTGCGGTACAGGAAAACCGCAGTGTATCAGTGTGCCCAGTGTATTGCTTCACACTCACCTGAAGATCTTCTCTTTCCTGCTACTGGGACCACTCTGGAGATCGCTAGAAGGGATAAGAGATGGAATGCAATTGATAACCTTCTGCATGGGACAGAAGCCAGCACTACAGAGAAGGCATTGGTTTATGTGGCTCTTGCTCCCTACTACAACTCCAACTTTACAAGAAGTCCCTCTGCATGGCACTATATTTGATGCTCTCGGATAGCGGGTCAGCAAGCTCAGACTCAGATCTACCAGTCACCTGCCTGTGATCTACAGGTTGCTGACCCCCGCAATAGATTATATGGTATTCATGTCGTCCATAGGTGTGCGCATGGGATGTGCTAGGTGTGTCTGGGCACACCCTAATCACCCTGTACTGTGCAGATTCCCCCTGCTGCAGAGAAAGGGACTGGAGAATCTTTGCCCCCTTTCTCTGTCTCGAATGTGAGACATCCCTGATATTTCACAAAAGCCCCCCAACGGGGCGCCCAAAAAATATAAATAAATAAAATAATTGTACAAAAATAATTTGAAACGTAATAATAAAAATAAACTACTGACACCACTCTCCATCTCCATATATATCTGTATACGGACACATGTGTTTAATCTTTCGGTTGCACACCCTAATGCAATAGGCTGTGCACACCTATGATTTCGTCACTGTAATACCAAATTTTATTTGGTTTGATATTTTCTTGATTTATACAGTCATGGCCAAAATTGTTGGCACCCCAGAATTTTTCCAGAAAATACAGTATTTCTCACAGAAAAGTATTGCAGTAACATATGCTTGGCTATACACATGTTTATTCCCTTTGTGCGTATTGGAACAAAACAAAAAAAGGGAGGAAAAAAACAAATTGGACATAATGTCACACAAAACTCCAAAAACGGGCTGGTCAAAATTCTTGGCACCCTTAACTTATGTAGCACTACCCCCGCAGGAGCCGCTGATTCATTTGGGATCGGCGTATTAAGTTACCTCTTTATGTTGTCTAGGGGTGATTGCAGTGAGCAGAGCAATAAGAGAATGTCCAAACCTGCTGCTAAAGTTTTTTGAATGCTTTATTTCCTGGTCCAACACGACCAACATCAACATGAGGTAGAGAGAAAAGGTTGATGAAAGGAGAAAACGTTGTGGTATCAGGCCTTGGATGAAAAGAAATCAGTCCTGCCTTCTGTAGTAGAAGTTCGTCACCACTCCAGCTAGAGTGGGCAGAGTGCCTCCGGACAGACTTCTGTCACAAGCCTGGCAGCCGGAGCGTCACTTAAGGTTGCTGGGAGGAACAAGTCTCTCTCATTGACTTGGCTCTAGTTGAATTCAGTGTTTTAAGATGAAGACCCTGCCACAGGCCCAATGTTGGACTGTAGAGCGTACCCTCCCAGAAAGTTCTCTTTTCAGTAGGGGTCACCAGCTGACAGTCTATGGTTATCTGTCAGTTCCTGGCAACCAGATCCCCGATGGTTCTTTCAAGCCCTTTTGGATCACCTGCCTCTGGGTTCTCCTCAAGCCGATCCCCCACCGAACAGCACACAGCTTAGGATCTCTTTAGCAGAAGTGGGGCCCCCAGCAAGTCGCTAGGGCCCCTTTCAGCATCAGCAGGGAACTCCGCGTAGCATGCGACCCCGGCCTGGTAGGCCATAGGGTCTGTTGGGTGCGCACACCCTGAAGGTGGGTGCCACACCTGAAACCTAGAACCCGCGAAGAACCCAAAAAAATGGCGTCTGCCACAGATATACCCTCCCCCAGCATGCTCCGTGAGGGAAAACTCCTCCAAATGGCTGCTGGGGAAAAGTGGCTCTGCCTGAATCCCTCTGGTGCCACCTGCCGCCCCGAGATGGAACTACATCCCTGGAACACAGAATGACCCACAGGATAATTCAGGGCTGACAGCAGCCAAATTTAGCAAAAATTAGGAATGGGAGCAACATAACTCTCCCATTCTCCCACTAACTTTAGCGTAGTGCCTTTTCTGAAAGAAAAGGGGCGCTACACTTAATATTTGGTTGCATACCCTTTGGAAAAAATAACTGAAATCAGTCGCTTCCTATAACCATCAATAAGCTTCTTAAACCTGGAATTTTGGACCACTCTTCCTTTGCAAATTGCTCCAGGTTTCTCTTATTGGAAGGGCGCCTTTTCCCAACAGCAATTTTAAGATCTCTCCACAGGTGTTTAATGGGATTTAGATCTGGACTCATTGCTGGCCACTTTAGAACTCTCCAGCGCTTTGTTGCCATCCATTTCTGGGTGCTTTTTGACATATGTTTGGGGTCATTGTCCTGCTGGAAGACCCAAGATCTCGGACACAACCCAGCTTTCTGACACTGGGCTCTACAGTGCGACCCAAAATCCTTTGGTAATCCTGAGATTTCATGATGCCTTGCACACATTCAAAGCACCCAGTGCCAGAGGCATCAAAACAACCCCAAAACATCATTGAACTTGCACCATATTTCACTGTAGGTGTTCTTTTCTTTGTAGGCCTCATTCCATTTTCGGTAAACAGTAGAATCATGTGCTTTACCAAAAAGCTCTATCTTGGTCTCATCTGTCCACAAGACGTTTTCCCAGAAGGATTTTGGCTTACTCAAGTACATTTTGGCAAACTATAGTCTTGCTTTTTTATGTCTCTGTGTCAGCAGTGGGGTCCTCCCGGGTCTCCTGCCATAGCGTTTCATTTAATTTAAATGTCGACGTATAGTTCGCGCTGACACTGATGCTCCCTGAGCCTCCAGGACAGCTTGAATTTCTTTGGGGCTGCTTATCCACCATCCAGACTATCCTGCGCTGGAACCTTTCATCAATTTTTCTCTTCCGTCCACGCCCAGAGAGATTAGCTACAGTGCCATGGGTTGCAAACTTCTTGATAATGTCTCGCACTGTGGAGAAAGGTAAATCTAGATCTCTGGAGATGGACTTGTAACCTTGAGATTGTTGATATTTTTCCACAATTTTGGTTCTCAAGTCCTCAGACAGTTCTCTTCTCCTCTTGCTGTCTATGCTAAGTGTGGCACACACAGACACACAATGCAAATAATAAGTGAACGTCTCTCCTTTTTATCTGCTTTCAGATGTGATTTTTATATTGCCCACACGTGTTACTTGCCCCAGGTGAGTTTAAAGGAGCATCACACGCTTAAAACAATCTTATTTGTCCACAATTTTGAAAGGGTGCCAAGAATTTTGACCAGCCCAGTTTTGGAGTTTTGTGTGACATTATGTTCAATTTGCTTTTTTTGCTCCCTTTTCTTGTTTTGTTCCAATACACACAACAGGATTAAACACGTGTATAGCAAAACATGTGTTACTGCAATACTTTTCAGTGAGAAATACTTGATTTTCTGGAAACATTTCTGGGGTGCTAACAATTTCGGCCATGACTGTATATTTTCATTATTACTGTTTTATAGCGCGGCTCTTTTTGATATATTAGTAAAAAAAAATGTCATATATTCCTGCATGCACTTTTGAGCAATTTAATTGCATGTATTTTTGTTCTTTCATTAGGCAAAGAATAAAAAAATAATTCAGTGCGGAGAATTTTCATGGTTGGATGCTTTACAAATGTATATCTGCACAGACTGATAAAGGGACAAAACAAAAAGACATTAGTGTGCCTTTTCATTTAATGCTAAATATGCGTAGAAATGCAAAAATATCCTAATAATAAGTGCAATAAGCTGCTGATCTGCATATGCTTAACCGACCTAATATTAATAAGTGTGAATTGTGCTTGGATTGTATTTTAATGCAGTAAAGAATATGCATTTTTATTGCAAGAATAGGGACAAGTGTGATCAGGTCCTAATTATCTGTAGGTTGCAGAGCTTCTGTCTCCTCTGTGTACTTTCTTGATACAGAATTACAAATTTAGAAAAACGATAAAACCACACATTTTGTTCCATGAATTTAAAAAGTTTTTTTTTTTACCTTGGTCTTCCCTCTTCTACAGTTATGATCTTGCTTTATATAAGACATATTTGCTGAACCTCTAGAGCAGGGGTCTCCAAACTTTCTAAACAAAGGGTCAATTTACTGTCCTTCAGGCTTTAGGAGGCCCGGACTGTGGCCAATGGGAGTAAAAAGTGCCCCAGCATCAGTGATCCATCAATGGTTTTAATAGAAGGAATAGTACCCCATTGTTGATATCAATGAGAATAATAGTGCCCCATTGGTGGTGTCAGTAGGGGGAATGATAAGCCGTCAGTTGATGAAATAGTGCTCCAAGGGCCAGATAAAAAGCAAGCAAAGGGCCATATCTGGTCCCTGGGCCACAGTTTGGAGACCACTGCCTTGGAGGATAAAGTATGGCACTGCTGGGCTGCTGTCTTGGTTCTGTCATTGACATAGTAAAAACATGCAACCAGCCATAAAAATCTGCAAATTGTTCCAGGTCAGTCACTACAGAATTAGGATTATAACCCTGGAGCGTGTGGAATCTTTCACATTTCTATCCTCACAGTTACCGTATAATCTCATCCTGGTCCAATGCTAATGTACGTTTTCTGTAAAGTTCTCTAAATTTTAGCCCTACATTTTTTGTGATACTAAAGTGCATGTACTGTATAACCAAAATGTTTCTTTATTTTTGGATATTGTAGGGAATTGTTAAAGCCCCATTCTGGGCTACTGTCAAATATATTATTATAAAAGATTTATATAGCGCTGACAGTTTACGCAGTGCTTTACAACATAAGGGCAGACAGTATATCTACAATATACTTTAATACATAGTTGCATAGTCAATCAAATTCAACCTATGTGTGTCATTATATGTTAACAAGTGTTTGGGGGACATGGGTCCTGCCCCAGGGGACATGTATCAATGCAATTTTTTTTTAATTTTTTTTTAAAGAAGGCTTTTTTAGAAGCAGTGATTTTAATAATGCTTAAAGTGAAACCATAAAAGTGAAAAATTCCTTTAAATTTCGTACCTAGGGGGTGTGTATAGTATGCCTGTAAAGCAACGCTTGTTTCCTGTGCTTAGAATTGTCCCTGCACAAAGTGTCATTTCTGTAGGATAAAAAGTCATTTAAAATCACTGCTCCCGAAAAAACTGTTGATACATGTCCATTTTGCATTGATACATGTCCCATGGGGCAGGACCCGGGTCCCAAAACACTTTTTAGGACAATTACTTGCATATTAGCCTTTAAAATTAGCACTTTAGATTTGAAACGTTAGAGTCCCATAGACTTTAATGGGGTTCTAAAGTTCACACAAACTTTTGGTCTGTTCGCAGGTTTTGGTGCGAACCGAACGGGGGGGCGGGGGGGGGGGATTGTTCGGCTCATCCCAAGCTGTCACCAGAACTGGTGTCAACGCTTAATTAAAGAGGAAGTAAACCCTCTGAAACTTGTTCTAAAAATAAGAACCCTGCAAGAGAAAGGCATAGCATACTAGCGCATTATGAATTACTTACCTGAGATCGAAGCTCCCGCAGCGAACCTCGTTCTTCTCCTCCGCCACCGTCATGATACCCGAGTGACTTCCGGGTATCGCTGCTCCGGCCAGTCACTGTCCGGAGCAGGGACGGCACAATTCCATTCATTAACGACACGCTCATTGCGCCTGCGCCGTTGTCTAGACATCGGTGTAGTCTTTTCGGCAAATATCTCCTTAACAGTGTAGGTTAAGGAGATATTTCTTGAACCTACAGGTAAGCCTTAATCTAGGCTTACCTGTAGGGCCAAGTGGTCTGTAAGGGTTTACAACCACTTTAAAGATTTCACAATACATGTACCCAATCAAAGATGTAAACCTTTTGTTATCTGTTTTCTGATATGAAGGGGAAGTCACACGTTATGAATGATCTACTTTAGTACATCTGCAGGAAGGAATATGAGCACAACATTTTATTTTAAAGAAAAAATTTACATTTTTAGGGCTGTTACTGATCAAAATTTTTGTGTTCGATTAATCGTTTTTCTTTTTAATCGATTAATCGACTAATTTCGATTAATTATAACGCACATACAGATCCAACTCCTTTTAGCTGATCTCCTTGCAGGCTGATTCCCAGTGCACCTACCAACCACTGGAAAAATGGATAGGAGGATACAAAAAACACACAAAGACAGCGCTCGATGGGAATAGCATTAAAACTTTTATAGTCAAGTGGGTAACCAAATAAATATTGCACTTGAGATAAAATCGATGTAGCTACATAAACTGTAAAAATGGTGAGAGTAATACCAAACAGTACCAACAGCAGTCATAAAAACATGTAGCTAAGTATGATACTGGTATAAAAATGTGTACAACGATACCACTGCTGAATCCAGATGAGGAGAGGTTAACGTCAGTCTGTCAGCACGTAGATGTCCCACGAAGGGAACTATCACAACTCCCAGTGGATGGTTGTAGAATCCCAGGTTGATAGAGGGAAGTGTAACAGCCCTTGTGTGTGGCAGATAGTAAGGTCCCGCCAGCATGTAGATATGAAGGCACAGCAAAGAAGCCCTTCAGATGGACGCGGCAAGCACTGCCGGTGTCTGTGACGTTACCGGATCTCCGAGGGAACTCCCTGAAGGCCCAGAAGCTGGCGGAGAGGCGAGTACTAATCAAAAGAATTTTATTCGATTAAAAAGATTTTGACCGATTAAAAAAAATTAAAGATTAATCGATTAATTAAAAGTTAATTTGCACAGCCCTAAACATTTTCATTAGTCACCATGGGCCAGGGCCGATCCTAGGCAGGGTGCACAGGGTGCTTTGCACCCAGGCGCCTACAGAGGTGGGGGCGCTGAAGTGCCAGAATTCTCCCCTCCCTCCTTTTCTCCTTGTTTGTGTCCGTCCAGAACTAGTGTTCTGAGCATAGGTGTGTGTCCTTCCAGAGCTGATGTGTGAGCATAGGGCAACCCGTCTAGCCTGGCAGTGCTCAGGGGAGGGGCTGCTCCTCTTCCTTACACAAGGATTCTAGTTTTCAGTGGCTGCTGAGTGCTGATGTGCAGGGTTGAATTCCTCACACTGGGAGTCTCCACCAACTCTAGTTGGAATGCCTCTCCCTCCCATGTCTATCTTGGGCTGCACAGAGAGAGAACCAAGGTGAGTCACAGTGTTCAGTGTGCTGTGTGCTGGGGGATGGCATCCCCAGCATCTCTTTACACATGTTCTGAGCTGCCCCTGCTCTAGATGTTTTATGGCATGATAGATTGTGTAGGATACACAGCCCCCGCCCATCTCCTGTACTATGTCTGCAGTCTCTGACCGTCTTCTGTACTATGTCTGCAGTCTCAAAAATAGGGAACTCCCCCACGTTCCTATGATGTTACATTTATTTTATTAGTCACGTTCCTATGATGTTACATTTATTTTAATGTCTGCAGTCTCTGACCATCTCCTGTACCAAATCTGCAGTTTCTGACCATCTCCTGTATCATGTCTGCAGTCTCTGACCATCTGCTGTATCATGTCTGTAGTATGTCTGGGGGCTCTTTCTAATAGACTCTCTAACAGAAGCCCTCTCTGTGTCCATCAGAGAGGCCCCCCTCCAGGTCCCAATAAAGTACTCTGCTTCTCTACTTGTATTTTGTTTATTGTTAAGAGATCATGTAAGGATCCCAGGTTAGTGAAGATTTCATGGGGCAGCATATCTGTGGTTGAGTCATTGCCATAGAAACATTTGTAAAGGGGAGGAGTTAGTAAAATCACCACGCATGTATGGGCGCTAGAAAATTTTCTGCACCCAGGCGCCTGTGACCCTAGAATCGGCCCTACAATTCCAGGTTTGTGCTTGGAATCTTCTTTTCTTAAGTTATAATTCTCCATATACGTAAGATCCATATACAGTCTCTATATGTTCTTGTATTAGAATTTGTAGGAAACATTTCTTTGTAAAGGTTTCAGCCCAAGCCTGCAAGAAATGGGATTCCGGATGAGAATTACAGAGCAGGACAAATGGTTTCTATAAAACACCAAATATTTCTTGAACGTGTAATGAAAATCTTCCATGCTGTGGTTCTCATCCAGACGTCTGTATCCTAACATATTTGTGGCTCCCTGCAGTGATGCAGGTGGAGTGTGTATTGACAGGAAAGAGCTGCAATGCAAAATATCACTTCCACCTTTTAATTCCCCCAAGAAAAGAAATATTTCAACAATGCGTTTGTGATATGCAGGATATTCGTTAGCGAGGCAGGATTTCCCAGAATGGAATGAGGTAGATTCTAAGGATTTGTGACAAATCTGCTGCTCCTTATCAGAACAATATTATCAAGCAAATCAAATGGGTGAAGTTTAGACAAAAGAAACTAAACATTAAAATATAGTAACAAATGACTTTCCTTATGTTCTTTGTATATACTGAATGCATATATTGTATTTATTATATACACTCACACTGACTATAGAGTGTATTCACTTCACTTTGTGTTTTATTGCTATAGAACAGTAAGTCACGTTGGATATATATATATATATATATATATATATATATATATATATATATATATATATATATATATATATATATTTTTTTTTTAAAGAGAAACAAACTCTTTCATGCAAAAATAAATACAAAAATAAATACAATTATGTATTATTTTTTTTCATTTTGTGTTTTTTTTTTGCATATAAAGATTTATTTTGTATATGAAGTTTTTTTTAGAGTGCTACACAATGATACATTTATACCACGTTCTTTATGCATGCCATACATGATTCATTTTTTTTTTATTTTACATTTAACCAGCAGGTTGAACAAAAACAACAACAAAAAAAAAATTGCCAATTCCTTCCTTCTGTGGTATTGTACTCTGACAGCAGGGCCCCTTCCCCGCCATCAGAATACAATGATCAGTGTTATTGGCTTTAGCTGGCTCCACTGATCATACTGTTAAAACACGACAGGCTGCTTTTACACAAGTCGATCAATAGATTGATTTTTTTTTACATTCAGCTTGACCATATACTGTATGGATCAAAACTTCCGGGTGAATCAGCCGAATTGCGACCCATTTATGGCCAGATTAAGTCTTTAAGCCAGTATTTACTTGAAGCACCTTTGGCAGCGATTACACCACTAATGCCCCGTACACACGCTCAGATTTCCTGTCGCAATAAACTCTGAGGCCGCGTACACACGAGGGGATATGTCCGCTGAAAACGGTCCGATGGACCGTTTCAGCAGACATCTCCGCTCGTGTGTATGGGCTAGCGGACATATTTGTCCACCCGACAGATTTCAAAGCAAGCTTTGAAATCTATCCGGTGGGGATCTGTCCGCCCGACATGTCTGCTGGTTTGTACACTTACCAGCAGACATGTCGTCCCCCCCCGCCGCCGCGCCGCTGCCGAATGGATTCGGCGCATGCGCGGAAGTGTTTTACTTCCTGGTGCGGTGACGTGGCGGTGACGCGGCGGCGTCAACGTCACCGCCGCGTCACCGCCACGTCACCGCGCCGTCCGGCGGCGGGGAATATGATCCGATGGTGTGTACACGCCATCGGATCAAACTCCCGATCGGACATATCCGATGGAAATGGTCCGCGGACCGTTTTCATCGGATATGTCCGATCGTGTGTATGGGGCCTGATGGTTTTTTCCCGATGGAATTCCACTCATGCTGTCTTGCATACACACAGACACACCAAATTCCGACCGTCGAAAATGCGGTGACATACAACACTACGACGAGCCTAGAATAATGAAGTTCAATGCTTCCGAGCATGCGTCGCATTCTTTCCGAGTATGCATGTTTTTTTCTCCGTCGGAAATCCATACAGACGAACAGAGTTTTCTCCGTCTAAAAAAAGAACATGTTCTCTTTCTAAGTCCGTCAGAATTTCCGACGTAAAAAAACCCAATGGGACATAAAGAAGCTCGGAATATCCGATGAAATAATTGAGTCTGACTTTTTCCATCGGAGATTCCAACCGTGTGTCAGGCATAAGTCTGGGTGAATAGGTCCTTATTAGGTTTGCATGCACTTTTCCCTATTCTATTTTACAATAATTCTTCAGCTCTGTCAGGTTGCCCTGGGATCAGGGCTGGACTGAGACCAAAATTTGGTCCTGGACTTTATCCAGACCGGCCCACTTTATGTTTGCAAACAAGAACAGAAACAGTATATAATCTATACGCAATTGTGCAAAAAAAAACATAAGTAGCATAACATAAGGAGTCCTCACTCACCTCTTTTATTATTTCAATTATTCTCCTCTGTATTTTCCTCATTCTTCTCACATCACTACATTAAGGAGGGGAGAGCTGCGCAGCCAATACTTTGACAGGCTGTCATTGAAAACGGCCCACTGAGCCATCGGCCCACCGGGAAACTCCCTGTAGTCCCTATGGCCAGTCCATGCCTGCCTGGGATCATGAGTCCAGCCACAAATTCTCTATTGGTTATATATCTGGACTCTGACTCATTACATTACAAAACACAAATCCTCTCAGGTCCTAGGCTCAGGTTTATTGCAGAATAAACCATGTTTTTCTCTAAAATGTTCCTGTGCATTTGACCCTCACAAGCCTTCCAGGGCCTGCTGCAGAGAAGCATACCCACAGGCAGCATGCTTCAAAGTGGGGATGGCGTGCATCTTTTATCTGCAGTATTTGGTCTGATGTCCAAAAAACTATATTTTGGTCTGGGTTAGACTATGGAGATCTTATTCTAGCTGACTACATAGTCTCGCTTGTTGCAGGCTGTAAGCAATATAATAAATGTATCACAGCGACTTTCTTTTGCCCCTCTACCATAAAGCTGTGATCGGTGAAGCAAAAGTTGCTATATGCCTAGTCCCTCAGATCGCAGCCACTGTGGCCTGTAGAGTTGTCATAAGTCTCTTGGTAGCTTCTCTTATTAGTCTGCTTGAAAGGTAACTCACTTTTGGTGGACAACCTGGTTGCACTTTTGTACTCTGAAAAGGTATTTTCCTGTAATTCATTCCAGTGCAACTTTTACATAATTAGCACAGGTTCAGACATACCCAAAATACAACTGTCAAAGTCCGCCGATTAAAAAAAAAACTCACATATATTTGATTTTTATGTAATATAATGAAAAGGTAAAGTTCAAATTGAAAGATTACATTTCACTTTAGATCTTTGTCTTTTAAAAACTACATTGCAGTGCACTCAAAACAAAATAAACGGCCTGGTAAATTGTTAGCAAAGCATTCAGATAAGATCAAGTGGGGTTGGCGAAGAGACAATTGCCAGCGAACTATACTTTTCAATCGCCTTTTTGTAGAGGTGCTTAGACTTTTTTTGTCTTTATAATACACACCACTTTGAAGAAGTTGGACCTTCCAGAGACACATGTATTTACAACATCTACACTCAGGGCCATTGCTACCACTAGGCAAACTAGGCAGCCACCTAGGGCACACTGCTGCGTAGGGCGCCCAGGCACTGGTATTCCTACTCTCTTCTCTCTGCAGCAAGCAACTAAGTCTCAGTATCAGCAGGCAGCTGCGTCAGAAATACAGTGGCAGCAGAGGACTGTGTCTGTGTCCCACCTCCCGAATGAATGGAAGCAAGCAATCATTCATTGATGGGAACTGGTAGGCTGAATTAATGGGCGCTGGTAGGCTGCATTTGATGGGCACTGGTGAAGCTATATTTGATTGGCGCTGGTGAGGCTGCATTTGATGGGTGCTTCATTAAAAAGATGGGGTTTACATGGGCAGGGGAAAGGGGGTGGAGTCAGGGTTGGAGCCAAGGGGGGCCACAAAATTAGGTTTTTGCCTAGGGTGCCAAAAATCCTTGCACCAGCCCTGTCTACACTTTTTAAACAGTTAAGCACTTCATAGATGATTCTATTTTCTTTCCGTCCACCACGGTTGGAAGGAAAGGAAATCACTTGAGTCCTCCGTCAACACAATCAGTGTTGATAAGGGAATGCCTCCCACAGTGTCATTGTGTAGTGTGGGGGGGGCACAGGGAGCCTTCCCGGGTGGCAGAACACAATGATTATTATTAGCAGCTATAGTCGCCAGCAGTAATTGCATTTAAAAAATGTGTCAGGATGGTTGCACTCAATTGATCCATGGATTGACTTGTGTACAGTCAGCCTGCTCTGCCTTCCATGCTGAACCGGCCAAATTTGGATCCATGTCTGGCCAGCTTTACTTGAAACATTTTCGCTACACACAGATGAACTCTATCAAAACGATGATGCACGACTGATGATTTAGGTGTGCGATATATACGATATTATGCAAACAGGTATTTTGTGTTTTTATTTATTGTAATTAATTGAAATAATTGTTTATCACTTTTTTTTATTCTCCTCCCACAGACTTCAGTGGGGTTCAGATTAATGTGATATGGGGATGGGAGTGGATTCGGTGAATGTGGAGCTGTGGTTTTGGGTACTTTATTTGACATTTTATTATACGTTTAAATCTCCCTCCTCCTGGCCGGGGTGGTGTTGGCACTGTCCGGGCCGTGGAGGAAACGCCCATAATCGCTAATGGCCCGGGCAAGAATTTGTTTTTCCCCCAAAGTAAAATTTAGTTTTCGCTTTCTCTCTGTCATACTGAAAAAAAACACTCCCAGTCAACAAAAATCAGTCACAAAAACAAGCACAACCAATCAAGCAAGAACACACACAAAGAGAAAACTAACACCCAAAAAATCACACAAGCACTCAGCAAAAAACAGTCACAAAAACCAACAGCAACAATTAAGCAAGAAAGCAAACGAACAGAAATATATCAAACAAACAGTCTCTCAAACACTTATCAATAAACACTTTCAATGATCTACTAACAAACACTTGATCACACAGTACACTAATCTGACAAATACAAAACACAACGCAACGAACAACGGGACAAAAGCACTTGGTTAAATGGGAAGGGACAAAGGGATGTACTTTTGCAATGGAAGTGCGTTTGTGTGTGTCTATTTATGCTGTCTGCGTAGTCCTTAGTCCATTTCCAATTTCACTGATTGCGCCATTCCCGAGTTGTGAGCATGCGCACAGCGGAGCTGACCATGGTCTCCTTCTAGCGCGCATGCGCGAGCCGGCCGGCCCTTCATTTGCATGGGGTCACGGCTCATTTCAATGTAACACGCCCACGTCCTTCCCAATTTGTATTACTCCGCCTTACGCCTCTGAAATAACGTTACGCATGCGCAATTTTCTGCGCAAAAGCTACGAGAATAGGGTGATTACGCGGCTACATTGCGCAAGTCTAACGTAAAGGCGGTGCGCTATGCCGGTCCAATAATGCGCAGATGTACCTAAATCTGGCCCTATGAGATTAGGGCATGCAGCACAGACAAACATAACAAAATGGGTGGAACTCCACTTTAAATATAGCATGCAGGCATTTTAGCATATTTTTCCTAAGAGCTCTTTCCCACACCTACAGCTGCTGATCTAATTTTTTATTTAGTGCTTGATTTTGATTTTCAAATATGATTTTTTTCTTTAAATTCTGGTCAAATAAAGATGCACTGATTTATAATTCCTAGGACCCAGGTACAGCAGAAACACAGAAATGACTGAGACAGACGAAGATGACCTAAAGCAGACTATTTACTGTATGCGAATTACATGCGGTTCTCAATTACCACACATTTTATCTTATTAAGGAAAGACTGCTGGGTAGACATGCAGAATAAATCCCCTGAGAGCTTCCTCATCACAGCAAGCGAGATCAAAAGGGATTCAGGAATCAAAGACAGCGGATTGGACAGGCTGAAGACATGTTATTTCTAAACAGGATTATTGCATCATTATGTTCCTAATGTGTCTAATGAGGGAGCGAATGTCATATTGGGCCATGGTCTCTTAGCGCTGCAATGCCTATGGATGAGTATATCCAGACACTCATGTGGTACCTATTCAACCAATTGTTTGGTGCTGGGAAGAATAAGGCAAGCTGTTAAAATCTGCATGGGGTACAGGCAGTATTAATCATAATGTGACTAGCTATGCTTGCCCTATGTAGTCTCTCTGTAAGGCCGCGTACACACGATCGGTCAAAACCGATGAAAATGGACTGAAGGACCGCTTCATCGGTCCAAACCAATCGTGTGTGGGCCCCATTGGTCAGTTATCCTTCGGTCAAAAAAAAGAGAACTTGCTTTAAAATTTGACCGATGGACGCCTGACCGATGGGTCAAAACCAATCGTTAGTATGCAAAACCCATCGGTTAAAAGGCTGCACATGCTCAGAATCAAGTCGATGCATGCTTGGAAGCATTGAACTTCATTTTTATCAGCACGTCGTTGTGTTAAAACACGTAAATGTCACCGCGTTCTAACACAAACGGTTTTTTAACCAATGGTGTGTAGGCACATCAGACCGTTCTCATCGGATGGACTAATCGTGTGAACGCGGCCTCAGACTACCACAATCTTGCTCTTTGGTACATTCTCACATAGGACTACAATACAATGTGCCAATGCAACAAACTTGTGTAGCGCCTGGTTACTTCAAAGTACCGGTGCTATTTAAATTTAGAGGGAGATCAGAGTGTTAGTTAAACTCTGATCTGGTTAATGTGTTCAAACTTGGGTCTCTGTCTCAGCTTGGCTGTGCTGTGGGCTTATTCTGCTGTTGCTGGGGTTTTCTTCCCACACCGGGACAGTAGGTGGCAGCAATGGAGTCAAGGTTTTGGTGCTCTTCCCCAGCAGCCAATCAGGGTTGGGCCTCGCTGTGCATGCTGGGGGAGGGTATTTATGGGGCAGATGCCATTAGTTCTGGGTCTTCTTCTTCTCGGAGTTCAGTATCCACCTTTAGGGTGTCTGCACCACTGTGCCCTGGTGTTATGGCCTACCGGGCCGTGGCGTGTGCGTGCCACACGGAGTTCCTGGTTCTGGGACCATGTTGGTCTGGAACAATTGAGCTGTGGCAGGTAAACCTAGTGGTCGACTGGGTTCCCAATCCTGAGGATCCCAAGCAGTATATATGTTCGGTGGGGTGACCATCTGAGGAGAGCCAATAAGAGGCTGGCCAACCAATAGGGTCTCGACAAACCACCGGGGATCGAGATATCCGGATACTGAGAGGCTGGTCAGCTGTCAGTCGGTACCTCAAAGTAACTTGAAAGAGATCTAGGCATAATTCTACTAAGGGGGTTCATCTCCGTAACCACAATCAGGAGGGCCTATGGCAGAGGTTTCTCACTGAATCCATTCCAGGAGGGTCTGTGGCAGAGACTTTTCCTAAAAGGTTCCAGTTCTTTCCAGGAGGGTCTGTGGCAGAGACTTTTCCTTAGACGTTCGAGTGATACTCTGGCTGCCAGGTCAGTGAGAGAGGTCTGTCCAGGTACGCTATTCCCACTCAAGCAGGAGTGGCGCAAGAAGTGCACATGGGAGCAGGATTGTTTCCCTATTGCTACGCCTGAATTTGCTATTCTTCTTCTTCTTTTAACTCTACCTTCCTCACCACCCAAAACAAACCAGCAGCTCCTTCGGAGTAGTGCTACACTTGTAAGAAGGTTGACATGTTGGTTAGTGAGACAGCTGCTGGCCCAACTGGGAGGGAAGCATTTAATCTGTTTCCTGCACCTTCTACTGAGCTCGGTCTCTCTCCCTGTGCTGATAATAAAAGAGGGGAGGGCTCTGCACAGACAGACATTCTGCATTGGGGAGAAGACACAGACTAGACACAGCATGATAATCTGCAGATGGGCTTTTTTTCTCAGACATTAGGTGCATCAACTCCCCCTTTCTGAGTCACCCCTTTTCTCCACCCCTACCCACCTTTCAGTACTGTCCTTTTTAGACAATATAGAACCAAGTAACATTTTGTGGTGCTAAGTAATTTGTATGGATTTTGGTTATGATATCAAGAACAGCAGTAAAATAGATCCCCTGCAGCTGGCGACAATAGACCCCCCTAACAACAATGGACAACCCAAAACAAAATTTCCCCGGCAGTAACAATAGACTCCCAGCAGCATCAACAGATCTCCACATAGCCAGCATTAATAGACTCTCTGGCTGCCATCAACAATAGACCCCTCCCCCAATAGTAGATTTTTTTGGGCAACAACTGACCCCCCCTAGCAACATAAGACCCCCCCGGCAACAATAGGTCCCCACCAGCAACAACAGACCTTTTCAGCAACAACAGACCCCCCCTGCAAAACTAGATCCCCAGCAGTGAGCATCAATACCCTGCAGCACACCCCAGTACCCCTTGCCATTACATACAGTCATTCCAGGAGGTGCCAGAATTGCGTTCCCCCGCATTCCCGCTGAAAAAAAATCCCTGATCTCCAGTCAGATCACAGAGCTGCTGCAGTTGCAGCTAAAAGAGCCTAGCCTTCCACTAGGAACATTCAACATGTAGGGGGATTGCTGAGACCTGCAGTCCTCCCTGAAGAACACCAGCTTTGGAGATCTGCCACTGTGGACTCTGCTGTATATGGACTTTTGCCTCTGCAGGTATGCTGGGGCAGCCACAAAACTGAGTTAGGGTTTAGTTCAGGGAAAAGACTATGTACTTTGTTTTGGAACTGTTATGCTGAGAGTTTCCAGTAAATCTTTTGAAACTTTGTCCTAGCCTGGGCTGAAATTACCTAAAGGGCTGCATGGTGGTAATGGTGTTTGGAAGAACAGGGCCTAAATGCACACACAGGGTGAAGTGGTGACATGTCATTACTAGGTGGCAACAAGTACAAGACAGGGATGATATGACAGCCAAAAAGCGGGAGAGCTGTACTGGCAGGGGTGATGGGTCTCATGTATAGTAAGGGGAGCGGTTTATAGCCTACCTCCCAAGCGGTCAGTGTCCCAGTAACCAGGGAACCAAGGAACCTAGTCATATGGTACCAAAGACAAAAGACTTAATTATTTGTGCACATGGGGTCCGGCTTTTGCCTGGTGGGACCCTGTTCTGTCACTGGGAGATATATAGCAGAGTCAAGCTGGATTGGTGAAACAGGACACTATTCTGTGGTGTCTCTTTCAAAATGTTGCATCCTGAGCAAGTTTAGCCTAGCAGAATATATATAGAGCCATACACATACTGTATATTATACATTCATATCAGTCGCTGCCCTCAAGGGGCTTATAATCTATAGTCCCTAACTCAAACCAATTAACCTACAGTATCTCACAAATGTGAGTACACCCCTAACATTTTTGTAAAAAAAAAAAATATAGGGAAGTTTAAAACTAATCTTAGAAAGTATTATTTTATTGGAAGGGTAGTTGATGATTGGAATATTTTTCCAGCCGAGGTAGTGAGCCAGTCAACAGTAACTGTCTTCAAAACATGTTTGGGACAAACATAGATCTATACTATAGACATTAAAGTTAAAAGAGAAAAACATGAGCAGACTGGATGGACTACTCTGTCTTTTTCTGCCAGCACTTTTCTATGTTTCTATGATTCTATGCCGTGGCTATGCCATGGGTGTGACTCCGGCACACATGCATGGGAGTGATGTCATCATGGCTTGGCCCTTCAAATGGACAGAGCCAGCAAACCCAGAAGGAAGACTGGATGAAGATGGATTTCCTGTTAGCAGTGACGGCGCACCACTATGATGTGCATACTAGCACATTATGACATGAGCCTGCGGGAGGACCTTTTTTTTTTTTTTTACTTAGTTTACCACTTTACAATTACTGATGTCTCTATTGTTATGAGCTGAAGAGGTGACCAGGTGGCAATAATTGCAGGCATCCCGAGGAGGTGTATGAGACTTCCCAAAGGGGAATGCACATGGTGACCTATTTGCATATAATAAGTCAATATATAGAGGTAAGTGCACAGTGTGAATGGTGGTGGAACTCACCGGGGAATACTACACGAGAAGGAGCAAAAGAAGACACAAATAAAATCTGTATATTTGAAAGAGCTTCTTGTAAAAACGGCAGCCAAGGTGTTCAGATACCACCATCAGGGCTGTCTTATTGAGAGGGCACACCTGGGCTCTGCCCAGGGGCCCTAGCTGCATGGGGGGGGGGGGCCTGCACTTTTCCCAAAATAGCTGATTCTTCAGCCCACGCTGCCCCGTAATTGGGGGCCCCATGATGGCCCTGAGAGTGATAGATACACAGGAGAGGCAGTCTGCCTCCTACCTACTTGATGTCTGTTTACCTGCACTGTCATCATTGTAGGGGCCCCAGAGCATTACTTTGCCCAGAGGCCCATGATGCTATTAAGATGGCCCTGACCACCATCACTGTTCTGAATGCTAAAACAATGACTTTAGACTTTCTTCAATATTATAGTGACTGTAGAACATTTTTTATCTGTCCCCTGATGAAGTCACATGATGTGACGATACGTGTCGGGATTGGAGCATTAGATCAAGCACTATCTGATGAGACGAGCTTGTCACTCGTGGATACCACAGATCGGTTGTACATGTGAGTTTTACATTGTGTTTTTATCATTAAATACGTTCCTATTTTACGGGATTATTCAATGTGCCTTCAATCTTTTCATTTCACTACCACCTTCTGAGCAACATTTCTGATGCCATTGAGGGGCAAGGAGAAATAGGAAGAGATACATAGGAGCGTTCACGAACTCGGTGTTCGTTGGAGATATACGCCCACTATTTTTGTCTTCTGAGCTCTAAAGTCCTTTAGCCACATACCAGCCTATTGCATCACCATCTACTGAGTGTACTTTTGGGGATTGTTGGGCTGTCCGTGCAACAGCTGTGAGGTGAGCTGCTAGGAGTCACAAGAGGTGTCTGCACTGAAGTTTTTCCTCCTTTCAGCACTTGTGCCTGGTTTTGCATACCATTGTGTGTGTTCTTCTTTGCCAAACCTTTGGCTTTCACATTTTTATTCTGTCACATTTTATATGAGTTACGTTTGATTTACTTCACCTGTTTTATGAATGTCATTTATTTACATTCTATGTTTGTTGAATATTTTGATGTCCTTGGATCACTTTTTGCTTTCAGTGTGAGGTTCATATTCTCACTGTGTTTACCATATTCAGTGTGCTTATCAGTCACACTGTCCCCTTGCTTTTTGAGTCACACAGCAAAGACATCTTTACTTACATATATATACAGTATACTCTATGCCCATATACAATAAAAATGTGATCCAGTATAATCTCTTATGCGTTATATTTCATCAACACCAATACCTCATGTGATAATGTGCACCAAAAAGTTTGATAAATGTTGCGTGACACTTTTTAATAAAATGATATGATTGGGTGTGGGAACCACATTGCAGTTTGAGCAACAGCATAATAGATAATAGATAATAATTGATGTTATAGTATTGCACACAGTAAGAAGCACTATACACATATAGGGCCAGATCCACAAACAATTACGGCGGCGGATCTCCAGATTCGCCGCCGTAATTTCAAATTTGCGCCGGCGTATCATTGTTTTGTATCCAAAAAACAAGATACGCTGGTTTTCTGCATAGATACGCCGTCCTACGCCGTCGTCGTAAAGTGTCCTATTTACGCTGGACGCTAAGGGCGCTTCCACGTCAAATATGCAAATGGGGTCGATACGCGATCCCCGAACGTACGTACGCCCGGCGCAGTGTTTTTACGTCGTTTGTGTAAAACGTTTTTTTCCATCGTTCACGTCGTTTGCGTAAACCGTTTGCGAATAGGGATTTGCGTAAGTTACATTCACGTCGTTTTCATTGATGTTTTGCTACGTGATTTCGCGCATGCGCACTGGGATATGTCCACGGCCAGTTAAAAAAAAGCGTTGTTTGCGTCGGGTCATCCATAATTATAATAAAACACGCTTCCCACTAGTAAATTTGAATTACACCCGCGTACGCCGGCCCATTTATGCTACGCCGCCGTAAGTTACAGCGGCATTTCTTTGTGGATAAGGATACGCTGCTGTAACTTACAGTGGTGTAGAGTAAATGGGACATGCCGCGCCGGCGGGGCAGGTATGTGGATCTGGCCCATAATTTCTATAGAATACATGGTACGGAGAACATTTTGCTAAAAAATGTTCTACAGTCACTGTAATAATTGAAGTGCGCCTGAAGTCATTGTTTTATCATCCAGAACAGTGATGGTGGTATCTGAACACCTTGGCTGCCATATTAGTCAATCTAAGTATTATAGAATGGTATAAAAATTAGAGGATGCATCAAACAGTGATAAACTACTTCCCTATATCGATTTCGCCATACGTTATATCTACTCAGAACATGCTCCAGGGCCAGATCAGCACTCACATATCATAACATTTGATGTGCTGTGCTCTCACTGGATCACTTTTATGTCTATGTTTTTTCTATTCGATGAATAACTACAAATTCTTGTCCCAAGAGCTTGCATACACGGGCGATGTGTGCTAAGCTGCCCCTTATGTTGGTACCATCAAGCAGCCACTGGAAACCCCTGTTTACACGATTGGAAATAAATAAATAAATAGGGCTAAAAATACACTTTTTTTTTTGTCATCAGAAAAGAGTTGAGCTGCTTTGAAGTACTTCAACATTGCCGTTGCCATGGAGAAAGAGAGAATGAGAGAAAAGACACCAGAGCAGCGAGTCTTTCCAAATGCCAGCAGGCAGCAATGCATTTAACCTGTTCACAGCAACAGGGCATCATTGCACAATGAACCTGCCAATCCAACAATAAACTGCGGCTAACAAAATGAGCATTTTTTTAAAGGGAAAGTAAGGATAAAATTAATGTGTTTGATGCAGTGGCGGTTCGTCCATAGAGGGCGCTGGAGCGCCGCCCCCTCTGGCTCTCACCGCCACTGAGTCTAATAACATAGATTCATGCATTGCACGAATCTATGTTATTATCGCCGCTGCCGCTGTTATTCAGATGGTCGGCGCTCATGTCCGGCTAACTGAATAACGCCAGCTGGTTGGCTGTACAGAAATGTCAATCAGAGCCAACAGCTCTGATAGGCTTTCCCAGTACAGCCCTCGGGTCCCGGAAATCTTATCCTCGGAGCGCACAGACTGTACGCCCCTTGGATAAGATGACAGGCATCTCAGCCAATCAGGTTGGCCGGTTCTGGCTAACGGTAACCTGATTGGCTGAGACGCCTGTCAGTCATCGAGGGCGGGAGAAGACATCGTGGGACATGGCTGCCTGACTAAAGTAAAGGTAAGTGCCGGGGGGGGGAAGCAATTTACAGGGCACAGTGGGGACAATTGGCAGAGCAGCGACCATTGGCACAGCGGCGACCATTAAAGGGCACAGTGGTGACAATTAATGGCATGGCACAGTGGTGACAATGGATGGCACAGTGGCTGCGTTTAATGACATGGCACAGTGGTGACAATGGATGGCACAGTGGCTGCGTTTAATGGCATGGCACAGTGGTGACAATGGATGGCACATTGACTGCGTTTGATGGCATGGCACAGTGACTGCATTTGATGGCATGGCACAGTGACTGCGTTTGATGGCATGGCACAGTGGTGACAATGGATGGCACAGTGACTGCGTTTAATGGCATGGCACAGTGGTGACAATGGATGGCACAGTGACTGCGTTTAATGGCATGGCACAGTGGTCCGAATTGATGGCACAGTGACTGCATTTGATGGCATGGCACAGTGGCTGCGTTTGATGGCATGGAACAGTGGCTGTGTTTGGGCACAGTGAGACTGCAATTTTTTTTTTCCTTTGCGCCCCCCCAAAAATCTTGAGCACCAACCGCCACTGGTTTGATGGTAGCCAATCACATTTTAAAGATGTCAGTTCCAAACTGGTTATTACTGCCATCCCTTAGGCCTCGTACACACGATCGGACATATCCGATGAAAACGGTCCGCGGACCATTTCCATCGGATATGTCCGATCGGGAGTTTGATCCGATGGCGTGTACACACCATCGGATCAAATTCCCCGCCGCCGGACGGCGCGGTGACGTGTCGGTGACGCGGCGGTGACGTTGACGCCGCCACGTCACCGCTACGTCACGCACCAGGAAGTAAACACTTCCGCGCGCATGCGTCGGATCCATTCACAGGATACGACGCATGTGTGGGAGGATATGTCCGCTGGTTTCCCGTACTAACCAGCGGACATATCCGACGGACAGGTTTGTAGCGGACAAATTTCAAAGCATGCTTTGAAATTTGTCCGATGGACAAATCTGTCCGCTAGCCCATACACACGATCGGAGATGTCTGCTGAAACAGTCCATCGGACCGTTTTCAGCGGACATATCCCCTCGTGTGTACGAGGCCTTAGCCTCTATCTATATGCAGGTCTCAGTTTTTTTCTTTGTAAAGGTATTATACTGTATGATGCCCGCTTTCTGTCTGTCTCTGTCTAACTGAGCCCTATGAACTGGAAGAGGAGCGGTATATTCTCCTTTGTATGTTCTGAACTGCAATCCATTTAGTCCATTTACAAAAAAGTGGTGAAGTAAGTAAAGAACTGACGTGATTACACTAATTTTCAGGCTGCAATATGCAACATTTCATTTTTTTTAATCGAAACGGCTTTTATTGAGCATAGAATAAAAACAGATGAACAAGCGGGTCATAAGTGCAACATGCACTACAAGTACAAATAAATCCATTTAACAAACATAAGGGCGTATAAGGAGACAGAGGGGGGAGGCGAGTACAGAAGGTTTAGATGTGACATGAGCCATGGGGCATCGGGCAGCTAGAGAGGAGGAGGAGGGTCCACAGATGGAGCAGGTGTGCGACGGGTGGAGGCCCCATCTAGTCAGCAGGGGTGCTAGTGGAGGAGTCCTCCAGCCACCTATCCCAGATCTTATTGTATTTCTTCGGGCATCCCCTGCGGGTATACATTATTTTCTTATAGGGAAGGGTGACATTAACAGCTCTGATCCATTGCTGTATAGTGGGTGGGGCTCCCCTCATCCATCTTCTGGCGACTTGCATCCTGGCAAGGAATAATGTTTCTTGTAAAAATGTATTTAGGTATTTTTCCCCTTCGGGGAGCCCCAGTATACATTGACGGGGGCAGAGGGACACAGGGAAGCCCATGCGGTCATGGAGGAACTGGACCACCTGGGTCCAGAATCCCTGTATAGGCGGACAAGTCCAGAGCAAGTGAAAGAAGGAGGTGTCGGGGTGGCCACAACCGGGACAGCTGGGGTCGTGGTCTTGTCTGAATTTGGAGATGCGGTAGGGTGTCAGGTAGGATCTATGGAGAATAAACAAGTGGGTGAGGCGGTCAGAAAGTTTGGGGGAAACAGTTTTACAGTTAGTGAGGGCCTCCCCCCAGTCAACGCGCCCAGGTCAGGCTCCCAGCGGGCTTTCAGCTGGTAGGAAGCGGTAGTCGCAGTGGGCTGCAGGAGGTACACATAGAATTGGGAAATATGTTTCTTGTGGTCTGAGCCTGACACGATGTCAACAGGGAGGGGGATCTCAAGGGCTGGTATGAGGTTACCGAACTGCGTGTTGAGTGTGTGTCGAAGCTGCAGGAAGCAGAAGAACATATGATTGGGTAGTGCATAAGTCAACATTTCATATTTAAAAAAAAAAAAAATATGTATTGGAAACTTTATAGTGCTTTAAATCCCAGTTCCAGTCTCACTGGATCCATATTGCCCTGGACTCACAGAAAGTGGTTTGAATGATGTCACTCATCCTGTCCAAGACCTCATAGTGGCCAGTCTTCAGGGCACATCATTGGAAAGAAAGTGAGACCAGAAGGAGAGAATGGACGGAGGGGCGGCATGACTAAGGGAGGAACAGGGTTAGGGAACAGTCAGCTAGGTCAGTGTGTTTAGTGGGGGTGTAGCCCTTACCTGATTAGAGGCAGAGGTTGAAGCGACAGGTTTCAAATGAGAGGGTCTTTTCAGTGAGGTAGTTCTCTCACATTCCAAGGAGTCCGGAGAAGTAGCAGCTTCCCACCCACCTGCCCTGGTGTTAGGGGTTACTGGGATGGATAGGTAAGTGGTTGTATTCTTGCATCTAAAGCTTTTATCGAGTTTATATAAAATAAAAGCTGTGATATGGTAAGTTTTTTTTGAGTATAGGCTTGGAGATGGCCTGTTGGGACCCCTTGGATGGGGTTAAAAAAATCTTTAACAAAAACAATAAATGCGGCGCTTAGAGAGAGATATTGTAAACCACTATTGAGTGGAAGGATATCCCATAACCTGAAATGAATGTGACAATCAAAAAGGTGATAGGTGCAAAAAGGTGCAAATTAAGGTGATATAACAACAACCAGTTCCTTATATAAATCGTGAACATAGGGAATAAATTCCTTGTAAATTCATGTAATAAAGAAAAAGTCCAGAATTGCTTCCGTAAAAAATAGTTGTATGGTGTCTTAAATGATCCAATATGGACATGTGGATAGTGAGTCTTTACTTCACATTCGGGGATAGAAGAAAAAACATCCACAATGTACTCCTGTGCACTCAAGTAGATTGAATAATCTTACCAGATTCGGTGGACATACTGACCAATGGTAGCATGTCAATAGGGCAGGTAATGGATCCTCAGCCTGGTTAGGTTCATAGAAGAAACATCCAACGGCACCGGAGGGAATCCAAAAGATCGTATTCATGTATCCAAACGTCCAAGATAGCAAGCAGATGTCTCATAGACTTGAAATCTCATGGAGGCACATGTAAAAAATTGAAGGAGGCTCACATAGCATAGTTAAACCCAATAACAGGGAAGAGCTATTTTAATGGTAAAAATAGTAGGTATACAATACCATGCGAGTATAAAAAATAAATTAAAAATTAAAAAGGTTCAAGGTACAAGCCAGGTGAAGGAACAAGTACAAGTGATCACATGGAATAAAGCGTGGTGAATAGATATGCGGTTGCAGGCTATGTACCGTACATGTTTCGAGTCAACACTCTTCAACTGGGGCATGCCCCAGTTGAAGAGTGTTGACTCGAAACATGTAGGGTACATAGCCTGCAACCGCATATCTATTCACCACGCTTTATTCCATGTGATCACTTTTACTTGTTCCTTCACCTGGCTTGTACCTTGAACCTTTTTAATTTTTAATTTATTTTTTATACTCGCATGGTATTGTATACCTACTATTTTTACCATTAAAATAGCTCTTCCCTGTTATTGGGTTTAACTATGCTATGTGAGCCTCCTTCAATTTTTTACATATGCCTCCATGAGATTTCAAGTCTATGAGACATCTGCTTGCTATCTTGGACGTTTGGATACATGAATAAGATCTTTTGGATTCCCTCCGGTGCCGTTGGATGTTTCTTCTATGAACCTAACCAGGCTGAGGATCCATTACCTGCCCTATTGACATGCTACCATTGGTCAGTATGTCCACCGAATCTGGTAAGATTATTCAATCTACTTGAGTGCACAGGAGTACATTGTGGATGTTTTTTCTTCTATCCCCGAATGTGAAGTAAAGACTCACTATCCACATGTCCATATTGGATCATTTAAGACACCATACAACTATTTTTTACGGAAGCAATTCTGGACTTTTTCTTTAGTACATGAATTTACAAGGAATTTATTCCCTATGTTCACGATTTATATAAGGAACTGGTTGTTGTTATATCACCTTAATTTGCACCTTTTTGCACCTATCACCTTTTTGATTGTCACATTCATTTCAGGTTATGGGATATCCTTCCACTCAATAGTGGTTTACAATATCTCTCTCTAAGCGCCGCATTTATTGTTTTTGTTGTTTTTGTTACGATATTGTTCTGTCGTTAATGCAGGCTGCTCTTTCACCGTGTTATATTTAGTAGCGCAATTTTTTCTTTTCACTTAAAAAAATCTTTCTTTGGGATACAAGTGGGAAGCCATCGTTGGTATGATGTCCTCCGGTTGGGTGTGGTCTTCTAAGAAGGACTAGGTATTGGCAGACCTTTAAGGTATGTGGGGCAAGTGTTAATGGGGCAAGTGTTTTATGTTAATAAAAGCTGGATGGCCATTTAATTTCAAACAGTGTCATGTGTTTACTGGGATTGAGGAGGTTGGAGGTATAGGGGGCTAAGTATCAGTAGCAAGGGGTACCTCTGAGCTACCCTAATCATAAGGCATACAAATATACATAATGAATATAACAATACTGTATATTCATCATAGATTTATGCTTTGGGAGTGAACAACTCATCCAGGAGCACCGGTTCTCAGCAATATATGGTAGAGCGAGGGTATTGTTTCTTATTGACTATAAAAATATACGTAGCCTAAAATCCAAGTGTTTTTCAACACCAAGGGAGCTGCAGTAGTTGTGTACAGCTATTTACTTATTGGGCCAGCTGTAAACGCCACCTACAGCTCCCAGAGTGCTAAAAAATATGTACTTGGATATACACCAATGCTTGAGTTTACTGTCTTGGCATAAACTAAACACATGCATGCGCGTGTGACATATCCCAAAATTCTTCATATGGGGATTATGGTATATCCTACTATAAATGTGTAGAGCCATTTTCTTCTTTGGCCATTTGTGCATGTCACTTGCGACCCCTAGGCACAGAAAAACAGTGGTATTTTATGCTAATATATATGATTTTATATATATATATATATATATATATATATATATATATATATATATATATATACTTTTAGCTATACAAAATGAGAAATGTACTTTACATCAATGTTTCTCAACTCCAGTCTTCAAGTACCCCCAACAGATCATGTTTTCAGTATTTCCCTCAGATGAAAATGTGGTAATTACCAAGGCAGTGAACTTGATTAAATCACCTCAGCAAAATAATGGGAAGCCTGAGAACGTAACCTGTTGGGGGTAATTGAGGACTGGAGTTGAGAAACATTGCTTTACATCACATGCTGTTCTTATCAAATATACTGTACATCTAAACCTATACATCTGTAGAAGACATTCATGTGACCATTTGAATATTGTTATGCTATTGGGAATGTACACAGGAAATACAGTTACTGTATCAAGGTACTCACCCATAGCTGCTTCCACGGGCACTCACACACACCAGCGTCAGGATTTTCTGAAGCCGTAGTAATATGCAGATGTGACCAGTGCAGAGAATACAACCTGCAAAAAGACCAGAACACAACATACTGCTGTTAAAACTATTCTTTCACTCTTAAAAATGGTTTACATTACTAAGTAAATACAGGGGGTTCAATTCTAACAGCACTTGATTTGGATCACATGGCAGGACTGGAAGCAACAAATACCTCACAATAATATACAATATATATATATATATATATATATATATATATATATATATACATAGTATATATATAGATAGATATATATATATACCCTGCCATTACTGCCACAGGCCATCTTTTGGAAAACAATTGCAAAATCCAGAATTGCCAGACTGCCACTTCAGGCCTGATTGGTCCATTGTTGAGCTAGACTCATCAAAACGTGCATTTCAGGTGTAGTGAGAGTTACACGACATTATGCATACATATGTGTCTTCCCATTCATCCCTACTGCTGGAAACAACACAAAAGAAGCAACAACGAGGATTTGTTTTTTCAAAGCACTATACCCACAGTACAGAAACTTGCGGAGGTATTAATTCAGCCCAAGATAGGTCTTAGGCAATCCATAGAGGATTTGATTTCCTTTCCTGCAAGAATATGGCTTGATTCCCTCATCAACACAGTCGGTGTTGATGGGGAAATCCCTACAGCAGGGCTATTCTGTTCTGCCATTGGGGGGAAGCCTTACCGGCCAGCAGAACACAATGATTCCTGCTAGAATCTGACAGAATGGTTGTACTCAAGTCGATCGATGGCCCAACTTGAGTACAACCAGTCTGCCCATACATGGATCAAATCTCAGCCAGTTCCTGTTGAACCAGCTGAAATGTAAACAATCTATGGACGGCTGAATTGTAGTTACTGAAACAGATTGCAGTTAGATTAAAGTGGAACTTCCTCTTAAAATACTCCTCACCCCCTTACATGCCACATTTGACATGTCATTTCTTTGGGAGGAGAGGGAGCTTCGTTAGGAGTGAGACTTCCTGTCCCACTTCCTCCTTCCATCCATGGACTGATTAGGCGACTCGTCATATCGCCTTAGGTGGCCCCTCCCTGTAGGCAATCGCCTGGGACATGTGACAGGTCCCAGGCAATCGCCTGTCCACTCCTAGATCGCCAGTCCACTCCTACGGCGCAGTGAGTGCCCGGCTGTAAAGCCGAAAGCTGTCTGAATGGAGTAGCCAGCAGGGGGGGAGGAGAAAAGCGATGCTCCGGGCGGCCGCATCGCTGCACAGTGGAGCAGGTAAGTGTCTGTTTATTAAAAGCCAGCAGCTACACTTTTTGTAGCTGCTGACTTTTAATAAACATAAACAATGCTTAAAATAAAACTATAGCTTTCCAGTAACCAAGGACCAGATTATAGCTGCATCTGCACTTTTTTTCTCTCTGTCAAGTCCCACAAATATCTGTTGAGTCTGCCAATATAATCTATCTAATGCAGCTTCTTATAATGGTGTGGCAATAATGCTACACTGCTTCTGAATGCAGAGCATAGTTGCCACTCTTTTATAGGCTGTGCCTTTATCTTACGTGACAGTAAGTTAAAAAATAAATAAACATGTTGTGGGGGGTGTGGCCATCAGCATTGTTACTGCTGATTTAAAAGTCTATAGCAAGTTAATCCACACCTAGTCCTGCCCTCTGATTTCTGGATTCGGTGGCTGAAACCCTCCCATTGTGGTCTGCATTGTTTGTGAAGGGATGTGGGACATAAACAAAGGAAGATATGGCTCAGTCAGAGAAGGTGGAGTTTTTTTAATTGTTTTGTTTTTTTACATTTATGAGGCTTTTGCATCGTATAGTACCTAGATTTTGGACTTTACACTATCATACAGCCTTACGTTTTACTTTGATCAAACTTGTGGGCTCACACTAAAACAGTCCTATAGCTATGGAGAAGACACCTTCGTACTGGCCACTTTGTATGATGGGCAGTTTCACTTACTCTTCGAGAAGTGTGGGCCAGAGCTTAACCTCGCAAACTGTGTTTGATATAATCATAATTGCACATGCCAGGTTTTGGGAATTCTGTTTTCTAAAGATAATGTGAGCATGGACCCAGGCTCCTGCCTAATGTGCCTGGAATCACTTCACAGGGTAAGTTAAGTTCAGAATTACTTAAAGCAATCACCTGTAACATGAAATCCCTGGCTTTGGCACTATTCATCTTCTATCAATGGGCTTAAAAACCATAGAAAAATAGCAATGATGGCATTGTTAATAGTAGCCCATCAAAGTTTTTTTTTCAAATATCAGAACCAGAGAGAACACAAATTGCTTGCTGTAATGAGAACTTCAACATCTTCCAG
Source organism: Rana kukunoris (assembly GCA_029574335.1). Lineage (NCBI taxonomy): Eukaryota > Metazoa > Chordata > Amphibia > Anura > Ranidae > Rana > Rana kukunoris. The sequence goes on from CM056056.1 coordinate 142,472,678, forward strand.
AAAGGAAATAAAAATCATTGTCCAAGTTAAAGCAATGTGAACTAGGGAGCATGGTTATGTGGTTAGCACTTTAGGTTCTTACCAGGAAAATGACTGCAAGGTATATGCATGTCTTTCCCATATTTCCATGGAACTGTTTTCCCATGGGATTCCTTCCACACCCTTAAAGCTTGCTGTTAAACTAGGCACCACCACTCATGTTACAGACATACTAGACTGTTAAACACCATGAGTTCAGGATTAAAGTGTTACTAAACCCACAACGGTACCAGTAGTCAGTATATGCAGTAAAGCATCCTTGTTACACGCACTGTGGAACCTAATGGTTAATAATCTGCATTGTGTAAAAGGTCTGTTTGATCCTGTCTTCTCTGGTCCTCCCCTTCTTTCAAAGTCCTCAAACCATCTCCAGATAGAACAGAAACTTGGGGGCAAGATGCACATTCTCAGTTTGGTGTGTATTGCTAGAGAGTTTTTTCTTTCCTTGGGATTGTGCATGTGATCAGCACAGTGCCAATCAGCACTGTCCAGACAGAGGGTTAGGGTTCCTGAAGCCTCATAGGACAATTAGGGGAAGAATGAAATATCATCCTACAAGCTTTAACCAAAAAAACTGATATAAGTCACAAGACTGTTTGACTGCTCAAAAGAAAAGGTATTTAGAAGTTTGTATTTACTATAATAATCGCATTTCCATGTTCTGTGTACTGTGGGAGACCAGATATAGTAAATGCAGAGTCCTGGGTTTAGTAACACTATAAATATTGAACATCTTCAGGGATCAGTCCCTGAAGACGTCAAGTAGACTAAACATATTGGGGGTAGGGGCTACACCTATGACATCCCTTCTGCTGGTTGGAGTGCACAGCCATCTTGGAAGAGGCTAGTGGTGCTGTGTATGATATATGACCATATTGTGTTAACCCAATATACGTGTGCCATTCTGATGCTTGTTCTATTTAATGTGTTCTCTGGAATAGGTTAGCACATTTAAATTGTTAAATAAATCTACATCCAGACTTAACAAATGTGAACAATATTAAATAATAAGTTATGCTTCAGGAACAGAAGTACAAACCATATACTATTCACCAATATCATTTTCAGTTGGGAGTTGGATTTTATATAAACAAACAGGGTTTTTACATGCAGTTTTTCTTTATTGTTGACCATAATAATCCTCTTCTCCGTTATTGCATGCTTTGTCTTTAACTGAACATGATTTTGCACACTCTATACCATTACTTGGGAAGGACATCATGGAAAATTATGTTGCTTTTGAAAACTCTTCGCAAGCACACAGGTAAGAATTCTGCGGTAAAATAGTTTTGGCACTAATGAAGGTATGGCTACTAATGAAACTTAAGTAACAAGTGGAGAGCCTCTAAACATAAGGGTTCTGTTTACAGTATAATGTACCAACATTTAAATTCATCAGAAGCCTTTGGTTTCTAAAGGGGGGTGAGTTCATTACACTTATAATAAGGGCCCTGATCAGTGGTAGTGGTTATTATTTGAAACATGCTAGGATAATCTCATCATTGCCAACTGCTAGTTTCTTACAATATTCAAGCCTTTCTAATCACCATAATTAGACATGACACTAATTTCCCAGTGTTATAGATACTTTCAGCATGATTACAAGTAGCTCAGTGTCTCACAGCTGTTGTGCATCCAGATTTTAGGATTACCTGATGTATTACTGTACTACAATACAAAATAACTAAACCCGGAGATATTTCACAACACCATATTATTCCAAATTCGAATGAACGTGAATGAATCACCCAGTTGTACATTTACATCACCGTTAGTAAAAAGCCTCAAATAGGGTTATTATTACACAGTGGAGCTTTTTCTTTTTTTGGGTAATCCATTTTACCAACCTCAGAGGCACTCCGGAAATTAGTATAGGCACAAGTTACAATAATAGATGCCATTTTTAGATATCAGCATGTGCAGTATAGAAGGTGTAAAACAATTATGTCTAGCAATCAATTAACAGAGAACTTTGTTATGTAAAACCATGATCAAAGCCTGATGATAATACTGATTAATATTACACTATTTGTCTATCTGTTTTCTAACAATACCTGAGTTGTTTTGAATCATAACTCGATGATTAAAAAAATAAAAAGGCGCTTACATGTTGCAAGACTTTGCATAAAATGTTTAAAATTGGGCTGTTACTGATCAATTTTTTTGTGTTCGATTAATCGTTTATTTTTTTAATCGATTAATCAACTAATTTTGATTAATTATAACGCACATACAGATCCAACTACTTTTAGCTGATCTCCTTGCAGGCTGATTCCCAGTGCAGCTCCAACCACTGGAAAGATGAATAGCAGGATACAAAAAACACACAAAGGCAGCACTCAATGGGAAGAGCATTAAAACTTTTATAGTCTTCAAGTAGGTAACCAAATAAATATTGCACTGGAGATAAAATCGATGTAGCTACGTAAACTGTGAAAATACCAAACGGTACAAAATGTCATAAAAACATGTAGCTAAGTTTGATACTGGTATAAAAATGTGTATAACGATACCACTGCTGAATCCAGATGAGGAGAGCTTAACATCAGTCTGTCGACATGTAGATGTCCCATGAAGGGAACTATCACAACTCCCAGTGGATGGTTGTAGAATCCCAGGTTGATAGAGGGAAATGTAACAGCCCTTGCGTGTGGCAGATAGTAAGGTCCCGCTGGCATGCAGATATGAAGGCACAGCAAAGGAGCCCTTCAGAAGGACACGGCAAGCCCCGCCGTTGTCGGTGACATCACCGGATCTCCGACGGAACTTCCTGAAGGTCCAGAAGCCGGCGGAGAGGTGAGTACCAATCAAAAGAATTTTATTTGATCAAAAAGATTTTGATCGTTTAAAAAAATTAAAGATTAATCGATTAATTAAAAGTTAATTTGCACAGCCCTAGTTTAAAATAAAACTTTAGTGTATTTTCAGTAACCATCTATCTTTAATTGTTATTATCTCTATTTTAAGACAAACCTTGAACCCTAAGGAGGGTGAGGCTGAATATTTATCTGTCCCCTATCCATTGAGACATCACCCACCCATTAGCCACGGAGTTACTTAAGATCTTCGGTGCAAGGCCACGTGTGCCATACACTTTCCATTCAATCCTATGGAGAGTCTACATTGGACTGAATGAATTTGATAGATTGCAGAGTGGTAGGCTAATTGCACGGTCACTGGTCTGTGCTAGGAGAGGATAGTTGACTTTATTTCCCTTTTTTTGGTTACAACTTTTATAAAATGTCACAATTGACATAGTTACATAGTTAGTCAGGTTAACAAAAGACACAAATCCATCTAGTTCAACCAAAAAAAAAAAAACATACAATCCCAGTTATACAATCCTATACCCACAGGGAAAGATACTCCTTTCTGATCCTCTGAGAGGCAATTGGATTTTCAAAGGATCAACTTTAGCTATAACTGCTAGTACCCAGATTTATTTTGTTCATTTAGGAAAGTATCCAGGCCTTTTTTAAAGAAATCTACTGAGCTGGCCAGAACCACCTCTGAAGGTAGTCTATTCCACATTTTCACAGCTCTTACTATGAAGAAACCTTTCCATATTTGGCATAATTGGAAGCAATAGTCAACTCAAATTCATGACAGATTTAAGACCAAAGTAATCAAAAATGTAAAGTAAGCAAAAAAGTGGACAAAGGAGTAGCTGTTGATAGAGTATACTTTGGCAAATGTGTAAGGTAAAGTCTACAGGCCTGAAAAAAATCAGTTTGTAAATGAATAGAAAACTGACTAAAAGACAGAATTCAGAGAGTAGTGGTTAATGATTCTTACTCTGAATGGTCTAAGGTTATCAGTGGTGTACCCCAAGGTTCAGTGTTGGGACCCTTACTTTTTAATATCTTTATAAATGATATTGGGTCTGAGATTGAAAGTACCATTTCAGTCTCTGAAGATGACACCAAGCTATGCAGTGGAATAACGACCTTACAGGACGTCTCCAACTTACAAGCCAACCTCAATGCACTGTTTAAAGTGTTTGTTCCTTTAAAGCATCTTATACAGCAGGGGTCTCCAAACTTTTCAACACAAGGGCCACATTGTAGATTTTACAAGTATTCAGGGGCTTAAAAAAAAATCAGTTATGTATCTGATGTGCAGGCCGATTGATGGGGATACTGCTGATGGGGACTACTAATGGGGACGCCACTGTTGGGGACGCCGCTGATGGGGACACTGATGATGGGGACACCGCTGATGGGGAGACCAATAATGGGGGCGCCGCTGATGGGGACACTGCTGCTGGGGATGCTGCTGATGGGGACACTGCAATTTAGGGACGCGTGGGATGGGGACACCGCTGATGGGGACACCGATGTCCCCATTAGTGTAGTGGTGTCCCCATCAGCAGTGTCCCCAGCAATGTTCCCATCAGCAAAGTAATGTACCCAGTAATATCCCCATCAGCCAGTAATGTACCAATCTCCCCTGTAGTGTGCTTATCAGTAATATGATGAGCCTCTTACCTCTGTACTAGTGGACTTCAGCTCTTCTGCAGCTCCCTTCTCCGAGGCGCGTCACCTCCCCTCTTCCCGCCCACTGTTTGAAGTTACAATTATTCCACAAGTGACATCACATGCGCGGCACCTCCCCTCTTCCCGCCCGCTGTTTGAAGTTCCGATTCTTCTACAAGTGACGTCAAAGGTGCGGCACCTCCCCTCTTCCCGCCCGCTGTTTGAATTAACAATCCTTCCACGAGTGTAGCAGCGGGCGAGAAGAGGGGAGGTGCTGTGCGTGTGTGACGTCACTAATGGAAGGATCGTAACTTCAAACAGCAGGCAGGAAGAGGAGAGGTGCCGCGTCTCGGCGGTCCAAGGCAGCAGCCAACTCTTGTTTAAAAAAAAAAAAAACAGCGTGGCAGCATGGGCGGCTTTGTTTACACTGCGGATAAAACACACAAGCGGGCCGGATGTGGCCCACGGGCCGGGGTTTGGAGACCCCTGTTATACAGCATAGTGCTTGTGCTGTGCAATTTGGCTCCCTGTATCACCTGAAATGCACTTCTCCCCAGTGTGTGTGATTTATTCCATAGCTCCATTTGCCGTTCACATGCCTGTCTGGCTCTCTCCTCCTCTCCTCTCCTCTCCTGCTCCTGGATGACGTCAGAGGGTGTTCTCCCACTGTAGCTGTCAGTCTGGGAGAGGAGAGAGCCAAGTAGTCATGTGAGCGGGGATCGGCACTATGGAATAAGGTACACAGTGGCTTTTCTTTTTTAAATCCCACACACAAGGGGGAACATAGCATTATCTAATAGAGGGGATTGGAGAGACTTTACAAGTGGCTTTACAACTACTTTAATTAGCCAACAATGTTGCAAACTAGGTTTAATGATGATAAATATAAAGTTATACACTTGGGGCCTAAAAACATGCATGTATCCTAGAAGGAGAACAGCTCAGGAAGTCAATGGTGGAAGGATCTGGTGGTTCTGATAGATCATAGACTTAAAGAAAACCAAAACGTAGAAGCTCCGCTTATCTGCCTCCTACCCCCCTCCGGTGCCACATTTGGCACATTTTGGGAGGGAGTGGGTACCTGTTTTTGACAGTTATTCTTCCCACTTCCCACTCAGCGAGATCACTTGGAAGTTTGGCCCCTCTCCTTCCGCCGCTGGGCCATTCAGAAAGTGAAGGCTTTACTGCCGGTTTCACTTACAGGCTATGGTGGCGGCAGCACCCATGAGCCAATGGAAACTCGAAAGCCAATGGAGAGCAATCAATTCACAAATGGTATAACTGTTCAAATTGTCACAATTGTAAGACTATAGAGCTCATGTTGGTTGATTATCTTAGTTTTTTTTTTTTACTTATATTTTTTTTAAATATTTTTATAACAAAATGTTTAAAACCTCTTATATTGAGACTGTTATCTCTAGTTTTCTACGGTACCATTAAAGTCCATTCTAGCCTTCCACCTCCAAACCTCTCTAACTATAAAACGATATAACAGTAGGGTTAGAGAGCTTTCAGTGAATGGTGGCAATTTCAAAGGCTACTCCTAAAATGTTACATGCAACCACATCCCTTTCACAATATGAAGATGAAATACAAACAATCATTAGCTAAAAGACAGCAGTAAACCCTCCATTCAGGATCAGAGTGTTGTTATTGAAATCCTTCTGTGCAGAATAAACCATTGTGGTTTTCTCTGTTCTTAGTGCGTGTTGGCTCACACGACAGGGAGCTAGTTACGTGCCAGAAAGCTACGCTATTTTACAAGTCTGTATTTAGAAGTGACCCTGATGGTATTTGAACAAGTGAAATGTGTGGAATGTTCTAAAAATTGAAGAACAAACTCTCTATCTATTCCACTTGACTTTAGTTCATGGAATGTGGAGAACAATTAAATGATGGTAATGTGTGGCTACTGTGTCTGCGGGAGCAGAAGGATAATAAGGGACTCATGCTGGCCTAACTGGGAGTGTAAACAAGATCTCTAGTCCTTCTACATTCTTTCACACAACATTCAAACAGTTACAGCCAATTAACAGAATGGTGACTATGATTAAAGCTAATGTTAGATGGGTGATTTCTTCACAGTGATCACCCCAGTTGTGTTATAGTGATTAATTGCTAAGAAATGCATATTCATTTTCTGTGTGATGACAATCTCATAAATTCTTAATGCGATTTTTCACAGCGATCAAGATTCATGCCGGCAGCAAAATCGCTAGTGACAATTGCTCCTAAAGCATCTCTTTGGAATGTTTCTCAAATTGCTGAAGGATAACAATTTGTAGCAGAGCACAACCCAATGCCGTAGCACTAGCGTCAGCTACTCTAGTGATTAGATGTACTTACTACACTGGCATTAGCAATTTGTAGCAGCTATTCATTTGTTACAAAAATTTCCATCTAACATCAGCCTAGCTCAGCTTAGCTTGATTTTCAGTTGCGATGCTGTCTGCATGGGGTACGTCATTTTTTCCAATGCATGTGTGTTTTTTCTGGGTATTTTGTTTTACACCCACAACCGAGAAACATACTGATACAACTCTCCTTCTTTTTGGCATACTGTTCCTTTTTTGCGTAGCACCCTCCTAGGTAGGTGCTAGAGAGTGTATATAATAGAGAAAAGGGAAATAGATGCCCACATTCCAATATAACACCTTTATTGATATGAATTGATCCATACACCAACAAAGGCACAGGTAAAGAGGATAACTGACGTGTTTCACAACATTAGTGGTGCTTAATCATAGCCAGGGATGTATTTGGGTTTTGTGCTGCCCTAGGCCTGACTAAACTTGTGCACCCCCTAATTGAAATATGACCCACCCCTTCCTGTTAAGGCCACACCCCTTGTGGTTTAAGACCCACCCTGAAATTTTCAAGTGGGAACACTAGTTCTGATGGCCTGGGGGGGGGGGGGGGGGTGGCAATGGATTCCCTTAATTTCCATAGATTTCCTCCCACTTCCTGTTTGGCTATGGGACAGGAAGTGAAGGGAAATCTCTGCAATGGGACAGGGATGGTAAAAAATTTGAAGCGACGCCGCCCCCCCACAGTTGCAGAATGCCAATCGCCCACATACTGGAAGCAGTGCGGCCGATTTATGGGGGCGCTAAACTAATTTGCCTAACAGTGTAGCGCAAGCCGGCGGGGACACTGTCCGTGCTGCCCCCCCTGCAAAGTGCTGCCCTAGGCCTGGGCCTTGTTGGCCTAGGCCAGGATACAGCATTGATCATAGCTGTAGGACCACTGACCCCAATCTGTTTTGTATAAGTATAAACCATCGGTCACTTGACCAAACGTATCCTTTCTAGATTGCAATCATGTGCAGTCCTCTAAAGCTTTCACACACATGAAAGAGGGAATAGGTGTGAAGGTGATCAGTGCAAATAGCATGTTGAAATTAACCCAAGATTGCAGCCACAACTGGCTAAAGAATACCCAGGATACAAATAAAACCCCACAGGTAACCTCAGGAGAAATACAGGCTGCTCTCCAAAAAGACAGTGTGGTTGTTTTTAACCACTTGCTTATTGGGCACATATACCCCCTTCCTGCCCAGACGAAATGTCAGCTTTCGGCTCTACGTCGCTTTAACTGACAATTGCGCGGTCATGCGACGTTGCTCTCAAACAAAATTGACGTCCTTTTTTCCCCACAAATAGAGCTTTATTTTGGTGGTATTTGATCACCTCTGCGTTTTTTATTTTTTTGCGCTATAAACAAAAAAGAGCGACAATTTTAAAAAAACACAATGGGCCAGTTTTTTTGTAGGGACGCCTATCTTTGTGCAGGCGTAGCGTATCTGATTTACGCTATGCCGCCGCAACTTTGAGAGGCAGGTGCCGTATTTACAAAGAAGTTGTGCCCAAAGTTACGGCGGCGTAGCGTAAATGGGCCGGCGTAACTGTGCCTAAATCAAAATAGGTAGGGGGCGTGATCTATGTAAATGAAATGTGACCCCATGTAACTGATGCTTTTTCCGAACGGCGCATGCGCCGTCCGTGGACGTATCCCAGTGCGCATTGCTCAAAATTGCGCCGCAAGTACTCATTGGTTTCGACGTGAACGTAACTTACGCAAAGCCCTATTCGCAAACGATTTACGCAAATGATGTAAACAAAGGAAAATTCGACGCTGTCCCGACATCCATACTTAACATTGCGTACGCCTCACCTACACCTCATATAGCAGGGGTAACTTTACGCCGGACTTACGCTTACGCAAACGACGTAAAATACAACGACCGGGCGCAAGTACGTTTGTGAATCCTCGTATCTAGCTCATTTGTATATTCGACACGTAAATCGACGGAAGCCCCACCTAGCGGCCAGCGTAAATATGCAACTAAAATACGACAGCGTAAGAGACTTACGCTGCTCGTATCTAAGCAAAATTCCGGCGTATCTTGTTTTCTGAATACAGAAAATAGATACGCCGGCGCATCTTTGAAGTTACGCAGCGTATCTCGAGATACGCCGACGTAACTGCTACGAGAATCTGCCCCAATATTTTTTACTTTTTGCTATAATATACATCCCAATTTTTTATTTTTTTTTATTTTTTTTTAGGTTAATATGTATTCTTATACATATTTTGGTATATATATATAATAAAAAAAATCGCAATAAGTGTATAGTGATTGGTTTGAACAAAAGTTATAGCGCCTACAAAATAGGGGACAGAATTATGATTTTTTTGTTTATTCTTTTTTTTCCCCACATTTTCCACTTCTTATTAAATGATTATACAGCTCTGACTGGCATATTCAAGGCTTTGGATATTTTTTTATATCCTTTTCCATCTTTATAAAGCTTCATTACCTTGTTATGTAGGCCTTTTGACTGTTCCTTTCTGCTCCCTATGGCTTAGTATCCAGACTGCTTAGTGCATCCATGTGAGAGCTAACAAACTCATGGGGCCAGATTCAGCAAAGGTTACGCTGGCGGATCGAGTGATCCGCCAGCGTAACAGTGGCTTTGAGCCGGCGTTTCTGTTTTCTGTAACCAGAAAACAAGAAACGCCGGGTTGAAGTTCCGATGCGGTGAGCGTAACTGAGTTTCGCCATCGCATCGTTACTTCAACTTAAAAATGGCGCCGGGGGCGTTCCCGCCGATTTACGCTCAAAAAATATGTTAATGAGCGGAAATCGGCAATTCACGATCGAAATCCGGCGCGACGCAGTGACGTTACGACGTTTCCGGACGGGATACGCGGCGCATAGTTATACCTACATGGGGCTGGCGTATCCTATGTTAGGTATAGGCGTCGTCATCGCGTCGGGAAAAAAAAAAAAAAAACGTCGCTTGCGTAAAACGGTCATGAATGGGAATGTGACGTCATTGACGTTCATTCACAGATTTTGGAGCATGCGCACGGGGATGTTTTGACACTCGACGCATGCGCAGTACGTCGGCGGCGGGATCGCGCGTAGTTAGCATACTACACGCCCCGTACCCGCCCAATTTGAATTCCGCCGGCTCATTTGTGATGCGCTGCCGCAACTTTAGGAGCAAGTGCTTCATGAATGACAGCACTTGCTCCTAAAAAATCGGCAGCGCAACGCAAATGAGAAGCGTTACTCCAGAGCAAAGATGCTCTGGACTACGTGAATCTGGCCCATTGACTATTTATACACAGATACTAATTGCAATTTAAAAAGCCACAATTGTGGGAAATGAACCTTTAATAGCCATTTTAACCTGTGTGTGCCACCTTCTGTGTCTGTACCAGGGCCAAACAATCCAATGTATGTAAACCTTTCATCAGGGCCATTTGGGTGATTTCTGTTATCATTATGATTTAAAAGGAGCCACAAAATTATGTGATAATACATGGCTTCATGTGATCACTATCCTTGAATATAAGACAGTTTTTTGGCATGATTTGTCATATTTTTAATATAAATGCCAACAGTTCTAAATTTCTGCCGGGGTATGCAAACTTTTGAGCACAACTGTATACAGTGCAGGCAGTCTAGTTTATATATATATATATATATATATACAGTGCAGTGAGTGCAGAGTATATATTAGTGCACTGAAGTGGTTAAGGGGAACCCTATGACAGAATTAAGAAAAAACAGCATGCCCCCCCCCCAAAATCCATACCAGGCCCTTTGGGTTTGGGTCTGGCAAAGATTTTAAGGGGAACTCCACGCAAAAACTAAAAAAAAATTGGCGTAGGATCTCCCTATGTTGTCCTCAACATGGGGAGAGTGCTTTGGGGTTCAAAACTGGCAGAAGAATCGCCCAGGTCTCGTCCCCACAACCCTGGCCCAGTGGTTGTGGGTGTCTTTGGGTGGAGCTTATCGAAATATGTACACCTACCCATTCACCAAAAAAGTTTTAAAAATTAAAGACCACACTAGATAGTTTTTGAAAATTCCTTTATTAAAAACAGAAAAAAATAGGTGTCCTGCGATGTCCATCCATCTTCAATCACGCTGCCCGACGAACCCATCAAAAAATAAATAAAGCTCTTCCTCGATGGGAGGCCTCCTGGCGACTGCTGTCTCTTGCCTGTTATATAAAGAAGGGCGGGGCCACTAGGTGACGTAACCAAGTGACTCCACCCCATTCTGACATCATGTGATGTCAGAGGGGCAGGTTCATATGGTACATTAGCAGGTGGCACAGCTGTTGCCTATATAACAGCTTTCACAGTCAAAAGACAGAAGTAGCCGGGAGCCCTCCCATGGAGATGTTTTTTTTCCCCTTTTTTTTTCGGTGCATCGGGCGGCATGATTGATGATAGATGTACATCGTGGGACACTTTATTTTTTTTAATAAAGGAATTGTCAAAAACTGTCTATAGTGGTTTTTACTTTTTGACACTTTTTTTTTGGTGAATGGGTAGGGGAACCCATTCACAAAGGGGGTGGGATCTAGGGACAGATTCAGATCAGATTCCGATAAGCCCCCCACCCACAGACCACTGGGGGACAAGATGTTTTGAGGGCAAGTGGCCTGGTACAGTTGACCCCCCCTTTTAAAGCGGAGTTCCACCCAAAATTTGAACTTCCGCTAGACCCACTCCCCTCCCCCTTACATGCCACATTTCGCATGTAATTTTTTTTGGGGGGGAGGGGGCTTCAGGAGGAGTGGGACTTCCTGTCCCACTTCCTGCTTCCGCCGAGGGGCTGGTTAGGCGATTAAGCTTAATCGCCTACAGCAGCCCCTCCCTGTAGGCGATCGCATGGGACACTGACAGGTCCCATGCGATCGCCTGTCCAATCAGCGGCGAGCCGTGCTGCCCGCGCATGCGCAGTCCCGCTCGCGCATGCGCAGTGGGTGCTCGGCCATGAAGCCGAAGGCTGTCACGGCCGGGTGCCCACAGTTGCGATGAGGATGCCAGCCAGGGAGGGCGGAGAGGAGCGGAGCCCCGGTCGGCGCGTCGCTGGAACGCTGGAGCAGGTAAGTGTCTGTTTATTAAAAGCCAGCAGCTACAGTTTTTGTAGCTGCTGGCTTTTAATAAACATATAACTAGGCTGGAACACCCCTTTAAATTGATGGTGCCAGGGCCCAGTACAGGAGGGATGGCCGTACTGCCTTATCACTGGCCCAGCAGATATGTCTTATTTTTTGCCAAGAGTCTTCCATGAAGACCACTTTTGACCAGACTTCTCTGAGTAAATGGATGTTCCAGGGTCCCAGTGATTTCTGACAAGTCTTGCCTATAAATACATTAAGTGATTTGGCAGCTGTACTTCCTTCGATGATTATCAGACTTCAAAGTGTGATTTGTCCCTTTTCCATCTCTCTTCTTTTTTGCTTGTAGTCATCATTTATACAAGGAAGAAGTTCTTTCTAAAGTTTTTAGTAGTATAAAATAGATTGATTTGGTACCATAGCCTCTCAGTGGGTAAATGAACCCATTTCTCAGTAGATACCATACTTCTCACATAAGAGTGTTCTTTATGACATTTTTTTTCTTATAGTTATGATGTTGGTGCTAAAAATGAAGATCCTAGAAGAGCGAACCTGACCTTTAAACCTAGCTCTTTATGGCATACCAGCTTTAACTAGAATACCCAAGGAATACTCAGATGTTAAGTTATTAACATTTAAGAGGCTATGACTTCACATTACCAGAAGGTGAAAAGAGAAGTCTTTGTTTGAATATAAAAATGATACGTCCCAACAGGCATGAAAGAGAAATGGCATGGAACATATGTGACAGGGGGAAACATGGCTTGACCTTTACATTTTACATTGACTCTGCTTCTTAACAAAATAGGATTACTTGGAACATGAACAGTTTAGCTCGTACCACTTGGCAAATAATTTAAAAATGGACTATTCAGGTAGGAATTGATCCCTGAACGGTGCTTATATATTAATATATATTAAATATTAAATGACCATACTATGCTAACAATCTTGGTCAGGCAACTGCATTACCGCAAGCTGCTATTGTAGTGCATAACGGTCTTTCCTTAGAATCTATAGCATTAAAGAAGTAAACTCTCACTGAATTACATTCATTTTGCCTTTGTCTTTTTAAATTGAACCCTTTCACCTTTTTCTTTATTTTGTTATATATTAGCTACAAATCTCCTACACACTCTTTTTACAGTCACATCCTACACACACTTCAATGATGGCTGCAGACATCAGGGCATGGGGGCACAGAGCAGGACATGGGTCACACATCAGAGCATGGGGGCAAATAGCAGGGCATGGGGCACAGAGCAGGGCATGGAGTTGACATCAGGGCATGGGGCAGACAGCAGGGCATGGGGGCACAGAGCATGGCATAGGGTAGACAGCGGGGCATGTGGCAGACAGCCGGGCTATGGGGGCAGACATCAGGGCATGGGGGCACAGAGCAGGGCATGGAGCACAGAGCAGGGCATGGGGGCAAAGAGCAGGGCATGGGGGTAGACAGAGCATGGGAGCAGACATCAGGGGCCAGGGCATGGGGGCAGAAAGCAGGGCATGGGGGCACGAAGCAGGGCATAGGCTAGAAAGCAGGGCATGGGGGCACAGAGCAGGGCAAGAGGGTAAAGAACATGGCATGGGGTAGATATCAAAGCATGGGGCAGATATTAGGGCATGGGGCAAAGAGCGGGGCATGGGGGCAGACAGCAGGGCATGGGGCAGACAGCAGGGCATGGGGCAGACAGCAGGGTATTGGGCCACACATCAGAGCATGGGCGCAAAGAGCAGGGCAGGGCGCAAAGAGCATGGCATGGGGGCAGACCGCAGGGCATGGGGCAAAAAACAGGGCATGGGGCAGACAGAAGGGCATGGGGCACACATCAGAGCATGGGGCAGACAGCAGGGCATGGGGCAGACAGCAGGGCATGGGGAAGACAGCAGGGCATGGGGGCACACATCAGAGCAGGGGGAAAAGAGCAGGGCATGGGGCAAAGAGAATGGCATGGGGCAGACATCAGGGCATGGGGGCAGACATCAGGGCATGGGGACAGACAGCAGGGCATAGGATAGACAGCAGGGCATGGGGCACAGAGCAGGGAAAGGGGGCAAAGAGCATGGCATGAGGTAGACATCAGAGCATGGGGCAGACATTATGGCATTGGGGCACAGAGCAGGGCATGGGGCAAAGAGCAGGGCATGGGGGCAGACAGCAGGGCTTGTGGGGAACATATCAGAGCATGGGGCAAAGAGCAGGGCATGGGGGCAGACAACAGGGCATGGGGCAGACAGCAGGGCATGGTGACACGGAGCAGGACATAGGGTAGACAGAAGAGCATGGGGGCACACAGCAGGGCAAGGGGGGCACAGAGCATGGCATGGGATAGACATCAGAGCATGGGGCAGACATCAGGGCATGAGGTAGACATCAGGGCATGGGGCAGACATCAGGGCATGGGGGCAGAGAGAAGGTCATGGGGCAGACAGCAGGGCATGGGGGCACACATCAGAGCATGTGGGCAAAGAGCAGGGCATGGGGCAAAGAGCTAGGCATGGGGGCAGACAGCAGGACATGGGGCACAGAGCAGGACATGGGCAGACATCAGGGCATGGGGCAGATATCAGGGCATGGGGCAGAGAGCATGGTATGGGCAGACTACAGGGCATGGGGCAGTGTTCAGGGCTTTGGTGCACAGAGCAGGATGCTGGGCACATACAGGGAAACAGAGCAGCATACAAGCTGCTGTACTTTCCTTCCTAGATGCAGAGTAGCGCGAGAAGCGGCTGTAAAAATACCTCTCGTGAAGCGCTCCTCCCCGACGGCCCCTCCTTCCCTTCCGTCCACCCCAGGTGCTTGCATTTGTCATCACCTCGGACGGACGAGAAGAGAAGAGGGGCCAGCGGTGAGGAGGAGCGCATCACGAGAGATATGTTTACAGCCGCTTCCCGCGCAGTAGTCTCTTAGCCGGGAGCTGGGATTCGGGACCCGATCTACCCGTCGGCTAGCTGTGATTGATGGCTAGAATGAAGTGGAAGCTGTCACAGGGCCCCCTACTGGCCACAGGCCCTCGGTCCGTGCTCGAAGTGCCCAATGGTCATTCAGCCCCTGTGTACACCTAATGAGTTAATCTGGCTTTGTAATATGTTGTACCCGAGATGATTCAGGCTCACTATACGAATTTAAGATGATAGATGTCAAATTGTAATCACACCCGCCTCTCGGTCAGACCATTAAAATAAACAGAAGAAGGAAAAGGAGGGCACATAGTGTAATTCCGTAAAAAGTAGCAAACATTTAAACAGAGGTAATACACTCATATTTTCCATGATATAAAAGCGCTTTTAAAAAGACAGTTGAATTAGCATGATGCCTATTTTTATTTTTTACTAGTAATGGTGGTTATCTGCGATTTTTGTCAGGACTGCGATATTGCGGTAGACACATAGGACACTTTTGACACTATTTTGGGACCATTCACATTTATACAGCAAACAGTGCTATACATATGCACTGCTTACTGTATAAATGTGACTGCATGGGAAGGGGTTAACATTAGGGGGCGATCAAGTGGTTAAATGTGTTCCCTAGGTAGTGATTCTAACTGTGGGGGGAGGGAACTGACTGGAGGAGGTGAACGATCGGTGTCCCTATGTACAAGGGACACACCATTGGTCTCCTCTCCCTTTACACACACAGATCCACATCCCTGGCTCTGTAACTGCCGATCGCGGGTACGTGGGGGACATCACGGCCGCCAGGCACGCGCATCAGCAACTTGTACATACAGTATTCTCTTTACAAGAGACCTGCAAGGATAGAGATGTGGACCTGCCATTGCTGACAAGCTTGGCCTGCTATCGTTGACTTGTAGTACAAGCCTGGAGGCTTTCATTCCTTTTTTCACTAACTGGTATGTCAAATATGCAGGATAGATATTCTGATTTATAAGATCTCACTGAAGACTTATTTCCATGTTAGTAACTCAGTGGAAAGTGAACCAGGTTCAGAATGACGGCTATATGAATTTTGAAAATCATAGGTTTGAACCACCCCCTATACAGTTATCCACCCCTTTTGAGCCCTTGACATCTCTAAGGCCAGCACAAGTCAGCAGTGGTAGCTCCAACATTTATATCCCTACGGTTCTGTTTAAAGTGACTTAAATAACATGTAGTAATAAAGATAATAAAGTTAGTTGTATGCTATTCTTACAAGTACAAGGCTAAACCACATAAAAGTAATCTCAGAATCTGTCTCATTAGATGGTTAAATGTAGCATTTAATATTTATGTAATTTCCCTAGATTATATGTTTTCAAATATTATATTATACTGCTCTTGTTATCCAGAATATTGCATAACCCCAATGATCAGGTCCCCCTATTTATCTCTATGTTACTGTTTGTATTATTTGCTTTAAAGGAATCTGATTAAGTACTGATCTTACTTTGCATTCATTTCACCTGTGATACAACGATGATGGAGACTAAGCAGTATCTTCTACTGCGTTCCTATGTCATTGACTGTAGATACTAACCAATTGCTA
The DNA here is from genome assembly GCA_029574335.1 of Rana kukunoris. Taxonomy (NCBI): domain Eukaryota; kingdom Metazoa; phylum Chordata; class Amphibia; order Anura; family Ranidae; genus Rana; species Rana kukunoris. The sequence goes on from CM056056.1 coordinate 142,489,114, forward strand.
ACTGACAAAGACAGTACAGTTTTCTTTAATTATGTGTTTATCTTAAATTATTTCTAGGCGAATAGGAGTGGGCAAGAATTTGGGAACCCAACAAGGATCATTTACCTGTCAGGTCACCTATGGCCAGGTGACAAGTGCACCCCGTTGGGGTCAGACATGCACCACAGGTTAGTGAACCATATAGCCGACTGCTGCAATCAGAGAGGAAGCGTGAGCCCAAGATTCCCCAGGGAACGGAGTCTAAGACCCAGCTTTGTGTTCACCAGAGCCTCTAGTGGTGAGGACGGCCTTCGCTGCAGTTGGATCCAGGTTGCGACCCCTGGGATCCCCTAGGTCACGCTCCGCAGGGAGAGAGGGGAAGCAGCAACCAGGACAAGCGATAGTGATGGGTAAGCCGAGGTCAGGGCGACAGGCAGACAAGGGTAGCCGAGGGACAGGCAAAAGGTCAGGGTCACAGGCAAACAGGAGAAGTCAGGGACGAGCCAAATACGGTACACTGGAAGGTTAACATAGCACACTGCAGACAGGAACTTAAGCTAACAACAAGGTTGAACAGCAAAGCAGACCTGCAGTGCAACAGTTTATATAGACTTCCTGGGATGGCCTGGGGTGGGGCCATACAGGAAGGAGAGATGATAAAAAGGCAGCCAGAAGAGGGTCAGGCCTCTAATGGACACATGAGGAGAAGGTAAGCTGCCAGACATTATTGCATGTCCATGACATTACCCAAATTTTCATGAAAACGTATTTTGATCCAAAAAAAAGGCCATGTGGAAAAATCCATGAAAGTTAAAAGTTTGCAGTAGATATACAGTAGATATACATGCAGTAGATATACATTCAAATGTTAAAGCGATTGTAAAGGTTTGATTTTTTTTTAAATAGCAAACATGTCTTTCTTATCTCCACTGTGCATTTCGTTTTGCACAGTGACCCGAACAACATCTTATGGGCTCCTCCCCGGGGCATCAGATAACCCCCCTAGGAGAATCGCTCTCACGGGGGGTTAGCTTGCGTGGACATGCTCCCGAATCCAGCTGCCGAATCAGCCCTGCCCCCTGGCGCCCGCATCATTGGATTTGATTGACAGCAGTGGGAGCCAATGGCTGCACTGCTATCAATCTATCCAATCAAGAGCCGAGAACCCCGGGCAGAGAGACAGCATGTCCTCGCTGTGGGACATTCCAGGGCTTGGGTAAGTAAAACAGGGGGGAGCTGCCAGAAGTTTTTTCACCTTAATGCATAGGAAGCTGTCACGGCCAGGTGCCCACACTATGAATGGAGGCGCCGGACGGAGAAGGGGGGAGAGGGGCGGAGCACTGGGCGGCCGCGTCGCTGGACAGTGGAGCAGGTAAGTGTCTGTTTATTAAAAGTCATCAGCTACACTTTTTGTAGCGGCTGACTTTTAGTAAACACTAAATCATTTGCTGCACTCTATAGGCACTGTTGGCCTTGCAACAGTTTTGATAAGTTCAGACACCTGCAACAAACTCTGGTAGTTATTGATTGGGCAACTTCAAAAATCTAGGGCTACAACAATTACTGCCAGAGCATAGACAACAAAACTGGAGGTAATTAAGGCTAACTTTCCCATTTCCCCTTCACTGATTGCTTAGATGTTGTTGACTGTGAGTCCATAGCTTCATTGGTTGTCTGACTTATGTGCTCAAGGCTGAGCCTCATAATACCACAGGCTCAGCATTTAATGAGCTTCCTGCCTGATCAGTGAGCCAATGGCAGCTATGGAATTCACCCACTAACGCCCGCTGTCAATCATAAGGAATTCAAAACTGATGGGGAACTAGTCCCTAAACATCACCAGGTATGGAAAATAAAGCTTGGGGATCTAGTGACTTAAGCCTTTGAGATAATTACTATTCCACCCAAAACCATAACTATTGTGTGGTGTGTATACACTGGTCTTTAAAATTTCAATATATCGTTTCTCCCTGACTTGATTTTAGGTTGTACATATAGCAGTTTGCCAGGCTACATTTAAAAAAAACTGATAAAACAGAGCTTCTTGTCTGGCCACAAATATGATTAATGTGACCCGAAAAAAAAAGACTTTGCCTTAAAGCCCCTATGTGTCTATAACTACTAATGCTAAGAGACATTTTAACCAAGCTACAAAGAATCTATGAATGAACATGCATTGCTTTAAACACATAAATCACCTCAATCAATAATTCATTAAATACTAGAGGGAATTCCTTAGCTAAAAATTATTCAAGGGACAATAAAGGGGATACATTGACTCAATCGATAATTAATTTAGCTTTGGTGCTCCCAATTCAGAAACTTTGCCCTTTTTCAGACCTTGCTGAGAAATCATGTTTTGAAAAAATCAAGAGCTTTGACTTTAGTCATATGAATTTTTTTTTTATAACCACCTGTTTAAGCATACTAATAGACTACTGAGATGGAAAGTACAAGTAACAAGCTGAAGATAGAAACATATTGGTTGTCATACACAGATGCTCCAGATTCCATCTGCTCCAGTTTTAATAAAATTCCCCCTATTGTATATTGTACATGTATACTTCCTGGCATTTGGGGGAAATTCTATCCATCAGTGCTGCTCTGGGTTACTACTACGGATGGGCCACCATCTAGCTTGCACTAGAACTCCCGAAAAGGGGAAATGTTCTAACCCGAAGGGCGAACCCCAATAAAGTCTATGGGAGCTGAACAGGAAACATTTTGGCCATTTTGAAGTCTTATATGCAAGTAATTGGCCATAAAAGTGGTATGGGGGGTCGGGGTACTGCCATGAGGGACATGTATCAATAAATTATTATTATTTTTAAAACAATTGTTTTTTCAGGAGCAGTGATATTATTTATGCTTAAAACGGAGTTCCAGCCTTTTAATGTTTATTAAAAGTCAACAAGTAAAAAGAATAGCTGCTGACTTTTAATACACTTACCTGTTCCACGGTCCATCGATGCGGCCGCACAAAGCATAGCTCCTCTCCCCGCACCTCTCCTTGGCACCTCCATTCACATTCTTTCGTCTTCACGGCCGGGCAAGCACTGCGCTTGCGCGAGTCGCGCTGGGCTCCCAAAATGGACAGGAAATCTCCTGGGACCTGTCCCAGGAGATCGCCTAGAGGGAGGAGGCGTCTAGGGGCAAAGGAGGAGTCGTCTAGGCGGTTCCTAGGTGGAAGTAGGATGTGGGACAGGAAGTCCCACTCCTACCGAAGCCCCCACTCCCCCTCCATAAAAAATTACATGCCAAATGTAATTATGACGTTATACTTCTTTTATAGGTTCCTACTGGTTTTCCTGTACAATTAAGCAATGTAACCCATGGGTCATTGGGAACTTCAGAGCATTGGATCTCTTTGATCCAGTGTAGTATGGTCAACCAATATGGGAAAATGCATGGACATGACCACCACATGTGTGTGTCTAACAGCACTGTTGACACCATGTGGAAAGGGTACTTAAAAGTTGATCATACATGGTTTATTCTTTTTGTTCCGCCAGTGGTTCGGAACTGAAAAAAATTAACAGATTCCTTTATCCATACAAACAAGGTGGCTGGAGGAGTCCCCACTCCAGGGAAATTGTATTATGCCAGCATCACTGTTAGAATACACCGTTCAGTGATTACAGCTGATTGGTCGCAGCTACTGATTGATAAAAAAACTTTCCAGCATGTCTCTTCAACAGCAATTGATTAAACAGTTGACTTCTACTGAGTAGAGGAGCCCACACACTGATCGAAGCTTGGCTGGTTCAATAGTTTCCATCAATTTTAATCAGGGCCGCCCTCAGGGGGTACAGGCAGTACACCTGTAAGGGGCTCGGGGGTCCCCAGGGGACTGGATGGTAACCCCCCCTCTTTTTTTCTTTTTTTTTATAAAAAAATATATTTTTTAATATTTTATTAATTTTATTTTTTATTAAAGGGCCAATTGTTTTTCTTTTATTTTTTTAGCAGTCCGGAGGTCCCCAGGGGCCCAGAGGCCCTCAGGGCCCCGGGTGGCTACCCCCCATTTTTTCATTTATTTTTATATATTTTATTTTATATATTTAATATATTTTTATTACATTTTTTTTATTAAAGGGACAATGTTTTTTTTAGGGGTCTGGAGGTCCCCAGGGGCCCGGAGATCCCCAGGGCTCCAGATGACAACCCCCCCCTTTTTTTTTTTTTTTTTTTTTTTTTATATACATATAAATATACATACATTTATTATTATTATGAAAAGGCCCAGAGGTCCCCAGGGCCCCAGATAAGACCCTTTTTTCTTATAAAAAATGTTTTATATATATATTTTTATTAAAAGGCTCAGAGGTCCCCAGGGCCCCATGTTATTTTTGTTTATATATATTTTTATTTTATTTTTTATTAAAGGGCCCAGAGGTCCCCAGGCAACCCCCTTGTTTTTTTTTATAAATGTTTATTTCTTTTTTATATATATATTTTTTATTTCTTTTTTATTAAAGGGCCCAGAGGTTTCTTTTTATTAAAGGGCCCAGAGGTCCCCAGGGCCCCCGGATGGCTACCACCCTTTTTTTAATATATATTTTTCCTTATTTATTTTTTTTGTAAAGGAACCCCCTGCTTCTCAAATCGCGGCAGCCCCCCCAGGGTTCTCTGCTCCAGGGGGCCCATGCCCGAAGCTGTGTAAGGGGCCCCATAATTCCATCATTTTAATCAGTGTATTGCTAGCTTTAGATGTACGTGTGGTTTTAAATGGACTTTAAAATGAAACTTTAGTTTAAAAGCAAAAATTTGTAAAAAGCAGGATTTTTTTTGCAGAAGGGATATACCATGTCTTGTAGTATGACCAGAGCTTTTTTTCTCAGAAAATAGGTGCAGGAACTCAACCACGTCCCCGTTCAGATTTCACAAACAGTATAAGGGTCTTAAAGGGGCATTAAATACCAGGATTGCATTACATACAGAATGCTTAGTTCAGGGGGTTACACACAGAGTGCAGAGCTGTCTCTTGTAAACACAGAAACCAGACTTCTGTGTTTACAAGTGATTGTGGTGAGCAGGCACCAAAGGGTCTGAGCCAGAGGTGGTGGAACTCGGTTCCCCCAAATTCCCCCTGAAAAAAAGCCCTGAGTATGACATACTATTTCCAAGCCCAGATGATCCTAATGGCTGAAGATCCTGTGCTTGGAAGGAGTCACGAAGAAAAGGTCAATGCCGCCATGCCGGGGAGGGAATTCACAGACATTTCATCACTAAAGGAGAGATGAGTATAGTTATGCAAGGCAAATTAAAGTTCAGCTACAGTTCACTTCTCAACATCTCTCCAACAGTCCATTTTCCGCAAGGTCCCTCGCTGGCATTTTCTCCAGTGCTGGTACTGCTTCAGCCATTTTGATTGGCTAGTGAGAGATGTGGGTGTACATTTTTCAGAGGATTGCGAACAAGGCAGGTAAATGTATCTTGAGACATTTCTCATATGCAATAAAGAACCTCTCTGTTTGCAATCTTTTTTCAGCCTTTAGTTCCACTTTTCAAGTAGTTGCAGCAATTTTTCTTCCTTTCTTGGAAAAAGTAAAAGCTGATCATTATGAGCACCACTGAAACTGTTATACAGTTTGTCCCACTCACAACTGTAATTACCACTTTTGCTGGAGCACGTCCAGTTAAATGGATGTAATAAAATTGCACATCTATTGACAGGATCAAAAGATAAAAAATTATGTTACAGGGAGGACTCAGAAAAACAAAAACTCCTGTTGTTGCTAATGGCAGACTCTATCATATATGTAATTTTTTAGAGTTACACATTAACTTTTTTATTTTTTTAAGAAACCCTTAAATTCACAACAGCCCAAAAGCCTACCCAACACACCCTGACCCTATAGGATCTGAAAATGATGACTCTCCCATACAATGCAGTGACTACAAGTATGTAAAACTAATACATCCCATTAAAATAATGGTTGTAACAGTAAATCTTTAGTCTCTAATATATTTAAACAATTACTTTCATCATAATTTTGAAAAAAAATTGATATCTTCAGGACTAAAATAGACCAATGAACTGACCCCCGTTCATATTTATTCCCACTATATTCTCATTGCAGTCATGACTGCCCCAAAGGCCTTTCTACATAAGTTCATAAAGCTGATTTATACTTCTGCATGATAATAAAAAGAGTATAGTTTTCTAAATTTTCTACATTTTTGTAAGAGATATGCTTAAATAATAAGCCAACGCCAACAGCAAAGTACACCCTGAGAGTGGATTGCTTGAAGCTAGACAATTCATTATCAATGGATCCTCATTGGGATGCTGTAATGATTCCTATAAGGCACTTTTCTCCGAGCTGTTTGCTTTCCATTTAAAGCTGTGAGATTACCCAACTGTGTGTCTTATGCTTTATCATTGTCAAGCAACAAGTCATGATCTGTTCAATCAACATTACAGGTAGTTAAATAGCAGTTTCCTCTGCATGCACCATATACTGAAACTGTCATCTAATGCAGCTGTTCTCAGTGTGAAATGTTACATTTTAAATGTTCATTTTAATTAATGTGCAGGTGATTTTTTTTTTTTAAGAAAACATCCCTTCCCAATCATCAAATGACTACTTCATCTTTAAAGAGAACATATCATCCAATTTAAACTTGTAAAAGTTTTACCCAAGGGCAGACACTTTGAAATGTCCTCTATTACCTTTATTAGCCAGAAAATCATCCTTTGTGTGTCTTTCCTGAACTAGTTTTATTTTGTTACTGTAATCTGACTTGACTGGATTCTTGACTATGCCTTACCTATGATATTCCACTGTCTAGTGAAAGTTTCTCAGTGGCCAATAACAGCACCCTCAAAGCTAGGGATGCTAGTTAGTAGACATGTGCACACTGAAATATTTTGTTTCGTAATTTCGTTTTCGTCCGAAAAATACATTTTTATTTATTTTGTTTCATTAAAAAATGCATTTGTCCGAAAATCCGAATGAATTAAGGTTGAATCTGTCATTGAAGGCTTATGGTGTCTGTCGAAATGTTCTAAGAAGATTCGACGAAGCAGCTAAACTGTACGACGCCGCACTCGTACATTTCCGATCAAATGTTCCGCCTACAAGCTATAGAAGAATTCTAATGTTGTATGACACTAGTAATAATTACCGTATTTATCGGCGTATAACACGCACCCTAACTTTAAGAGGGAAGCTTCAGGAAAAAAACTTTCCACAGCCCCTTGCATATAACACGCAGGCACAGTTTACCCTCTATTTTCAGGGTAAAAAAGTGAGTGTTATACGGCAATAAATACAGTATATTTATAAATTATTATTAGTACATTAGAATTCTTCTATAGTCTATGGGCGGAGAATTTGACCATAAATGTCCACTCGCGGCGATAGTATGTTTTTAGCTGCTTTGGCGAATCTTCATGTCTTTATAATGTCGAATCTTTTCTCTCTATGTGGAATAATCGTGGACTAATAGAGTTAGGTTAGGCCGCGTACACACGACTGGTTTCCTTGGCAGAATTCAGCAAGAGACTCGATGGGAGACGTATTCTGCCGAGGAAACCGGTCGTGTGTACACTTTTCGCCGAGAAACCCGTTGAGTAACTCGTCGAGCCAAAAAGAGAGCATGTTCTCTATTTCCTCGATGGGCAATGGGAAAATTTGGCTCAACAAGTTTTTTGACTGCCGAACAAGGAACTCGACGGGGAAAACAATGTGTTTCGCCCGTCGAGTTTCTCGGTTGTGTGTACGCGGCCTCAGGCACATTCAACCTTTTTTGCTATTGTCTCAAATCTTTTCTCTCTATGTCGAATCTTTTCTCTCTATTTAGAAAAATCTTGGAATAATAGAGTTAAGGTTAGGCACATTTGACCACAGATTCGATAGACACAGATCGCTATTGTCAGAGTCATGTCGAATCTTCTATCCATATCAAACTGTTGCCACAATGTAAATAAAGCATTTTTTTTATGTCAGATCTTTCGGATTTCGGATTCTGCACTTTCGTTATCATTTGTTAAAACGATAACGAAAATACTCAAAATTCAGACAAAAATGCATTCGGACGAAAACGAATGCACATGTCTACTAGACTTGCCCTCATGCCAAGTAAGCTACATGACAGTAGCAAAGTTATACTGCAGATATCCACATATCTGTTTTTGAAGACACACTTTTACTTTGGAAAAATCTGAAAAAGCTGTCAGGTTGCATTTACTGTATATTAGATTATACATTTTACTTTAAACATCCTTTTTTACTTATCATGGCTGATCTAGGTCAACAATAAGCCTGAGAACTATGAAAAATGCTTATACTGCTGCTCTGTATTGCTGTTCCTCCTGAACACTGGAACACTACACTTACACTCCTCAGATGTCACTATGCACAGCCGTAGGCCATTCGATTTTTGGTGCAAGTCATTGGGGTACTTATTACCTATAGCAATTACTTATTTGATTCCTGACTTTGTATGTGCCCTAGGTGAGCTATGATATGTGGGAAAACTCAAAGAGGAATGTATATGTTATGAACCTGACCTGAACTCAAAAAGTGAAGACTTGCTATCCTACAGAGCAGTGGCGGCTCGTGGGTTTTTCCTTGGGGGGACAAACAACCAACCACCCCGCTCCCCGGGCGGCCAGCGGCATGGCATTACTCCGCCGCCTGCTGGTCAGTCCCATCTAGGTGGCAGGCATTGGATTTCAGGCAGAGGCTCCGGTGTCCTCAGCATGGCTGGTGGCAGGCTGGGATCAGCAGCTCCAGTGAACTCAGCACCTCTGGTGGCTGGCAGCAGCGGGTCCAGTGTCCTCAGTGTGGCAGGAAGCAGGCTGGGAGCAGCGGCTCCGGTGTCCTTTCCTCCATGGCTTTCGCTGTGAATGTCCTCTCTCCTCCTCCTTCTAATTGTTCAATAGGATCGCCTGGTGTTTTGGCCAATCAGGAAACAGATCTCAGACCTGCTTTCTGATTGGTGAGAAGGAGATTTAGTGCAAAAATAGCGAATATTCATTCGCTATCTTCACGCAACAGGGTGGTCTCGGAGCGCAGTGCTCTGCACCCAAGCCTACCCTTTTTTGAAGCCTATTAGAGGCTCTGGTTCTAATTATGTGTTTCAAAAAAGCACTCCCCCCCATTGGAATCCATGGTCCGGCATCCCTGTATGTAGATCAGGGTGCTGGACGCATGGATAAGGGGGGGGGGGGGGGTTGGCTAGACCAGAATACACAGCTTAGCTTGGTTATAACACCTACGACACACCAACACAACCGTGGATTCTTTTCCACTCCAGCCATTAATCTTCCAAAAACCTAATATGTTCATTTAGAGTATATCATATACAGTTTTCAAACCACAATACAGACTAAGGATATTTTCTTTACAATTATGAAGAACTCTAACTCAAGACATTATAAAATAATAAAAATTAGTAAAAATGAATAAAAATGTTTTATTTGCTTGTCACGCAGTAGTAAAAAACTCAAAGAATTTTCACAGAACATGTTGATAAATACCAAAAAAGTATTCTATTTAGGTATCGGGAGCATTTGCGCGAGTACAAGTACTCCCGCAAATACTCAGTATCGGTCCCGATACCGATACTAGTATCGGTATCTGGACAACCCTAGTTTTTATCCTATCCATCCGTCTGCCTATGGAGGCTGTCAGCTGATTTCTGATTACACAGATTATGCTTTGAGATCCATCTGGGTCAAAGCAGAGAGGTGAGAGTCCATCTTACACTGGTGGAGGATATTCTTTGGTGTTCCTTTTCACTTTCAACTCTGGAAATCGTTTAAGGCTGTGGCTTCATTGCTTTGTGGACTTCCTTGCACATGGACATTATTTTCAAATAGATTATATTTTTATAAGTATATTTATTGTCACCATTATTGTTATTATTATTGTTTCTATTTTGCGCCGCACTCTTTTTATTTCACTTACACTTGGGACTTTTTATGAATTGTCCTTAGTGCTGGCTTGCATATATTGGTACTTTATTTATTTTTTCCAGCGCTGAATATATTCTCTTATTTTTTTGCACAGAGCAGCCCAGATCCTCCTCTTCTCAGTTCTCTCTTCGGCTCTCCTGGTTCCTCCCTCCTGTTCAGTAAGCGGCTTGCTGTTGGGGCACCCGAGCCGAGTCACAGCTCCCTGTGTCCATTCAGACACAGAGCTCTGATCCGGCCTGCCCCATCTCTCTCCTGATTGACTAGCTGACTTTGATTCACAGCAAATCAGCCAATCAGAGAGGGAGAATATCAGATGGCTGAGACACTTGTGGACATTGCTGGACAGAGAGGGGCCTCAGATAAATGTTATGGGGAGATGAGGGGAGCTGCTGCACACAGAAGACTTTTTATTTTAATGCTTATGCATAATACCTCTTTCTCACTGGAGCGGTTTGCAGGCACTATTGTGCTCAAAATAGCACCTGCAAACCGACCCCAAATGGCCGCTGCTGTCTCTCTAGTGTGAAAGCCTGAGGGCTTTCACACTGGAGAGGTGCGCTAGCAGGACGATAAAAAAAGTCCTGCTAGCCACATCTATGGAGTGGTGAAGGAACGGTGCGTATACCGTGCCTTCACCACTCCTGCCCATTGAAATCAATGGAACACCGCGGCTATACCACCTGCAATGGGCCTCTGCAGAGGCGCATTGCGGGTGGGTTTAAATCTTTCTCGGCTGTTTTACCCCCGCTAGCGGCCGAATAGTGTGCGAAATTAGCGGTAAAGCGGCTTTACCGCCACCGCACCTCCCACCCCAGTGTGAAAGGGGCCTTAAGATAAAAAAACCTTCTACCTTTACAACCACTTTAAGATAGGAACATTATGACTTTAAAGTGATGGTGTTACTGCATACACTATATACCCCCCTATATATCTCCCACAGTACACAGAACATGGAAATGCAATTATTTTAGTAAATATAAACCGCTAAATACCTTTTCTCAATAGCAATATATAGCAATCTTGTGACTTCTATCAGTGTCTGGTTAAAGATTGTAGGAGGAGTTTTCATTCTCCTACGATTGCCCTATGAGGCTGCATGACCCCTGACCCTCTGTCTGGAGAGCTGATCACATGCACCCTCCCCCCAAAAAAATTTAAAAAACTGGGGGTGGGTCTTGGTCATGTGGAGAGGAATGCTTCATGGTTGTGTATGTTGTGGACTTAATTATTGATGTGTCTGATGTATATTTGGTCTCCTATCTTCAGGTATCTTGGCTGTGGGTGTGTGTGATATGTTTGTACAGATGGGCCTTTGTGCATGCTTGGGGAATGGCTGCCCTCTACTCCATCTATTTACTATAAATATAGATATGCTTTTTGGAAGCTAGTGTGAACCGTATGAACTTAATGTGATGGACCTCCCGCATTTTGGTATTTTTACCTTTTGATGCCTAGCCTATTCCGCCTTGTATGCGATCCAATGTCTGCCACATTAGGCCAGCAGCTCTGACACTGCTGACCATTAAGGGTCCTTTCACACTAGCGGACCGTTCGTCCGCTCATTACAAGTCCGTTTACAGACTTGTAATGGGCCCCTATGGGAGCGGATCCATTAGCGGATGATGCATCCGCTAACGTCCGCCAGATCCGCATCCGTTTTTGCGGACGGAAGAATGTCCTATTCTTCCGTCCGGCCAAACGGATTGGATGCAAATGGACAGAAGGGGAGAGCGGAGGAGAGACAGGGCGGTCCCCGCACAGCCGACAGCTGAGCGGAGACCCCCCGCTGAGCTGACGGACACACGGAGCGGACCGAAAAACGGACCGCTCTGTGTGTAAGGAGCCTTAGTCAGGTGATGGTGTGTTCCCCTTATGATGCTGGAAGCTGTATACAGTAAGTTGATGTTGTATAATTGGTTAGCACTAATGTTGTTATACTTGCTTTTGAGAAATGTTAAAAATAAGTAACTGTGACTATAATGCTGTTTTTTGTAAAGATAAATCCAGATGCATGTAGAGTCGCCCTGAAGATGCAGAGTTGTAGCTCTGTGAAACGTGTCGAATTACTTCATGCACCAGAACTTTTCAAGTTTCATTGGATCTAGGCAGAGGCGGCTCTAGGCTTGGTGAGGCCTTAGGCCAACCTTAGATATGAGGCCCCACCAACTCCCATAATGGGAAAAATAATTCAAGCGTTAAAAATTAACCTTTAAAAATTGCATATATGAAGAGCCTTAAATCCTATGAACTATGGGACTCTGGTCACTATAGAGCACCTTCCCCAGAGTGAACGCACTAAGGTAAGGGTAGGGGGGGCTTACTGATACAACGGTGAACCTTTATATCAGTGCCTCCTTACCTTACTGTATTCCCTGCCCCCTACATCAGTGATCCCCTCAGACTGGCCTCGCTACGCTGTTACTGACCGTCACTCAGGTGCACCGTGCAGGGCTCAGTCAAATAGTTCTCTCTAGGCTCCAGCTTGATGGCTCTCATTTCATCCTATATTACACTACGAGACTGTGAGCATATGATATAATAGATAGTCACAGACTGTGTGGGCCATAATACAATATATGGTCTGGGCCTGCAGAAATACTACACTAGATGGTCAGAGAGTGTGCGGACATGGTACAAGAGATGGTCAGAGACTGCAGACATGGTACAAGAGATGGTCAGACTGCATACATACTACAGGAGATGGTCAGAGACTGCATATGTGGTACAGGAGATGGTCAGAGACTGCAGACACGGTACAAGAGATGGTCAGACTGCATACATACTACAGGAGATGGTCAGAGACTGCATATGTGGTACAGGAGATGGTCAGAGACTGCAGACACGGTACAAGAGATGGTCAGACTGCATACATACTACAGGAGATGGTCAGAGACTGCATATGTGGTACAAGAGATGGTCAGAGACTGCAGACATGGTACAGGAGATGGTCAGAGACTGCAGACACGGTACAAGAGATGGTCAGACTGCATACATACTACAGGAGATGGTCAGAGACTGCATACATACGACAGGAGATGGTCAGAGACTGCATACATACCACAGGAGATGGTCAGAGACTGCATACATACCACAGGAGATGGTCAGAGACTGCAGACATGGTACAAGAGATGGTCAGAGACTGCAGACATGGTACAGGAGATGGTCAGAGACTGCAGACATGGTACAGGAGATGGTCAGAGACTGCAGACTCGGTACAAGAGATGGTCAGACTGCATACATACCACAGGAGATGGTCAGAGACTGCATACATACTACAGGAGATGGTCAGAGACTGCATACATACCACAGGAGATGGTCAGAGACTGCATACATGGTACAGGAGATGGTCAGAGACTGCATACATGGTACAGGAGATGGTCAGAGACTGCAGACATGGTACAAGAGATGGTCAGAGACTGCAGACATGGCACAAGAGATGGTCAGAGACTGCAGATATACTACAGGAGACGGTTAGAGACTGCATACATGATACAGAAGATGGTCAGAGACTGCATACATGGTACAAGAGATGGTCAGAGACTGCAGACATGGTACAAGAGATGGTCAGAGACTGCAGACATGGTACAAGAGATGGTCAGAGACTGCAGACATGGTACAAGAGATGGTCAGAGACTGCAGACATGGTACAAGAGATGGTCAGAGACTGCATACATGGTACAAGAGATGGTCAGAGACTGCAGCCATGGTACAAGAGATGGTCAGAGACTGCAGACATGGTACAGGAGATGGTCAGAGACTGCAGACTCGGTACAAGAGATGGTCAGACTGCATACATACTACAGGAGATGGTCAGAGACTGCATACATACCACAGGAGATGGTCAGAGACTGCATACATACCACAGGAGATGGTCAGAGACTGCATTCATGGTACAGGAGATGGTCAGAGACTGCATACATACTACAGGAGATGGTCAGAGACTGCATACATGATACAAGAGATGGTCAGAGACTGCATACATGATACAAGAGATGGTCAGAGACTGCATACATGATACAGGAGATGGTCAGAGACTGCAGATATACTACAGGAGATGGTCAGAGACTGCATACATGATACAGGAGATGGTCAGAGAGTGCAGATATGGTACAAGAGATGGTCAGAGACTGCAGACATGGTACAAGAGATGGTCAGAGACTGCAGACATGGTACAGGAGATGGTCAGAGACTGCAGACATGGTACAAGAGATGGTCAGAGACTGCAGACATGGTACAAGAGATGGTCAGAGACTGCATACATACTACAGGAGATGGTCAGAGACTGCATATGTGGTACAAGAGATGGTCAGAGACTGCAGACATGGTACAGGAGATGGTCAGAGACTGCAGACACGGTACAAGAGATGGTCAGACTGCATACATACTACAGGAGATGGTCAGAGACTGCATACATACCACAGGAGATGATCAGAGACTGCATACGTGGTACACGAGATGGTCAGAGACTGCATACATGGTACACGAGATGGTCAGAGACTGCAGACATGGTACAAGAGATGGTCAGAGACTGCACACATGGTACAAGAGATGGTCAGAGACTGCAGACATGGTACAGGAGATGGTCAGAAACTGCAGACATACCACAGGAGATGGTCAGAGACTGCATACTTGGTACAGGAGATGGTCAGAGACTGCAGACATGGCACAAGAGATGGTCAGAGACTGCAGACATGGCACAAGAGATGGTCAGAGACTGCAGATATACTACAGGAGACGGTTAGAGACTGCATACATGATACAGAAGATGGTCAGAGACTGCAGACACGGTACAAGAGATGGTCAGAGACTGCAGACATGGTACAAGAGATGGTCAGAGACTGCAGACATGGTACAAGAGATGGTCAGAGACTGCAGACATGGTACACGAGATGGTCAGAGACTGCAGACATGGTACACGAGATGGTCAGAGACTGCAGATATACTACAGGAGATGGTCAGAGACTGCATACATGATACAGAAGATGGTCATAGACTGCATACATGATACAGAAGATGGTCAGAGACTGCAGACATGGTACAAGAGATGGTCAGAGACTGCAGACATGGTACAAGAGATGGTCAGAGACTGCAGACATGGTACAAGAGATGGTCAGAGACTGCAGACATGGTACAAGAGATGGTCAGAGACTGCAGATATACTACAGGAGATGGTCAGAGACTGCAGATATAAACAGGAGACGGTCAGAGACTGCATACATGATAATAGAGATGGTCAGAGAGTGTGCGGATATGATACAGAAGATGGTCAGAGACTCCAGATATGGTACAAGAGATGGTCAGAGACTGCATATGTGGTACAAGAGATGGTCAGAGACTGCAGACATGGTACAGGAGATGGTCAGAGACTGCAGACACGGTACAAGAGATGGTCAGACTGCATACATACTACAGGAGATGGTCAGAGACTGCATACATACCACAGGAGATGGTCAGAGACTGCATACATGGTACAGGAGATGGTCAGAGACTGCAGACATGGTACAAGAGATGGTCAGAGACTGCAGACATGGTACAAGAGATGGTCAGAGACTGCAGACATGGTACAAGAGATGGTCAGAGACTGCAGACATGGTACAAGAGATGGTCAGAGACTGCAGACATGGTACAGGAGATGGTCAGAGACTGCATACACAATACAAGAGATGGTCAGAGACTGCATACACGATACAAGAGATGGTCAGAGACTGCATACACGATACAAGAGATGGTCAGAGACTGCAGATATACTACAGGAGATGGTCATAGACTGCATACATGATACAGAAGATGGTCAGAGACTGCAGACATGGTACAAGAGATGGTCAGAGACTGCAGACATGGTACAAGAGATGGTCAGAGACTGCAGACATGGTACAAGAGATGGTCAGAGACTGCAGACATGGTACAGGAGATGGTCAGAGACTGCATACATCATGGGTCTTCAAACTACGGCCCTCCAGTTGTTCAGGAACTACAATTCCCATCATGCCTAGTCATGTCTGTGAATGTCAGTGTGTTACAATGCCTCATGGGATGTGTAGTTCTACAACAGCTGGAGGGCCATAGCTTGAGGATCCCTGGCATACATGGTAGAAGAGATGGTCAGAGACTGCAGACAATGACATGGTACAAAAGATGCTCAGAGACTGCAGACGTGGTACAAGAGATGGTCAGAGACTGCAGACATGGTACAGGAGATGGTCAGAGACTGCATACATGGTAAAAGAGATGGTCAGAGACTGCAGACAATGACATGGTACAAAAGATGCTTAGAGACTGCAGACGTGGTACAAGAGATAATCAAAGACTGCAGACATGGTACAAGAGATGGTCAGAGACTGCATACGTATTACAGGAGATGGTCAGAGACTGCATGCATACTACAGGAGATCGTCAGAGACTGCATACTTGATACAAGACATTGTCAGAGACTGCAGACATACTACTGGAAGGAAGGATGAGCTCCGGCGTGTTTGCACACCCCATGTGCAGAGTCTCCAGGAAGTTGGCACTGTGCTGCACTAATCACAGGCAGCAAATCATTTCCCGATCTCTGCAGCTGCGCAACGGGACAATGTCTCACTGCCTGTGATTAGTGCAATGCTGACTTCCTGGTGGGCTCTGCACATGGGCTGTGTGAAAACGCTGGAACTCATCCTTAGTCAGAGACTGCATTTATGTGCGGACATAATTGGGCTGAAATTGCACAGAACGCACAGCGTGTTCCTGTGTTTTTCAGTGTGAAGCAAGGGCGGATCCAGAGTCTAGTCTCGGGGGGGGCACTGCCAGAAAATAAGGTGTTGCTTACAGAACTCAATTAGGTGTCCGATGTGTCCGCTGCAATGTTGCAGTACTGCTAAAAAATCAATGATCCCCGCCATTACTAGTAAGACATATTTAAATATGAATGCCATAAATCTATCCCATGGTTTGTAGACGATTGTCAGGGACTGCAGACGTGGTACAAGAGATGGTCAGAGACTGCAGACGTGGTACAAGGGATGGTCAGAGACTGCAGACGTGGTACAAGGGATGGTCAGAGACTGCAGACGTGGTACAAGAGATGGTCAGAGACTGCAGACGTGGTACAAGGGATGGTCAGAGACTGCAGACGTGGTACAAGAGATGGCCAGAGACTGCAGACGTGGTACAAGGGATGGTCAGAGACTGAAGACATGGTACAAGAGATCATTGCAGCCTCACTGTGCATATGAACGCAGCCCCACCTTTGTATATCAATGCAGTCCCACTTTTGTATATCAATGCAACCCCACTTTTGCATATCAATGCATCCCCACTTTTGCATATCAATGCAATCCCACTTTTGTCTATCAATGCACCCCCGCTTTTGTCTATGAATGCAGCCACACTGTGCACGGCACTCACCATGGCATTGCCTCGATCACACACAGCAGGTATCTCCTCTCCCGACGTGTGTCATGGAACAAACAGGAGCTGAAGGTCTGTGTTCGGTAGGCCAGTGTGCTCTAGCAAGGTCCCCCCCTAGACAGGCTTGTGTGATAGACAAAACACTGATTGTCAGGAAAGGTCCCCCCGCTGGTGATTTTGCCTGTTATTTGGGCTGCAGTACTGGCCTCCACCAGCGGGGAGTTATTGGCAGTATGGAGCACACAGCCCTTCCTGCGTTCAGGTGTGACCTAAATGCAATCAGCACGCCTCTATAATACCCGGCGTGTGTAATCACTCCTCGCCCTGGTATCTGTCTACTAACCTGATCCTGAGCCTGATATCTGACCCTGAGCTTGCTGTCCCCTTTCTTGACTTCTGATCTGATCCGACCTGACCTGATCCCTCTCCTGGACATTCCCTTCCTGCCCATTCCCTGTCTGCAGCTTCTTCTGTGATCTCCTGGTATATGACCTCGGCTTGGCTTTTGGTTTATGATTACGGCATTTCCCCTTCACTTATATATGCTTTGTTGTTATTTGTGCACTGTTTGTCTTCACCTGTTTTGTTCACCTTGTAAATAAACACCTTTTATTTCACTGCATACAGTGTTGGTCTCCTCTGTGTAGGCACACAGTACTGGTCTATTTAGAATCCCTGACACTGATTCAATCAGTGTTCCATCTCCATCTACTATCACACGAGCAGGTCTAGCACAGGCAGCACAGCCGAACACAGATCCAGCTCACACACACAGCCAGAGATGCCCGATGTCAGCAGGAGAGAGGGGAGTGCTGCAGTCAGCTACAGCTCAAAGCAGCCTCAGGACAGGCAGCCTACCAGCCCTGGTGATGAGAGAGAGAGAGAGAGAGTGACAGACTCGGCAGCAGCAGCTGCAGGCACCGCACAGCAGTTTAAAAAAATGATAAAAAAAAGTTATAAAACATAAATAAAACAATATATAAAAAAATATAAAAAAAAACATTTATTAAAAAAAGGGGGTTTGACACATGGGGCCCTGGGGACCTCTGAGCCCTTTAATAAAAATATATCTATATATAAAAAAAGAGAAAAAAATAAATAAAATATAAAAAATTTATAAAAAAAAGGAGGGTTGTCCTCCGGGGGCCCTGGGGACCTCTTTGCCCTTTAATAATAATACTAACAATAATAATAATAATAATAATTTATATATATATATATATATATATATATATATATATATATATATATATACACATTTAATAAAAAAAGGGGGGTGGTCATCTGGGGCCCTGGGGATCTCTGGGCCCCTGGGGACCTCCAGACCCCTAAAAAAAAAGGGGGGGTTGCCATACGGGGCCCTGGCGGCCTCTGGGACCATGGGGACCTCCGGACTTCTAATAAAAAAATATGTTAAAAAAATATTTTTTTTTATAAAAAAATAAATGAAAAAAGAGGGGTTTGCCATCTGGGGCCCTGGTGGCCTCCGGGCCCCTGGGGACCTCCGGACCCCTAAAAAATATCTTCGGACTCAGTTTCCCAGCAGACACTGTGTTCAGTGTTCCGCAATCACGGACATTCTTTCATCCTCAAACAAGAGGACATCTGCGATTGACGGAACACTGAACACAGTGTCTGCTGGGAAACTGTCCAAGGATGAAAGGACTTCTGTGATAGGCGGAACACAGTGTCGGAACGGAACACCAGGAGAAAGCTGCGACTTTTTAAAAAAATGGACGCCTGGCAAGAATTCAGGTACTGACTCGAGTATAAGCCGAGGGGGTACTTTCAGCCCTAAAAAAAAGGGCTGAAAAACTCAGCTTATACGGTATATTTTTTGTTTGTTTTTCTTTTTTTTTTCTTGTATGTTATTAGAATCCAGATTGCACTTAAAATTATTTGATAGCACGGAACTTTCTGGTACTGTAATTCTATAAAAGTTGGTAGCTTTGTGTGCTGCAGCTTCCCTTCTCTACTTTTTTCTTCTTTCTTTTTATATCTTTTTTTTTTTTTTTTTTAAAGCCAATGTGACATGATTGCCTCGGGGGGGGCAATTGCCCCGTTGCCCCCCCCCTGGATCCGCCGTTGGTGTGAAGCTGGACATGTGACCTGGAACCCACACTTTGCAAACTTGCCTGGAAAGGGGGCATTAGTATGGGCACCTGGAGCAATTTGCCACATCTCGTGTGGAATGCCAAGGGCCACCCCCTCTGTGGCAGACAGCATCTTTAATTTGGGGGGGAGATATGTGCTAAGGGGATTGATTTCATATACAAGCCCCCTTGCAACATACGTCATAAAGTGCCCCCTAGAACATATCCTCTCCCCCAAAATTACTCAAAGTAAACTGTACACCGTAGGCATTAACCCCCCCTCTGGAAGGCTCACTTACTTTGCATCAGGACATGTGTCTTCTTGTCAGACGAGCAGCTTTTCTCAGCAGCGTCGTGAGCCCTCCATCTCCTGCCCCCTCCTCCTCTGTGTACACAGGAAACAGCACAAGAAGGAGGGGGGAGGGCTCAGGTCACTCGTCTCACTCTGCAATGATTGAATGTGTGTGTGAGGAACAGGCAGCCGGGGACTGCACGGAGAGATGTCAGAAGACTCGGCTCTCTCTCCAACATAAGAAGTGGAGCGTGAGGGAATGAAAATAGCCGGGAAAGGGTCAGGCATGGGCAAATTAGGCGGCCGCACGGGGCCCCTGACTTTGCGGGGCCTAAGGCAGCCGCCTAATTTGCCTAATTAGAGAGCCGCCTCTGGATCTAGGTATCATCGCTGGCAGTTTGTCATATGTTGTTCACTGTATTATTTACTATATCCTATTATGTGTTTTTGTGGATTTTTGTACAAATACAATTATATTTTAAATTAATTTGTTTCCTTGTGCTTACCCCAGTGGCAACGTGCATCCATTACCAATTGCCGACTGCTGCACGCAGATGTATGTCAACACAATGGCACGGGCAGGCACATAGGCGTATCCGTAAGTCCCTTTAAATTTGCCACCCAGCGGGCGCGCGGGCCCTGTCAGCGTGCTCGCGGGTCCCGGGAACTCGATGTTTCCAGGCAGCCCGCGATTGCGGTCAGCAAAGGCAGGAAAAGGGGGATGCCTTTGTAAACAAGACATTCCCCTATTCTGCCTAGTGACACTGTGACTGATGGCTGTTCCCCATGATCGGAACGGTCATCAGTGACATGTCACGTGTAGCGATGCCCCCTATAAGTAAGAATGACTCCCTGGTACTGACTTAACCCCTGCAGCGCCACCTAGTGGTTAACCCCTTCACTGCCAGTGTCATTTTTACAGTAATCAGTGCATTTTTATATGTAAAAAGAGGGAACGGGGGGGGGGGTAAGGGGAAATCTGCACTTAGTGAGGAGAACAGTGGTGGTAAGGAATCAATTAAGAAAAGGTCCTGGGAGGGACTTCCTGCTGCTAAACACTACAACTTAGATATACAGTGTGAAAGAGTATGTACAAAAACAGTGTAGCGCTGGACAACATGTACCCTATAGATTATTAGAAAAGGTCCTGGGAGGGACGTCCTGCTGCTAAACACTACAACTTAGATATAAAGTGCATTTTTATAGGACTGATCGCTGTAAAAATGACAATGGTACCAAAAATGTGTCAAAAGTGTCTGATGTGTCCGCCATAAAGTCACAGTCACAATAATAAGTGCTGATTGCCGCCATTACTAGTAAAAAAAAACATATTAAAAAATGCCATAAAACGACCTCCTATTTTGTAGATGCTATAAATTTTGCGCAAACCAATTGATAAACGCTTATTGCGATTTTTTTACCAAAAATGTGTAGAAGAATACGTATCGGGACTAAACTGTGGATTTATATATATATATATATATATATATATATATATATATATATATATATATATATATATATTTGGGGTATATTTATTATAGCAAAAAGTAAATACATATTGTTTTTTTTTTTCAAAATTGTCGCTCTATTTTTGTTTATAGCGCAAAAAAAAAAAAAAACACAGAGGTGATCAAATACCACCAAAAGAAAGCTCGATTTGTGGGGAAAAAAGGACGTAAATTTTGTTTGGGAGCCAGGTCACACGACTGCGCAATTGTCAGTTAAAGCGTCGCAGTACCAAATCGCAAAAAGTGGCCTGGTCTTTGAATAGCAAAATGGTCTGGGCTTAAGTGGTTAAAGTCCTCTTGCTTTTATGGGAAAGTATTTTTTCCCACTCTTTTGTATATACAGTGGTAAATGGTTTGGTGCATCTCTGTAACTGATACATTCTGATGAAGAGATTGTTCTTTTGAAACAAATAACAGGCTCCCTGGCTGGATCACAAGGGGACAAAAAGAAAATTAATTTAGCCATCACATTTTAGAAATAGTAAATGTTTGCTCTTGGGTTTAATACCGCTTTAAAAAAATAATAATCATAAACGTACATGATGAAAGTGGATATTATTCTCTTCAAAACTGTACTAAAATGTTGAACTTGGATAGTCCAGTCTTTGCCAACATCAACTTACATTTAGTCATGAGACCCAACTTGCATGTACAAAACAATTCATTCTAGACTGGCATCATTATTAATGAAGCATGCCTGTGTTACTCGATCTAGAAAAACAAATGAACTCCAGAGCCAGGTAATCTATCTGCATGACAAAATAACAACAGTGCATCAATAAATTAATCATCCAGCAGCTCCAGTAAATGGGAATGAGACTCCCTGAGCTATTGTTTCACACAAAACTGTTTTATATACCATTAGCCTTTACCACTTAAATGCACAGTGATCAGCAAAATGTGAAAGGCAACTCTACTGAAGTGTGCATTGTACAGACATGTGTATTGCAAAATTGTAAAGAAAAATTCACAAATTATCAGTTTTTCTAAAAACAAAAGAAAAGAAAACATTTTTCTTATCATGCACTACCCAATAACCTGAAGCTTGTGGGCACGATGCAAAAGTTGATCTGGGGCCATCCAACTACGACCTGCTGCTTCAATCCGCACACCAAGATACTCCAAGTGGCTAAAGAGTTATTTCAGATCTTTATTTATATACTGAGGATCATTCAAAAGATTTTGGAGAAACTGTCCACATTCTGACATACCTCTCCAATTCTTTTTAATACTCTGGAGCAGAGGTAGGCACCCTTTGAAAGGTAGATGTTTACCTGAACAACATGAAAGAGATCAAAGATCACCGGGATTGGCAGTCTTTTTTTTTTTCGTTCAGTGATTAACTAGCAAAGCCTAACTAAATAGTAAGGAAAAGTACAAAAATATAATAGAACAAATGTTAATGTAAAATATAAACTAAAGCCGCGTACACATGATCGTTTTTTCCGATGAAAACAGACCGTGTGTAGGTCCCATCGGTCTTTTTTCCATAGGTGTTAAAAAATAGAACATGTTTTACATTTTTCCTATGGATAAAAAAACGATCGTCTGTGTGGAAATCCATTTGAGAAAAATCCACGCATGCTCAGAAGCACTGAACTTTTTTTCGGCTTGTCGTAGTGTTGTACGTCACCGCGTTTTGGCACGGTCAGATTTTTGACTGATGGTGTTTAGGCAAGACTGATAAAAGTCAGCTTCATCGGATAGCCAACGGAAAAATCCATCGGATTAGATTCCATCAGATATCCGATCGTGTGTACAGGGCTTTAGCCTACCTTAAAAGTGGACAATGTCAGAAGGGCAGTGGATTGTATGTGGACAGTGTCACTAGGGCAGGGAATGGTGTCAGAGCAGTGGATGTTGCCACTTGAGCAGGGTTGTCAGTAGAGCAGTGGACATTGCCACTAGAGCAGGGGTGGGTGTCAGTAGTGCAGTGGATGGTGTCAGTCAGTAAAGTAGAGGACTGTGTCAGTCATAGGGCAGTGAAAGGTGTCAGTCAGTGGGGTAGTGGATGGGGTCAGTAGGGCAGTGGGTGGTGTCAATAGATTTTATTTTTGTTAGTATTATTTTTTAGTACTTTATTTTTTTAGTACAATTTTATTGTGTACCGTTTATGCAATGTGCTCTTTCAGAAAAGGAAGGGGCCTGTAGACGACATATTTGCTGACCCTTTCCCTGCTCTCCATCTTGACACATCCCCCCACGGCAGCAGGTGGGAGAAGGAAGAGGGAAGCCAGCAGAGCTGCAGGGGGCCAGGGGAGCACACAATGGGCCAGGGGCAGTAGAGACAGAGGCGTATCTAATGAAAATAGCGCCTATGGCAAGCACTGAAACTGCGCCCCTGTTAAAACATTTAAAACCCATCTTTCAGATAACCTTAACAAAAAAACAGCTAACAAAACTAGTGATATTTATCATCCATTGTGATACTTGGGTATCGGCATATCCCTCTTTATGGCAAAATCTGGGGTTTATTACACCCCTGATCCCTCCTCTGCCCTCCAGGGCTATGTAAATGCAGAACCAATATTGGAAGTGATGAAATCTTCATCATTTAAGGCCTCAGTTTTCACAGAGGAGAGGGAGAAACTGATGTTTTGTGCGCTACCAATCCGACCAGATGGAATAGGAGAGCCTGGGAGAACAGGGAAGGGCTGTGGCTGAACGCAGCAGGGATAGCGCTGCCATTGTCCATCAGCAAAGGTGCTGAAAAGGAGATCCTGCCTATGCTCGGGAGGAAGGAAGAAAAGACCCTCAGACCCTGGTAAGTGCCTTGCTGCCCAGCCACTGAACAGCGCCCCCTTCATATGGCGCCCATGGCACTTTCCATGGCTGCCATACCCTAGATACGCCACTGAGTAGAGATGAGTAACTTGGACAGGTGGGGCAGAATACAGACCCTCTATCTTCATCCTGCTGCTGCTGAATGCAGGTGGGAGGGAGAGAAGGAGAACTAGGGTTTTAGCAGCTGCAGAAAAAAAGATGGAGGATTGAGCGGGGTTGCAACCCCTGTAACCCCTGATGGTATGCCTTTGACACTACCCAAATATACCAAAAAGGAAACCTGAGAAGATCTTGGTAGTTAGGTTGAGTCCTTCAAAAGTACAACAGGTGCATACAGGAACTCCATACAGCACAAACTTAGCTGTCTAGACGGCTTCTCTTGAAATCAGAAAACAAAGCAGCAAGTCATAAGGATTTGGAGGTCAACACCTTACCAATGTGTAATCACTGTTATGCCTCTGACACACGGTCGGACTTTCCGAAAACAAAAGTCAGACTGGCTTTTTTTCTCGGAAAGTCCGGCTGTGTGTAGCCTCCATCTGACTTTTTTTGTTAGAAGTCCGACGGACCTTAGATAGAGAACATGTTCTCTATCTTTCCGTCAGACTTCCGATTGACTCACGGCGGACTTTTGCATGGTCAAATGTCTGACCGTGTCTACGAGGCATAAGGAGGCCTGCAAAGTAGAAAAGCCTTAAATCAGTGATTATAGCTTCTTGAGTACTTTCCGTTACCATACAACAAAACTGTCCCACATAAAGAACTCCAACCCTCCAACTGTAAACGTGAGCAACCCTGTTAAGAAAAGAGCAGAAGAGCTGCTAGAGCATGAAGCCAAGACTGGCAAGAATTAAAGAAGAATAGAAAAGGTAAAAATAGGAAAAAAGGATTAGGAAGTGCTTCTGTCGGGGGATCCTCCATACATTATTAGCCGTGCTCATTCGGGACCTGTGGTAGGCTAACCAAGGAGACCATATTTGATCAAAATGTTTATCTCGTAGCCTGGACACGATTTTTTCTTTCAGCATGATCCATGTTAGTTTCCTTTTTACTAATGCAATGTGTACAACAGGGCTTTTCCACACTGTGGCTATAGCAGTTTTAGCCGCTAGAAACATAAAGTAAATTAGGACCTTGAATGTCGTAGAAAATTTTCAACAGGCTTATTTAAAAAAAAAAAAAAATATGTCATAACAATTTCTTTCTCACACACAGCATATGCATACTTCCAATTACACCCCAAAATACATTCTGCTACGCCTCCCAAGTATGATGACTCTTTCACAGCCTGGCCACATACAGAGGTCCAACATGCAGGGAGCACCATCAGGCATTCTAGGAGCATAAATTACACATCTAATTTCCTAATGACCTATTACAAGTTTGAAGGCCCTAGAGCACCAGGATAAAGGAATTGCTCTCAAAATAATCCCATTTTGGAAAGAAAATACCACAATGTATATTCTATGAGGCATTATGAATCTTTTGAATGGTTAATTATTTTTCCACAAGTCTTCGAAAAATATGGAAAGTAAATGAATATGTATTTTTTTTTTTTTTTTACACAAAGTGATCAATTTATAAGATATTTCTAACACACAGCATGTATATAGAAAACAATTACACCCCAAAATACATTCTGCTACTCATCCTGAGTATAGTGATATCACATGTGTTAGACTTTTACACAGCCTGGCCACATAGAGAGCTCCAACATTAAAGTAGCACCGTCAGGCATTCTAGGAGCATAAATTACACATCTATTTATTTCTATCTATTTCATTCCTACCTATCACAATTGTGAAGGTCATAGAGCACCAGGACAGGGGAATTACCCACAAAATGACCCCATTTTGGAAAGAAAACATCCAAACATATATTCTGTGAGGCATGGGCTGGAGACAGGTACCTGGTTAATCTGATGGGCTGGTAACAGGTTCTCGGGTACTCTGCTGGGCTGGAGACAAGTACTCAGGTCAGTGGCGGCCCGTCCATAGGGGGCGCCCAGGCGCCGCCCCCTCCTGTAGTTTTAAAAAAAACAGGCCCTTTAAGGCATTTAAAAATTAGTTTTGCAGCGCCGCGCAAATAACACACACTCACGCATTGCCTGAGTGTATGTTATTGTGGCCAGCCTAGTCAGATAACCGGACATAGGGCACTGATTATCTGACTAAGGACAGCTGGTTGGCTGTGGGGAAGTCCCTGTCAGAACCAGTGGCTCTGATAGGCTTTCCCAGTACAGTCCTTCAGCTCCCGGATGTCTTATCTCGGAACCTAGTGGGCTACGTCCCTTGAATAAGACCGACGCCGTCTCAGCCAATCAGGTTTCAGTGATTCTGTTTATCCGTAACCTGATTGGCTGGAGCGTCATCGAGGGCGGCAGAAGACATCTAGGGACAGTGGAAGGAGGGTGGCGAACCCCAGAAAGGTAAGTGCCAGGCGGGGGGGGAGAAATCTGACTGGCAGCATTTTACAGGGAACAGAGGGGACAATTGATGTGGTTACAATTGATGTGGGGACAAATAATGTGGGCACCAGTGGGGGACAATGGATGTGGGCACAGTGGCAATTGATGTGGGCACAGTGGCAATTGATGTGGGTACAGTGGCAACAATTGATGTGGGCACAGTGGCAACAATTGATGTGGGCACAGTGGTGACAATTGATGGCATGGCACAGTTGCTGCCTTTGATGGGCACAGTGAGGCTGCAATTGTGTTTTTTTTTCATTTGTTTGCGCCCCCCAAAAAAAAATTGAGCACCAGCCGCCACTGACTCAGGTACTCTGATGAGCTGGTGACAGGTACTTAGGTACTCTGATGAACTGGTGATAGGTACTTGGGTAATCTGATGGGCTGTGACAGGTACTCGGTACTCTGATGGGTTGGTGACAGGTACTCGGGTACTCTGTTTGGCTGGTGACAGGTACTCGGGTACTCTGATGGGCTGGTGACAGGTACTCGGGTACTCTGATGGGCTGGTGACAGGTACTCGGGTACACTGATGGGCTGGTGACAGGTACTCGGGAATTGTTGATATTTGTGACCGCCTGTGATTGGATGAGCTGTGTTAGAGGGACACACCTCATCCTCGATCGCTGTGCTAAGTGCCTCGGGGGCACGCATGAGCGGCAATCACGAGCAGTTCACATGTGTCCGACTGTGATTGGACACAGCCGGTCATGTGGTAAAGAGCCAATTTCATTCAGGGACATGCCTCATCCTTGATTGTCGTGCTGCGGGCCCTGTCATATGATGTCCACCCAGGATTGGAGGGTGTTTCTGCCGGCGTCATTTTATTATGGCCTGGTATGGAAGTGGTTATATTTTTTTCATGCAAGTAATTGGGTATTCTTTGCAAAATTAATTTTTACCACATTAATTAAGCTAAGTGAAAATTGACTTTGCAAAATGAACATGTTCTACACTTTTATTAAATCAACCTCATAAAAGTACATGTACGTCTCTTCGGTTTTTCTTTTTCTCCAGTTTGTACAAATTATTCCCAATGCATGATCCCAGTAAGTGATAATCTCTGGACATATTAGCTATGTCCCCTGTATTGGTTATACTTGTATTGTTCCTAACTTATCTGTCTTTAAATACTGTTTGCTGTGTAAGGATTCCAGCTTAGTATCTCCCGATATAAGACAAATAGCAGTCCTGGAAGATTTTAAAGGCATATTAGAAACCAGGAGACCTGAAATTTAATAATAGAGACAGACAGGGTGTGACACGGCTGCTGGTGCTCAAGTTATTATAACTCCAATATAAATTTGCTAAGTGACAATACGCCTGAACAGACAAGGCTCCCATATGTGTCTCCACCATAGTCACAGCTGCTCGGGGCTGTAATCGCAAGAATAAGCTTATCAGCTGCTGCGCACCAAGTAAAATTTCACTATAGAGGGAAATTTCCCCTGAGCTCTTGGCTTGGCATCTAGCACATTTGTTCAGTCAATTTAGGTTAAATGATCAGAAGACTCAGTACAGTCTTCTCTCTTGTCTAATCACAATGATACGTAGGAGATAACTGCCAGACTTTAGCCTTACTGAAATGCTATCAGTAAATGAAACAGTACCCAGAGGAGCAAGCCATCAAATCACATCGACTGAATTACAGAGACCTGGAATAGTCTAACAGACGCCTATTATGTTTGTATTCTAAATTAAAAAGTGGTATAGATTGTTCCGAATTTGAATATGCTTCACCAAAATGAAATAGAACACATTGCCATCAGAATTTGTAGTTTCCTAATATTGATGTATAATGGGACAGCTACAGACCTATCTTATGGGCCCCAATGCAAGAATGCCCCCCTGCTTAACGTTTTCTACATTAGCACCTTTAATGCTGAACATGGACGGACAGAGGAGTTGTGTTAGATGAACCTTCATTTTCCTGAACTGCTAATGACAATAATGTTTTCCCAATCATCCCCTGTTTTTTTTTATATATGATCTGTTACATGATCAAAGCAGGCCTTGCTTGGAGAAAGTACCACTGCTCTTTAACCACTTATGGACCAAAATGCAGGTAAAGGACCTGGCCAGTTTTTGCGGTTTGGCACTGCGTCGCTTTAACTGACAATTCCGCGGTCGTGCGACGTGGCTCTCAAAATTGGCGTCTTTTTTTTCCCACTAATAGAGCTTTCTTTTGGTGGTATTTGATCACCTTTGCGGTTTTTATTTTTTGTGACAATTTTATAAAAAATTCAATATTTTTTTGCTCTTTGCTATAATAAATATCCCCCAAAAATATATAAAAAAAACGATTTTTTCCCTCAGTTTAGGCCGATACGTATTCTTCTACCTATTTTTGGTAAAAAAATCGCAATACGCGTTTATCGATTGGTTTGCGCAAAATTTATAGTGTTTACAAAATAAGGGATAGTTTTATTGCATTTTTATTAATAGTTTTTTTTTACTACTAATGGCGGCGATCAGCGATTTTTTTTTCGTGACCGCGACATTATGGCGGACACATCGGACAATTTTGACAAATTTTTGGGACAATTGTCATTTTCACAGCAAAAAATGGTATATAAATGCATTGTTTACTGTGAAAATTACAATTGCAGTTTGGGAGTTAACCACTAGGGGGCGCTGAAGGGGTTATGTGTGACCTCATTTGCGTTTCTAACTGTAGGAGGCGGGGCTGGATGTGTGATGTCATTGATTGTGTTTCCCTATATCAGGGAACACACGATCAATGACAGTGCCACAGTGAAGAAAGGGGAAGCTGTGTTTACACACAGCTCTCCTCGTTCTTCAGCTCTGGGGAGCGATCGTGGGACTCCAGCGGCGATCTGGTCCGCGGGTCCCGCAGCCGTGGTCACGGAGCTTTGGACCATGGCTGGGCACTTAAAGAGAACATACAGGTATGTGCTTGTGCCCAGCCGTGCCATTCTGACGACGTATATGTGCAGGAGGTGGTCTTTAAGTGGTTAATATGGCCCTTAATAGCTTCTCTGCACTGCTTTATAGTAAAGGATCATGATCATCTGACAGTACCTCTCTGCTTGGTGCACTCTTTGTCCAAAGAATCACTCTGGAAGTCGAATCCCTTTAAAAACTGTGCACAATGTCCAGAAGAAGCTATGTGACATACCGTTGCGAAACATGTTGACGTCACACGGCCCGTAACGCCGCCAACACGATCCCCCAGCTGTATGTGATGTGTAATGCTAAGGAGAGCTTAGAACTGGATGCCGTACGTGATTACATCTAACTGAACTATCTCTGAGATGCCGGCGAGAAACTGGCTGAATGATTGAAAGCAGAGCGCATGCAGCAGATGGAGATCTTGCCTGTTTGTTTTATCCCTTCAGAAATGAACGCGTATATATAAAGTAATTGAAGTTCAATCACAAGCTCCAGCTCTATCATGGAAACATCTTTCCGATACAGCAAGATGGTAATGTAGAAATTTCATTTCTATCTACATAACTGTATATGGATCGTATTGTCCTATGAAAAACTTCAAGATCGGCATAGCCTTTGGAATATATTTATATAACTACGGACAACTAGCCGCTGAAGTAATACATGATAAAGTTTTATGGTATATTTACAACATATGTAAAATCATCAATAGAAAATCGAATACCTCTAAGTGGGTGGGATTTTCTAGGCAACAGTAATTATGGGTGACAACTAGGTCATAAAAATATAATTAATACACAGACTAAATGTTGCAATTTAAACAGTATCAAAATACGTTATAAAACCATGATTCTAGAGAAGTACTGTATATCACCCCATGCCCCAGGACAAGGCTAAGGGCAGGGACGATTTTTCCAACGCGTTTCAAATTTTTCTTCTTCAGGGAAAATTGTACAGTTATTTTCTCTATAACAAAAAAACACAAAAAATGGAAAAACAAAATAAGGGGTTACATGATCATACATATGGGTACATATATCGGACATATGGGGCATGAGTAGGGAGAGAAAAGATGGTGGGTTCAAAAACCCAAAAGGGAGAAAGAAGGAAACCTCCATCATGAACTCACCTTTTCCACACATAAACGCTTTGATTTCCCTAGGAAAGACATGAGCGTCCCAAAACAACCTCGGTGGTAGAATCGGATGGTACCCCGAAAGTCCAAAGGGCTGTCTCCCACCTCCAGGGACCCCCACACCATGGGGGGTGGACAAAAACGAATAGATGCAACTCTTTGATCAGCAATAAAACCAAACGGTGGTCCCAACTATAATGGTCAAGCAAACGGTGCATAAGTGATTGTTGTTTCAGTAGTAAAAAACAAAAAACAACAAAACAAAAAACCACATAAGAAAAAAAGGAGGCCATAGGTAAACTCACCAATTTAAAGAAGAAAGGCTCCAATCACTCAAAGCTTGATCAGACAGCAATTTCAAAAAGAAGAATTCAAAGAAATATACAACCAAAATTGGACGGGACAAACGCCATATGTCTTCTCACTCCTTCAGGAGATGGGAGAGGTGTGCGCTGAATCAAGACCCCCCTGACATCCTTAAATACTTACCTAGGTGAAGGTGATAGGCTCCTTAGTTTGGCATCCTCCCCCTTGGCCGCAAAAAAGGCGGCAAATACTATACTATATATGAATGAAGTTCCTATAGTGATAGCAAATGCAGAGAACGCCATTGCGTCTTTGCATAAGCCACGCACACCGCGTTCCCAACACAGGATATGGCGCATCTTAATGACATCACCACGCCACCTAGGACATGGGAATGATGGTTAATTCACCAATAAGGATAGGGATTGATGGGAGAAACCCCCATCAATCAAAGAAATGAGTAAAAGTCACCACTGCCGGAGAGGGGAACAAGCTCCCCGGACACTGACCGTCCAGGGAGCTAATTAAGCACAAAAGTGCTGTTCTCCCCCGGCAGTGGATGGGGGAGCCCCCCGAGGGAGGGATAAACCCAGGAAATTAAGAGGGGACCATCCGAAGTTCGCCACACGCGAAATTGGGCATGACATGTCAACAAAAAGGGAGGCCCCAATATCAACCAATATGTACCCACTTGGTATTACATACAACCAAACTTAAATCATACATTACACCGAGGTGTCTTAGAATATATATAGAAAAATACATTTGAATTAGCATAATTACAAATGGGAATACAATGTAATAAAAAAACAAATCCCAATTTTTCTAAAGTCCCGGAAAGAACATGACCCCTTGGATCCGGGTACCGGGAGGGGAACCCCATAGATGGGCAGGTCCACCAGGGGGGGGGAAGGGGGGGGAAACAATTTCCACTGTCTATCAAGGATATAGATAAAGATAAGGGGCACAGAGACGCCAGACAAATAACAAAACAGTCAACACTAATCAGTCTTGCTAGAGCTGAAGCCCTCAAGAAAGGGTCTAAAACTCTCCATTTGGCTCTAAGGCGCCTAATCCAGCGCATTTCGCGCTGGAGTAGAACCTTATTCCAATCCCCCCACGAAGAGGAATGTGTAGCCTGTCCAGGACTGTAAAGTTCACTTTAGGCATGTGATACCCATGTTCCTTGGCCACATGTCTTCCAAGGGGCAGGCATAAGTTGCCTATCCGAATTGAATGCATGTGTTTTTTAACTCTCTTCTGGAAGGGCTGTTTGGTCTTCCCCACGTAGAAGGAATCGCACTGGCACTGCATCAGATATACTACCCCCGTGTCTTACAATTAGCATAGTGTTTTAATGCAAAGGTCTCTCCATTAGGCAATGCCAATGTGGTCCTTCTTCTTATGACCTCACATCGGGAGCATTGCCTACACGGGAAGGTTCCATAGATTTTACATGGGTCGTTCTTGATGTTTCCCTTGTATTCACTTTGGACCAACATAGTCCAAAGTGAATCTGCTCGTCTAAAGGTTAGTTGCGGGGTTAGTTGCGGTTTGTCTACAAGGAGATTCCGAAGAATGGGGTCTTCTGTGAGTATAGGCCAGAACTTTGAGATGACTTGCCTTATTCGTGTGTGTTCATTGGAAAAGCCCAAAATAATTCTTGAATTATTCTCTTCAGGTTTCGTTAGGTGCGGTTTGGTTTTGAAAATCAAACTCCTCCTATTTACATTTTTCACTCTAGTGAACGCTTTCTTAAGGCAGGTTTTTGTATAGCCTCTAGCGAACAAATGAAGAGCAAGGGCATCACATTGGTTGTGAAAATCACTATCCAATGAACAGTTTCTCCTAATCTTAACCACTTAAGACCCGGACCAATACGCTGGCAAATGACCCAAGGGGTTTTTGCGATTCGGCACTGCGTCGCTTTAACAGACAATTGCGCGGTCGTGCGACGTGGCTCCCAAACAAAATTTGCGTCCTTTTTTTCCCACAAATAGAGCTTTCTTTTGGTGGCATTTGATCGCCTCTGCGATTTTTATTTTTTGCGCTATATACAAAAATAGAGCGACATTTTTGAAAAAAAATCAATATTTTTTACTTTTTGTTATAATAAAAAACCAATAAACTAAATTTTAGTCAAACATTTAGGCCAAAATTTATTTAGCCGCATGTCTTTAGTAAAAAAAAAATCGCATTAAAAAAAAATTAGCTACCTAGCGGGAACAGCGACACTAATACAGCGATCAGAAAAATGATCGCTTAGTGACGCTGGCAATAGGGAGTGAAAGGGTTAACTAGGGCAGTGATCAGGGGGTTAAAACTTTATTGGGGGGGGTGGGGGGGGCTACCCTGACACTACTGACTGTCTGACTGTCACACTGTCTGTCACACTGACACTAAATACAGTAATCATACATGATTACTGCATTCAGTGACACTGTGACAGGGGGGAGGGGGGGGGGGGGGGGCGATCGCGGGGGTTAAATGTGTGTGTGTAGTGTAGTGTTGGTGCAGGACTTACTTGTTCTGTGGTGATCTCTCCTCAGCGGCGCTTGAAACAAACGCCGAGGGAGAGATCACGTCGCTTCCTCCTTCCTGTGTTTACACAGGAGGAGGAAGTGACAGGTCAGGCGGGCGCGCGCATTGGCTGGGAGCGATCCGGAGGGGACGGATGAAAACGGATAGCCGCCCCCACTCGTCGGATCGCTCCTGCAGCCGCGCGGACCGCCGCATGTACGGGGGGGGGGTCCGATCGGACCCCCGATCCCCCCCAAGGCACCAACGTATATATACGTTGATGTGCCTGTCGGTGCCATTCTGCCGACGTAAATGTACATGCGGCGGTCCTTAAGTGGTTAAGGAATTGACTATAGGGTATCGAATTCTTTAATGTTTCGGGATGAAAACTGGTAGCGTGAAGTATTGTGTTACCCGCTGTCTCTTTCGAAAAAGGGTAGAATTAATTCTGCTCTCCGAGTCTTTTCTAATACTAATGTCCAAGAAGCTGATTTCTGACTGATTATGGGACATTGTGAAGAAGAGATTGAATTCATTGTGGTTCATGAGCTTCAATAGCTCAATCAAACCATCTTTAGGTCCGTCCCAAATAATGAAAATATCATCTATGTAGCGCTGCCACATGAGAATATTGGCAGCGCACATAGATGCATTCTCTCCCAGGAGGAAATCCCGCTCCCACTCCCCCAGGTGCGCAGCACGTTCCCATTGCCACACCCTTTACCTGGAGGTAGTGGGATTCCTGAAAGAGAAAAGTGTTGTGATGAAGTATAAACTCCAGCATGGTTAGAATAAATGTGTTGAATTTCCAGTCAGTTGTTGGTCGCTGTTTTAAAACCTGCCCAACAGCCTTTAACCCCAAATTATGGGGACTGCTGTTGTACAAGGTTTCAACATCTATAGTAACCAACCAAGCATCCCCAGGAACAGTCAAGTCCTCAAGCATTTGTAAAAGATGTATTGTATCTTTTGTATATGAGGGTAGATCAAGAACATTCCCCCCTTGTCTGAGGCTTTTATTGTCACCTCTGGGAAATTCCTCAGAGTTTTTAGTGCATGTTGTTGTTATAAATTCAAATTAGAGTGAACATTCTCCTTTTTCATTGCTTCTAATTCTTTAGAAGTTTGCCTGACAAAAAGGGAGATGGCTGGATTCTGGTTCAAAAATGGAAACTTGTTTGATTTCCGTTTGAATTTGACCTTAAAGTCTTTCTGTTCCTTATGCTCCCCTTCCTCAAGCTCCTCCAAGATCTCACTGTCCAAAGTATATACTTAGATTTCAGGTTTTTCCTAGGCTGCCAAAGCAAGGTTACCAATCAGGATGGGGACAAGGGGTGGGCAGAAAAGGAACATAGCCTTGGCACAAAGTCACTATATGGAGAGGGGTCGTTGAGAGCCGATGTGGGTTTACAGTTAGGGATGACAGCTTTGCTCTCTAGCTACCTAAATGACCGGCGTGATGCTGCTATCACTCCTGTCATTCAGAAAAGAATGCAGTGCAGGGCTGCGATAGTTTCTGGAGGAAGGATTCTACTCTCTCTTCCCTCCAGCTGTGGGGCTGGAATCTCCTCCTCCAGCAGTTTTTGTTGCTCTGGTGCATGTCTGCTGGAATAACCCTAGAGCCTCCACTATGCTGGCTATTGCTGCTTGTTGTGTGGCAAGGTGGTGAGTACATGGATTGGAAACTGGCTACAAAGGCGAGTTCAGAGGGTGGTAATAAATGGGAAATACTCGGAATGGTCAGTTGTGGGTAGTGGGGTCCCCCCAGTGTGTGCTAGGACCAATCCTATTTATTTTGTTCATAAACGACCTGGAGGATGGGGTAAACAGTTCAATCTCTGTATTTGCGGACGATACTAAGCTAAGCTAAGCGGGGCAATAACTTCTTCGCAGGATGTGGAAACCTTGAAAAAAGATCTGAGCAAATTAATGGGGTGGACAACTACAAGGCAAATGTGGTTTAATGTAGAACAATGTAAAATAATGCATTTGGGTGACAAAATATGAATGCAATCTACTCACTAGGGGGGAACCTTTGGGGGAATCTAGGATGGAAAAGGACCTGGGGTTCAATTAGATGACAGGCTTAGAAATGGCAAGCAATGCCAAGATGCTGCTAACAAAGCAAACAGAATATTGGGGATTAATTCAATGAATAAAGTGATAATTTTCCCAATCTACAAGACTCTGGTCTGGCCGTACCTGGAATATGCCATCCAGTTCTGGGCACCAGTCTTCAGGAAGGATGTGCTGGAAATGGAGTGAATGCAAAGAAGGGCAACAAAGCTAAAAAAAAGGGTCACTCTAGAGGATATTAGTTAATGAAGAAAGTTTGCAGGCACTGAACTTATTCTCTCTGGAGAAGAGATGCTCGAGAGGGAATATTGTTTAAATTTGCAAATGTCGTACTGGTGACCCCACAATAGGGATACAACTTTTTTGTGGAAGGGAGTTTAACAAGACACGTGGCTACTCATTAAAACTAGAAGAAAAGAGGTTTAATCTTAAACTACATAGAGGGTTCTTTACTGTATGAGCGGCAAGAATGTAGAATTCCCTTCCACAGGCAGTGGTATCATCAGGAAGCATCAATAGTTTCAAAAAAACTATTAGCTAAGCATCCTAACGACCGCAACATACAGGGATATACAATATATTACTGACATATAATTACACACATAGGTTGCACTTGATTGTCTTTTTTTCAACCTCACCTACTATGTAACTATTATGTGACCGGCCTCGGGAGAAGAGAGAGATCTTAGTTGAGCAGAAGGGGCCAGTGTGTGTTGAGGTAAGCTCAGCTGGCGGTATTTTATATCTTGGTATTGCCGCTGCTCTCTGTCCAATGGCAGAGCACAGGAAGTAGGGGAGAGGGACTTGGAATTGAGGATGGGGCTAACACTACCATGATCACTGATGAGGGTGGGGGATGGGGGTTAACTTTCAATGCCACTGACCTCCTTCCCCGCAAAGGTGGTCAATGGCAGTGAATGTTAGTTCCCGCTACCTTTCATTAATTCTGATGGCAGTGACATTTTAACCCCCTCTGGTGGTCATTGGAGGGGTTCTATTTTTATACCATTAACCACCAATGTGGGGGAGTCGGTTAATAATACTAACACCAATTCTGGGAGTTATTACATCCAATGACACCTGTGCTGGGAGTTATTGTGTGCAGTGACACCTGTGCTTGGGGTGGTTATGGCTGACAACCATGCAGAGGGTTAATAATGCATCCAGTGACACCAATGCAGGGGGTTCATAATGCATCCACTGACACCAATGCAATGGGGTTCATAATGTATTTACTGACACCAATGCAGGGGGTTGTTATGACGAACACTGACACCAAAGCAGGAGGTTATTGATGCATCCAATTACTCCAATGCTGTGGGTTATTCTTACGTCTGGGGAAAAAGACATCATTTGGCATCTTCGCCCTGGGCAATGGTAATCATGTTCCAGTGTTTAGTACAGGATGGCTACATGTGCACAACATCCAATTGATCTCTGTGTCTATATTGTTTAAAGTGTTATGCTGACAGGCAGACTTTTTCTATGAAAGAAGAGACGGTGTACATCTTTTCTGTAATAGATGTTTCTACTTACCTGTCAGCACTTATTCTCTAAGTGTACACTTAGCCGCACATTTACAGCTCAATGCACGTTTCTTTTGAAGTTATACCTCGTACACGTGCCCGGTTTTTCCGACAGGAAAACTGCCATGTTTGCATTTGGTCGGAAAAACCGGCTGTGTGTATGCACCGTAGCAGTTTTCCCGACAGGAAAACTACGAGCAAAAAAATTAGAACTTGTTCTCTTTTTTCCCACCGCGATGCTCAGCTTTTTATTTTTGCTTGGCAGTTTTCCTATGGGAAACACTGCGAGGGAGCATACACACGGCTGGTTTTACCGACCAAAGCGGTCATGGCAGTCTTCATGATGGAAAAACCGACTGTGTGTACACGGGGAAAAGCAACCTCTGTTTTCCCAGCGGACTTTTGACCGCCGGGAAAACCGATCGTGTGTACTAGGCATAACTTTTATGCACATGTGTGGGAGCTTTGTCTTCCAAGACTGAAGGTTTCAAACTCCGAAGAAGACCAGGAGAATGGGTGGCAATGGAGGAGAGCTCTGCACTGCAGGGATCGCTTTGCTAGGCACATACTTTGGGGCTCCAATATTTAACATTTGGTCTGATGGATTTGGTCAGCTTTTGGTATACAGGGAGTGCTCAAGTGCTTAAGTTTTTAATTTGTACCACTGCAGTCTAATCCATTCAGCACCAGACTTTCCTCTGTCCTCAGAAGGGGTCCACAACCAACGGTGATACTATATTATAGCTCAAGAAATGGTCGACAGACCAAAAATGCACCTAAGAAAATGTTTATTCAGGTTCACATACAAGTATATAAATAAAAGCACATTGTGTGGCAGGCGCAGCACTATGAAGTGCCTTATGCTCTGTGGCATTAGAAGAATTGTGACATCTCTGACTTTTCAGTCCAACAAGACTGTCTATTACTCTGAAATTCCTCTAGCGCTGTTCTATGGAAGCAGTAGGTTTAAAGAGCACTCCAAATGCTTAAAATAACTTCTTTATCAACTTCACTTTGCTTCATATATACTGTAACACTGCTGCTTTGCAGCAGACAGTCCATGTACAAAAACACGTGTTGAATAAAGTATAACAAAAAATTGCGGTTCAAATATTCAATCTTGTCATTTAACATAAAATGGTGGATATATTTCTTTCTTCAGTATTTATACTCTCTCTGTAAGTTCTTAAAGCATTCTCTAATTTCTCTGAAAGGTATAACTCTGTGGTTTGCAACTTGGTTTGGTTTGATGAAAGTTTGTTCATGTATTAGGTTTGGTTTAGTTTGGTTAGGTGAGTTAGGTGAGTTTGGTGGAACTACAAGTGAACACATAACTAGTTCAGTATACAGTATATATATATATATATATATATATCTGTATAAAATACCTATTTGGCCCCTTGCTTCCATAAAATTGAACTCTGGATCTGTGTGTCTGTTCTGTTCTCTCTCTGTGGTGGAATGATTTTCCAGCCAGTGTGCTGGGGAATTTCCCAGACAGAATGCATGCAAGGCTGGCTGTGATTGGTCAAGACACTTGCTGAGTGTGAGGCTAGCTGTGATTAGTCAAGACTCCTGATGAGTCACAAAGGTTTAACTCTATATGTTCTGGTATAAATTCTACTGTGTTATTGAGTTTATCTTTACTGTCATATAAATAAATGATTCTTAACCACTTCCTTACTGGGCATGTATACCCCCTTCCTGACCAGGTGAAATTTCAGCTTGTGGCACTGCATCGCTTTAACTGACAATTGCGCGGTCGTGCGACGTGGCTCCCAAACAAAATTGGCGTCCTTTTTTCCCCACAAATAGAGCTTTCTTTTGGTGGTATTTGATCACCTCTGCAGTTTTTATTTTTTGCGCTATAAACAAAAATAGAGCGAAAGTACAAATCATTAGTAAGACCTTATCTGGAATATGCAGTTCAGTTAGGGGCACCAGTTCACAAAAAGGATCACCAAATATCACTCTCAAATCTCATAAGTCTAGCAATCAAAGGCAGCAGTGACTTAAATCTCAGGCCGCGTACACACGTCCGAGAACCTCGTCGGGCTAAACTCATTATTCCGCCCGACTAGGTTCCCGATGAGCGGTCGGAAAAGCTTGTCGAGCCAAAGTCCTCATTGAACAACGAGGAAAAAGAGAGCATGCTCTCTTTTTGGCTCGACGAGCTTCCCGACGGGACGCTCGTCGAAAAGTGTACACACGATCGAGCTTCTCGGCAGAATATGGATCCCAGCGAGCTGGATTCTGCCGAGAAGCTCGGTCGTGTGTACGCGGTCTAACACTACAGATACTGTAGGCAGTTATAAGTCTCTGTGCATAAGAGTGCCCAAATACCCTCACATACTAGTAAGGGCACTGCTATATTTAAGAAGGAAACCTTGGCAAATGTAAATTTTTCAGGATACAGCCTAGGAACAATTCCTAATTTTCCATATAATAAAGAAAATATTTGTGGAAAAGTGTAGCGCTAATAATGACACAAATAATGATAATACAATAAAGATTAAATCATGCAACACCACATGTGAATTAATGGTATTCAAAAGTCCATAAATGTTTTGAATGAATCGGTGAGTCGGTTTCTTTGAGTAAAACAGATACACAAAATCCAGTGCATAAAGAAGTGAAAAATCCACCACCGCTTATGACAAGGGGCTTACCGGACCGATTGGACCTAGACAGGCATATACCCACTAGGCCAATCAAGCTTTGTTAAAGTTGATATACTGAAGCGGGTACACCATACACGTCATGCGATTCGGTATCAATGAAGGCAAACCTCAGACAGATGATTCAAAAATACTTCCCAGCAAGCAGCAACTCTCAACAGATCACTCAGAGGGCAAATCAGTACTCCAACCGATAAGCATGAAGAAGAGAAGGCAAGGCGTACATAGCGTAATTCCGTAATAAAAAGCGATATTTATTATAAAGAGAAAAACTCACATTTTGCAATGGTCAATAGAGCTTATAGAAAAAGGGTAGCAGGAACAACAGTAGTCCATCCCGACATGTTTCGTTACAAAAAGAACATCATCTTTTTGTAACGAAACATGTCGGGATGGACTATTGTTGTTCCTGCTACCCTTTTTCTATAAGCTCTATTGACCATTGCAAAATGTGAGTTTTTCTCTTTATAATAAATATCGATTTTTATTACGGAATTACGCTATGTACGCCTTGCCTTCTCTTTTTCATGCTTATCGGTTGGAGTACTGATTTGCCCTCTGAGTGATCTGTTGAGAGTTGCTGCTTGCTGGGAAGTATTTTTGAATCATCTGTCTGAGGTTTGCCTTCATTGATACCGAATCGCATGACGTGTATGGTGTACCCGCTTCAGTATATTAACTTTAACAAAGCTTGATTGGCCTAGTGGGTATATGCCTGTCTAGGTCCAATCGGTCCGGTAAGCCCCTTGTCATAAGCGGTGGTGGATTTTTCACTTCTTTATGCACTGGATTTTATGCACTGGATTTTGTGTATCTGTTTTACTCAAAGAAACCGACTCACCGATTCATTCAAAACATTTATGGACTTTTGAATACCATTAATTCACATGTGGTGTTGCATGATTTAATCTTTATTGTATTATCATTATTTGTGTCATTATTAGCGCTACACTTTTCCACACATTTTCTATTAGCAATTTTTTGATCTCTCTTGCTGTGTTAGCGGCTTTTTGTATTTTAAGATAGCGCAGTATTTTTTCTTTTTCAATAAAGAAAATATTCACTGTTTAATTTCAGTTCCACTTTAAGCTGTTGCATGTCAGTTGAATCCTGAAGTACTGCCTGCAGCTTTAATCAGATCTTTTGGTTCTACAAAGTATAATAAACTTTATTTTTTTTCTTCACATCACTTCTAGCACTGTGCTGTGTGATTATCTCTAAAGAACAGATAAAACCTGTTTTGCAGAAGTAATTATTATCTGTCCATATTCCACTGCCCTTCATTTTCCCTGTGAAAGGTGCCAAGTTGCTTGTTTTCCTGAAACTCTATAAAATTTCCGCAGTACATCCCAATGGAAAGCAGCTCTCTGGCTTAAATATCAAACGCTGGCTTTACCAAACATTCTGAACAAATCACTCTACGATAACAGTGCTTTTGTTCTGGAGATATGAGAAGATCCCTACTGAATATATGTGTCACAGTATATGAGATATATACCAACAATGTGATTTTTGTAAACAAAATAGTCTTTTTCTTTTATATACATTGAAAAAAGGTAGTCTGGATGTAATTCATCCTTTTAACACATGGCCGTTTAAAAAAAAAATCCTTCTTTCTGTAGAGTTTGTAATTACAGACTGCCATAGTTGCTGATTATATACTCAGCCTCTGTTTACTGCTTTGAAGTGCTACGTGATGGGTAGGCTTTACTACTCTTTCTTACAATTTAGGTCTATAAGTTTGTAGGCAGGTGCAGTCTATTTTCTTCACTGTAGGTGGCGCTCAAACACAGCGGCATTGCAGTTAGAGGGGAATTTAATGGTTTGCTGGGTCACTGGGGAGGCTATGCAATTTGATTCTGGTTTCCCACGTGACTCTGGCAGCCTTCTTGGGTCAGGCAGAGCCTAATTAAGGCCCTGGCTCCCAGGCTTGGTGTGTATTTCGCATGTGGGTAGTACAAAGACAGGTCTTCTGTCTGATAGGGAAAGGGATTAGCATCAGGGAGAAGTTCCAGGTGAGTACGGTAAGAATAGGGACATGCCATCCTTTCTGGAGCTCTCCCCATTTAGACAGGGACTGGCCAGGTCACATTTCGCTCCTCAAGACAGACGCTGTTGGTACATCCGAGACCTGCTCTCCTACACATCGCTGTTACATTTTGTAAGTGTTTCCAGTTGGGTGCCTTCTTGCTGGGCTTGTTGTAAATTGCAGAACTTTAACACAAGTTCTGTTTTCTGCAACTGGACTCAGAGTGTTTACTACCGTCTTATCACGCTGCACCTACCCACAGGTTGGCTGACTCTTTAAAAACAATGCACACCCTGTGTGACATATCATATCTCAATAGGTGGAGAGGTACAATATTATAATTTCCTGAACGAGAACAACAATGGCATTCCTTGTACTTCTGTTGTACTTCTCTCAATGGAAAAGTCACATTGAGAGCTGCTCTAGGGAAGATGGCTTGGCCCTCGAAAAGCATCTGTATTATAGACCGTGGAGTCAGTGACAAAGGTTTGCTTTGCAGGTCCTATATTTGATCATTTGATTAGATTGTGGTGTGGCGATTAGAAAGAATTCATACCTTGACAGATGCTATATTTTACATACTGTTTTTCAAACACCCTTGTGAGTATTTTAAGTATTTTAATAATACAGTTTATTGAAGATTCTGCACAAGGCCCGTGTCATCTCTTTTGTTTTATAGCGTTGCTTGAAATTTTTTTTCCTGTCTGTAGAGAGCTGCAAAGCCGAGAATACTGTTGTCTAATTACAGTCCTATTGGAGCATGTGAAAGAACTTTGGGCAAGTAGCTACCAATGAGAGTGTGTTCTTTAGCACCAGCCATCAGACAGGAGTAAGTTTTAACCACTTTCATAGTAGTAGTGTTTCAGGGTGACAAACCTAGTACTTTGGACTTAAGCCTGCAGCCATTTGAAACCCCATAAACATCTGTAGCCAAAGGGTTGCTACCGAAAAGTTATGTATTGTATATTAGTAACGGTTTGGCTCCCTCTGGTGACCACTGAATTTTATCAGGATATTTCTTTCTCAGTTTAAGAGATGAACAGTAATGCATTGTGGGATGTGTAGTTGAATGAGAAAGTGACTCATATTATGTACATCAGTGTGAGGACTATAGACCCATAGTTCCAAGCTGCTGACCCAGGATGCAACGCATCACAGAACAGCCTGCTGGGTAGCCAGATAAAAGGACAAGTAGGCCTCGTTTTCAGCCTCTCTGGACTTCATTTAACTGCCAGTAGGAGGTCTGTGTGTGTGTCACCAGGAGTGAGAGCCTGCGGCCTGCAGCTGAAAGTCGGCTCATCCGCTCCAGAGGGATCTTTGAAGGACAGCCCTGCTGGTCGAGCAGGTGGATTGGTATGTGCTTCAGAGCATTTGAAGCGGTTTCACCTGTTGGAGTGTCCGGAGCTACCGTGCGGTGCGTCTCTCACAGGGACATCAGCAAGTGGAGTTCTGAACGGAGTACATCAGTTGGTGGAGGATCCATAGTGGTGAGAGGGCCTCTGTCCATTAAAGTAATTGACTAAAATATTGCTAAAGTGATTTCCTGCTACCCAGACTGTTGCTGACAAACTGTTGCAGTTCCACGAATGGGTATCTATTGCATCTAAGTCAAGGCTCAAAATTTCAAGTCCTGAGCTACTAGCCAGGGTTTAAGGCATACTCACCACCAGTTCCCCTGCCCAACCCCTACCATGTTCCGCCCCCTAATCCTGCCCCTAGACATGCCCTCATAAATTATTTCATGAAATTACACTTAAATGTCTTATGCAGAATTAAGTTATAAAAATAAATATTAACAACAACTTTATCCGTGCCCAAAAATGCAGCCTGCCCATTTCTACCAATGCAGCATGTGTATCCAGTGCAGCAAAATGTCCCCAATGCAGCAAAATGTACCCGCATTGCAGCCAGATGTCCCCTCATTGCAGCTAAATGTCCCCACGTTGCAGCCAAATGTCCCCACATTGCAGCCAAATGTCCCCACATTGCAGCCAAATGTCCCCACATTGCAGCCAAATCTCCCCACATTGCAGCCAAATTTCCCCACATTGCAGCCAAATGTCCCCACATTGCAGCCAAATGTGGGGAGGGGGGCAGAATTGGGGGCATAGGGGGGGTGATTGGGGGGGGGGTTATTTAACGTCTCAATCTGCAATTAACCCCCCGTCCCCAATCCAGCACATGTTCCTTCAATCCTCCTCCCAGCAAACTCCCATTGCCTCCAGAACACACATCACACATCTTTCTTAACATACCGTTTTACTGCAGGCACGGTGCACTCCTTGGATGTGTGGGAGCCTGGGAGGTGGAGAGGGGCGGTCCGAAGCGAAAAGGGGCGGATCTGGGCGGCACTTCTAGGTACATTTCAACTGTACTACTGGCTATGGGAGGTGGATAGGGGCGGTCCCGGGCGGCGCGCGCTCGTGTCCAATTTGCTGCTAGCCTGTGAAGGGACGGCGCGGAAGCTTAGTTGAGTTACTGGCCGCAATGTGTGTGTCTGAGCGGCACTCGCACTGCACATAAATCTCCTTGCCAATTGCGAGGAGGTGAGCACAAATTTTGAGCCCTGATCTAAGTGTTCCTACAGCCGGATTGTCAGATTTAGCATTTTTTTCACAAGAGGATCAGTCTCCTCATACACTTCAGTTATTGTTGTTTCTATCTACTACTTTGGATTACAATTAAGTGCACCACCTTATACCTCAGGACAGCGAAGCTAGCAGAAGAAAAAACTGGAACATAAATAACTCCTATTACTTTGTGATTTACTAAGCTTTGCATAATACAGCAAGGTCACACAGAACTACACTCTAGAGTGAGCCATTTAGCAATATAAAATTTAGGAATATACTGTAATTGCTATGCTTATTGTTGTGTTTGGTGTGTGTGTGGGTGTTGGTGGAGAGGTATCCTGTTAGGTTGCTATTG
Organism: Rana kukunoris; assembly: GCA_029574335.1. Classification (NCBI taxonomy): domain Eukaryota; kingdom Metazoa; phylum Chordata; class Amphibia; order Anura; family Ranidae; genus Rana; species Rana kukunoris. The sequence goes on from CM056056.1 coordinate 142,533,671, forward strand.
GGTATGGTGATAGACATCACTAATTTTAATATACATCACCACTAATTGCAATAATCTGCGTTCATTCATTGTTGATTGTAGAATAACTTCATACTATTTCTTTTGTTCTAGTAAAGTTCTTTAAGTGATTTAGTAATCTTGTGTGAGTGCATTATTTTTGTGGAAAATTACGATGGAACCCAATGTGTCAGAGAGAATATGCAAAGTGGGGATAGCCCATGGGGTATAGAGTCAATCAGCAGCCCCCATGGGTGTACCGCTACACATCTAAAGAAATCTGCATTTTGGAAGTAATTTACACTTTAAGGGATGTGCAAATGAATACCAGAACACACAAAATGTTGTCTGAAAAGTAGGTCCTCTGCAAAAGCAAAAAAAATGATTTAGCTTAATTTGCATTTTCCTACTGTTCTCAGCTTCTTAATAGCACAGACCACCAAGGGTTGTGTAACGTCATTACAATACATACACCAGATAAACAAATTACTAAGGAAGATTGTGACTAATGGGGATTAAGAAAAGTCTTAGTGCAAGAGAGTTATCTATATAATCATGGAGCTGGAGCTTCCTTAGGCCGCGTACACACGATCAAATCTATCTACTGGAAACAGTCGGCCTGACCGTCCCAGCAGAAAGATTCGACCGTGTGTACGGCCGAGCCGACGGATTTGGTCACCCGATAAATTTCAAAGCATGCTTTGAAATTTACCTGTCCGCCCGACATGTCTGCTGGTTAGTACGCTAACCAGCAGACATGCCAAATGGTTTAGACGCATGCGCAGAAGTGTTTTACTTCCTGGTGCGGTGACGTGGCGGCGTCAACGTCACCGCCACGTCACCACGCCGTTTGGCGGCGGGGATTTTGGTTTGATCGTGTGTACACGATCAAACCAATATGTCCCCAGCAGACAGATTTGTTCAAATCGGTCGGCCCGACCGATTTGAACAAATCTGTCTTCTCGTGTGTACACGGCCTTATAGGCCTTTTCATATCAGTCGAAAAGGGATATCACAAGCCTGCAACATTTAGTACAAATGAATGACTTAGGACCTGTATATATAAATAACCCACTATAGCTGCTAAATGACCAGGCAATTTTTTTTGCGATTCGGTACTGTGTCGATTTAACTGACAATTGTGTGGTCGGTCCAAGCAAAATTTACGTCCTTTGTTTCCCACAAATAGAGCTTTCTTTTGGTGGTATTTGATCACCTCTGCAGTGTTTATTTTTGCACTATAAACAAAAAAAAGAGCGACAATCTTGAAAAAAAAACAATCTTTTTTACTTTTTGCTCTAAAAAATATCCCCCAAAAATATATATAAAAACTAATTTCTTTCTCAGTTTAGCCCGATATTTATTCTTCTACATATTTTTGGAAAAAAGAATCGCAATAAGCGTATATTGATTGGTTTACACAAAAGTTATAGCGTCTACAAAATAGGGGATAGTTTTATGGCATTTTTATTATTGTTATTTTTTTTTTACTAGTGATGGAGGCGATCTGCGATTTTTATCGTGACTGCGACATTATGGCGGACACATCGGACACTTTTGGCACGATTTTTGGACCATTGTCATTTATACAGCGATCAGTGCTATAAAAATGCTCTGATTACTGTATACAGTAAATTACACTGGCACTAACCACTAATGACTAGGGGGCGAGGAAGGGGTTAAGTGTGCCCTAGGGAGTGATTCTAACTGTGTGGGGGCTGGGCTACCACATGACATTGATCACTGCTCCCGATGACAGGGAGCAGTAGATCAGTGTCCTGTCACAAGGCAGAATGGGGAAATGCCTTGTTTACATAGGCATCTCCCTGTATTGCAGCTCCGTGACATGATCATTGGACACCGGTGGACATCTCAAAGCAACGTACCTGTACGTTGCTTTGCGCAACCGTGCCATTTTGCCGGGGTATATGTACATAAGGCGGTCGGCAAGCGGTTAAGCTGGTCATACAATTTTGAGCTGTGGTTGGCAAACTTTGAAAAATTGTCTGAGCCTGGTGAAAATTTCATGGACAAAATAATGATTGCATCCTATCAGATAGCCAGGGATGTTGCAGCTGTCTGAATACAACAGCCAGAAGAGGCAATACGGTGAGGGAATCCGAGGGATTTCTCTTGTTCAGAAAAGTGTGTATGGCTTGCATTACTCTAGGAACACTCTATAGAATAAAACAACATACAGTAATGCCACATACACACGATCGGTTCATCCGATGAAAACGGTCTGATGGATTTTTTTTATCAGATATCCGATGAAGCTGACTTTCATCAGTCTTGCCTACACACCATCCGTTAAAAATCCGATCGTGTCCAACGCGGTGACGTAAAACACAACGACGTGCAGAAAAAAATGAAGTTCAATGCTTCCGAGCATGCGTCGATTTGATGCTGAGCATGCATGGATTTTTGAAAGATGTATTTCCCCACAGACGTTTTTTTCAAACAGGTTCTATTTTTTTTTCACCGATGGGGAAAAAAAATTATGGGGCCCACACACAATTGGTTCGTCCGATGAAAACGGTCTATCGGAACTGATCGTGTGTACAGGGCATAAGGTGGGAAGATATTGTCTGACCTACCTATGGAGTCAGAGTGGACTAAATCTCAGCTGGTAAAGGATTTTCATTTGGGTTTGGTGTGTAATTTGAAAGGTTGTCCTCATTAATAATTCATAAACATCGTGCATTCCCTGCTGTCATCTGAAATGAACAAATTTGCTCAGGACAAATCACATCTATCATCTGTGTTTGTAACTCTTGCAATGTTTATTATGTTTAACCTATACTTAGTGTGCAGAATAGTCAATGAACCATAACAAACATAAATGCGACTGTGTGTCTATATAAATCCACTTACATTGCACTTACTCTTCACATTCCTGGATCAGCAACTGACAGTAAGGAAGAGTCATTCATTATTAGGTTAATAAAACAGGCTAAATAGCCATAGGGGATGTCAGGTGCAGTAGATTAGTTATATTATATAGATACAGTATGTAGGGCTTCATAATCTGACATCTGTTGTCATACCGCTGAAGTCATCTCCCCAGATAGCAAGGATTATTACATCACCTGATTCTGAAACATGATGTGGCAATCAATAAATACTACGTTAAGGAGAAAAACACATTACTTACAGGTACTTCCTAGATAAATGGATAACGGAAAACAAACATTGTTTTTTCATATCTATCTATCTATCTATCTATCTATCTATCTATCTATCTATCTATCTATCTATCTATCTATCTATCTATCTATCTATCTATCTATCTATCTATCTATCTATCTATCTATTGTATATTGAAGTAACATTTTGCAATACTATACACTCTGTTGTAACCTACTGTATATAGCTATTGCATATATGTATCAATTGTATATCCCTATAATTGCTAGACTACCGAGAGTATGCTAGGCCTAGTGATATTAAGTTAGCTATGAAGACAGACACATATGCTAGTAAAAAATATCTTATGTTTTTCCCAAGAAGATAGGAATATCGCACATTAAACAGCAGGTATCTATAGAACCTATAACAACAATAAAACAGTAAAACAGTATATATACTTAAAAAATCCTCTAGGTAATATCCTTGTTGGCTGAGCTCAAGATGGCAAAGAGGGCTAAGCTAAGGTGACCAGATTTTTAAAATGAAATCCGGGGACATTTTTTTACTAGTAATGGCAGTAATCAGCAACTCTCTGACCCTCACCGCCCGCCTCACAGCCTGTCAAGTCTCACTTTCCAGACCCCGGCTACTACTGGGTGGGGTGCAGAGGAAGAACCCCCCACCAGGGAAGGCAAGGAGATAGGCAGGCAGGCGGCTGGCCAAGGCAGAAGAAAAGACGTGGAGTGGAATGGGCATGCACCCGAAACTGAAGAAATATTCCCTCCGCTCTGACCAGCACATGATCATCAGAAAGGGGCACAGATAATGGAAAAAAATACACCCCCCCCCTAAGCTAGTAGGAGCGACAGAGTGGAGGTGTGTAATTCAGATTTTTTTTCATTCTGCACTAAATGTCTTTGAAATTGCCCCAGCACCTGTTCAAATCCAATCCGGGGACAAAAACGGAGACAAACTTGGTCCTGGGACAGTGTCCTTAATCCAGGGACTGTCCCCTGGAACTGGGGATGTCTGGTCACCCTAGGCTAAACCTCATAGCTTATGCCCAATCCAGGATTCCACAAGGCTCTCAAGATAGCAGAGAGAGCCAAGAGGCTCCAGCAAAGGCCTACAGATAAAAAAGAGACTGAGCTCATTCTTTGTGAGATTTTTACTTGAACATACACTCCCTTAGCCCTTGTAATATATTGTATTGGCCTCTAGGTGGCAGTATTGCCAATATCATCTCCATGCGCCCTGGGCCATCTTTGTCATCAATCATTGCTCTCTTTGAAGCTTGTATCACACCAGGTGGGCTGGAGCCAAGACCTCTTGCTATGCAGATTCAAAGCTTTGAATGTCCTTACAACTTGGGGCCATATGGCCGTATGAACCAGAAGGCAAAATTTCAGAACTATTATATTAATTCATGTTGCCTTCCAACATATATTTATCAATATCAGGAGAATAACCCATTTTACTCTTTTGTTTTTTACAGTATAGTATCTCTGTATAATATCCACATTGACTGCATTTACATGTCGCTGGCAAATGTATTGTAACTAATAATATAATTATAGTTATTCTACATCTGTTACTAATATCATTGTATGTTTCTAAATTGTTCATCTCAACAGAGCATCGGCACAAAGAAAGTGCCCTTGTGTAACTACTAATTTTATTTATTTTAATATCACTCATCACAATTATGTTTAGATTAGATAACGACTACTGTGTGACGTAGCCTCTTCACTACTTCCCATCTTACAAATACTGACAGAATGAAACCTTCCATTTGAAACCCATTTACAAGGCCATTTAAAAATGAGAATGGATTATTTTATACCGTAGAATCACATGGAAAGGGCATAAAAATAAAGGTATCGGAAAAGAAAAGTGTGCCACCCCAATGGGGCAGCATTGAATTTATATATATATATATATATATATATATATATATATATATATATATATATATATATATAAAGGCCCGGATTCACATACCTGGGCGCATCTTTCTGCCGGCGTAGCGTATCTTCTTTACGCTACGCTGGCGCAACGTTGAGAGGCAAGCATGGTATTTACAAAGCAAATGCTCTCAACATTGCGCCGGCGTAGCGTATAGTTGTCGGCGTAAGCCAACGTAAGTCAAAGTAGGTGGAAGTGGGCTAGAAGTGGGCGTGATATATTTAAATGAAGCGGGACCTCATGCAAATGATGGGCTGAGCTTCAAAAAACGAACTGCGCATCCGTCGTATCTTGGACGCATCCCAGTGTGCATGTCGAGATAACTGCCTAAGCTACGTCAAAACACTGCCTACGACGTGAACGTAACCTACGCACAGCCCTATTCACATACTACGTAAACAATGTAAAAATCTACGGCGTTCATTCCCTTGTCCATACCTTTGAATGGGTTGCGGCTCCTATATGAGGAATAACTTTACGCTGGATGTAACCCTCGCGCAAATCGCTTAAAACATGCGCCAAGCATTTGCATATTTCAAATGGGTATGCCGAATGCGTCCAGCGTAACTTTGCACCCACGATACGCCGGCGTAGGCAACTGAAGCCTTCTTTTCCGACGTATCTAGCTTGGGGAATCGGCGCAGAGATACGACGGCGCACATTTGTACTTACGACGGCATATCTATAGGTATGTCAACGTAACTCCTACGTGAATCCGGGCCATATTGTTTTTCTGGACGTTATATTTAGTTCACATGCTGCCATCTAGTGACCTTTTGTGGTAATGCACCTATTTTTCTATGTTTCTTTTGTCTGATTTATGACTCACTAACTTTCTATGTAATTCTCCACCCTTTCTTTCTGTGCTTGTACTTCCTGTGTAATGGAGGCAGCTACAGGCCACATGTAGCAGGGCTCATGTATTCTGCATAGTAAGCTACAGACAATATCATCTTTTGACCGCATAATTACCACAACCTATTTATCTGTTGTAACCTTTCATCTGCCGTAACTCGATGTTCGGAATAAAAGCACCTCTGTGAATAGAATCGATACTTGATGAGTTCAAGCTATGTGATGAGGATTGTCCTCAGTGATTATATCTGCTTATACAGGCCAGGCATAGAGGTATCACAAGGGATAGATCACTTCACAACAATTGGAGTCAGAATATAAAGAACAGAGATCTCAAGAAAAAAACATGAGAAAAAAGGAAAGAGTCGGCAACACTGTAATCCTTTAGGGTGTATTTATTGGTTACATCAAAGTGACAATAAAATGATAGCAGTGATGCGTTTCGGCAGAAGCCTTAGTCCTAGCTGACAAATAAAGTTCATGCCGAAATGCGTCAACTGTAGATTCAAAGTTTAAAGTGAACCAGCCACAATTGCACATATACTAGATTCTAAATGTTCAATCATGTATAAATGTGCAGTCTGTCTTCTGGAATATGTATATTTGCCTGAACTTACACATACTGTCTACAATTCCTGAGCCTGTATAGCAGTGTCAGTTAACAAAAAAAATGCAAAACGGTGTCAGTTGATGAAACTCTGTAAATAGGAAGAATGCAAACCACCAATGAATCTGTTATTTTTTTTATTATTGTTGGGACACTGCCTGATTTACTAAAGTATAAAAGGATCACCTCATTTAACTGAACTGCCTGCTTCAGGTTCAGTTTGACAGGTCAAGCAGTTGACAATTCTGGAACTGTTGGCCTTTAGATGATATCTGATTCTGAAGCTGAAGCTTACGGTTCACATAAACAGCACAGTTAAAGCTTATGTTTAACATATAACAGATTCCCCCATCCACACAAGTGAGGTGGAGGGAGGATTTCTCCCAGCTGTGCTCGGGGGCGGATCCAAAGTCTAGTCTCAGGAGGGGCACTGCCAGAAAATACTTTTTTTTGCGGGCAATTTATTGGGCAAATGGCTGGTGTTGATGCTTCAGTCATCACGGCACCATGGTAGTTATGGTGTCAGGATGATTGAAGCGCATTAGTTATATTATTATATTGTTAGAGAAAATTAAATAGTTCAACTCACCATAATGCTGAATCAGTGGGACCCCCGAGTGTGTCACTTGTCACTGTCGCCTGCCACACGTTATGGATTGTCCACTTGCCACAAATTGCGAATTGTCCACTTGCCACGTCACCTGACACACGTTGTGGATTGTTCACTTGCCACGTCACCTGCCACACGTTGTGGATTGTCCACTTGCCACGTCACCTGCCACACGTTGTGGATTGTCCACTTGCCACGTCCCCTGACACACGTTGTGGATTGTCCACTTGCCACGTCACCTGCCACACGTTGTGGATTGTCCACTTGCCACGTCACCTGACACACGTTGTGGATTGTCCACTTGCCACGTCACCTTACACACGTTGTGGATTGTCCATATGCCACGTCACCTGACACACGTTGTGGATTGTCCACTTGCCACGTCACCTGACACACGTTGTGGATTGTCCACTTGCCACGTCACCTGCCACACGTTGTGTATTGTCCACTTACCAGGTCACCTGACACACGTTGTGGATTGTCTACTTGCCACGTCACTTGCCAAAATGTTGCGGATTTTCATTTGCCACATCACCTGTCAAAGATTTTGGTTCTCTGAGGGGGGGGGCTCCCATGCAGGAGCAATGGATGGATCAGTAATCTTCTCAATTAGTCTTCTTCCTGTATTCATGCTCTGCAGACTGCAAGGTGGAAGAGATGGAGGGAGGAGGTGGGTGGAGCCAACACTCACTCAGGGGCGAAGAAGGAAGAATGCTGGCGCTCTACTGACAGTGGACCGTGGACGCTGGACATTTTAGTGCAATTAGCGGAAGTTGAAAATTAGCTTAGAACTCTATCTCTAAACTGCAGGCTGCAGCAAGCAATAACTGTTTCCTGGCTTCAGCTTCTGTCACGTCGGCTCCGAGACTCAAGTCTTGAGTCACTGATGTCACTCGTTGCTAGACGCCAAGCGGCCCAGGCGCTAGCAACAAGTGCAGGAAAGATGCTCCACCCACCTCCTCCTGGTCAGTCAGTGCGGTGCAATTACATTAGATGAGTCTCTCTCTCAGCACCGCTGATCCGCTGATGTGAGAGAGAGACTTTGGCAGAGGCAGCCGCAGAGCAAGTGAGTGTGACTGTCTGTGACAACATGTCAGTGTGATATTTTCGTGGGGCAATTTCCCTGTTGCCCCCCCCCTAGATCTGCCCCTGACTGTGCTATTGTAGTCTGACAGTCAAAATACACTGATCAGTAATGCAATTGCTAATTGAATGAAAATTTTCCAACATTCCCATCTAACGATTGATCAAAATTCAATGGGTTCAGCAGGAATTTTCAAAGCAATCTATGGCTAGGTTTAATTTAATACAAAAAAAAACCCTAGGGCTACAAGAGTGATGTTTGCACTCAGAGGCTAAAAAAAAATCTCTTAATGCAAAATAGCTACTATTTTTGCTTGTTGGATGATTGTAAGGAAATTAATCTCACTGGGAATACCCAAATGGAAAAAATTGCCCAGAAGCGCATTTGTAAAATCAGGCACTGATGTTGGATGAGAAGGCCTGGCTCGCAGTCTCTGCTCTAATTCATCCCAAAGGTGTTTTATTGGGTTGAAGTCAGGACTCTGTGCAGGACAGTCAAGTTCCTCCACCCCAAGCTCGCTCATCCATGTCTTCAACCCTTTGCTCAACCCTTTTAGTGAGCTGCTCAGTTTTTAAATAGAAAAAACCCACACATCCCCTATATTGGATCAGACACTCACAAAACACTTGACACCAAGACATAGAAACACATAGAAGCATAATTATAAAAATACAATTTTTTCTCTTCTTCCTATAATCCCCATATACCTCTGTTTTTATTACCAGGAACCACACCAACCTGCATCAACAGCTGGGCTCACAAGAACTTGGCATATTATTCTGGATTAGGTAAATGCTACAATACTCTTCACTACAGGTTATAATTCAATGATACACAATGTATATTTAATTTATAGTATAATATATGCTGCATCTCAAGTGCTAAAATGTAAAATGATTTATGTAAAATCCATTATATGTCACTAAAGAACTATGAAAAACCAGCATAGATAAGCACCCAGATGTCAGCTGTTTACAAGATCAATATAAAAGAAAATGTTTTTTTTTTTTTGTGGAGGGACGACCTTTTACCACTATTAAGCATATCCTGAGTCCTATGGGAAACTATAGTGGTTTTTGGGCAATTATAATGTTTTCAAACATAATACATGTATGCCCTCATGTCATATTTAGCTATTTTAACACTTATTTTACAAGTAATCATTCATTGCAGGGTGCTTACATGCTTAATGGCCCGTACACACGATCCTGAATATCGAACGACGGATCGCAGGACTTTTTTCGCTTAATAGTCGCAAGTAAAATAAAAAATAAAGTCACGAAAATTCTCGTACGACAGGAAAAAAAAATCGGAAGTGATGTCATGTGTTGTAATGTATTTGTATTGTATTTTCGGACGACAACTATACTGACTAAACGAAAATCATACGATCTGACATCGTATGAGGAAAATTTCCTTGCTTGTCCGATCTAATAATATCGAATGAACTGTCGTGATCGGCTCTCGAAAGTAGTGTACACACGATCCGAAAATCGTACGATTCTTCCTCGGGCGATCGTTTTCGTCCGATATTCGGATAGTGTGTACGGGCCATTAGGGCATGCAGAGATGCTGGGTTGTCTGAGGCCTCGTACACACGATCAAATCTGTCTGCTGGAAACGGTCTGCTAGACCGTTTCAGCAGACAGATTCGATCGTGTGTACGGGCGAGCCGACGGATTTGGCCACCCGAAAGATTTCAAAGCATGCTTTGAAATCTATCAGGTGGGAACCCGTCTGCCCGACATGTCTGCTGGTTAGTACACTTACCAGCAGACATGTCGTCTCGCACCGGTGCCGAATGGATCGGCGCATGCGCGGAAGTGTTTTACGTCCTGGTGCGGTGACGTGGCGGCGTCAACGTCACCGCCACGTCACCGACACGTCAGCGTGCTGTCTGCTGGCGGGGATTTTGGTTTGCTCGTGTGTACACGCGAGCAAACCAAAAATGACAGCAGACAGATTTGTTCAAATCGGTCGGACAGACCGTTTTGAACAAATCTATTGCCTCGTGTGTACGAGGCCTAATGAAAAAGTTGTATTGTTTTGGCAGAGTGAAGATCTAGATTCACTCTAATTCTAGGTTTATCCAATTGGAAAGAAACAATATTGTTTGTAGATGTGTATGTAAGTATAATTAGTTTAATGTAATCAACCTAATCAATGTATTTTAATGTATTCATAAACTTTGTTGTTATACATATACATGAGTACAACAATATGTGTTTGTTAAATACACCTTTTGTGTTTCCAACTTATTAATGTAGCACAGTTTTTTGCCTCTCTTAAAGCGGAGTTCCCCATTTTTTTTTTTTTTTTTAAAGTCAACCGCTAAAAAATTCTGCAGCTGCTGACTTTTAAAATAAGGACACTTACCTGTCCAGGGCACCCACAATGTCTGCATCCAAAGCCGATCTCTCCCTCAGCTCTCAGGCTCTGCCGCCGCCATCTTCGTTAAGGGAATCAGGATTTGAAGCCTTCCGGCTTCACTTCCTGGTTCCCTACTGCGCATGTGCATGTCCGAATGGTCCCTGCTGTCTTCTGGGACCTCTGTGTCTCCCAAAAGACAGTGGAAGGGACGGAGGAGGTGCAAAACATGGCGTAGATATCCGCAGATAATGTGGCTATCTATGCCCGGAAGTGGGTGCAAATACCTGTATTAGACAGGTATCTGCTCCCCCTCCCCCTGAAAGGTGCCAAATGTGACACTGGAGGGGGAGGAATCCGAACAGCGGAAGTTCCATTTTTTAAAGTGGAACTGCCCTTTAAGTGCAAGTGCATTGAGCTGCTCAAGTTGTAAGCACAAACAAGTCCCTGAATGGCTTACCTTGTAATTTTTCTCATCTCTGAAGCTGATTAGCAAGGGCTCTGATTTCAGAAATATGACACACTGCTAACAAAAAATCTTTCAATCTGTACATGTAATTTAGTGGTGTGTTGCCACTAGTTACTTACTAACATCCCCGCATATTCATCCTGCTGCCAGACATCCATACGTCACACTGGTAGCCCTGTTCTGAAATATCTTTTGCATCTATAGGGCCATATTTAATGCACTCTTAAAGGATCACTAAAGGAATTTTTTTTTTTTAGCTAAATAGCTTCCTTTACGTTACTGCAGTACTGGTTTCATGTCCTTATTGTTCGTTTTTGCTTTGAAGTTGCTGTAATCCTGCTCTGTTCTCCACACTTCCTGCTTGTCTGTTTCCTTATAACCACAGTGCTGGGAGCTTTCTCACGGTGGTCTAAGCTGTCATTACTGTGTGTCTAAAACTTCCCAGAACCAATTAGATTCATTTTGAAAACAAAACACTGCCCTGGATTTGTTTGTTTTTGTTCTGTGTGTCTATTTCTACTTCACAGAAACATGAAGCCAGTTCAAAAGTGAAACTAACCCGCAGGCACATTATATGATTGATTTTTATCTATTTTTAATAATTTTGAAAAGGAATCAGTTAACTTTTATGTCTCTATACCCTGTAAACAGTCATTTCAGCAAAACATTTTTTTTCCTTTAGTGACCCTTTAAGCCTTGTACACACGATCAGTCCATCCGTTGATAACGATCTGAAGGACCGTTGTCATAGGTTAACCGATGAAGCTGACTGATGGTCTGATGTGCCTACACACCATCAGTTAAAAAAAAGATCGCATCAGAATGCGGTGACGTAAAACACAAAGACGCGCTGAAAAAAATGAAGTTCAATGCTTCCAAGCATGCGTCGACTAATTACAGTATAAATGTGACTGGCAGGGAAGGGGTTAACACTAGGGGACGAGGAAGGGGTTAAGTGTATATCCTGGGTGTGTTCTACCTGTGTGGGGAACTGACTGGGGAGGTGACCGATGCTGTGTCCCTATGTACAAAGGACACAGCATATGTCTCCTCTCCCTGACAGGACGTGGAGCTCTGTGTTTACACATAGAGCTTCACGGCCCTGTGCTAAAACTGACGATCGGTGGGTTCCTGGCGGACATTGCGACCGCCAGGCATGCGCATCGGCATCTCGGGACAGCGCGCGCTGCCATCGGCGCTCGCGCACCCCCCAGTGGCCGGAGGACGCGAAGACGATGGTGTGTATGCATCGTCATTTTGGAAAATGAAGTTTGAAAAACGTCGTTTTTTTTCATCACAAAAAGTGATCGTTTGTACGCGGCATTACTCTCACTTAGTTTCACCTACCCATACAATTTAGCTATTGCTTATTGGCAATGTAGTCCCAGTTCCAGAAGAAAGTTCTTTACAAATGTAATTGTTCAACTACCACTGAAAACAATGGCACTCCACTTCTTTGGATATATAAGTATACTATATATCACAAAATAAAATACAAAAACGTAAAGCTTCTCCTGATCATGATATTGCAAACTAGGCTTATTTTAGCATAAAATGCCTCTTCTAATAAATACAGAAAATATGATCCTTAATGAGCTCACAGACTTTCCTGCTTAAGTGGGCTATTACCATAAATCCTCTTAATAGAACATCAGGGTATGATCAATGCTTCTGTTTAAATGGATATACTCATATGATACTGCATAAAGAAAGGTAATGCCAGATATAAGCTATCTGAGCTCTTGTTTTAACACAGAATGTTAAATTCCGGAACTATATAGATGGCTTATTTTCATTTACTTAAATAATGAATTTACCATGAGGTACTGCAGTTTCTGAGAAAAAAAAATATTTCCTTTAGAGTATCCTGTTGGGAAATAGTACATATGATCCCTGAATGCTAATTTGGTGAATTATTCTTGCAACGTCAGTAAAATCATCTTGCATTTATTATGGACTTATAAAAATTGCAAATTAAGACAAAGTTTTAAATCACCGGCGACTACAATAGTAACATGGGTTTAAAAACGTCATCTGCTCATTTTTGACCGAATGACAAAATTCTTGAACACAGAACCCAGTACGAAGAGTTGATCCAGAAGAAGGTAAAAAACCTCAAAGTCTACTGTAATTAGCTGTAGCAGGAAAAAAATCCTTTCTGATCTCCTAAGACAAATGGATATTTGCTGTATCAGCAAAAGCATCTAAAGCATTATCATTTATAAATATGAATAGCCAGTTATAGTTTTGAATTTAGAACCACACTCAGCATTTAGAAACTATCTTCAGAGTTGGGTAGAACTAGCTCCTGTGAACGTCTATTTTACATTTTTACAGCATTTAATGTAAAGTAGCCTATCCTTATGTGAAGGTAAAGTCTCTGACAGGAGTGGAGCACAGAGCAAGCATTTTATAGTGAAGCTCTGCCATTAGAAGATGTACATAGGATGGTGTCACTGGTAAAATTATCATCTTCAGTGACAGGGAGGAAGACACTCCTATTCCCGCATAGCCTTCCTCGTTCAGTGCTCCGCCTGAGGTAGCTAACCAGGTGAGGGACTTGGGGGTCATCTTGGATTCCAGATTGACTCTGACCCTCAGGTGAGTGGAGTAGTGAGTTCTTGCCACCCCTACCTAAAGCTCCAGCGGGTCCTTTTCTGCTATCTGGATGATGACTGGGATAAGATCGCTCTAAACCATGCAACAATTACCAGTCGGTTGGACTACTGTAATGCTTTGTACCTTGGCCTACCTAAAAAGATCATGCATAGACTCCAACTAATTAAGAACGCCGCGGCAAGGTTACTTACGGGTGCTGATAGGAGAGAACATATCACCTCAATTTTGAATACATTGCATTGATTGCCCATCCATGAGTGGTTTCTGTTTTGGATTGGCTGTTTTATGCATAGGATAGTCCATTGAGTACCTCCAGAAAAAATTCACATGATATGCTCCTAGTAGAGCACTACATTCAGCGAGACAAATGAATGTCGTTGTCTCTATGGTGAGGAAACAGACACGAGGAGGACGTGCTATCACGGTGCAGGGGGGGTAAGGTATGGAATGATTTACCATAGGTCCTAAAAAACACCACCAATTTGCTAAGTTTCAGGAAGAATTTGAAGACCTTGCCCTTCCATAAGTATTGTGGTGGCTTATAGGTCACTGCATCCTGGCCAGCAAGGGAGCTAGATTAAGAAGATCAGAATCTCCCTGCTCATTATAGTAATGTGCATCAAGCCCCATGGGTAAGACTGCATTTATAAGCATTTTTATAATAATAATAATAAATGGACAGTTTCCAGTGCTGATTGCTGGAAAACTGGAGCGTGGACAGATGTCAAACATGATGATTTGCATTTATTAACTTCTTCAGACCTGGGCCATAGTAAAAAGACGGCCACAAGGTGGCTCTACAATGCCGAGAGGCCGTATTTTTACGGCCTCGGGTCCTCCAGCCACTGGGGGGCGTTCGCACGTGCCCGGCGCATTACCAAGATGCCGATGCGCGTGCCTGGCACCCACAATGTCTGCCAGGTACCTGCGATCGGCAGTGACAGAGCTGGGACGTGGATCTCTGTGTGTAAACACAAAGAACCACGTCCTGTCAGGGAGAGGAGACCAATGCTGTGTCCCTTGTACATAGGGACACAGATCGGTCACCTCCGCCAGCCAGTTCCTTCCCCCCACAGTAAGAATAACTCCCAGGGTACACATTTAACCCCTTCTTCGCCCCCTTAGGCCGCGTACACACGATCGGACATATCCGATGAAAACGGTCCGCGGACCATTTCCATCGGATATGTCCGATCGGGAGTTTGATCCGATGGCGTGTACACACCATCGGATCAAATTCCCCGCCGCCAGACGGCGCGGTGATGTGGCGGTGACGCGGCGGTGACGTTGACGCCGCCGCGTCACCGCCACGTCACCGCACCAGGAAGTAAAACACTTCCGCGCATGCGCCGAATCCATTCGGCAGCGGCGCGGCGGCGGTGGGGGCCGACATGTCTGCTGGTAAGTGTACTAACCAGCAGACATGTCGGGCGGACAGATTCCCACCGGATAGATTTCAAAGCTTGCTTTGAAATCTGTCGGGTGGACAAATCTGTCCGCTAGCCCATACACACGAGTGGAGATGTCTGCTGAAACGGTCCATCGGACCGTTTTCAGCGGACATATCCCCTCGTGTGTACGCGACCTTAGTGTTAACCCCCTCCATGCCAGTCACATTTATACAGTAATCAGTGCAAATTTATAGCACTGTTCGCTGTATAAATGTAAATGGTCCCAAAAATCTGTCAAAAGTGTCCGATGTGCCTGCCATAATGTCGCAGTCCTGACAAAATCGCAGATTGCCGCTATTACTAGTAAAAAAATAAATAAAAATAGTGTCAGAATTCTATCCCCCATTTTGTAGCCGCTGTAACATTTGCGCAAACCAATCACTATAGGCTTATTGCAATTTTTTTTTTTTTTTACCAAAAATATGTAGAAGAATATGTATCGGCCTAAACTGAGAAAAAAAATTGCTAAAATTTTGCCTGGGCAGGAAGGGGGTATATGTGCCCAGTAAGCAAGTGGTTAAGGTATATGTGTTTTATTGAGTCCATCTAAAAGTTGTCAACATGGCAGGATTTCAAATATATGAAACAATTTATTGGTACACGATTAACATTGTTTCATATATTTGAAATCCTGCTGTGTTGCTGACTTTCAGATGGACACGGTTTTGAATGGCTGGCACTAGTCTAAGCACTGACATCCCTCACCTGTGCATTGGGTGAAAGGGTTGAGCGCAGTGGGCGTTATATGGCGTAGTTTTAAGTGGAGCGTACTTCCACTTTATGCAAATTAGGTTGTTAGGAGACATAAGGTGAATTGCATACCAATGGCGATTTGTATTGTTCAGTGGTCTCCAATCTATTCCTAGAATCTATAAAAATCAATCACAAAGCCGTAACACTGATTTATTGCTGGTTTGAGAGAGATAATAATAAGGGCTCTGAGATGTTCCTCTTGTTAATATCTCTGGAATGACAAGGGGAAAAGATGTCACCATGCTTGATCTAACCACATACAACCAGTCATGAAAAATGTATACACTAATATGGAGTGAAAGCATATAAAGGTTGTATTCTGCGCTAAGTACAACGTAAATATATATATATTTTTATATTGTAAATAGGTTCAGAAATGTACTGAAATAATGTGCACATCAAACCGTTTCTAACTAAATTTGTGAAATTTGTAAAGGCTAAAATGTGTTAACAAGGTATGTTAGCACCTATCTACACATCATAAATGGCTAGGTCACTTAATGCTAAATAATTCAGCTTGTTAGTACCTGATAGTTGTTCGTTGAAAAAATAAAATGTAAAAAATGGCAAATTCTGAGGAAATGTGGACTTTATTTAATCCACTATAAAAATGCTGTAGAACCTTTGGGTATTGCTAAAAATAAAGCAGACAGTGAGGATTTCTGCCCACATCTACTCTGCCTTTGGCACATTACTTACACCTTTTCCTTATTCTATTTTTAGCCTAGCAGTGTGAATATGTGACATGCTATATGCAAAGCAGGTTATAAATAATGATTCTTCCTGGCTATATCTGTTTTACTGACACTAACATTTTTATTCCTGGCAAAAATCTTAACTCCAGATAGATAAAAAACTACAATTAATTCAGTTGTGTTTTCACGAAAGTGAATTAGAATAAAAGCATCTCTAGCTTTAGTGGCGCCACATAGAAAGTACCTTCTGGCACTGTTACGCAAATGCCAAATCAGATTTTCTGGCCAAGAGTCCGGTCTTTCCTCTTCTGACCTCCTAATCCCCACTAGACATGTGCAGACTGGAATATTTTGTTTTGTTTTTTTGTTTGGAAAATACATTTATTTAGTTACTCCCGAAAATCGTTTTGATTTATTTCGTTGGGGAATAGCTTTCGTCCGAAAATCCAATAATACTTGGTTTCTGTCGAATGGTCAAAAGATTATTCGACGGAACGTCGAATCTTTACCTCGAATTGTACATTTCCGTTCGAATATTCCACCTACAAGAATTCTAATGTTGTATGACTAGTAATAATTTTGAATCTATTTTCTCATAAATCAAAATTTATTCTCTGTAATGTCTAATCTATTATTTCTATAGTGTCGAATCTTTTCCCTGTAATGTCGAATCTTTTCCCTATAATGTCGAATCTCTCTATATCTAATTTTTACCGCAACGAAAACGAAAATAAAGCATTTTTTACGTCGGATCTTTCGGTTTTCGTTTCTTGTGCTTTTGTTATCGTTTGTTAAAACGATAACGAAAAAAAAGGATTTTCGGATGAAAATGCATTCTAACAAAAACGAATGCACATTAGACAATCCCCACTAGCTAGAGCCACCCATGGGCCAATAGAGAGTCCAAGAAGGCAAGGGTGGTTGGATCTGGCCACACTGTCCACTAGGAAATCTAGTGATTGACATGCCAGTAATTCTGGGGTTGGGGGATCACATTGATTTAGAATCAAATAAGAAATTATTGATCTAATGTTCAAGATGACAAGTGGTGTCTGTTATATAGAGGCACTGGAGCTAGATTTACCTCCCATCTACTTCACATTTACTTTACATGTATTTTAAACACAGCTTGTATTCTGTATGTACCTAAATTCATGTTCCTACCAGTCTCTTGTAAAACCTTATACAACAGCACTTATAAAACACACAACACATTGTCCCTTCTATTTCTGTATGAGGATGATGGCACTGTAATTATTTAAATAATAAAAATAATAATAAAACAAAACAAAAATAATAAAATAAGTGCCATCTTACCTAATCAAAATACAGCTGTCACATGACCCAGCTCTTTCCCAGCCTGTCTGCAGGGAAACATAAGGAGAAGGAGCACATAGTACACTGCTGCTGGTCACATGTTTATAATAAAAATAAAAAACCTTTGGAATACAGAGTAAAAATACATACATATTATCAATAAACTGTTTTAAATTGGCATACAAATATATATTTGAAATAAAATCTTTATTATTTTGTGGAAATAACATGATGTGGGTGGATTTCTGCCAATCACAGGCTGTGTCACGCCCCTCCAGCCTATGTCTTAGAATACGAGGGAGGAGAAGCCTCCATTTATCTACATGTAATATCCCGCCACCATTGTGTTTAGCTGGTCAGTGTGCATCGAGGGGGAGGGAGGGGGTGGATTGTCAATTACCACTGTGTATACACCCACATGTGTGACTCTATAGTTACACAGGCTGCTCAGATGTGATAGGGAGGAAATGCTCAGCATAGAAACTCAATAAAAACTGAGCATGTGTAGGTTGGCCACCACAGCTGCAAAATCCCTAGCTGAATTGGGAACATGAACAGAAGGTAGAGATAGAGAGCAGCATGATCAACCTTTTTTTTTGCAGAATACAGCTCATAGTGACTGAGTATGAACAGCATGTAATGCACCATTTATTGATAGTTTTTTATGATGTGGGTTAAGTGACAGTTTAAAGTGACTGTAAACTAATAAAAAAAGAAAAGAAAAACATGTCATACTTGCCTGCTCTGTGCAATTGTTTTGCGCTGAGTGGAGCCAAACCTCCTCTTTTTAGGCCCCCACCATTTCACCTGGCTCCTTCTCTAGGCAGTACCCTGTAGGAAGCTGCTTTCTATGGGGTACCACCTGTGGGCTCGCTCCCAAGCCACTCTGCCTACGTCCATGGAAACAGACAGTACAGGTCGGGCCCACCCCAGTGCCATCGGCACAGGATTTGATTGACAGTAGTGGGAGCCAGTTACTCCTTCTGCCTTAGCAAATCCTGAGAAAGCAGGGAGAGCCGCTACAGATGGGCACAGTGATGGATCAAGTGAGAACTCAAGTATGAGGGGGGGATAGTGTTACCTAAACCTTTTTTCACCTTAATGCAGGGAATGCATTAATTAAAAAATGTTTAGGCTTTAGAACCACTTTTAGTTGGCCATACATCAAATGTTTTTGACTAGCCCCCTGCAAGGTGAATGGAGGAATCCTCCTCACCGTGTTATTGTATTCTGACATCAAGGGCTCCTCCGCTGTCAGAATACACTGATCAGTGCTGCAGCTGATTGGCTGCGGTGCTGACTGAAGGAGAAATTTACAACAAATCGGTTAGAGAGAAATCGATCATAAGGCCTTATTCAAACAACCATAAAAAACACATACAACCATTTTTTTATTTACAGGTCTGAACGCAGATGTGTAGTTTTCAATTGAGACATTCATACAGGTTTCATAAACATCCATTGCTTTCAGATCTGTAACACAAAAAAAAAAAAATCTACAGCTGAGGGCATGTATTTACATGTATACCACTGGAAAAAAGAACAGGACAATTGTGACACATTAATGATTGGATCTATTTACTGATCATTTACGTAAGAATGTTTGTTCCTTGCCTAATGATCAGTAATATTTTTATGTCTGTGTTATGGCAATGGGAATAAAGCCTCAAGCCCCATACACACTATCAGTTTTCCTGACGGTTTTCTCTTCAGGTTTACCAAAACCATCTAATATGAGGTCAAACCTCAAGAGTTTCAATTTGTATGCAATCAGGCAGGCCCTTCCACTACATGGTTTTGGTAAACCTGAAGAGAAATCCGTCAGGAAAACTGATAGTGTGTATGGGGCTTCAGATTGACTTCTCTGGAATGGGAACCACCTTAGATGGATCGAAATTCAGCAGGTTCCCCTTGATCTGGCAGAATTTCAATCCATCTCCGACCAGCTTTAGACTGAGAGAGTGGAGCCAGTACTATAACCATTTAGATTGTGCTGTAGTGCAAATGTCCACAGTGCAAATATGATCTATACCGTATTTTCAGACAACTTTTTAACACATGAAATTCTTCTTAAAAGTCGGGGACCGTCTTTTACGCTGGTCCCTAACATGCAGACTCTCAGTCAGACCGCGGCCGTCCATTT
Organism: Rana kukunoris; assembly: GCA_029574335.1. Taxonomy (NCBI): domain Eukaryota; kingdom Metazoa; phylum Chordata; class Amphibia; order Anura; family Ranidae; genus Rana; species Rana kukunoris. Next base: position 142,553,732 of record CM056056.1, read on the forward strand.
TTCAAAAGCCGCACCTCTTCCTCATGCTGTTCCGTGATAGGCGGAACACTCATCTTCCCAGCAGAGCCTCTGTTCAGTGTTCTGCCTATCACGGATGCCCTCTGTGATAGGCGGAACAGTGAACACAGTGTCTGCTGGGAAGCTGAGCGTTCAGCCTATCACAGAACAGCACAAGGAGGAGTCGAGGCATGTAATGATGGCACATTGAGGCATGTAATGGTGGCACAGTCTGGCATGTAATGGTGGCACAGTCTGGCTTGTAATGGTGGCACAGTGAGGCATGTAATGGCACAGCGAGGCATGTAATGGCACAGTGAGGTGAGGCGAGGCATGACCGTCTTTTATGGTGAGTATATCCCAAAACCGACATTTTAGCTGGAAAATTAGGGGGTCCTCTTATACGCCTGCAAATATGGTAACAATGACCTAAACTTTTGATTTATCAAACTTAAAGAAACATCTCACCTGTAACATATTATGTGTATTTAGTTAACAGTTCTTCATGTATAATTCACATGCTTGTGTTTTAGTTAGCCATGGTGGAATTCAACAACTGTATGCAGATTGCACGTATGTAATAGTAGTTGAATCCAGGTCATCAGATATCCAGAATCAGGTGTATATTAATATTAATGAGAGACTTGCAAAGGAGCTGGAAGTTCAGGTATACCATTAAATATAAAATATTTAAAAGGATAACTAATAAGCTTGTGAGTGAGTGTGTACTTGTAAGTAAAACCCATAGATCATATTAATGAGCTAATTGAATTATACTGAACAACCATGTGTTGATAACGTGGGCCACAACAGAATAGAAAAACATAATGCTACACTGCCGTGCTAAGTCAAAATCATCCAAAGTCATTAAAAATTACTCTTTAGTATTTGCGACAATGTGGATGATGGCACTGTAATTATTTTATTAATAAAAAAAAACATAAGCAGGAGGAGCTTCTAGTCCTCTGCTGCTGGTCACATGAAAAAAAGCCTTTGGAATAGAGAGTAAAATAAATAATTAATATCCATAAATTGTTTTAAATTGGCATACAAATATACAGTGAATTGGGAATTAAATCTTTATTATTTTGTAGAAATAACATGGCGTGAACAAATTTCTGCCAGTCACAGGCTGTGTCACACCCCTTCAGCCTGTATGTTAGAATAAGAGGGAGGTAAAGCCACAATTAATCTACATGCAATATCCCACCCCCATTGTGTTTGTGTTTAGTTGGTTAGTGGGCATAAAGGAGGAGGGATGGAGTGGGCTGTCATTTACCACTGTGTATACGCCCACATGTGTGACTCTATAGTCACATGGGCGGCTCAGATGTGATAGGGATGAAATTCTCAGCATAGAAACTCGCTGAAAACTGAGCATTTGCAGAGTTGCCACCACAGCTGCAAAATGCCTAGCTAAATTGGGAACATGAAAAGAAAGTGGAGATAGAGAGCAGCAAGGCAACCCATTTTTTGCAGAATACAGAAAAGGGTGCAGGTCAGGCTAGGAGTCGGTCCTGACTCCATGTAATCCACAGAACAAATAGAGAAAGATCTCAGCCATTGCACACCATACAAGCCCAGCGTGTAATAAGTGATACAGTAGTAGCCTGGGCCAGAGCTGTATCCTGGCCTAGGCCAACAAAGCCCAGGCCTAGGGCAGCACTTTGCAGGGGGGCAGCACAAAAAGAGTCCCCGCCGGCTTGCGCTACACTGTTAGGAAAATTAGTCTAGCGTCCCCAAAAAGCGTCCTCGCTGCTACTGGTATGCGGGCAGCCGGCATTCCGCAACTGTGGGGGGGGGGGGGCGCTTCCAATTTTGACTTTTTTATCATCCTGGACCACAAACCTTCCTCATTGTGCTATTGTTTCTGCTGCACCATCTACTTAAAGTAGAACTATAGGCAACACTTTTTTTCATGTTGGGTAGAGTAAGGGAGGGTTATAGCCCCTGTCAGTTTATTTTTTACCATCCCTGTCCCATTGCAAAGGTTTTCCTTCACTTCCTGCTCTATGGGCAACCAGAAAGTAAGAGGAAATCTAAGTAAATTAAGGGAATCCATTGCCCCCCCCCCCCAGGCCCTCAGAACTAGTGTCCTCCCTCGAAAATTTCAGGGCGGGTCTTAAACAACACAGGGTGTGGCCTTAACAGGAAGGGGTGGGTCATATTTAAATTAGGGGGTGCACAAGTTTAGTCAGGCCTAGGGCAGCACAAAACATAAATACACCTCTGGCCTGGGCCTAACTCCATCCAGGCCACACCACAACATGTTTCACCCCATCCACCAAAGAAACACGCCCCCGCCTCCTTGACGTCACTTCCGGTGCATGCATTCCATGCTGGTCCCGGAAGTCTGGTGGCCATCTTGTCCTTTCCATTGCCACTGGTTGGTCTTGAAAGGAGAGAACTATGACAGGAGACCTGCCTACATGTCAGATGGGAAGATGGGATTGATGGACTTGCTTTGTACACCTTTAATGTGAGTGTTTTTAACCATCATCTTTATTAAATACTGGTTTGACTGCACTCAGAGGTGCCTTTTTTTGTTTTTCATGTTCTTCCAGAGTTCTGCTTCTCTCTCCAAGAAGTACTGCTGAAATGCTTACTAGGCTTTGGTGGCCTAGGGAATCAGGATATTCAAGAGGTCTTTTCAATCCAGATACACAATAGTCTCTCCATCTCTTACATGCATGATATATGCATACTCACATTGGTTCAAACTGGACCCATGTAACTATGAAAAAAAAAACCACATACTTAATCTTTAGCTTTATCCTGTAAATCCTCCATTAGTGAATGTGATTTTTTTTTTAAAACTATCTTATGCCATCTGACATGCTTTCTTTGTAATGGTTTCTTGGCTTTTAAGCATTTGGTTTACTGAAGTTTATGAGGTCAACTAATGTGAAAAGCTTCTTGACTCTAAAGCCAAGGCATTTAATGAGAAACTTGAGATAATGTGGTCACATTCCCCTGCATAAACATTTATAAATTACATGCTTACATTGGTACCTTAAAAACCACCAGACTTTTCATTTACCATACACAACATGAAATGACAGACTACAGCTTTCTCAAGGAAACCGCTTCCTTTGAATGGTTGGGCTAATTTGCACTGTTTCCCTTGTATCTGCATACTGCAGCTATTCAGGAAAAGAGGCCTAACATGGAAAAAAAACAGATTCATATTTGCTATTATTTGAATAACCTGCCTTGCAGCTGTGTTTATGCTGAGTGCTCTACATCAAAGTATATACCATGGATAGGATGAGCCACAAGAGAGTGCAAATTATCCTTCAGTGCCATGCTACTTCAGGTAATTATGTTGATATCCCGCAGTTGATTTTGTAGCCATTCTTGTGCCGCATGCATATGATTGCTGGTGGTATTTTATTAGGTTTCATGTGCTGACCACTTTCAAATTCATAGGTACATATGTGTACTTCATATGCTTCTTAAAAGTGCTATTAGAAGCATAGCACCAACAATCAAAGTCACTCAGTAATTACCTGCTGGAACTAGGAATGGGAATGGAAATGGGAGAAGGTAAAAATATTGGTTGGCAGCTGGTTGGCTGCTTTTCTTGGATAAGACTGACAGCCGTTTCAGCCAATCAGGTTCCCGGATTCTGGTTATCAGGAAACTGATTGGCTGAAGCGTCATCAAATCGAAAGAAGACATCGAGGGAGGACATGGAAGCTTCAGGTATGTGCATTTTACAGGGAAAGGGGCGACAATGGGGACAGAGAGTGGCAAAGGGGACAGAGAGCGGCAAAGGGCACAGTGGCATGAATAAAAGGGCACAGCACAGTGACAACAATGGGCACAGAGGTGACAAAGGGCACAGCACAGTGACAACAATGGGCACAGAGGTGACAAAGGGCACAGCACAGTGACAACAATGGGCACAGAGGTGACAAAGGGCACAGCACAGTGACAACAATGGGCACAGAGGCGACAAAGGGCACAGCACAGTGACAACAATGGGCACAGAGGTGACAAAGTGCACAACACAGTGACAACAATGGGCACAGAGGCGACAAAGGGCACAGCACAGTGACATCAATGGGCACAGAGGCGACAAAGGGCACAGCACAGTGACAACAATAGGCACAGAGGCGACAAAGGGCACAGCACAGTGACAACACTGGGCACAGTGGCAACAATTAAAGGGCACAGCACAGTGACATGCACAGTGGCAACAATAGGCACAGTGGTGACAATTGGCACAGTGGCTGCTTTTAATGGCATGGCACAGTGGTGACAATTGATGGCACAGTGACTGCGTTTGATGGCATGGCACAGTGGTGACAATTGATGGCACAGTGGCTGCGTTTGATGGCATGGCACAGTGGTATCTATTTACTCGGCGTAACATCATCTTTCATATTATACAAAAAAATTGGGCTAACTTTGCTGTTTTGTTATCTTTTTAATTCATGAAACCATTTTTTCCCAAAAAAAGGAGTTTGAAAAATTATTGCGCAAATACCGTGCGAGATAAAAAGTTGCAATGACCGCGACTTTATTCCCTAGGGTCTGCTAAAAATATATATATAATGTTTGGGGGTTCTGAGTAATTTTCTAGCAAAAAAAATATGATTTTTACATGAAGGAGAGAAGTGGCAGAATAGGCGCGGTATGGAAGTGGTTAATTAGCACCAACTATAGCATTGAACTATCACAGTAGTAGCGCTGCACTGTGTGTATAGATGTGCTCTTTGGCAAGTATATATATACTGTAAATCGTATAGAAAGGGCAAACATGTTTGGGGGATTCCAAGGGATATCCTACTTCATGGCTACAAAGCAGTACAATTTCCACATTTACAATAAGGTCCTGACACTACAATCTTCTTAATTTCAAGGTAAGAGCCAGTAATAATTCAAGGTATGAAGATAAATATTTGTAAAATAACATTGCGATTCCAAGGTAGAAATCTTCGCACAATATTTTACATCTATATGTTAAAATACACAGGGCTGGATACAGGTAGATGTGCGTAAGTTTTTGCGGGCCTATCGTTTTTGCTATTAACGCTATGCCTCCGCAACTCGCCGGCATAACTCTTTGCTGAATCTAGCCCACTGAGCGAGAATCTTGCTCATCTATATGGAAAATGCTCCTGCAACCCATTCTGTAAGTCTCCCCAGTGCGAGTCTCCTATCTGCAGGAAAACCGCTGAACTTGGAACCAAATCCAACCTCAAATTTCAGTTAATGCACAGGTACACAAAAATAATTTTACAAAACGTCGTGGTGGATATAAATAGTTTTAAAATAAATTATGAATGACATTATCATGTAAATGCATATTATCTCAAGACCAAATATGAGGTTGTAATAGGTTGGTGGGGAAAAGTTTGGCCACACATCCAAGGCTTTAGGTTTGAACCCCATCTTGGAGACTTTCCAGTTAATAGATGGTTTGTGTTTTTTACAATTACATTTGATTTTACAAATACAAAGTTTAACATGTTTACACCCATACCAGATTAACGCATCACCCTTAAATTACTAAGACAAATAATGTATAATAGGGGGGCTAATGGTAAATAGATATTGTATTACTTTGTAGCCTGGGCGAAGGAAGTCTCTTGAAACCTCCAAATGTGTTTTTTTAAAGGGATTACTGTAATGAATAAAATCTATCTACACTGTCAACAATATCTTGGTGACTTCTTATTCTACAAATCTGTAACCTGTACATAGTTAGAGAGCCCTTTATGCACTTAGGAGGTGCCTAAAAAAAGTTGTTTCACCAGATTGGAATACGTACGATACCATGGTCCACCTCTAGACTGAGAAATCATGTTTGATATGAAAGATGCTTGTCAATTTTTAACAATCTAGGAAAACTTTGTTACAAGGTTTATAGTGATTTCCAGGATCTATCTATGACTATTTTGCCTTTAAAATAAAATAGTGTGTAGCACTATTGATATTTCTGGGACAGCATCACCCAGTAAGGACACTGTAGATATAATACTAGCCTATGATATTAAGCTAATGAAGCAGAAAATAGCTAGGTAGAAAGATGTTACTGCTCCAAGCCTGCATCAAAACCCCTTACCTCTATAACTCTGGGTGGCAACCAAAAGCAAAAAAGCAAGAAGTCCCTCACTGATCATGTGAAGCCGCATCCAACTTTTTTTAAAGATAGACAAAGCACACTGTAGTACAAGACATGCCGAGCAACTCTGTGTTGCAATCTCACCACTGCTTCATTTGCTACACATCACCATCCTAGATTCAACATACAGTCACTGTGTAGAAAAAAGGTAATATTGACAGACACTATGAAGTAGAATAACCAAACAAGCTATTGGCAGAACCAAGTGTCTATCCAATGCAAATAAGGTTGTATCATATTAAGGAACTCCAATGGCTTTGTGTGTTTCTTGTGACCCCTGTTCTTGCAATCCGGCTCTAACAACAATAACTGATTAGCAAGCTGTGACAGATTTATCGCTGTATTTGACAGTTGTCTATTAAAACAAAAACAGAATCTTTTACATGTTTAACCTCCCTGGCGGTATGATTCTGTCTGGAATTACGTACCAAAAGCGGTACAATTTTTTGCATGGAAATTCAAAACCAAAAAACGAAAATCAAAAACACTGAATTTTGCTTAGTTGCAGAATTGTCGCTGTCATTACTTTTATTTTTTTATGACGAATTTCCCCACAAATCGCTATCGCTCAATTCTGCAAGTGATTATAATTTATTATCGCTGTTTTACAGCTGCTCTAAAATCACTTTTGACATAAAGGGTCAAAAGTTTGCAGGCACAAAAAAAATGATTTTATTATATAAAAGTACATGTAGGACACAGGGCAGACCACTAGGGACAAGGGGTGTGTGTATTTTTTATATACAGTACTGTAATCTATAAGATGTATGTAATGTGTTTGTTTACTTTTTTGAATTTGGCGCCAGTCTCCGCCCCCGTGCGCCGTTACGTCGCAGGGAACTGAGATCGGCGGCACACGGAGGCACTGTGTGAGTCGAGCGAGGACGCCGCTCGCTCACACAGCGGGGATGCATCTCTGGATCCAGGGACAAGGTAAGTACAGTACCCTGCCTGGATAAAAGGTAAGCCAGGCTCTGCACATACACCCCGAGCGTGACTCGGGGTTACCGATTTTTACATTGAAAATCCACCCCGAGTCACGCTCGGGGATACCGCTACGAGGGTTAACAATGACACACTTTCACAGCCATTGATTTCTTTTTTCTACTTTGCACTGCAGTTAAGTTGACCAAGTGCACCCTATTTCTACTATTTTTTCAAGAAAGTCCTTTGTCAAGAAAAGAAGCTTAGCAAAGCTTAGCTTAGTATTTTTTTGAGTAGAACACAAATGCAAAACCGTGATAAAAATAATAATATACTTATGCCCTGTACACACGATTGTACCTTTGTCCAACTAATTTCACTAAATTGACGGAATTCCATCGGAGTAAATTTTAACGTGTTCTCTAATTAAACTCCGATGGAATTCCATCAAAGTAAAATAGAACATGTTCTCTAAGTAAACTCTGATGGAATTCATTGGAATTTCCAATGGAATTACTCCGATGGGGCATACACACGGTCGGAATTTCCGATTGGAAAAAGTCCGTCTGACTTTTTCCATCGGAAATTCCAATTGTGTGTACGGGGCTTTACACTGTATCAGGTTCTATCCATTTTTTTTTAATGCACTTACCAAAAACATAGGACACGTTTTTAATCAAGACAATATGGGCCAAAGCAGGAAGTTGTTCAAGAGAAGCTACATATTGTTTTGGAGAGGTTCAAAGCTTTGAAGAACAATATTTTTCATCTTAAAATATATGTAAAGCCATTTACTTTTGGGTAGTGTAGGGAAGGGTCAGAACCGATATTTTTTTTTTTTTTTTTTAGAGTATTTTTGTGCGTGAACTCGAGAGAGAGGAGCCGGACTTGGGAGTAGGCAGACCCTCCCCCCGGAGGCAATCGCCATCCTTCTCCATGCCCCTGTTGGCAATGGCGGGGCCTCCCACTCACCCCGCCCTACCTGCTCCTCTTGGGAGCCCAAATGGGACCCAACGGGACCCCAATGGGGCAGAGGGACTCCCCCTATGAGGGAGTGAGGGGGCCTAGCCCACCCAGCCAGCCCCGTAGGTCCTTCGCCTCTCTTTATTTTAGGAGACCGCATGGCCAAAGTGCGTGTGTTTTTTAAACCAATTTCGTGTGCGTGCAAGTGTGGTGGTTTTTGTGGGGGGGGGGGTGGTCGTACTAAGCACAGACGTACCTTGCATAGCACACCCACCGGGAGCCGGGCTGAGACCACCAAACTCAATTCACATGTAGCCGAGACCGGGATCCGAACCCTTGGCTGCAGAGGTGAATGGCTTGTCAGCGCAGTGCCAATCACGTTGAGCCACCACAGAGAACCGATTTTCTAATGGTTAGAAGGCTCAGATTAAAGTTAATTTCAGAGGTGAATTAGGTGGCCGCCTAAGGCCTCACACTGGTGATTTATTATGGTTCTCCTCTTTTCTGGAAAACCGATCACAAGCAGTGAAATTGGGACCTTTCACTTCTGAAAAACGCACGGTGTCATGCGGAGTCCCTCAAGGATCCCCCCTGTCACCGTTGCTTTTCAACATCTATCTTCGCCCTCTCTTTGAAATCATCAGTAGCCAACAACTACTCTATCACTCATATGCAGACGACACGCAACTCTATTTTTGCATCTGCAACAAAAAGGATCATCATCTCAGTCTAGAGACATGCCTCTCTTTGATAGAAAACTGTATGACAAAGAGTTATCTTAAACTCAACGGCTCCAAAACAGAACTTCTCCTGTTTCACGCCAGTCGTAAGAGTCAACTGGCAACAACCTGGACACCTCCGCCCATTCTGGGCCAAATCAATACCCCTAGCTCCAAAGTCAAAAGTCTTGGGGTCATCTTCAACACCTACATGACAATGGATGCACAAATAGGGTCAGTAGTCAGCGGATCCCATCATCTGCTGCGCCTACTACGCAGACTTATTCCATTTATTTCCAAAGAAGACGTAGCGGTCAAGGTGGGAACAATTGTAAACTCCAGACTGGACTATGCAAATGCCCTTTACCTCGGACTCCCAAAGTACCAAATCTCTCGTCTGCAAGTCATTCAGAATACGGCTGCCAGACTTGTGACTGGGAAAAAAACATGGGAATCAATCTCACCTTCGTTGAGTTCCCTTCACTGGTTGCCAGTAAAGGACAGAATTGCTTTTAAAGCACTCTGTCTGACGCATAAGTGCATCCATGGGAAGGCTCTGCAATATCTATGCGAAAAGATAAAAGCCCACAACTCCAATCACGTTCTGCGATCCACCGACCAAAATCTGCTCCAGATACCCAAAGCCAGATACAAGTCCAAGGGAGAAAGAAGGTTTGCGGTACAAAGTCCTAGACTATGGAATGCTTTACCAACCAGCATTCGGTTGGAGGAAAACCACCTGATCTTCAGAAGACAGATCAAAACTCTGCTCTTTTGATGTCAAGAGAGACAGGAACAAAGAGCGCCCAGAGGCGATTTAGTTTGCATGTGCTGCGCTATATACGTTTTTCATTCATTCACTCATTCATTCATTCACACTCACAGGGGCCTCGCGGCCGCCTAACTTACCCAATGCATTACCCCAGTTTTGAGGGGACTTTAACGCCGCTGTGCTCAGGCAGCGTTAAGAGCCCTGACTCAGGAACAGGACCACCAGCGTCCCTAACAACCAGTGAATATCGGAGACACCCCCCCTTGTGACGTCAATGACCCAGCATGCCCTCAGTCAATGATGTCACAATGGGGCGGGTTCAGCAGGTGACATCACCAGGTGGCACCTGCCCCTTAGGTATTAAAGAGCAGGATTTGGGGGCCACCTTGTTAAAGGGGACTTCCAGATTACGATAAGCACCCTGCCCGCAGACTCCCCACAACCGCCGGCCAGGGTTGTGGGGAAGAGGCTCTTGTCCTTGAATTATTTTTCCCATGATGGGTGTGAGAGGGGCCCCATGTCAAGTTTTGCCTAAGGCCCCACAAAGCCTAGAGCCGCCTTTGGTTAATTTCCAACCATAATGATGAAATAAATTTGAAGGTGCGGGATAGAATTTTTTTTCTTGAACTAATGAAGTTTTAATTCGGAACGTGGTTTTTGTTTAGGAAAAGTTGTTAATATTGCAATGAAAGTTGATTAAAACATCTAGGATTCCATTCAAATAGCAGGTCTGGGTGACATTTTAAGTAATTTCAAACGTGATTATTTAATGGAAAGACGAAATGTTCTAATGAATGATTTATCAGAATTGCTTTACGAACATTTGAACAAAAATCTAAACAAGTATGGCCAACATTACTTTCTGCTGCAGTAGATGGAAATCTCCCCAACGGGACAACAACAAAAAAAAAAGGACAGGGAGTTTTGATCATTCTCTGTCCAAAACAACAAAATACCTTTTTGGTTTTATTTTTCTTTTTTTCTTTTTTTTTTTCCACATCAGACTTAACCCAAGGTTTTGAGGTGTTGGAGGGGTTCATCATTAATCCGCCCTTCATATTTCCACCTCAGATTGCATCATTTGTGGTTGTTTCTGTATGTTTTTATTATTATTTGATCTCATAATTTCTTCTTTTTTTTTTTTTTATATTCTTTATTATAGGAACAAAAGTATATTTTACCACTAACATCACATACTCTAGGTGGTAGTTCTTATAGACTCCCGTTGCTCCCCACATCACCTACCTCCTTGGGTCTCTGTGCTTTCCCACTCTTCTCGTACATATTTATTTATCCCCCCCCTAATTGTGTCCCTCCCCCTACTTCTTCCCATCTCTGCCTTATTGGATCGGGTCGAGAACTTTTACTGATTTATTTCTGTTAGTGTTAGGGAAAAATTTTCAGATGTTTTATAGGTTCGCCACTGATCCCAAACCCTTCCACCCCTGCCTCCCTCCTCCTCTCCTAGATCAGCCCTTTTTAGGTACTCCATCTCTGCAATATGGTCGATCCTGTGTATAAATTCTTTTAGAGGTGGTTTTTGTGGGTAGAGCCAGAATTTCGGGATCAGCCCCTTTGCTGCATTTAGCAGCACCGGGGCTAATGTTGAGGCATATTTTTTTGTCCCTTTTACTATGCCCTGTCTGTGAAATAGGCAAGACAGGGGGTCTAATGGGATCTTTTCTCCGGAGATTTCCTCAATTAAGTTGACAATCTCCTTCCAATATTCCTGAATTCTCGGGCATTCCCACCATATGTGCAGGGCGGACCCTGTTTGGTTACAGTTCCTCCAACAAAGGGGAGAATTTACTGGAGATATTTTATTCAGTCTGACAGGTGTCAAGTGCCAACGCATCATAAATTTATAGTTAGCTTCTACTGTTGTTATATCTTTTGCGTAGTTGAAGGTCGCTCTGGTCAATTGTGCTTCTTCTATTCTTTCTCCAATTTCTTTCTCCCATGCCTCTACGCTTTGTAGAGTTTCTTTTGTCCCCATTTCTGTAAGAATTTTATATATCTTAGCGATTCCGTGTTGTAGTGATTCTCCCCGCGTGCAAAGTTTTTCTATAGAGTTTTGTGCTGAATCTTCTCTTATTGGTGCTGGAAGTGTGTGTACAAAGTGCTTTAGTTGTAAATATTCCCAATCGGTTATTTGTTGTGCCCCTTCTACTTCCTGTATCTCTTCTTTGTTTTTTATTTTTCCTTGTGCCACAATATCCCCTAATCTTTTACTACCTAATTTTTTCCCAAATTTTGTCCTGTTTCCGGGTGCAAATAAATTTGTGTTTGCTAATGGAATTAATGGGGAGTTATATTCCCATTTTTCCCTCCTATGTGCCAAATCCCATATCTTATAAACCTGTTTAGTGATACTATGTGTATTTGGGTTGATTATTCTATATTTAGGTGGAATCCATATATTTGTGTTAAGATGCTGGTTACTTAACGCGTTTTCCATACGGGCCCATTTTTTTACTGAATTCTTATTTGACCATTCAACTAGCCTTGCTAAAACTACGGCTTGGTAATATCTTGTGATATCTGGTAGTGCCAGTCCGCCTCTTTTTTTTTCCCGAGTTAAGGTTGTATAGCTTATTCTAGGTTTTTTTTCGTGCCATATAAATTTTGAAATTATGGTTTTTAATATCTTGAAGAAGCTCTGTGGGACGTTTATTGGGAGCATTTGGAATTTATAGATTATCTTTGGTAGAAGTGTCATTTTAAATAAATTAATCCGTCCCATCCAGGAAATTTGCTTATAGGAAAAAGTTTTTATATCTCGTCTTAACTCGTTGAGGAAGGGGATGTAGTTTGCCTCGAAGAGGCCGCCGACATTGGGAGTCATCTTTACCCCCAAGTAAGTAAGCGATTTTTGTTCCCATGTAAAGGGAAAGGTTCTACGTAAATCCTCCTCCTCCTTATGGTCGATTCCTATATTCATAATTACTGTTTTTACAGGATTTATTTTGAAATTAGAGAGTCTACCATACCTTCCTATTTCCTCTAGTATATTAGGGATAGATATTTTAGGCTTGGTAACGTAAAGGAGGACATCATCTGCGTATGCTGCCAGTTTCTGTTCCTCGTCTCCGACTCTCACCCCCCCTATATCAGGGTTGTTCCTAATCTTACACAACAATGGTTCCAGCGCTATTACATATAAGAGGGGGGAGAGCGGGCATCCCTGCCTAGTGCCGTTCATCATATCTATCGCCGAAGATTCCCTCCCATTTACCTTTACTTTTGCCGAAGGAGACTTATATAGATTTCCTACCCATTTCATAAATCTGGAACCTATTCCAATACTTCTTAATGTTTCCATCATGAACCCCCAGTCGACTCTGTCGAACGCTTTTTCAGCATCCAATGACATGAGTACAGCTGGGGGTCCCGCCCTCTTACCATCTTGGAGCAATAGGAGTGTTCTTAAGCTATTATCCCTGCCTTCTCTGCCACGTACAAATCCCGTCTGGTCTGAAGTTATCAAATCTGGCATATATGATTTTATCCTTGTTGCCAGTATCTTTGCAAAGATTTTTATATCAGCATTTAACAATGCTATTGGGCGATAATTAGAACAAAGAGTCTTGTCTTTTCCTGGTTTAGCTATGATAGCTATATTAGCAAGGAGAGATTCTTTCCTTATTTCTTCTGTTCCCCCTAATTTATTAAAATAAATACACATTTCTGGAATTAATGTCTCTTTAAATTTTTTATAATATTTTATTGGCAGTCCATCTGGGCCTGGACTTTTCCCCCCTGGAGTTGCTTGGATTGCTTGACTGATTTCTGTTTGTGTAATTGGATCATCTAGAAGTTCCGCTATTTCCTGCATTAATTTTGGTAGGTTGGCTTCTCGTAGATATTCTCTGATTTTTTCTTCTCTGTTTACCTTTTCTTCTTGTGTCTCACCTTTCCTGATAGAATACAGTGAAGTGTAGAACGTCCGAAAGGCTTCAGCGATCTCGGACGTCCTAAACCTCATCTGTCCTTCCTGATCCCTTATTTTTTCTATATAATTTAGATTTCTCTTTTCTTTTAAGATCCTAGCCAGGTACTTCCCTGGTTTATTGCCCCAGAGGTACCTTTCCTTCATGGCGTTTTTAAAAATATTCCTGGTTTCAATCTCCAATAGATCTTTTAATTGGGTTCTCTTATATAATAGTTCCTGGTAGACTTTTTTGTTATTTTTTTGATTTTTATGTTTAGTTTCTAGGTCTTGTAGCTCTTTAATTAACCTATTTCTATTTGCTTCTCTATCCTTTTTTTTTTTTACTCCTAGGGAAATTAATTTTCCTCGGATGGTGGCCTTATGAGATTCCCAGATAGTTGCTGTGCTTACGTCAGGGGTGTTATTGATCTTAAAATATTCATCTATGTCTGTTCTTATCGTATCGGTGATTTCTATATCTTCTATTAATTCCTCATTTAATCTCCAGCGTCCCCTTCTCCCTTCTATTTCTGGGAATAAGATGCTCACCATAACCGGGGCATGGTCTGAGATTGTCACTACCCCTATTGCGGCGTTGACTACATGCTCCAAGGTTTCATGGTCTACCATTATATAGTCTAGTCTTGAATACATATTGTGTACCGTAGAATAGAATGTATAATCTTTTTTAGTTGGATTAAGAACCCTCCAAGGATCTATTAACTGGTTCTTATATAGTTTTTTTTTCACTAATCGTTGTTGCTTGGTATTTCCTATGTTAACAGTTGATATTCTATCTAGTTGTAAATCTAGGGTAAAGTTAAAGTCCCCAGCTAGGATCACGCTTCCTTGTTTGTATTCCATTCGTTTATTCAGGATCGTTGCTAAGTACTTCTGAGAATGTTTATTTGGACAGTAAACATTAGCCAGCGTATATCGTTTGCCATTTAAGGAACCTCTTAGGAACATATAGCGCCCTTCTGGATCCACTATCCTATCAGCAACTAGAAAATTTAGGTTTTTTCCTATCCCAATGGCTACTCCTCTAGATCCCCTCTGCGGGGTGTCTCCATAGTACCATATTGGGACTGCCCGAGAATTAAGCCTCACTCTTGAGTCAAGGGTTATATGTGTCTCCTGAAGAAAAACTACATCTGCGGAAAATCTCTCGATCTCTTTTAAAATCATGTGTCTTTTTCGTGGAGAGCTAAGGCCCCTTACATTATAGGTAATTATATTTACCTTAGTCATGTATAATTTTTTTGTTCTCTATTTATCTTTCCCTCACTATTCCATCTTCTTACTGTGATCTGGTAATCGCCCGATCCTATATTTCCACTTCTCTCAGCCCTCCCACCCTCTCAGGTTTTTCCATAGTTGGTTTTTGTCCTCCCAACTTATTCAAATCTTATTATAATGTCTCGGGGTTTATCTTGAGGGATTTCCCGGGGTCTCTTTATCCTATGAGCACGTTCTATTTTTAATGGTATTGTTATTTCTCTGTCAAGTATTGGGTTACATATTCTCCGGATGATTTCTGGGAGATTTTCTGACTGTAAGGAATCGGGGACTCCACGTATCCTAATGTTTTTTCGTCTGTCCCTGTTTTCCTGATCTTCTACTTTATATGCCTGTTCCCTTTGCTCTTTTTTTATTTCTGATAATTCCGCTTCCAATTTTCTGATGGTGTTAAAATTGTGGTCTGTTTTTTTTTCCACTTCCTCCAATCTTTCTAGCATCAATCCCATGTTTCTCTCCATTCTCTCCATTTGTGTTGACAGTACTTTTTCTAGGGCTGCAAACATTTCCTGCATTTCAGTTTTTGTTGGTAGTGCCAAAACTGTTAATTGTTCTTCTATGTCAGGAATTGTTACTGTTTCATGGTCGCAGTCTATCGCCGTCTCTGATTGGGATTCTGGCTCTGTTAGGCTGTTGGAATTAATTGGTGCTAATTTTGTCCTATCCTTTTTTTTTTCCTTCTCTCTCTCGTTTGTTGCCTGCGTTACATATTTATTCATTGGCCCCGGACTTTGGCTCAGACGAGGGGTCGAGGAGGTTCCCCCCTAGCCCCCCTCGCTCTGGTACTCATATCTATAGGTTATCTCCGGTAGGGATATGCGCCGTATCGCTGTAATTTTGTCCTCAAAATATCGCCTCTGTGAACCTCTGTAAATGGAGCGAGAAGAGAGAGGGAAGAAAGAAAAAGAAAAAAAAAAAAACTTCCAGGCAGAAGCAGGGAACAAAAAGTCTTCTCTGTGTGCAACTAAGTAAACTAAGTTCTCGATCGGTACACTAAACTAAGTTCTCGATCGGTACAGCTCGCAAAGAAAATTCTTTCTTTTTTTTTCCCTTTTTTTTTAATTATTTATCTACTTTTCCCTGTTTTTATCCCTGTATTTCCACCCTCACGTTCTGATTGATAACCGCCTTGGCTGTACGCAAAGGGGTTCACGTTTATGTATTTGTTTCAAAATTCAACGAAGAGGGGAAGGAGAAATGGTGGGGTGATGATTTGCTCCCACAGTCCACGAGTCTCACAGTCCACGTGTCCACCTGCAGTCACGGAATTTAGTGGGGACTTAATAGTTCAGTCAGTGGGTCAGTAGGTAAGCTTAAATATCTTTGGTTATCTAATGAGTAGTGTCCAAGCACCATCTGACAAAGGCCATCCGACAAAAGAAAGAAAAATCTGAATTACATCATCTCTGTCTCATCTCTCTCCATCTATTAGGATTCCATCTCCACCAATCACAATTCCCAATTCACTGTGGGGTTCACATTTGTTTATAATCAGCAAGAAACATCAAGAAAAGGAAGGTATTGATATTGACATTGATAGCTTGGTGTTTTTACTCACTGTCCGTGGGTCACTGTCCGTGGGTCACTCAGCGAGTGATCTGATCCGGCGTCCTAGAGGGACATACTTACAAGATCGCCAAGGCTGTAGCTGTAGCTGGAGCTGATCCATGTGTATCTGTGGGATACGATTTTCAAACTCGCCTGGGAACTGCAGCTCTTCCCTTGACGTCCTCTTCAGGCTATCCCCCCATCTCCATTTTATTCCATTGCAATAAGGACAAAAATGTCCAGAGTATCTGGGACTCCTGCCGCCTCCGCTTCTCGCAGAACCCCCCCCACTTACCGAGCCTCTATGTCTAATCTTGCATGACACTGCGCGCTCTCACCGTGTGCACACTAACCGAGGCACAAGCGAGGTCGGCGTCGGGAGCCCAGCTCAGAGGACAGAGGGCGCCGCGGGAACCGAGACCACGCGGGGTGCGTGTAGGGAACGGACCGAGAGCAACAAGCCGGCGGTGAGTCAGGGGAGCCGCGGCACTCTTGCTCGTGGCGAGGGAGGGGGAAGTGGAGGGAGCCCCCTTAGCGGGAGGGCAGGGCTAGAAGGGCGGCTGATGGGTAGCTAGATCGACGGCTTGGTGTTCGGCCATCGCAGTGCTGCGGGACCTCTCAGGAGCTCGATCCCTAGCCGCCTCGGTGTGAGGCGCGCGCCATCCTAGACTCCTCCCTCCTGCATACCTTTTTGGTTTTAAATACAATTTCTTGGTGTTTAAAAAAAAAAAAATGTGTGTATGTAATTTGGAGTTCTACACAAACCCCTATATTATATGCCTATGACCATGCCACTCTATGCCTGTAAAAGTTGGTTGTTGCCTCTGAAGTACAGCACTAAGATGCTGATTTAATAATTTGGTAGCACAGATTTGCCTTGCTGATGCTTCATTTATGAGAACCGTGTCTTCCTTGGCTCTAGGACTAGAATAAATAATGTACTTTATATTCAAAGCTTATGCTCCTGAAAATAACTGTTCTCTTTCCTGCAAAGTAATTTCCTAAAGTATACCAGGCTTCTGATAACACAAGCAATTAATTCACAAGGCTCGCCTTAACACACACTGATTACGGAACATACTTACTAAAGTTTAGCCCAGTTTGAAAACTCAATGCAGATGCTTAAAGCAGAACTTCAGACAAAAGTAACAAAAAAAGCCCATTAAAAGAAACAATAACAAAACAAAATGTTGCTGCAATATTAGACTTCATTCTAGAGAATTCCACCACAGTCCTTTTTTTTTAACTGCCACTGGGTATCCTCAATCTGATGGCTAGCATCATTCCACCCACTTTCTCTAAGCCCATGTCATTCTGGATCTGCCCCAGTCTATTACTGGACAGTGAAAGGAGATGCAGCTAATGCCTCGTACACACGACCGTTTT
Organism: Rana kukunoris; assembly: GCA_029574335.1. Lineage (NCBI taxonomy): Eukaryota > Metazoa > Chordata > Amphibia > Anura > Ranidae > Rana > Rana kukunoris. The sequence goes on from CM056056.1 coordinate 142,571,404, forward strand.
TCTTGGCCAAAAAAACAAAAATTTCCAACAGGATTCCTCTCAAACCTGCCTTGCATACACACGTTCAGGCCAAATACCGCGGTGACGTACAACAGGTATGACGGGACTATAAAGGGGAAGTTCCATTCAAACGGCGCCACACTTTGGGCTGCTTTTGCTGATCCTTGTGTTAGTAAAAGTTTGGTGAGAGATGCTCCCGTCTCATACTTGATTCTGAAGCCGCGTACACACGGCAGAGAACCTCGACGGGCAGAACACATCGTTCCGCCTGTCGAGGTTCTCTGCCGGCCATCAGATTCGGCGACCCGCCCGTCGGGAATGGCAACCAGCCATTCATCCAGGCGGGTCGTCGAGCAAATAGAGAACATGCTCTCTATTTCTGCTCGACGGCATTCCGGGATGCTCGCCGAGAGCGTACACACGGCCGAGGTTCTCGCTGGAATGCAGCTTCCAGCAAGGTTCTCGCTGGTTTTCAGCGAGAACCTCGGTCGTGTGTACGCCGCCTGAGCATGCACATTTTTTTCCCCTCGGAAAAGCACATAAACGACCAGTTTTCTCCAGGAAAAAAGAAAGCTGGTTCTCTTTTTTTTTTCGGCAGTTTTGTCATCTGGAAAACTGCGATGGAGAATACACACAGCCGGTTTTCCCAGGCAAAAGCTCTCATGGCAGTTTTCCCGACGGGAAAAGCGGTCGTGTGTACGAAGCATTAGAGATGAGCTTACCTCTCTGGTACTCCATTTCCACTTCCAATTCCTATCTGCATGATTCTGGGCAGCGGGGAACTAATTGGCTCCTTATGTTGTTGTTTATAGGTACTGCAAGAGGTTTGTAGAGGTCTAATTCAGGTATTTTCAATGCATAAAAAATGTAATAATGTTTTTAAAGCAGCATTAATTTGATATGAATTAATTTATTCTTTCAGCTGCCAAGGTGTCAGCTTTAAAATATAGGAGAGCCATGGTGTAACATTAAGGTAAAAAAGACCGCGCTATAAAACCCCTCCCCCCCAAGAACTACAGGCTGCAGCAAACGTGTGATAAACAGGAAACAATGGAATATAAAAAGCCGGCTTTTTATATTCCATGGTGTAACATGTATCATTGCAGGTTAAAGGGGATGCACAGTACCTGACAAAAGTGAGTACACCCCTCACATTTTTGTAAATATTTTATTATATCTTTTCATGTGACAACACTGAAGAAATGACTCTTTGCTACAATGTAAAGTACAGTAGTGACTGTACAACTTGTATAACAGTATAAACTTGCTGTCCCCTCAAAATAACTCAACACACAGGCATTAATGTCTAAACTGCTAGCAACAAAAGTGAGTATGAAAATGTACAAATTGTGCCCAAAGTGTCCAGCCACCATTATTTTCCAGCACTGCCTTAACCCCCTTGGGCATGGAGTTCACCAGAGCTTCACAGGTTGCCACTGGAGTCCTCTTCAAATCGTCCATGAGGATATCACATAGCTGGTGGATGTTAGTGACCTTGTGCTCCTCCACCCTACCTTTGAGGATGCCCCACATATGCTCAATAGGGTTAAGGTCTGGAGACATGTTTGGCCAGTCCATCACTTTTACCCTCAGCTTCTTTAGCAAGGCAGTGGTTGTCTTGGAGGTGTTTGGGGTCGTTATGTTGGAATGCTGTCCTGTGGCCCAGTCTCTGAACAGAGGGAATCATTCTCTGCTTCAGTATGTCACAGTACATGTTGGCTTTCATGGTTCCCTCAATGAACTGTAGCTCCCCAGTGCCAGCAGCACTCATGCATCCCCAGTCAATGACACTAATATCAATTTGCTTGACTGTAGGCAAGATACACTTGTCTTTTTATACTCCTCATCTAGTCGCCGCCACACATCTGAACCATATACATTTATCTTTTTCTCATCAGACCACAGGACATGGTTCCAGCAATCCATGTCCTTGTCTGCTTGTCTTCAGCAAACTGTTTGCAGGCTTTCTTTTGCATCATATTTAAAAGAGGCTTCCTTCTGAGCCATGCAGACCAATTTGATGCAGTGTGTGGCGTATGGTCTGATCACTGAAAGGCTGACCCCCCCACCCCTTCAACCTCTGCAGCAATGCTGGCAGCACTCATACGTCTATTTCCCAAAGACAACCTCTGGATATGACACTGAGCATGTGCACTCAACTTCTTTGGTTGACCATGGCGATGCCTGTTCTGAGTGGAACCTATCCTGTTAAACCACTATGGGCCAGATTCAGGTAGTCCAGAGCATCTTTGCTCTGGAGTAACGCTTCTCATTTGCGTTGCGCTGCCGAAATTTTAGGAGCAAGTGCTGTCATTCACGAAGCACTTGCTCCTAAAGTTGCGGCAGCGCATCACAAATGAGCCGGCGGAATTCAAATTTAGCGGGTACGGGGCGTGTAGTATGCTAACTACGCGCGATCCCGCCGCCAACGTACTGCGCATGCGTCGAGTGTCAAAACATCCCCGTGCGCATGCTCCAAAATCTGTGAATGAACGTCAATGACGTCACATTCCCATTCATGACCGTTTTACGCAAGCGACGTTTTTTTTTTTTTTTTCCGACGCGATGACGACGCCTATACCTAACATAGGATACTCCAACCCCATGTAGGTATATCTATGCGCCGCGTATCCCGTCCAGAAACGTCGTATCGTCATTGCGTCGCGCCGGATTTCGATCGTGAATTGCCGATTTCCGCTCATTAACATATTTTTTGAGCGTAAATCGGCGGGAACGCCCCCGGCGCCATTTTTAAGTTGAAGTAACGATGCGATGGCGAAACTCAGTTACGCTGCTCGCATCGGAACTTCAACCCGGCGTTTCTTGTTTTCTGGTTACAGAAAACAGAAACGCCGGCTCAAAGTCACAGTTAGGCTGGCGGATCACTCGATCCGCCAGCGTAACTGTTCCTGAATCTGGCCCTTTATGGTCTTGGCCGTGCTGCAGCTCAGTTTCAGGGCCTTGGCAATCTTCTCATAGCCTTTTCAGATCCTCAGAGAGTTCTTTGCCATGAGGTGCCATGTTGATCTTTCAGTGATCAGTATGAGAGAATGAGAGCGATAACACCAAATTTAACACACCTGCGACCTTGTAAAATGAACGAGTCACATGACATCGGGGAGGAATGTACTCACTTTTGTTGCCAGCGGTTTAGACATCAATGGCTGTGTGTTGAGTTATTTTGAGGGGGCAGCAAATTTACACTGTTATACAAGCTATACATTGTAGCAAAGTGTAATTTCTTCAGTGTTGTCCCATGAAAAGATAAAATATTTACAAAAATGTAAGGGGTGTACTCACTTTTGTAAGATACTGTAAAATGACAGAAATAAGGGTGCAGCCATATCATACTCCCTTACAAAGATGCTGGTTGGGTGATATGCTAATCTTTGAGCTTTAGTTGTTCATGAATCACTTACCTGGAACATTTAAGTAGCCATGAAAGTAATAACTCCTTTTATGCAACTGTGTTCTAGGTCAGTGATTAAACTATAATGGATTTTGTCTTAATGTCAGATAGAAATTTCAGAAAGAAATTGGAAATGACAGCAGAGGTATCTTCTTTTTGCCAGATATCACAAACCATGTCCACAGAGAGATGTAGTAAAAGAAATGATGGAGAAACTGATAGATTCTACTATTTCATATCAATGCTCAGCTGGCAATTTTCTTTCATGATTAAAATACACTTGCCCTGAACCTGATCGATTAGAATACATGATGACAAAATGCATAAGCAGAGGTTACTGCCAGTAAAATACCAATTGTGTAACAAGCAGTAGATGCAAAGCTATAAGCAGCTTGAAATAATAAGCAAACCATAACCATTTCTGTAAAAGGCAACCTTGGTTCCCCATTGGTAACTAATGCTGTTCCCCATATTGAAAGCCCATAAGGAGGCTTTGGAGACACAGTGGTGCTTCTACAGGAAACCTAGTGTGTCCATACCAGAATGGGCATGGTTAGGGTGGTGAGAGCAATGATGATAACAGGCATTGTGGTATTAGGTTCAGGCGCTTTTGGTGTAAAAGGGAATGGGCTTCCAGGGGGTATAATGTGACAGCAGGGGGTAGAGAGTAGAGAGTGGGGAGAAATATGCATAGGCTTGGTGAGAGAAGTGCAGGTGTGAGCAGCTGTGGGAGTGAGAAGAGGGGGCTGTGCAGATGCAGTTCTGAGGGGAACTAGCAGGTGCACACATAAGGTAAGCGATGGTCCTACAGGTGAGGTGGTGGTAGTAAAAGAGCACTAGGTAAGAGGACGGGTAAAGGCACAGTGATGAGACTTGGGGTTGAGAGAGTATGTGGATGAAACTGTAAATATGCACTATAGTAAGGGGTGGATTGTATAGGCATGGGTTGAGTGCAGTGAGAAGCATGCACAGATGCAGTTGTCAGTGGTGGTGGGGAATTAGGCACAGTGGTAAAATCAAGGGGTGACAGGCATGGTGGTAAAATGGATGGTGTGCAGGTGTGGTGCTGAGAGCAGAGGGGATTATATAGATCAGATGGTGTTGAAAGATAAGTGGTGGAGGGAGTACAGGAGTGGTGGTGAGAACAGGAGAGCAATGTGCAAGTACAATGGTGGGAGAAGGTGGGTGGTTAGTTGGTGGGGTGCTGTATGCAGGCTTTGGGTGAGCGTCTGGGCATTTTTGCACTGGAAAAAGATAGTGAGAGTGCATACAGGCATGGGGTAGGGATGTTTACTAGCACAGTGGTAAAAGAGGATCTGGATGCAGTCATGTTGGAAAGAGAAGGAGGAACAGATGTGGTGGAAAGAGGCAGGGTACTGGTGCAGTGGTTGAAGAGGAAGTGCGGGTGTAGTGGGTGGTGAGAAACAGGGGGATGCAGGTGTGGAGGGTTGTAAGAAAATGGGGGGCAGGTGCAGAGGTTGGTGGGAAAAAGTTTGTGAAGTCATAGAGGGTGTAAAGAGAAGGAGGGTGTAGACACAGGAGATGCTGACAGAAGCAAGGCTGCAAGTGCAATGAATGCTAAGAGAAGCCGGGGCGCAGATATAATGGATGCAGATAAAAAGTGGACTGCAGGCACAGTGGGTGTAGGGAGAAGGGGGTGTATGTGCAGTAAGTAGTGAGAAAATAAATTACAGGTATAGGGGGGTGAGAAAGGGGGGCTGCAGGTATGGCGAGTAATTGGGGGGGGGGGGTGCAGGCACGGTGAACGTTGAGAGAGGGGTGGAATGAAGATTTAATACAAAGGGAAGGGGAGCTGTGCAAACACCTCAGCTACTGGGAGAAATATAGCTGCAGGCAGGGATGCTTAGAGAAGACAGGTACAACATGGTAGACTGGGAGAAAAGAGGTGATTCAGGTGCCATGAGGGGTGAGAGTAGGTATGGTGAGTGCTGAAAGTAGGAGTCTGCAGAAACATTAAATGCTGAGGGAAGGAGGACTGTAGGTATGGTGGATCCTGAGAGAAGTGGGGTTATGATGAGATGGGTCCTGGAAAAAGGAGGGTGTTTGAGAGAAGAGGGTGCAGATGCAGCAGGTGGGGAGAACAGGGGGGAGGCTTAGTTGGTGTTGAGAAAAGGGAAGTACAGATGCTATGTTTGTTAAGTGAAAAAGGATACTGCAGATGCATTAGTCAGAAAGTAAAGGGGGGCTTTATGTATGAAGGGAAGTGAGAGAAAACGGTTGCAGACACATGGTAAATAGTAAGAGAAGGGGGGTTACATGGGTGGTGAGAGAAAGGGGTCACTGAGACAATAAACACTCCATAGCTTTGGTTTTGTTTTTTTATTGAGGTGATTAAACTTGGATGGCAAACAGAATTATGGTACTGTATGCCCAGAAATATTAAATGCAAACTTGCTCGGGACTTCTATATACTCCCCAGTATATACACTCCAGTCTTCTCTCCAGCACTAACTCTGGCTTCTGATCTCTTATCCTTCACTCCTCCAGCATTTCACTTGTTGCACACCGTTTCGCCTCTAGGTTTTCACTTGCTGCAGACTGTTACTCATCCAGACAAGCTAGCACCATATGGTTGTGCCCAACTTAGTTAGGCCTCAGTGAACTGCCTTTTGTGGGCAGGGACCTCGGGCCCCTATCCTCTGCACAGCTACCAATCCCAGATAGCTCCCTTCAGCCCCTGCCAGCCAGCCTGGCTGCAATGACCTCTTTCCACTGCCTTTCCACGGTCCTCTCTTCTGGTTCTGCACCCATCACAAATTGCAATCTCCCAGTTCCTCCCTGGAGGCTCTTGGCAGTGTTCTCTCCTGCTGTCCTGTCCCCCCAGACTGGGGAGCTCTCCATGGGCCCCCGACAGCCCCCACACTCCCTCATTCCAGCTCTTTTCACTCCACCTAACAACTTCTCCCCAGCTGGGCTGAATCCCAGTTGGGTAATGGTTAAGAATCCTCAAGATACCTCCCCTCCTCTCCTTCCAGCACTTTCTAGAAGATGGAGGTGACAGTAATGCTACCTGTGAGTCACCCAGCCTGCCCTAGGCCACTCCCAGCCCAGAATGAAAACAAAAAAACCTAGCAAGCAGCTAGGCCTGCCTAAATGTTCCTACTCTCCATAAAAAGCACCTCTAGCACCTACCTAACACAAGGGTCCCACTCTGCGGCCTCTGCCAAGTTTTTTCTACTAGACTGAGGCTGGTTTAGAAAGAAAATAAACTTTAAAACTTTAAACACCTTTTGTTTTGAAGCACCTGGTCCCTGGAATATATTTAGTAGATTTAAACTGAAGGTTCAGTTGGGCTTTAAGGTTGAGTGGTCTTTACTTGGCAAATCCAAGGGAAAAAACATTTCCCGTAGACAAATTGTATTACCCTGGTTTGTTTTTTTCCCCCTCTTTGAGCACATTTCATGGTGAAAGCTGAATAGGTTGCTAAGCAACACAAGCATTAGGAAAAGGCAATGTGGATTTTGGAAAACTCCTTACATTTAGATCTCATCTCGTACTATTTATTTACGTAGGGACATTTGGCTTCTGTACAGTGCTTTTGTTTATAGACAGCAATAGATAATTTTTAAGTGTCTTAATGAAGCTTGATGCTAGCAAGGTATAGAAATTTGGTCGCTTGGTGAGTCATATCTGCCTGGGTACAGCTTTTTTTTCCTGGATGATCAGCTAGACCTGCTATTATAAGATCATTGCTTTTATTCCCATTACTAGACATACTAATGAAACAGTGACAGACGCCGAGTTTAATTCAGCCAAATACTGTCCAACACATTGACGGGATTGCAGATGTAATTTAAATATGCTGTTGCAGTGCAGTCATTAATATTCCTGTAACAGGACCAACATTTCTCTAATTTCCCTTTCAACTATATATACTCACAGACATCCTGTAATGATCTTCTCACAAGCCTTTGCCTTGAACTGTCTATAAATCCATTTAAACATGACTGAGTACAACAAAAATAAAAGCATTTTTGTAGACAGTAAAGAGTATATTTGCCAAGAGTTCATATTGCCTAGGATGGCCCTGGCTTTGGAGGTTTGCCCTTGAATATGGCTCTTTTTTGAGAATACATATTTAAAAAAAAAAATGCAAATAAGTATTGATTAATGTAGAACTATAGGCAAAACTTTTTTTTCAATTTGGATAGAGCAATGGAGGGTTATAACCCCCATAATTTTTATTTTTGGGGCTATTTACCTTTACTTTCTGCCCCATAGCTAAAACAGGAAGTGTGAGGAAATTGCTAAAAAAATAAGTGAATCTTTTGGGGGCACATCGGTTCCCAGAACTAGTGTCTTCATTGGAAGATTTTCACTCTATTACTTTTTTGGGTCAACCCAAAATGTTTGATTTTCATTTACTTTTATTTTCAATGATAATGGTAAACAGGACAAATAGAGAGGGCAAATCTCCCTAAGAGTCGGTTCACACATATGTGGCACGACTCCGGGGGCGGCTCTGCAAGTCGTACTGAGGACGACTCCAGAGGCGATTTGCAAGATGACTTCTGTATAGGAGTCAATGCAAGTCGCCCCGAGCCGCCCCCGAAGTCTTACAGGGAGTAAATTTCTAAGTCGGAGCAACTTGCGTCGCTCCGATTAGAATGCTCCCATTGCATTACATGGGAAGCGACCCGTCGGGCGGCTGAGCTGCCCGACGCGTCGCCTGTGTGTGAACCGACTCTGACAGGGGCACAGACAGCATTAAAAACTGGTAGATGTTCCAATCCCTCTCAACTCTATCCAAAACCAAAAAAAAAAGTTTTGCCTTCAGTTTTACTTTAAGTATTGTAGGTACAGTGATAAGAAAAGTTTTGGGTAGCATGACAAATAATTTGCTTTAGTGCCTTTTTCTTAAAAGTAGAAAAAATGCACCTACCGTGTTTCCCCGAAAATAAGACACCGTCTTATATTTTTTTTCCCTCAAGAAATCACACTATGGCTTATTTTCGGGGGGTGTCTTATTTTTATTACAGAAAATAAAGGTTGCCTACCTGAACCACACTTGCGCTTCTTAGCATTTCCTCTGTCCACCTGTAGACTGAGATTATCGTATTCTGCACGCCATTTTTGGACCATTCGGATATCCAACTTCTTCTCTTTGCACTCATCTTGTCTGGCTGTACAGAAAGATAGGCCAGCAAAGCTGATGTGGAGCAAAGTGGAGCTGGGGTGATCTCTTTGGGCTCAGTAGCAGCTTTTCCCCCTATCCCCTGGTGTTTGTGTGGGGTGAGAGAGGGGTTTGCTGGTCAGTGCTGGGAGAAGCTTTACAGCTTTACACAGCGTTCTTCTCCTCACTTCAGTTCCAGTACAGTACCGTACGCCTATCACGTGTTGTTTCCCGCTCCGCGCCGCGCCGTTACGCATACGACACTACGTCTTATTATCGGAGATTCGCCACGTCTTATTTTCGGAGATTCGACACTACATCGCTACGTCTTATTTTCGGAGGGGTGTCTTATATTTCGATCTTGTGTCGAAATCCCGCTACGGCTTATTTTCGGAGTACGTCTTATTTTCGGGGGAAACACGGTATAAGTCAGAATAGAGTCACGTAAAGCAGTACTTTATTCATACCAAACTTGATAAAAAATAATGTTTTTTAGTTAACATTCCATATTAATAATTATGCTACCAAAATTAGTATGAGCTGTAAATTGCCTCCAGCAATGTTCCTGTTTCTTCTTTCTTGAGGCTGACATTTTGCTAAAGCCCAGAGCCAATCGGCAGCAGTAAATCATTAAGCAAAACTAAACCCATCAATTTAAAGTGTTACTAAACCCACAACGATAAAATCAGTCTGTATATAGTGCCTTGAAAAAGTATTCATATCCCTTGAAAATTTTCCACATTTGTCATTAAAAACATAAAGGTATTTTATTGGGATTTTATGTGATAGACCAACACAAAGTGGCACATAATTGTGAAGTGGAAGAAAAATAATAAATGGTTTTCATTTTTTTTTACAAATAAAGATGTGAAAAGTGTGGTGTGCATTTGTATTCAGCCCCCTGAGTCAATACTTTGTAGAACCACCTTTTCCAGCAGTTACAGCTGCAAGTCTTTTTGGGTATGTCTCTACCAGCTTTGCACATCTAGAGAGTGACATTTTTGCCCATTCTGCTTTGAAAAATAGCTCAAGCTCTGTCAGATTGGATGGAGAGCATCTGTGAACAGCAATTTTCAAGTCTTGCTGCATATTTGGATTTAGGTCTGGACTTTGACTGGGCCATTCTAAAACATGAATATGCTTTGATTTAAACCATTCCATTGTAGCTCTGGCCGTATGTTTAGGGTCGTTGTCCTGCTGGAAGCAAACCCCCCCCCCCCAGTCTAAAGTCCTTTGCAGACTCTAAGGCCGCGTGCACACGAGGAGATATATCTGCTGAAAACGGTCCGATGGATTCCATTCGACGCATGCGGGAGATTTCGGTCCGCTGGTTAGGCGTACTTACCAGCGGACATATCCGACAGACGGCTTTCCAGCAGACAAGTTTTAAAGCATGCTTTAAAACTTTTGTCTGCTGGAAACTGTCTGCTAGCCCATACAGTCGATTGGATATGTCCGCTGAAACTTTCAGCAGATATGTTTGATCGTGTGTACGCGGCCTAGGAGGTTTTCTTCTAAGCTTGCTCTGTATTTGGCTCCATCCACCTTTCTATCAACTCTGACCAGCTTCCCTGTCCCTGCTGAGGAAAAGCATCCCCACAACATGATGCTGCCACTACTATGTTTCACAGTGGGGATGGTGTTTTCAGAAAGATGTGCAGTGATAGTTTTCTGCCACACATAGCGTTTTGCTTTTAGGCCAAAAGTAATATTTTGGTTTCATCTGACCAGAGTACCTTCTTCCACATATTTGTTGTGCCCCCCAGATGGCTTCCCGCAAACTGCAAATGGGACTTCTTATGGCTTTCTTTAACAATGGCTTTCTTGTTGCCATATTTCCATAAAGGCCAGATTTGTGGAGTGCACGACTAATAGTTGTCCTGTGGACAGATTCTTTTGCCTGAATTTGTGGATCTCTGCAGCTCCTCCAAAGTTACCATGGGCAATCATGTCACATTGGCTTTATCATTTTTTTTTAAACTGCTTTGCGGTGCCTGCAGCTGCCGCTGCCGAGTCTCTCACTCTCCCTCTCTCATCACCAGGGCCGGTAGGCTGCCTGTCCTGAGGCTGCTTTGAGCTGTAGCTGACTGCAGCGCTCCCCTCTCTCCTGCATGTATGACATCGGGCATCTCTGGCTGTGTGTGAGAGCTGGATCTGTGTTCGGCTGTGCTGCCTGTGACCTGCTTTTGTGATAGTAGATGGAGATGGAACACTGATTGAATCAGTGTTTTGTTTATCACACAAGCCCGTCTAGGAGAGATCTTGCTAGAGCACACATTTGTGTGACCGTGTGTATGCAAGACAAGTTTGAGCCAACATCAGTCGGAAAAAAATCCATGATTTTGTTGTCGGAATGTCTGTACACAGCATAACAGGCACATTTGCTTATACTCTCAACCAAACTGTAAAGCCATCAAATAGTTGGCATCATAACAGATCATATGGGAAGCACCATGGCAGTTGCAAATCAAACGGAAGCCAGGCAGTTTTAACTACTTTAGCTCTCCCGTTTTGGGTGGAGATCATATGACGTTCTCTCCAGAACACGCCCCACTGGCGTGGCGGGATGTGTCACCCACTGTGTCTAGATGACAGGTCAGTGTACCAGGACACTGTCGCTACCATGTGATGGCTGTGACCGATCACAGTAGATCAAATGGGAATTGTACACAATGAATGCCTTCCATTCTTGCCATTCATTGTTTAATACTGTGTTGATATTTGTGATTAGTCACAGCGATCACATGGTACACAGGGCTAATCACAGCCCATATGTACCATGTGATTAGCTGTGGCCAATCACAGTTAATCACAGCAATACAAACTGAATGAATGGATTAATTTACAAATTGTTGCTTATAACAGTGATTATCACTGTTTCAAGTGACGATAGTGTGTAAAAGAAAAAGAAAATCCTGATCACCTTCTCAAACTAGTACAGTGTTATTAAGGTAACATTAATCAGTACATCCGGATTGATAGATTTTCAAATATTTATACCATAGTTTGTGGACTCTATGGGCCAGATTCAGGAACAGTTAGGCTGGCGGATCCAGTGATCCGCCAGCCTAACTGTCACTTTGAGCCGGCGTTTTTGTTTTCTGTAACCAGAAAACAAGAAACGCTGGGTTGAAGCTCCGATGCGATCAGCGTAACTGAGTTTCGCCATCGCATCGTTACTTCAACTTAAAAATGGCGCCGGGGGCGTTCCCGCCGATTTCCGCTCAAAAAATATGTTAATGAGCGGAAATCGGCAATTCACAAGCGAATTCCGGCGCGACGCAATGACGGTACGACGTTTCCGGAAGGGATACGCGGCACAAAGATATACCTACATGGGGTTGGAGTATCCTATGTTAGGTATAGGCGTCGTCATCGCGTCGGGAAAAAAAAAATCACGTCGCTTGCGTACAAAGATCATGAATGGGAATGTGACGTCATTGACGTTCATTCACAGAATTTGGAGCATGCGCACGGGGATGCTTTGACACTCGACGCATGCGCAGTACGTTCGCGGCGGGATCGCGCTTAGTTTAAATACTACACGCCCCGTACCCGCCCAATTTGAATTCCGCCGGCTCATTTTCGTTACGCTGCCACAACTTTAGGAGCAAGTGCTTCGTGAATAACAGCACTTGCTGCTAAAATTTCGGCAAAGTAACGTAAATGAGAAGCGTTACTCTGGAGCAAAGATGCTCCCATCTACCTGAATCTGGCCCTATAACTTTCCTACAGACTTAATAATATACACTAATTTGGGTTATTTTTGCCAAAGAAATGTAGTAGTATACAATTTGGTCTAAATTATTTTTTTAACAGAAATGAAAAAAAAAGAAGAAGTGCCAAATCACCAAAATACAATATTTTTCAAAATGTCCTGTGTGTGCAACAAACAATATCAGCAAAACATCAAATGTGAATAATCACAAGATTTATTATATACAGTATAAATAATTGATATGAAACTTTAACCCTCGAAAATAACAGTCAACAATCTTCTTTATACAGGACGGGTTCTTATTGTGATATCACATGCATCCATTTACATGCATGCTTGCCGTGCATATTCCAAAAAAAACAAAAAAAACGTCTGTTTCACCAGTACAATACACCACCTCTCAATAGAGTCTCTTTCCTCTGTATATGACCTCAAACAGTGCTTTCCCAATGATTTTGATCACAATCATCCAATTCAATTCTCCAATGCATTAAGAAATCAGCCTGTAAACCACTCTGCCTGCACTCCAGCCCCCCCCAGCAAAAAAATAACTATTCCTCTCATGGTGTAGTATTAAAACAAACATAACTTTTATTAAAACGGAAAGAAAAACTGTCGGTACTCACAAACAAAGTGCACTTCCTTTTTTAAATAAAAGCAAATTGTATTTTGATTGTATAATTTTTCTTTACATTTGTTTGCTGAGCGTGGTGATATTTATGATATATAAGCACACTTACTAACTTTGCTTGTGTGAAAGCTACACTAGATTCCTAAAAAAAAATGAACAGCTTTTACAACTGTATGAGCTTGTTGGACATCCCATTACAAGACCATAACCATTAATATTGAGTTGATGCCTCCTTTGTAGCTTTAACAGCCTTTTCTCTTTGGGAAAGGCTTTCCACAATATTTTAGAGGGTGTCTGTGGGAATGTGTGCCCATTTACCTGAAAGAGCATTTATGAGGTAAGGCGCCAATGTTAGACTAGGAGACCTGACTCACAATCTGCATTTTAATTCATCTCAAATGTGTTAAAGGGGAGGTTCCCCTAAAAAGAAATTTTTAACATTGCCTGTGTCTTGTTAATAACATTTAGAATTGGCTGGTAGTTTAAAAAAAAAACACCCGTACATACCATTTTCGGCATGTACTCTCACCACCGCTTCCGGGTCTGGCGGCCGGGGATGGGAGGGCCTGCTTCATTGACAGGCATCCGATTGACGCATACAGCGCGTCACGAGATGCCGAAAGAAGCCGAACGTTGGTGCGAATGCGCCGTTTAGAGCCGCACCAACGTTCGGCTTCTTTCGGCATCTCGTGACGCGCTGTATGCGTCGATCAGATGCCTGTCCCCGGCTGCCAGACCCGGAAGCGGCGGTGAGAGTACATGCCGAAAATGGTATGTACGGGTGTTTTTTTTTTAAACTACCAGCCGATTCTAAATGTTATTAACAAGACATTAAATGTTATTAACAAGACACAGGCAATGTTAAAAGTTTCTTTTTAGGGGAACCACCCCTTTAAGTAGGCCTGAGGTTAAGGCTCTGTGCAGGCCACTTGAGTTCCTCCACAACAAATTCATAACCAAGCTTCATAATTGTATGGACCTGTCTTTGTGCACAGTGCCATAGCCATGCTTGGACAGAAAAGGGACTATTATAAACTGTCGCCACAATTGTGTGCAATTTCCAAAATTATCTGTGTATGATGTTACATTAACAGTTTCTTTACTTGAGGTTAATAATGTAGAAGGGTGTCCACATTAACATTTATGTATGAATGTGTTAAATTAGGAGCATATAATTCCAATCCAGGGAGGCCTATGCCCTGTTTAGCTAAAAAATTTACTAATTTATGATCACAGGGGGTGCCTAACCAATTATCTGAAAAACGATGGTTACAAACCCAGACACATGTACTTATACACCCGCATTACCATGATGTATACGCTGTATGGGGAACCCCTTTCTCTTTCAACTACCTATCATTTTTTTTGTAATCACAATTATGTTGCAAGTGCTGAGGTTTCTCTAACCGCTCTTTATAGGGTTTTGGAGCCTGGGTCGTCATCATCAACAATTTTTTTTTGGTATGCTGCAATACTATAAACAATGGCTGTAAATTGGAATCAGGGGCGGATCCAGGGGGGGGGGGGCAGGGCAATTGCCCCCCCCTGAAAATATCACACCAACAATGTCACTTGCTCTGCCTGAGTCTCTCTCTCTCTCTCTCTCTCTCTGTTTCACATCAGTCGATCAGCACCGCAGAGAGAGAGAGACTCGTCTAGTTTGTGTAATTACGCCGCAGTGATGTACTGACCAGGAGGTGGTGGTGGGTGGAGTCTCTTCCCTGCACTCGTTGCTGGCGCCTGGGCCGCTTGCCATCTAGCAACAAATGACGTCAATAAGTGACGTGACGTCGGACTTGGAGTCTCAGAGCCGACGTGCCACGGTGACTGGAGCCTCAAACAGGGGAACACTGCAGTTGTTTACTTTGGGCTGTGTGTTTTGCTGTTAACATTAACTGCACTAAAATGTCCAGTGTCCAGTCTCTGCTGCCTGACTCTGGGATACAGAAAATGACAATCCCCATTCCCCACCTTAGCAGGAAAGTGACAATCCACAATGTGTGGCAGGTGACGTGGTAGATGGACAATCTGCAACATCTGGCAGATGACGTGGCAAGTGGACAGTCCGCAATGTGTGGCAGGTGATGTGGCAAGTGACAATCCGCAACATGTGGCAGGTGACATGGCAAGTGGAAATCCGCAACATGTGGCAAGTAACAATCTGCACCTTGTGGCAGGAGACGTGGCAAGTGACAATCTGCAACTTGTGGCAAGTAACAATCTGCAATGTGTGGCAGGTGATGTGGCAAGTGGACAATTTGCAACATGTGGCAAGTGACAATCTGCAATTTGTGGCAGGTGACGTGGCAAGTGACAATCTGCAACATGTGGCAAATGACAATCCACTATGTGTGGCAGATGACATGGCAAGTGGACAATCCCCAACATGTGGCAAGTGACAATCTGCAACTTGTGGCAAATGACAATCCACTATGTGTGGCAGATGACGTGGCAAGTGGACAATCAGCAACATGTGGCAAGTGACAATCTGCAACTTTCGGCAGGTGACGTGGCAAGTAACAATCCGCAACTTGTGGCAATTGACAATCTGCATCTGGTGGCAGGCGACCGTGGCAAGTGACACACTCGGCTCCCACTGATACTGCAATATGGTGAGTTGAACCATTTCATTTTCTGTAACAATGTAATAGAAATAATGCGCTTTATTCATCCTGACACCAAAACAACCATGGTGCCATGATGATTGAAGCGCCAACACCAGCCATTTCCCAAATAAATTGCCTGTAAAAAAATCGTATTTTCTGGCAGTGCCCCTCCCGAGACTAGACTCTGGATATGCCCCTGACTGGAATTATGTAATTTATATTGATCACTGTACATGACTAATATCTAAGTCACATGACTATAATCTTTTGAAGCAATGCACATATAGAATCGAAAAAGACTCCCATCCAGCCAACCTAGTGTAGATTTAAAAATGGCCTCAGCCCATGAGTCTCCACAAAAGCCACACTACCTAACATGTTTAGCTCCTTCTGCTATTGATGAAGCTCTGGTGGGTGAAGCGAAACATGTCAGAAAGCGCGGCACTGGCGGAGAATCACGGACTGATGCAGTTTTTAAGTCTACACTAGTTTGGCTGGATAGAAGTGCGGTGCATATTTGATTTCTGATTTTGTACATGCATTACTTTGGATGAGCAGCCTGCAACTTTCTCCCTGGTAACTGCAGTAGTTTGGCCTTCCCAGCTTGACCGGCATTCATAAACTAGCACCAAAGTTACATTGATGTAATCTTTTGTTCTTTGATTAATATATAAATATATATATATATAAATATATATATATATATATATATATATATATATATATATATATATATATATATATATATATATATACACATTTTTATATTTATATATTTGTTTGTGAAAAAATGGACACGTCCTGGTAGATACAGTAGAATTGGTTCCTCAGACACATTAACCACACAGCATGTCCTCATCACAATGTATTTTCTATAACAGCTAAAACACATCACAGTATTGTAGACAGCAAGCTAATGGAAGCTCTTAAATGAATATTATCATTTTTATATAGCACCAATATAATTTGATTTACAAAATGAAGACATGCAGAGGCTAACAAAAACCTTTATGACAACAAATAATTGAAATAATAGGAGAACCCAGCTGAAAGCCGTACATTTTCATCAGTATGTTTTGTAGCTGATATAATCTAAACTAATTTTCTATCATAAGAGAAGTGCTCTGTCAAAAGACACAGATGTAGTTTTCTGAGAGAATGAGCATTTTCCACAAGTGTACCTCCTACATAAAATGTATTTTTAATATGAAAACATCCTAAAAATCCATTGTTCACCAAATATTTGAATTACACAGGTGTTGTGCTCCCATGCATATACAGTATTTATTCTGCTATTCATGTGGGTAAACCTGCCATGAGAGACATATGGAGGCTGCTGTTGTGGATCTCCCTCTAACATGCTAGTTTCCTGGCTATTATGCTGACATACCAAATTTAACATATTCAGGGTTACTGATTCAGAATTAGCATGTTGATCAGGAAAAATAAAGTGACTGCCAGAAACCTAACATTTTCAAATAATTTTTTTGGCCATGCTAAATTTCTTTTCAGATGGTCATTTTAACATAAACAGTTGCCAACATTCAAAAATGATATCTAAGACCACTGCTGCAGAGCTAACATTTTATCTATCTATCTATCTATCTATCTATCTATCTATCTATCTATCTATCTATCTATCTATCTATCTATCTATCTATCTATCTATATATATATATAGCTATATATATGTATATATATATATATATATATATATATATACACTGTATGCGGATCACGCTCATAGCTGTCTCAAAGGACCAAAGATCACTATATGTCCCTGAATGAAAATTATTAAAGTGTACCTGTGGGAAATAAAATCATAAACAAACTGCCCTAAGGACATTATAGCCACCACCAATTGGAAAATGCTGCGCACATGTTGTGTGTAACATTTGGCTTAAGAAGACGTGGCACCACAGTGGATAAATATCTATCAGATTTTATCTAACACATCTGCACAAGGACAGTGCTGGGCTTTCCCTTTAGAAGGCCCAGCTATATATATATATAGTTTATCTATCAAGAAATATAGAGGCATACCTGGGGGTCCTATGTATATAACCAAGCTGCTGCTAACAAAGCAAACAGAATATATATAAAAAGGGAATATCCAGGGATAAAACGATATTCTTCTATACAAGACTCTGGTCCGGTACAGTTTGCTGTATGGGCACCAGCTAAGGAAGGATCTGGAAATGGAGAGAAAACAAAGAAGAGCAACAAAACTAATAAAGGGTCTGGAGGATATTAGTTATGAGGAAATAGCTGAACTTATTCTCTCAAAGGACCTTGAGAAAGATTTAATTTATCACTATGACCCCACAATGATAAAACTTTTCCGTAAGGGAGTTTAATAAGACTGACCACTCATTAAAATAGAAGAAAAGAGGTTTAACCTTAAAAAAGGGTTCTTTATTAGCGGCAAGTGTATTTCCTTCCCAGGTGGTGTCAGCGGGGGGGGGAAATGAAAAAAAATCATAAACAAACTACAGGGATATACAATGTAATACCATATAATCACACACAAGGACTTGATGGATTATTCTTTTTTAGCACCCACTAATATGTAACTATGTAACAAAATAATATACACCAAAAAAAAATTGGTAAAAACTCCCACAGCTTGCCTTTAAATGCTTAGATTGCAATGTGGCGTAATATACATGTCACAGAAAGCTGTTTTCTGTGTGGAAAAACATTTGGCTGGAAGGATAAGAAGAGCTGTTTTCTGGATCCTTTCTATCGTCATCCTGCCAGCCCGTAGGTGTAAAGCAGAAGTGTACAGTGGATAGCGGAAAATGCTAATGAGAGTCTAGATAATATTAGCAGATTTTAATTAACACCGTCTCCTGTTTTATTACAGAATTCAGCCAATGAGCAGACAAATATTATTTTACTTACTTTAATGGGAAACTTTAATGTGTATTTAACTAAAAAAAAAAAAAAAAAAAAAGGAAATATACTGCAGCTTACCAGTCTTTGGATGTGGTACCTAAGTTTTCTTATTTTAGCATTTTTTTTTACTTTTCACCTGCTGGCACTTCCTTCCTGCTTTCTAATGTTCCTTTAGAATACATCCCTCCCTCCCAAGGCAAGGGATGTGCCAGGTGTGCCTGGGCACACCATTTGGCAACCTGTCAAAGTGGGAAAAAATCCACAATCTTTCCTTCTACCCTCTATATAGCTGGTGGGGGGTGGCTTCATCTGTATTTTGCTTTGGCAAGCACTGAAAGTAGGCTTCTCCTCCTCTCCCTTTTGTCAACATTATCAGGAGAAAAAGATAGGGGATACAAGATTTCCTTCTGTTGCCCAGGTCCCCCATGTGCTCCCTTGCTCCCCCTTCCCCCACATTGTTTCAGAATAAAGAGCGGGGAAGGGGTCCGTAAATATGCCAAACGCATATGTGTTGGAGGTCTGGGGTGCACACCCTAATGCAATAGGCTGCGCACACCTATGCTCACTCCTCGTCTCTGTAATGTAGACGGGAGCTTTTCTGTAGTTCAAAGAGGTGAACAGGGCAGTGTTGATAACCATGTAAAACATAGGCTAACCAAGTTTCTTGCTTAATCAACAGATTTTTTATTTTTTATGCATTTACTGAACAGATATAACTAAATATTTAACAGCTTCCTGCCTGGTCTATTGTTAAATGATGGCCAGACAGGAGCTCTGTCATCCTGAGAGGAGTACATAATATCAGGATGGAATCACACATAACCCCGGCACAGCACCCGTTGTTCCACCAGAAAAAAGGATCATTGAAGCCCGCTGCCGCTAACTCACAGCCAGGGTACACAATATGGCTTTGAAACATTGTGATTGTGTTATCCCTGTGATTCTTCTACAGACAGGGCACTCAGCCCACAAGACTCTGCTAATCACAATAGTCCTGAATGGTTTTCATTCATCATGATTGTTTATAACAGAAAAACCTGTTATGCAATTAGAGTTTGATAACACTGTATGTAGAAAATAAAATTGTAAAAAAAGGAAAAAAAATGTAAAACATCGGAAAAAAAAATTACTGTCACAAGTCAGTGTCCCTGATCACTGCCACAGCAGTTATATTATGATGCTGTACCTCACTGGTGACAGTATGTAAAAATTATAAAAAAAGAACACTTTATTTTTTTTATTTCTTGATTTTCAAAAAAGACAAAAAAGATGAAAAAACTACTGCCTCTTAATGAAATGGTCTACTTTCCAAAGATTTTGGGGATTTGTACTGTCCTGGCATTTTCAGGCCTCAAAGAAGAGCATTAGGATTGTTTGATGATATATATATATATATATATATATATATATATATATATATATATATTTATATATATATAACAAGTTTGTGAACTAATAAAGGGTCTTAGGTTGTGGAGGATAGGCTTGTTGCGTTAGTTATGAGGAAATCGGTGGTCCGGTTGCGTCCCACTAGCCGGCGTGCGCACTGAACGTGGATTCGGAGAAGGATATTTCCGTCGCACTCTCTAGGCGGCTGGACCGTCGGAAGAGACGCGGAAGTGGTATGGGAATTGAGAGGGGACGTTTCGTATGATTTACTTCCGAGTTCCGGGTCCGCTGGTTTCCGACAGTGGAACGCACGCCGCCTAGTGGGAACACAGACATTCGATCCTTCTCCGAATCCACGCTGATTTCCGACGGTAGAACGCACGCCGGCTAGTGGGACTAGCAGCGCGACGGACCACCGATCCTTCTCCGAATCCACGCGTTCGATTGTATATCGAATACACGCAACAAGCCTCAGTGCCGGGATCAGGGCACAACCTAAGTAAGCAGCCATTTGGCGTGTTACTTTTTATATTATGTTTTAATAAACAATACTTCACTATGATTGCCTTTCTATTTCTATGGCTCTCATACATATGAATATTGGATCATCTGATTTGCCTACCCGGATCGTTCTGAGTCAACTCATTGACAAAAGCGGTTTATGACTTCTTTTTTAATTAAAAGAGTCCATTGTTATTGGTAAGGAGCCATTTCTATTGATCACATCGGGTGCAACAATTTGGTGGTGGTTCCTGAACTGCAATTTATACCCTACTTTGGCTGTGATTTGCTATTGGGTGCTTATCGCATAGCACTATTGGGACTTCTTTTTTTTGCACTTTACCGTATGGACACTAGTCCACAATATATATCACTTTTGATGTTTTCTATTTAATGTATATATATGCACTTGAGTATACATAGTTATAACATACCTTTTATTGATTTTGTGCATCCAGCGCCTCTTTACACACTTTTTTCCACACCCCTTGTTGTTTAAGACCCGCCCTGAAATTTTCGAGTGGGGACACTAGACTAGTTCTGAGGGTCTGGGGTGGGGCAATTGCTACCCTTAATTTGCATAGATTTCCCCTCACTTCCTGTTTGGCTATGGGGCAGGGAGTGAAGGGAAATCTCTGCAATGGGACAGGGATGGTAAAAAATAAACTGACAGGGGCTATTACCCTCCCTTACTCTATCCAAAATGAAAAACCGGAAGCAGTGCGGCCGCTTTATAGTGGCGCTAGACTAATTTGCTTCTCAGCCCAGTCCACCCTATAAGACTGACGCTACTAACAGTGTAGCGTAAGCCGGTGCACCGTCATACTCCGCTCCCGATCACAGACTGCTACGGAAGTGCTGTGGCGAGCAACTGCGCATGCGCGATGCATTCCAAACTGTGATGCGTTCCAAGGCATTTACGGCAGTGCACACCAGCGAAACCTCGTTCGGCATCCAGGCTCTTTCCTTAACATCCCCGTGGATTGGAGGATGTTAAAAAAAGAGCCAGGAGGCCGAGCGGAGCGAGTCGTGAGGCCGACTGGCCACTTTCCCCTAAGTCCACTTCGCCCTGAATGAGGGCTTCGCTGGTGTGCACTGTGGTAAATACATTGGAACGCATCGCAGATGCATTTGGAACGCATCTCACATGCGCAGTTGCCAGCCACAGCACTTCCGTAGCATTCTGTGATGGGAAACCGAATATGTCGCGTCACCGGTGTGGACACATTCCGTGCTGCCCCCCTGCAAAGTGCCTAGGCCAGGATACAGCGTTGCTCTGGTATGAGGAAGCAAACCCCTGCACCTATCAATATTGCTGCATCCACATATAGACAGTGCAGAGAAAGGCATGGTAAATCAATATTGGGAAAATATTAGCTGCAGGAGAATATTCAGGCAATTCTGAAAAGTTCTGCTTTGCCACCTGTCTTCCTAAAAGCAGCAATAAACCATTAAAATGTTATATATTGTAGCTTAGCAATCATAAGATGTGATGGCTGCAAAAGCTTTATTTTTAGTCCCCCCCCCCCCTCCAAATGTTTTCACCTGGTGATCTGGCCAGTAACACATCTCCTGTATTAGAGTGCCTCCACTCTGGATGAAGGAGCAGAGATGCACCTTTGGACAGTCTTAGGGGAGGGGAGTGTTAGGCTGCGTACACACGATCAAATTTATCTGCTGAAACTGGTCAGACGGACCTTTCAGCAGACATCTCTGATCGTGTGTAGGGGCTAGCGGACATGTTTTCCCAGTGGACAAATTTCAAAGCATGCTTTGAAATTTGTCCGCCAGAGACATGTCCGGCGGATATGTCCGCTGGTTAGTACACTAACCAGCGGACAGAACTGTCCGTGCATGCGTCGAATGGATTCAACGCATGCGCGGAAGCATTTTATTTCCGGGTTTCGTGACGTGGCGGCGTCAACGTCACCGTCACGTCACCGCGTCCTCAGATCGAGGGGATTTTCGTCCGATGGTGTGTACACGCCATCGGACATGTTTGAGCGGACATGTCTCATCGTGTATACGCGGCCTTAGATGGACTAGCAGATTTAAATGCACTGACAAACTGAGGCCAAACTCTAGCACTTTATATGCAGTTACGGCAAATGTGTTGTTCCTTTTGGGATAAAGGCTTTACGTAAATGAATAAAAGCTGATAATTCTAAGCACCCTTGCCAGTGTTAAATGGTTTGTCTCATATCTGTAACCGAAAAGAGAGCTTTTTCTTTTGAAAAACAACAGACTTAATGACCATATATCACCAAGTGAACAAAGAAAGTCTAAAAAAAAAAAAATCTAATGCAGCTATCACATGTAAGAATTGGTAAGCTGCAACATAATAAATGTTTGCTTTTGGGTTTAATACCGCTTTAACTTTGGGAATAGTTTTCATAGTTCAGTACCTCTTTAACTGCTCTATGGTTCAGAGTACGACAGCACAATTACACAATTTCGACCTTGATACCGGTAATTCTTCGAGTTTTTCACTGTTAATTTCTATATTTTTATATTTCCCTCGTCTACAATTTTCACAATGCATACTGTACATGACTATACTTCCCAATTATCCATAGTGCTACTTAGACAAATTGCATTGCTAGCACAAAAATGAGCTGTATTGTATTTTTATGGTATATTTTTCGATAGATTAAGCTGTGAATTTTTTTCTTGGCTTAGAAATTTCCTTCCATATTTTATCATTTCATAGATAATAACTAAGAGGGAACTATTCTTACCTTGACGTATAGTTATTTCTAAGCTATAAATCCACGTCTGGCAGCTGGTCAAAGAGCAATAACTAAGCTGAGGTTACATGAAACCATGACAAAGTAAAGTTCTGTTTCACACAAGGAATTTACACTAAAATTCTGTTATCTAAAATTTCAGCATGTTTCAACAAAGCCTAATCCCATAAGTATTACCTTTTTCTATATCTCTCTCTATTAAACTACACTTGTGTTAATGACCATTTTCAGGCTGGCTCCTGTCTTTGCAATGGTTGTTTATCTACCTTATTTTTATAAAGCACAGCTCTGTGCTGGAAGGGGAAAAAAAACTTTGGCTTCCCCACCTTTGCGCTGAAAGGGTTAAATGTTCATTACACCTAGGGCAAGATAAAGGTTTACCCCCCTTCATGACTAGTGTTGCTCACGAATATTCGCATTGCGAATATTCGTTACGAATATTGCATATTCGAGTATTCGCGAATAACTCGAATATCGCGGCGAATATTCGCTATTGCGAATATTCGCTATTGCGAATATTCGCTATTGCGAATATTCATATTTTTTCAAATTTATTTTTAAAACAGATCACATCCTAGTGATCTCCATCAACGTCTAAAAGCATTGCTGGTATGATTAGAGACCCTGGGCCGAGTAGCTGAGGCGATCCTTTTATGTTGCCGAATATTCGCAATGCGAATATTCGTATTACGAATATTCGCGAATACTTTCTCTGCCCTTCTTTTGCATCAGACCTGTGTATTGCGATCTTAGAGCTTAGCATTGTGCTTCCTATAGGAAATGATCTCCGTTTTCGCGTGTTGTTTGCGGGCATGCGCATGCGCAGACGAGAATTTCGCAATCAATTTCGCATTCGCAACAATTTTTTTTATAAAATATCACGAATATTCGATATTAACGAATATTTTGCGAATATTCTTCTATATATTTGTGAAATATCGCGAAATCGAATATGGTGTATTCCGCTCAACACTGTTCATGACCAGGCCGTGTTTTGCAAAATGGCACTGCGTTACTTTAACTGGCAATTGCGCGGTCGTGCGACGCTGTACCCAAAATAAATTAAGGATGTCTTTTTTTTTCACCCACAAATAGAGATTTATTTTGGTGGTATTTGATCACCATTGCGGTTTTTAATATAAATGGAAAAAGACCGAAAAAAAAAAAAAAGGCAAATCAACTTTGCACTACAAGCACTTGAAATTGCACTGAAAGTGCAGTTGGAAGTGCAGTCGCTGTAGATCGGAGGGGGACATGCAAGGGAAATAAAAAACAGCATTTTAGCTTGCACATGATTGAAAAATGGTGTTGGGTTCCCCCAAAAATCCATACCAGACCCTTTTCCGAGCATGCAACCTGGCAGGCCACAGGAAAATCATCCTCCCATGTTGAGGGCATGTGGCCTGGTACAGTTCAGGAGGGGGGGGCGCTCTCTCGTCCCCCCATCTTTTCCTGCGGTCTGCCAGGTTGCGTGCTCGGATAAGGGTCTGGTATGGATTTTTGGGGGAACCCTGCTCCATTTTTGTTTAAAAAAATGGCGGAGGTCCCCTTAATATTCATACCAGACCCAAAGAGCCTAATAATGGACTGGAGGAGAACCCCTGACATTTTTTTCAGTGACTTTGATCTGTATTGCCAGGACCCGACAATTCATGAATAGCGGCAAGTGATTTTAAATAACTTTTTTTCCTTTAGAAATTACATTTTGTGCAGGGACAATTCTAAAAACAGGAAACATGTGTTAATTTACAGGCATACTATACACACCCCCAGGTACAAAATTTAAAGGAATATTTCACTTTTATTGTTTCACTTTAAGCATTATTAAAATCACTGCTCCCGAAAAACGTAAGTTTTTAAAACTTTTTTTTGCATTGATACTTGTCCCCTAGGGGCAGGACCCAGGTCCCCAAACACTTTTTTATGACAATAACTTGCATATTAGCCTTTAAAATTACACTTTTGATTTCTCCCATAGACTTTTAACTGCGTTCCGTGGCTTTTTGAATTTGCCACGAATAACACCAAATTGTTCACTGTTCGCCATACGGGCGAACACCCAATGTTCGAGTCGAACTCATGTTCGACTCAAACATAAAGCTCATCCCTAATGCCATTCTATTGCGTGTACTAGCACCAACTTTCTCCACAAAAATAACATCAAATCTTTCTGTGTACAATAAGGAAAGATTAGAGAAACTGAATTTATTCTTTCTTGAGAAGAGGAGATTACGGGGGATATGATCAACAGGTACAAATACATAAGTGGTTCATATAGTGAAATTAGTGTTGAATTATTCACTTTAAGGTCATCACAGAGGACAAGGGGACACTCTACGTCTAAAGCAGTGGTCATCAACCATTCCTGCAGGGCCCACTAACAGGCCAGGTTTTATGTATTACCTTGGGGAGATGCAGACTAGAATACTGCAATCACTGAGCAGCAAATTATATCACCTGTGATGTATTTCAGTTATCTTGCAAACCTGGCCTGTTAGTGGGCCCTGCAGGACAAGGTTGATGACCACTGGTCTAAAGGAAACAATATTTAATCTCCAAATATGGAAAGGGTTCTTCATAGTAAGAGCTGTGAAAATGTGGAACAGACTCCCTCCAGAGGTGGTTCTGGCCAGCTCAGTAGATTTCTTTAAAAAAGGCCTGGATTCTTTCCTAATGTACATAATATAACTGGGTACCGACATAAATAGGTAAAGTTGATACAGGGAAAATCCGATTGCCTCTGGGAGGATCAGAAAGGATTTTTTTCTCCTGCTGTAGCAAATTAGATCATGCTTTGCAGTTTTTTTATTTTATTGGTTGAACTGGATGGACTTGTGTCTTTTTTCAACCGACTAACTATGTACCTATTGGTTGCTGGGGCATTGGTGGACTACTGTCAGCCAGCTACTAACAACCACCAATGTCAGGGAGAAAAACAGGCGGTGCTGGAGACTACAAGAGGGCAAAAAGAATCCCCTGCTAACTGTGTTCTGTCACTGAGTGCAAAGTGTACCTGGCACATTGATGATATGCCACTGTGGGCCAGTGCCAAAGGGGGCTGTATAAAGTGCCACTGTGTTCCAGCTAAAAAAAAAAAAAGTCCTGTGCTGTACTCACAAATATTTTAGTAGAGAGTAATGATGATGAAATTGTAAGGCTAAAATAATAATATTACTATACAATATTGTATGTATTATAACAGTACTTTTTTTAGATGTTTATATCTATAATTTAAATAATATAATGAATTTTAAAAGGCCATTAATCAAATGTGACACCACCTACCTACACTAACCTAGAAATTAGTTACTATGCAGAAGTGGTTTTGGCATGAAACGGCATTTGATCAAGCTCTTCCTGTCCTATGTGTTTGTCTACCTTTGTGTTACATAATTTACATTTTCATGCAGCGCCTTGATACGGCACGACAGAATAGAAGAAATCAGAATGACAGGGACCACAAAGCAAGGGAAACAAAATCAATTTCACATACTTCATTATTTTTACTAGCCACTGGGTAATCGCTGATATGTGGATGTACGTTGTAAAATTATGCATACTTGAGAAAGGGTGATGCAGTGCATACAAAGTGTCAGACTATACTGATTTTCACAGACTTTTTGTTTACTTTCTGTTCAAAAGGTATACATTGGATGTTAATAAACTCTTTTCTTTCAGTTTTTTTTGTACTGCATGTATTAAAGGGGAGGTTCCCCTAAAAAGAAACTTTTAACATTGCCTGTCTCTTCTTAACAACATGTAGAATCGGCTGGTAGTTTAAAAAAAAAACATCCGTACATACCATTTTCGGCATGTAGTCTCACCGCCGCTTCCGGGTCTGGCGGCCGGGGATGGGCGTGCCTACTTCATTGACAGGCATCCGATCGACGCATACAGCGCGTCACGAGATGCCGAAAGAAGCCGAACGTTGGTGCGCATGCGCCGTATAGAGCCGCACCAGCGTTCGGCTTCTTTCGGCATCTCGTGATGCGCTGTATGCGTCGATCGGATGCCTGTCCCCGGCTGCCAGACCCGGAAGTGGCGGTGAGACTACATGCTGAAAATGGTATGTACGGGTGTTTTCTAAATGTTATTAAGAAGAGACAGGCAATGTTAAAAGTTTCTTTTTAGGGGAACCACCCCTTTAATCTCCTTAACACCAAGATAATTAGTATTTGCCAATTTCCACAGTTCTAAAACATCTTTTGCCGTTGCATTGTTTAGTTACCAGTAAAATCCAGGACAAGTATAAAAACAAAATCAACTGTACCACACCCCGTAGGAGCTGCTGGTGAATACGGTCCTATTTCCCCACTGGCTCAGAAAATAGTCCAGGGGTTCATTTTAAGGTTTTATTGGAACGATGAACTGTCATAGGGAGAGGGAGCACCTGAAAACTGTAGAACAGGATAATCTGAGGACTCTTCAGTTTCTGGCTGCACTGCACAATTAATGCTGAATATCACACAGGATCTCTTGGGGACCTATGCTCCTTCTAGAGTTTAAAAAGCTACACACAATCACTTCAGCACTGGGGTCATCTACCCACAGGATCATCTGTTGCCTTTCGCCTATTTCCCTTGGGCGCTTCTTAGTGAGGGAGAGGTAGACTCACACCACCATATGACAGCTACTTTCTCCTGGCTCTCTCCTGTAAATCCCTCAAGGCCGAACTTGATCCCAGGCATAGATTTGTATATAGCCCCCCCCCCCCCCAGCTAAGTCTTGCTGGGACCTTGGTGTCTTTCTCAGGTCTATCTCTAGGATCTTGCACCAGGGGCAGTTCCCCCTGCACAGAGGTCTACTTCAGAAGGACTGGACCCAGGAACACTGCACTTGCTGCTCAGGCCTCATAATATTTATGGGCTCTATCACCGCCTTCTGTGCACACATCTCCAGGGATTAACTGGATTTCCAAAAATATTCAGCCTGCCAGCTCTTTTCTTCCTCCCACTATACTTCTAAAATCTTCTAGAAGATAGGGGGGAGTAATAGAGCAGCAGCCTGTGAAAAACGTAACAGCTCGAAACAATCTAACTTTGCTTCACTGATTACAGGGGAATCAAGATAAATGTACCTAGCAATCTGCTTTACACTAGAAGGGTGATACACAACTAACACAGTCATGTGCTTATTAATGTAATCAATTTGAGTTAACTAGGTGGCAGTTATTTGCCATGACCAGGCAAGAAAACATTGTAATGAATAGTAAATAATGCAGCGTTCCAAAGGATATTCCCAAAGTATCTGTATGAACATCTAGGCACTTTTACAGTTCCATAACAAGGCAATTCAATGCAACTCACATGTAGCAGTATGCTCAAAGATTGCCTCCTTAAAAAAGTCCCCTCAGGTGTACACTATGGACTTCTCAGAAATGGAGTTGAGCTGGCAACACAAGATACAGGATGCAGGCTGGTTGAAAAGTCCATTCCTAAACCAGGTGATTTCCAGGGCTTAAGGGACCAACCCTAAGCTTCCACAGAAACCTCTCACTACGCTGAGTCTAGCTTTCTATCACCAGCAGGTTTCTGTCCCTTTATCAACACTACAGCGGATGCCAAAAAGATGCCAGCAGGGGCTATATACAGTTCCTTGTAAAAGTGTTCATACCCTTTTGCCTCGTACACGCGGCCAGGATTTCCGATGGGAAAGCTGTGATGAGAGCTTTTGGCCGGAAAACTGCCAAAAACCGCCGGCAAAAAAAGAGAACTGGCTCTCTGTTTTCCCGATGGACTTTTTCCCGTCGGAAATCCCGAACGTGTGTACGAGGCATCAGAAATATTTCACATTTTGTCATGTTACAACGAAAAACGTAAATGTATTTTATTGAGATTTTGCGTTTTAGACCAACACAAAATTATTGTGAGGTGGAAGAAAATTGATAAATGGTTTTTAGCATTTTTTACAAATAAATATGTGGAAAGTGTGGCGCTCATTTGTATTCAGTCAATACAATATCTTTTTGGGTATGTCTCTACCAGCTTTGCACATCTAGACAATTACATTTTTGCCCATTATTTTTTGCAAAATAGCTCAAGCTCTGCCAGATGGGATGAAGACTGGACCATTCTAACACATGAATATGCTTTGATCCAAACCATTTCATTGTAGCTCTGGCTGTATGTTTGGGGTCGTTGTCCTGCTGGAAGGTGAAACTCCCCCAGTCTCAAATCTTTTGCAGACTCTGACAGGTTTCCTTCTAAGATTGCCCTGTATTTGGCTCCATCCATCTTCCCATTAACTCTGACCAGCTTCCCTGTCCCTGCTAAAGAAAAGCATCCCCACAACATGCTGTCATTACCATGTTTCATGGTGGCCATAGTGTGTTTAGGGTGATGTGCAGTGTTCAATTTTCTCCACACATAGGGCCAGATTCAGCATTAGTTACGATGGCGTATCTCGAGATACGCCGCGTAACTTCTAAACAGCGCCGGCGTATCTTTTTTCTGTATTCAGAAACAAGATACGCCGGGTTTGAGCTAAGATACGAGCAGCATAATTGTATTACGCCGTCGTATCTTAACTGCATTTTTAAGATGGCTGCTAGGGGCGTTCCCGCTGATTTACTCCTAGAATATGTAAGTCAGCGAGATACGCCTAATCACGAACGTACGCCCGGCCGACGCAGTGAATTTACGCCATTTACGTAAGGTGTTTTCCAGCGTAAAGATAAACCACCAAAAAGATTGCGCATCCTATGTTAAGTATGGACGTCGGGACCGCGTCAAATTTTTCAGATTTTATGTCGTTTGCGTAACTCGTCCGTGAATGGGGCTTTAAGTCAATTATGTTTACGTCGAAACCAATGCATCTTAGCGTCATAATTTGGAGCATGCGCACTGGGATACGTCCACGGTCGGCGCAAAAAAAAGTACAAAACTTGGGGTCACAACACATTTCCATAAAACACGCCCACCTCATTCACATTTGAATTACCCGGGCTTACGCCGGGCCATTTACGATACGCCGCCGTAACTTAGCTTGGTGAATACAGCATTTGCCTCGCTAATTTACAGCAGCATAGCGTAAACAAGATACTCTACGCCCGCCTAAAGATACGGAGGGCTACATAAATCTGGCCCATAGCATTTTGCTTTTAGTCCAAAAAGTAAAATTTTGGTCTCATTTAACCAGACCACCTTCTTCCGCATGTTTGCTGTGTCCCCCACATGGCAAATGGGACTTCTTTTGAAAATGTCTTTCTTCTTGCACCCTTCCATATAATCCAGATTTGCGGAGCTCAGGACTAATAGTTGTCCTGTGGGCAGATTCTCCCACCTGAGCTGTGGCTCTCTGCAGCTCCTCCAGAGCTACCATGGGCCTCTTGGCTGCTTCTCTGATTAATGCTCTCCTTACTTGGCCTGACAGTTTAGGTGGACAGCCATGTCTTGGTAGGTTTGCAGTTGTGCCATATTCTTTCCATTTTCGGATGATGGATTGAACAGTGCTCTGTGAGATGTTCAAAGCTTGGGATATTTTGTTATACCCTAACCCTGCTTTAAACTTCTCCACAACTTTATCCCTGACATGTCTGGTGTGTTCCTTGGTCTTCACAATGCTGTTTGTTCACTAAGATTTTTTAACAAACCTCTGAGGGCTTCACAGAACAGCTGTATTTATACAGAGATTCAATTACACACAGCTGGACTCTATTAACTAATTAGGTGACTTCTGAAAGCAATTGGTTCCACTAGATTCTAGTTAGGTGTTGGAGAACAATTCATTCCATGGTTTGAATGGGCCCCAGGCAGTTTGCATAGCTATGTTATAGGCTTCAAAGAGTTTTGTGACAATGGACTGGAATACCTCCCCCCCACTGGAGGAGGGAATGATTTGGTGTTATTTGATCAGGACAGGCAAAATGGGAGGGAGTTTTGGAATGAGTGAAAAGTAAGTGGCTGGAACTCAGAGCTCTCTGTTGTCTTGGATGCTAGGTGAGTAAAGGTCTTGGCTGGCCAAAAGCTTCATGGAAACCTGGTGGCCATCTTAGGTCTAAGACATGTGGCCAGGCCAAGGCCTTCTCCCTCTTTCTCTCTCCTCTATATACCGGCCATGGGAGCTCTAGGCTCACTGCTAACCAGCTGATTTTACAGATGTGATAAGTATCTTTGAATTTCTCTTGTATATATATGTATTGTGATGTTTA
Organism: Rana kukunoris; assembly: GCA_029574335.1. Taxonomy (NCBI): domain Eukaryota; kingdom Metazoa; phylum Chordata; class Amphibia; order Anura; family Ranidae; genus Rana; species Rana kukunoris. Next base: position 142,602,586 of record CM056056.1, read on the forward strand.
TAATGTGTGATGTCGTACTATCCCGATCTCCTTGGGAATAAACAGAGATGTTCATTTTTACCAGCAGCAGTGCGTATGTGTGCGTTTGTATATTAATAGGCATAGACCAATGAATCCATTTATGCAGTAAATAGAGGGAACCTGTGAATATCTTTTGAGTTCATTACTTTAGTTTATATTTGCTAGCCTTGTAAAGTATAGCACTTTCTACAATTGGCGCCCAATGGAAATGTGGTAGCCCTAAAAGCCACATAGAACCCACATGACAGAAGTGCTCAAGTACAAGGCAGCTTTTAGAAGGACGGTATGTGTGATGAGTCTTTTCTATGTATATGCAAAAGGTTCAATTGTGTTGAATGACATCAGTTAAAGTGGTAAGGAATGAGAATAGTGAATGCGAGGAGCGATTTGTTTATTTATTTTTTTAATTTGTGAGTTGTAAGAGCTAAAAGATAATTGAGTCTGGCTCATTGCTTGGGGCAGTGTGAGAGGTACTGTTTGTGCGGAAGTGTGTGAGATCCATGGATTGTGATGTTGTGTTAGATGAATTAACAGGCCCAAAGCGCTGTTTTGTTAAAGTTTGAACTATAGAACACCATTCCTCATTTTCAAAGAGCAACCACCCCCCCTCTCTGTCCGGTGTGGGTGATGTGTGTTTTCTCAGCTGCTGACAGCCCAAATGACCCCCCTTTCCAGGTCTGTGACATGCAAATGACCTGAGCCAAGAAAACATATGTTACATTTTTTTGTGGGGGGAAAGTGCAGTTGTGTTAAAGGTATGTGCTAAATAGTTTTAGGTGGCTAAGTGTGAGAACATTAGTACTAAAAGAATTGTGTACTGTGGATTGTATACTGTGGATTGTAAAATGGAGCTTGTGTATACATATGTTAAGAAACATGCCTCTGTTAGTTATCATTCATGTGCAGATGAATCTCTTAAAAATCAGTGTGCTTCGCTATTGTCTCAATGTCAGCAACATAATGCCAGATTAGTGGGTAAACAAACAAAGAAAATGGATAAAGAGAAATTGGCTAATGAAATTGCAGTATTGCTCAGAATTAAGGTAATATCTGATCAAATGGGAGAGAAATGGGAAGCAGAGAGGAGACGTGTTGGGGAAGACGTAGGAAAATTCAGTGAACAACTTAGAAAGATTGCAATAACATCCAGTAATGAGAAGGAGGGGTTGCAGGCAAAAGCAGACAGCTTGTCGAGATTAAATAGGGATCTGCGAGAGCAGCTTCATTCACAGAGCGCGGACGGTCAGATAAAGAGCAAACTTTTAGAAACATTGCAAACAAGAGTGACAGAGATGGAAGAGTTGATTAGATCTGTAGAAAGGGAATTAGCAAAGGCACACTCCCAGCTTCTTACAAAAGAGCAATATATTGTATCGCTTAACGAGAACAAAGGCACATTGGCTAGTATCTGCACAGTCATTGAGAAAAAGAGCCGTGATGAAACACAGTCAGATATTGCACCTATAGCTGCAAAACAGAATAACAGTTTGATTACAATCCAAGAAAGACTTACGTTATGCCAGGTTCTGGGGGAATTTAACAGCCTGGAATCACCAATGAGCCTATCCAATAAATTTGAGGCTCTTGTAATTAAATTCAACTTGAGTAATGAAGATGCATGCTCTCTTCTGAAAGCATGGCTACCAGGACCTGTGGTAGGCAAGTTATCGGCACAGGTTAATGACAACTTAGCAGATGCAGAAATGCGAAGAGGGGAATTGAGGCGAATTGTGGACAGTCGTGATAATGGTATGAGTGATTTGCAACAAATGAAATTTAGAAGAGGGGATGATCCGATATTGTTCTGCAGTGAGTATCTTGCATTATATACGAAAGTGTTCAACTGTCCTGACTTATTGGAGGATGATGCAAGTTTCATATACTCAATGGCCAATAAATGTTATGTAAGCTATCCCGCTAGAATGGCCCTGAGGAATGCTAGATCCTACCAAAATTTTGTCAATATCCTACGAGACTACTGTCAAGAGTCCAGTCATAGGGAATATGGGTCAAAGGCAGATTTCTCACTAAAAAGCAGAGGTACAGGTAGGCATAGACAGTTCAGACGTTCTAAATGGAATGGAGCCTTTAAGATTGCTAGCATGCAGCAGGAAACCCCAGAAATACAGGTATCTGCAATGAAAACCCTCCAGGATAAGAACAGCCTACCACAAAAATCTGATATGAAAGATAGCAGCCAGGACAGAACACACAATTTGCAAGAGGAGATAATAAATGACAGCCAACGCCCTAATTACAGCCAACAAGACTGGAGGAACATTCCAATGGGTGCCCCCTGGGCTAATATGCCATTCTGGCTTATATGTAGTTGGGCACAGATGGCGTTGCCATTTTTCCTGTGTAATATGGCAAAGTTTACCAATACTGCCTGCTTAGTTTAGGAAAATATGGCAATTATTCCCCTTGCATTACAGAATGAAAAAGGCTTGAGGGATTTAAAAAGTTAAATGTTGTGATAATTGTGTATAATAACTGTTCTTGTGTTCCTTTTTCTAGAGACCATGGAAGACGTTAAATTGGTTTGGATACTAATGTTTATTTTTTTTTTGCAGATCCTACAAGTGAAAACAACAGTGGGCAAATTTAACAGAAAAGGGGTTGGATTATTGTAAATATATAATAGATTATCACATGGTACCATGAGCTCATTAATTAGTAATTGTTTGCAAACAATGAAAAAAAAAAAGATGATATTAAACAATAGTCAGGCAGTGATTATAGAGTAGAAGTGAGGTTACGAATGATTGTGATGAAGTACAGATGTTTTTTTTTTTGTTTTTTTTTTTTCTCCCCATCAACTAATTCTCTTCCAGATAGGAATGAGCGCTCACTCTTCTCAGGGGAAAGGTCCATGGATGTCGTTAAGTAAAAGTTGAGTGTTTTTCAATGTTTGATGGTCGTTGTCTTGCCGTGTTGTTGTTATGTGTTGATGGCCATGTTTTACATTTTTTTTTCCTCCATAATTTGTAGTACAACTTTTTAATTTTTTCATTGTTCATTTTTTTTTGATTATTATTCTATTTTAATTTTTAATTTTGTTCTCATTTTTTTAAATTTGTTTTATTAATTTTAATTTTCATGTTTTATTTCAATTTTTTTTTTAATTTTAATTTTAATTTTTTATTATAATTTTAATATTTTTTTTATTAATTTTAATTTTTTCAATTTTTTTTATTATATATATTTTTTTTTATTAATTTAATTTTTTTATTTTCAATTTTTTATTATTTTTTTATTTTTTATTTTTTATAAATACATTTATCTATTTTATTTTTGTTTTGTTCAGGTGGAAAAATTGTTAGATTTAGTACGCCTGAAAAGGATCATTAGCAACTGACTTGGTGGTCGTTGAATTATGTCCTCAATTAGCAGCTGGCTACAGTAGGAAGCCATTTTTAGCTGCGGGAATTGCGTTGTGTTTTTCTTTTGTTGGCTTTTCTTTTCATTCAGGTGGAAAGAATTCCAATATTTTGTCATTTGTCCACCTGAAAGGGGAAGTAATGCATAGATCTTAGAGTACAGATAATGCATTGGTTTTTTTTATTGCTTAAAATTTAGAATTTTTGAGAAGCAACGATCACATTCATTTTTTATTTTAGATTTTTGCTTATACCATGGGGATCCATTTTAGAATGGGTTCGTCCTAGAGGAATCATGGTGTTTTGATCATTTGTTTAGAAATCAGGAATGCTAAATTCCTGTGTTATGAGATATTATCGATAAGAATTTGATTCTGCTCTTGTTCTTTAATTCCAGAATCTTGGTGGAGCGAAATTGGAGAGGATTCTGGAACAGAGATGGAGAATGTTCATCTGGTTGGCAGGTTGTCTGTGCCATACCACACCGAAAATTTGTTCTGATAAACGTTCAGGAGAGAAAAGATTCAGATTAATACTTGAAATTTAAGGTTTCTTTTTCTTAAGGACAATTTTTGCACTAGTACTGAATCTGAAAGACTTTGCCCAACAACGAGACACAGGAAACATTTTGCCAAAGTCTCTCCTGTCATTTATGGATGCAAACGGACTATGAATACAAATGCAATGGGTTGGAGATTGGGGAAGGAATATAACTTATCCAATCCTTCAGAACAAAAGATATAAAATATGTTTTTTATTGTGGGAGGAGGAAATGAAAGAAGGAAATGTTTATTTGTTCAAATGTATTAACATAACTGAATGGTGCAGGTACCTAGGGGGCTGGCACTTGTGAAACGCTGGCTACCAGGGTACAGTATGCCGTCGTCACATGGCACTTCAGCATCTCGCAGTGGTTGATAGAATCCTAGTACCCTATATGTGCTGAATTTACTCTGAATCAAATGTGATATATCAGTGGATTTCTCCCAGGGATGTGCGGACACAGAGTTCAGGGCGCTTATCTCTGAGGAGTAGCCAGAAGAGGAGGGATATATTCAGCACTATATTGGGGGGAATGGGACCCAGTGTAACGTGGCTCGAGATTTTGTCAACCAGGGTGAGAGGTGGTAGAGAGTGTGAGATGGTATAGGATGGGCATATGTCATTGGCTCTGGCGTGCACGCAGCGGCAGGCGGAGTTATCAACCACCATCAAGCTGATTGTACAGTCTCTCTATGAGGGGCAGTGGCCTAATGAATTAGCATCACCGCTCAGTAAGACTTTGCAAAATACGTGGCTTACACGAATCCAAACTGGTAGTCGAATGCCTGGATGTGCTGTACTGCTTTGGATTGTGAAAGGTTGTGCTGTATGGTCCATGTATAGAAGTGCAGACTCGGTCTGCATATTTTGTGGCGTCAAAGGGCTTACTGATTGGGGATTCTATCTTGGTGCATGTGTGGCCAAGTGACCCACATGTGGTCAGAGAGTACAGAGCTGGGGGAAGGTTTATATTTCCCTCTGTCGAAAGCATGACCACGATGTCCTCTGCATACCAGGTCTATGCACAGTATTCTGTGTTCGGGATGGAGAGATCATTGCTGGGAAGGAAGCACCGGGTTATTTAGGGCGTAGACAAATTTGTCCTTGTCCTAAAGGATACCAATAGTTACGTCAGTCATGAAACAAGGGTATTTCTTGAACCTAACAGTAGGTAGAGGTGCAGGATATACCCTGGGCATCGTCACTGAAGTCGAATCACAGGGATGGAATTCTGTGTTTTTTATTTTGTTTATTTTTCATCATTGTTTGAGATTTATATTGTGTTGTTAGACTCAAAACTTATATAGGAAGCTCTCCTGCTTACCTATGCAAGTTAAGGGACAAATTGATGGAGATTTCTCTGAGTACAAATTAGAGACTTTGCTGCCAATTTAGATCCCCGAGGTACCACAGACAGGCCAAGTTGCAGTCTGAAAAACCACTGTGCAAGCCTGCATAGTCCTGACCTGTATTTACAGTGAAGAGTTATAGGAGGTTGGGAGTGGGAAACGTGATTTGATGGGTCATTTGTATATATGTATATTAAGGTGTTGGGTGATTTGTGTCATGCTGTAAGGTGATAATGGTGTGTTTTAGGCTAATAAGATGGGCAAGAAAGATGCGCCTTGGGACTCTGTATCTGAAAGCTGGTTAATATGGTGCTGTGAGTGTGAGTGTGTGCTGGTGAATGGTGAGTGAATGGATGCCCCTTGCTTGTTCTGCACCCCATCATGAAGATGTGAAGAAGAAGAAGAAGAAGAAGATACAGAATGGGGACATAGAAGTCATCATGGAAGAGTGATGTTGGTGTGTCACCCAGTAGCAAAGCGGCATGTGTTGGGAAGCACAGCATGTTAAAACCATTATGGACTGTTCCAAAGAGCTGTTTCTGAAACACATGTTGGAAGATAATTAAGAACTGTTCCGGAGGTACTGGTTCTGAAACACATGTTGGAAACCAGTTGAGGACTGTTCCAGAGATATTGATTCTGAAACACATGTTGGAAGTCAGTTATGGACTATCATAGGAGCCGGTTCTGAAGCCTATGGTGAGAGGCGCAACATTGTGGGCTATTCCATAGGAGCTGTTTCACATGTTGAAGAGTGAAAGACTGTTCCAGAGGTACTGGTTCGGAAGCATATGTTGAAAGTTAGTTATGGACTGTGCTATAGCGCTGTTTTGGGGGCGCATGTTGAAGAACGCAACACAGTAAAACAGTTGAGGACTGTTTGGACCATATGGACTGTTCAATAGGAGCCGTAGCTGAAGAAGGGTTATATGCGCCTTTCAGGCGCAAAGCGGCATATGTTGGAGAACAATTCATTCCATGGTTTGAATGGGCCCCAGGCAGTTTGCATAGCTATGTTATAGGCTTCAAAGAGTTTTGTGACAATGGACTGGAATACCTCCCCCCCACTGGAGGAGGGAATGATTTGGTGTTATTTGATCAGGACAGGCAAAATGGGAGGGAGTTTTGGAATGAGTGAAAAGTAAGTGGCTGGAACTCAGAGCTCTCTGTTGTCTTGGATGCTAGGTGAGTAAAGGTCTTGGCTGGCCAAAAGCTTCATGGAAACCTGGTGGCCATCTTAGGTCTAAGACATGTGGCCAGGCCAAGGCCTTCTCCCTCTTTCTCTCTCCTCTATATACCGGCCATGGGAGCTCTAGGCTCACTGCTAACCAGCTGATTTTACAGATGTGATAAGTATCTTTGAATTTCTCTTGTATATATATGTATTGTGATGTTTATAATGTGTGATGTCGTACTATCCCGATCTCCTTGGGAATAAACAGAGATGTTCATTTTTACCAGCAGCAGTGCGTATGTGTGCGTTTGTATATTAATAGGCATAGACCAATGAATCCATTTATGCAGTAAATAGAGGGAACCTGTGAATATCTTTTGAGTTCATTACTTTAGTTTATATTTGCTAGCCTTGTAAAGTATAGCACTTTCTACATTAGGGGTACTTCTAACGTGGTATTCTGTGGTACGACAATTTTTGTATTCTGAGTAACCTCTTCACTTTCGACATGAGACTAGCATGCCACAAAAAAATGAACGTTCAGCCGTCCGAAAATCCAATCGTGTGTACGAGGCTTTAAGAGGGCTGAATACAAATGCACGCCACTCTTTTCACATATTTATTTGTAAAAAAAGTTGCAAACCATTTATCATTTTCCTTTTACTTCACAATTATGTGCCACTTTGTGTTGCTCTATCACATACATTCTCAATAAAAATACATTTACGTTTTTGCTTGTAATATAACAAAATGTGGAAAATGTAATGAATACAGCATCTCTGGGTAAAGAATGCTTCCCAAATCTCAGGAGAGTTTTGTGTCCAATCAGACACACATTCCCCCAAGATGGCCCTGGGAGCCCAATTTAGAGGATAAGTTAGTCCTATGCAGATGTCCCTAGGTCAAAACTGATCACATGATTGATGTGTTTACTGGCAGCTAACCAGGCAGTGAGTAGGTGAACTGTGGATTGCCAGGTAAAATTCCTTGCTGACAAACTCTCCAGTGGCAGCTTCCCCCAGTGGAACGGCAGCGGATTATGGAAACCTTCTTCTCCAATTTGAATGGGATATGGTATCAGTTTTGTAATCCCCTGTATAGCAGTAGTCAGACTGGCTGCTGCAGGCTTATATGCTGTTAAGGAACATGCTGACAGAAGGAGAGAAAAGTCTGCTGAGCTCATTAGTTTATATAGTTACATAGTTAGTCCGGTTGAAAAAATACACAAGTCCATCTAGTTCAAGCAATAAAAGAGGAAAACAAATCCCCCAAAAAATAAATAAAATCATACAATCCTATACCTACAGTTGATCCAGAGTAAGGCAACAAAAAAAAAAACACCAAATCATTAACTAATTTGCTCTAGCAGGGAATACATTTTTTTCCTGATCCCCCGAGAGGCAATCGGATATTCCCTGGATCAACATTACCTTCAAATGTTAGTATCCAGTTACATTATGTACATTTAGGAAAGGATCCAGGTCTTTTTTAACCACTTGTCTACCTCCCGCCGTCATATGATGGCGGGACGAAGACCGTCTTGTTCTGGGCGGACGTCATATGACGTTGCGCCACTTGGGGGCGCACACGCCCTCTGCGTCACTGGGAACCCAATGCGTGTGCCCAGCTGCCGCGATGTCCGCCGGACACCCACGATTGCCCAGTAACTGAGCAGGACCGTGGATCTGTGTGTGTGTGTAAACATACAGATTCGCGTCCTGTCAGGGAGAGGAGACCGTTGGTGTGTCCCTTGTACATAGGGACACCGATCGGTCACCTCCCCCAATCAGTCCCCTCCTCCCTCAGTAAGAATCACTCCCTAAGGTAAACATTAACCCCTTGATTGCCCCCTAGTGTTAACCCCTTCCCTGCCAGTCATATTTATACAGAAATCAATGCATTTTTATAGCAAGGATCGCTGTATAAATTGAAATGATCCCAAAAATGTTTTAAAAGTGTCCGATGTGTCCACTGCAATATCACAGTCACGATAAAAATCGCAGATCGCTGCCATTACTAGTGTAGCGACCTGCTACTTTCATAGCTGGCGCTGCTTTAAATTTAGAGGGTGGTCAGAGAGCATGAGGCTGGTATCTCAAGAGAGATCCGGGTGCTTAATCCTGTGTTGAGAAGGATTCTGAACCGAACATATCTCCACCTTTAGGAAGGTCTGTGGCAGAGACTTTGCTGAAGTTTCCGTGTGACACCCTGACTGCTAGGCTAGTGAGGGAGGCCTATCCAGGTGCACGATACCCACTCTGGCTGGAGTGGCAACAAAAGCTATGTTGCTGGAAGCAGGAGTGTTTCCGAACAAAGTTATACACCTGAACCTACTACCTATTATCCTTCTACACCTCTTCAACTATTACTTTTATTATTTTATCACGTTGGGTAAATAAAGCAAAGAAAAAAAAGCCTAAAGTGTGGACATTGAAGTTTTCTCAACTCTCATCGTATACCCTTGACAGTGAAAGAATAGAGGTAACATGCCACCCAAAACAAACCAGCAGCTCCTTCGGGGGTAGTGCTACACTAGTAAAAAATAAATAAACAATAAAAGTGCTATAAATCTATCCCCATATTGTGTAGCCGCTATAACGTTTGCGCAAACCAATTAATATACGCTTCCTGCGATTTTTTTTTTACTAAAAATATGTAGAACATAGGTGTCAAACACAAGGCCCACGGGCCGAATCCGGCCCTCCAGGCCATTTCATGTGTCCCTCACACCTCCAGACCTCCTCTGGTCCTCCTCCAGACCCTTACTTTCTGCTTTCAAGCAATGCATCCAGATTCTTCCCAGCAGCAGCATAAGGTAAGGGGGTGTGATGTAAGGAAGAGTGGGGGACTCAACTTCTGATGGTGGGGTTGGGTGGCTCTTGACATCTAATGTAAGGGGAGGGGATGCGCACGAACATTTAGAACCCCATTGAAGTCTGAGGGACTCGAACGTTCGAATTCAAAAACGATCTTTTTAGAGACAAATTTTCAAGTTATTGTTGGAAAACGTTTTTCAGAACCCGGGTCTTACCCCAGGGAACATATATCAATGGAAAAAAGTCTTAAAAACGTTTTTTTTTTCAGGAGCAGGTTATTGTTGGAAAACGTCTTTCAGAACCCGGGTCTTGCCCCAGGGAACATGTATCAATGGAAAAAAGTCTTAAAAACGGTCGTTTTTTCAGAAGCAGGACTCCTGAAAAAACGACTGTTTTTTAAAAAAAAATTCCATTGATAGTAGTATCAATGGAAAAAAAAGTTTTAAAAATGGTTGTTTCGTTTCACTCGAATTTGCCACGAACGATCGTTTTTGTTCGAAATTTGACGAACGATCGAACGGACGATGTTCGAGTCGAACATACGTTCGTTTCGAACGCGAAGCTCATCCCTACTGGACATCTAATTTTACAGATACAACCGGCACTTTTGAGGGCAATCATAATGCTGATGTGGCCCACAATGAAATTGGGTTTGACACCCCTGATGTAAAAGAATATGCATCGGCCTAAACTGAGGAAAAAAAAAAGTGAAAAAAAATTGGACATTATTATAGCAAAAAGTAAAGAATACTGTTTTTTTTTTCAAACTTGTCCCTCTTCTTTTGTTTATAGCGCAATAAATAAAAAACCCTGTTCTGCCTATATCAGGGATCTACTGTTCCCTGTGATCAGGAACAGTGGGAGTTAGAATCACACCCTAGGATACACTAAACCCCTTCAGCGCCACCTAGTGGTTAACCCCGTCACTGCCAGTGCCATTTTCATAGTGATCAGTGCATTTTTATAGCTCTGATCCCTGTAAAAATTACAATTTTTCCAAAATGTGTCAAAAGTGTCTGATGTGTCCACCATAAAGTCGAAGTCATGATAAAAATCGCAGATTGACGCCATTACTAGTAAAAAAAATATATAATAAAAATACCATAAAACTATCCCTTATTTTGTAGATGCTATAACTTTTGCGAAGACCAATCAATATACGCTTATTGTGATTTTACCAAAAATATGTAGAAGAATACGTATTGGCCTAAACTGAGAAAAAAAATGCTTTGGGGATATTTAAGTTAAAAATATTGTTTTTTTTTTCAAAATTAGCGCTATATTTTTGTTTATAGCGCAAGAAATTAAAACCGCAGAGATGATTAAATACCACCAAAAGAAAGCTCTATTTGTGGTAAAAAAAATTTGTCTGTGAGCCACGTCACATGACAGCGCAATTGTCAGTAAAACAACGCAGTTCCAAATCGTAAAAAGTGACCCGGTCATTTGGCAGCCAAATGGTCCGGGGCTGAAGTGGTTTAAGTGAATACCTCAACACTAAGTTCACTATATGGACCCCTTATGTATTTATACATGTTGATCATACCCCCCCCACCTCCTGTTCTCAAGAGAGAATACATTTAGTTCCTCTAATCTTTCCTCATAGCTGAGCTTTTTTTAGTCTGGTTGCCCTTCTCCACACTTTCTCCAGTTCCCTGATATCCTTTTTGTGAACTGGTGAACTGGTGTCCAAAATTAAACTGCGTATTCCAGATGAGGTCTAACATTCGTGGGTTCAAAAGACTTTGGTAATAAACAGCAATAAACCAGCAAGTGCCATGGTTTTAATACATTATGGTTCTTGTTAGTTGCATTAGGATATTTACATTATTTTCTCATTTTCTCTATGTCTGTAGTTTGCTTTGCTTTGATTGTTGAGAATAAATCAAATCAATTAAAAAGCAGCTTCAGGCAACATTCTGAGTGAGCTAATGCTTTCTGGTCAACATTGAAACCGGAGTAGTATAGTCAACCTTTTTCTGATGCCTCGTATACAAGACCGGTTTTCCCATCGGAAAAACTGCAATGAGAGCTTTTGGCCGGGAAAACCGGCCGTGTGTATGCTCCAGATGAGAAAACTGCTGGAAAAAAAAAGAAAAACAGCTTTCTTTTTTCCCATCAAGAAAAAACGGAAAACCGGTCTTGTGTAAGCTTTTCCGGGGGGAATAAACCACGTATGCTCAGAATCAAGTATGAGACGGTAGCGCTCTTTCTGTTAGAAATTAGCATTCGTAATGGAGATATCACATTCGTCACGCTGAAAATTATTGCATTGTTTAATGCAGCGCATGAAAAGCGTGAATCGTCTCTCACCAAACTTTTATGCCTCCTACACACGACCGTTTTCCTCAGCAAAAACCATTAAGAAAAATGCTGGCAGAGCTTTTTTGCTGAGGAAAACAGTTGTGTGTATGTTTTTTGTAGAGAAAACTGTCGTGGATCTCGACGAGAAAAAAAAACGAACATGCTCATTTTCTCATCATGGTTCTTGTCGGGCTGGTTTACGACAAGAAACACATTCATGTGTATGCTTAAAAACCTGCGCATGCTCAGAATAAAGTATGAGACGGGAGCGCACCATTGGTAAAAGTAGCGTTCGTCTCTCACCAGACTTTTACTTAACACGCGGTAACATAAGAGCAAAAGGAGCCCCAAGGGTGGCGTCAGTGGAATCGAACTTCCCCTTTATAGTGCCGTCGTACACGTTGTACGTCACCGCGTTTGAGAACGACGAGATTTTGTCTTGACAGTGTGTATGCAAGAAAAGCTTGACAAGAATCTCATCAAGCTTGACAAGAACCTTGTCGAGGTAAATGTTTCTTTTACGACGAGATTCTCGGTCGTGTGTACAAGGCCTTACTAACACAAGGATCAGCAAAAGCAGCCCAAAGGGTAGCGCCATTTGAATGGAACTTCCCCTTTATAGTCCCGTCGTATGTGTTGCACGTTAATTCTATTTGGACGGGTGGTATTTGGCTTAAACGTGTTTATGCAAGGCAGGCTTGAAAGGAATCCCGTCGGGAAAAATGCTATTACTTTTTCCTGCTGAGAAAAACAGTCATGTGTACGAGGCATGAGAGTTCTGTGCTGCAAAGGAATCCTGATACAGCAGCCTCAAAAAAAGAGCTTGTGTCTGGGATTTTATTCCCCTCTCTAAAATACTAAAGAGGAACTGCTTTCTGAGAAGCACAGTGCATGTACATTTACGTCGGCAGAATGGCACGGACAGGCACATCAACGTACCTGTACGTGGCTGCCTTGACGTGGGTCTGGGGTCCGATCGGGACCCCCCCAGGACATGCGGCGGTCCGGTTTGCTGTGCGAGCGATCCGGGATGAGGGGGCGCCTGACGGTTTTTGTCCGCCCCCTCCGGATCGCTCCCAGCCAATGCGCGCGCTCCCACGTGTGTCACTTCCTCCTCCTGTGTAAACACAGGAAGAGGGAAGTGATGTGATCTCTGCTCTCGGCGGTATTTTCAACTGCCGCTGAGGAGAGATCACATCACACAGTGAGTCTACACAACACTACACTGACACCAGTACACGCAGGCACATTAACCCCTTGCGATCACCCCCTCCCCCCCACCCCCCTGTCACAGTGTCACTGAATGCAGTGATCATATATGTACTGATCACTGCATTTAGTGTCAGTGTGACAGGCAGTTAGTGTTAGGTCCAGGGTAGCCCCCGTACCCCCCCTAATAAAGTTTTAACCCCTAGTTAACCCTTTCACTCCCTATTGCCAGTGTCACTAAGCGATCATTATTCTGATCGCTGTATTAGTGTCACTGTTCCCGCTAGGTAGCTATTTTTTTTTTTATTGCGATTTTTTTTTTACTAAAGACATGTGGCTGAATAGATTTTGGCCTAAATGTTTGTCTAAAATTTCGTTTATTTGATTTTTCTTATAACAAAAAGTAAAAAATATAGATTTTTTTTCAAAAATGTCGCTCTATTTTTGTATATAGCGCAAAAAATCGCAGAGGCGATCAATTACCACCAAAAGAAAGCTCTATTTGTGGGAAGAAAAGGACGTGAATTTTGTTTGGGAGCCACGTCGCACGACCGCGCAATTGTCTGTTAAAGCGACGCAGTGCCGAATTGTAAAAACCCCTTGGGTCATTTAGCAGCATATTGGTCCGGTCCTTAAGTGGTTCAAGAGAGTGCATAGATAGAATGAGATTTTTTGGGTGGATGTGTACACTAGAGAGAATAAGCCATGCAAGGGTCCTGACATTTAGGTCCCCCATTTATATTGTTATCCGCTCTCAGCTGTACTCTGCAATAATACGTCACAACATGACCTGCATCTTGGCTCATTCATATGAGTGACATCGAGTTACCAACCTGTGTAGTTGCAGGTTCAGGATACATGTGTCACCAGAGACATTTAACCCACTAGAGTTTCATGGATTCGTAGTCTGATGCAACAAAGGGACACACAGGCATATAAGAAGCCTTAGGCTGCATTACAGTATATGAACTGCTGATTTTTATGTTTGTCCAGAGCTGATATTTTAAGATTCCCATCCTTACTGTGACAGAACAGCACACACTCACATTTGGTTGTAGCACATTTTTGATAATTCTGTGTAGGAATAAATACACACATAAAGATAAGCATGAAACACTAAAAATACAAAACCTTATAAATGAGTTGCAAGGTAATTGGCAAACAAGAATAAAAGAAAAAAACTTGAGATGGTTGTGTGTGTATTATGGAATCAGTCTGTGTAATACCTATTCTGGGGTTTATGATCCGTAGCTGTTCGCTAGGAAGATTAGTGGATTTTCTCTTCTTCCCCATTGGTGGTCTAGCATCCCGCTGCTAGGTGTGTGTCTGACTCGCCTTAATGCCTGTGATTAAGACTGGGTGCCAGATGCTGGGACACTGTAATCCACACACCAAGGGGGTTCATTATCAGACAGGCTAAGGATGGAATGTGCACTCTGGGAAATCCAATTTCTGGAACACAAAGTTGTTTTAAACTTTACCTCTATATTGTTTTACATAAACACAGGGCCATCTTAAGAAACTGGTCCCAGGTTAAGTATCTCACTGATGTGCCCGAGTCAAACATGTTACTGGTGGTCACCAATCCCAATATATATATAAACTAAGTTATAAAAAAGTTGTAAAAAAATACTGACACCACTCCCCTGCCCTACCAACACTGTCCACTGCCCCAACCCCCTCCTCCCAAAAAAGCATTGTGAAAATAATTAAAAACAAGTTAAAGGAGGTGTAAAGGAAAAAAAATGTTTTGCCTAAAATGAATGTCTACAAGGTACAGTAGACAGACAGAATAGTGTAATGATTCTGTTAAAAAAAAAACAAGTAAATACCTATTAACCCCTTCCATACAGGGCATTTTCACCCCCTTCCTGCCCAGACCAATTTTTAGTTTTCAGCGCTGTTGCACTTTGAATGACAATTGCGCAGTCATGCAACACTGTACCCAAATTAAATCGTTATGTTTTTTTTCCCACACACATAGAGCTTTCTTTTAGTGGTATTTGATCATCTCTGCGGTTTTTATTTTTTGCGCTATAAACAAAAGAAGAGCGACAATATAAAAAAAACACAATATTTTTTACTTTTTTATTTAATACATATCACAATTTTTTTTTAAAAAAACTTTTTTTTTCCCTCAGTTTAGACCGATACGTATTCTTCTACGTATTTTTGGTAAAAAAAACGCAATAATCGTATATTGATTGGTTTGCGCAAAAGTTATAGGGCCAGATTCAGGTACATCTGCGCATTATTGAACCGGCGTAGCGCACCGCCTTTACGTTAGACTTGCGCAATGTAGCCGCGCAATCACCCTATTCTCGTCATTTTACACACAAAATTGCGCATGCGTAACGTTATTTCAGAGGCGTAAGGCAGAGTATTACAAATTGGGAAGGACGTGGGCGTGTTACATTGAAATGAGCCGTGACCCCATGCAAATGAAGGGCCGGCCTGCTCGCGCATGCGCGCTTGAAGCAGACCATGGTCAGCACCTCTGTGTGCATGCTCACAACTCGGGAACGGCGCATTTAGTGAAATTGGAAGTGGACCCGGGCAACTTAGTGAACTACGCAGACAGCATAAATAGACAGACACAAACGCACTTCCTTTGCAAAAGTACATCCATTTGTATCCCTTCCTATAGAGCAAGGTGCTTTTGTTCTATTAGCGTTTGTTTGTTTGTTTGTGACGTGTCTTTGAGATATTTGGGGACTGTTTTGCAGAGTGATTTTTGTCTTGTATGTGTTTTCTTTGTTGTTATTTTGTTTAAATTATATTTTTGCTGGGCATTTTTTATTTTTGCACGTCATTTATTTTATTTTTTTGGTTCTGTTTGTGTATGATTTTGGAATGTGGGGGTGATATTCCTGCGGGAAAAGGGGTGTCACCCTCATTTGTGGTGGAGAAGTGATCCCCAGGTCCGTGTGAATGGTGTATGAATGTACAGTGACATAATTGGAGCCGTGGCATGGCGTTGCTGCTCACAAGTCCTGCATGGTGGGCTTGTGCCAATCCAATGTGATGAGGATGTGGGGTGTGTGTGCTAGGGACCACAGCGGTGTGCATGCATGCATTCTCATTGTGCCATGATTAATGTGTGTGTTTAACGTGCAAAGATGCATAATGTGAGCTGGCATGAGATGGGGTCATGAGATGGGGTCCCAGTGCATATGCAGAGTCACCTTGAAGGGAAAAGACAGGAGGATGTTAGTCGTGAATGTGCCCCTTGTGATGTGTGCATCATGGGGGGGGGCAGTCATGCCTGCCACCCATATCACTCACCAACCAGCCAGCTGTCCCCATACATGTTCTGTTCGCAATCTGTGGGGATGGGGCTCTGAATGTATATGTAGCTGTCATGGGTGTCATGGGTAGTGTCATGTGTTGGGCTGGTGATGTCCTCCTGCAGGGTTGTGGTTAATTCCATGATGGCATGAGGGGTGAATCTGAAGATGCGATACACCTCAGAATCACTCATGCCATAGATGTCTATGCGTGTGTGATATATCAAGTGAAGAGTGAGGGGCTTGTATCAGATAAGAATATTGTATTAGATTAGATTAAATGGTAAAGTTTATATAAGCAAAAAAAAGTTAAAAAAATTAAAAAATCCCGTGCCCTCCTCAGTGCCCTCCTCAGTGCCCTCCTCCTTCTTTGCTCATTTAAAGTCAGTAGTATAGCTATGAGCATGGATGCCCCTGGCATGTTGGCATACAGATTGTTGTGCAACACGTGTGACTGCTGAGCTCCTCACTAACAGTGTTGCTTTATCTGACATGTAGACGATTTTTCTTTTTTTAGACCAGCTTTTCTATGGTCTAATTTTAGACAGGACATTTTACTGTTGCGCACACTGCGTAGCCTGCGCTGCCCCAACGTTCTTTTGTGGATCCCCGTAAGTCCCTCATTAGCATATTTGACTAGCAAATCAATGGTCTGTCTAGCGCAGTTTTGCGCGGACGGATGCGTCTGTCTAACGAAATTACGCTGGACAAAAAAAAGTAGATTTCTTGCGTATCTCGTTTTGGGGATGCCGTGCATCGAAATGCACGCGCACAATTAGACTTACGCCGCGCATCTCCTGTTACGCGGCGTAATCGCTCTGTGAATCTGGCCCATAGCGTCTACAAAATAGGTGATAGATTTATGTCATTTTTTTTTTTTACTAGTAATGGCGGCGATCTGCGTTTTTTTTTGTGACCGTGACATTGCGGCGGACATATCGGACACTTTTGACACATTTTTGGGACCATTCACATTTACACAGCGATTAGTGCTATAAAACTGCACTGATTACTGTGTAAATGTGACTGGCAGGGAAGGGGTTAACACTAGGGGGCGCAGAAGGGGTTAAAATGTTTCCTAAAGTATGTTCTAACTGTAGGGGGAGGGGGACTCACAGGGGGAGGAGACCGATGTGTGTTCCTCTGTACTGGGAACACACATTAGTCTCCTCACCGCTGACAGGAGGTGGATCTGTGTGTTTACACACACAGATCCACACTCTTGCTGTTATCAGCGGTAATCGCGGGTGCCCGGCAGCAATCACAGTCGTCGGGCACGCGCGCGGGATCGCGAGTGGTGCCGCACGCAGCCTAGAACGCCGTGAAGAAAGGACGTTGTGTGACGTCCAGTCTCATCGGCGAGGGGTTGCTACGGACGTAAATCCCCTATGGCGCGGTATTGATGTGGTTAAATTCCTTCATCTATATCACCTCCGGCGTTCTAGTTTCTGTTCTCTCATTCACTTTCTGGTTTGCATCACTTGTTCATGTAAGAACTACATTTACCAGTATGAATTACCTCCTTGAATCCTCTAACACGTAGAGAGCGTCCTGCCACACAGATGTAGTTCCTAGGAGGGGGCAAGTAGGTTACTGACCACCGCAGTAAAGTCTCCCTTCACGGTGGTCAGTAAAATCAGACAAGCAGGAAGTGAACAAAACAGAGAAGAAATAGAGCAACTTCTGAGCAAAAACGAACAATGAGGAAGTGAAAAGAGGAATGTCTGCAGGTAAAGAATGCTTATTATATATTTGTTTTCCTTTACAACCCCTTTAAATTGTAAAAAGGTCAATACGCAAAATGGAAAACTACTGAGACCATCTACTGCCACATTACCCCCCACCCCGTGTATATGTCGGTCTGTCCAACAGAAGTCAGCTCTCAGCCAATGACAGAGAACGCTGATCGAGGAGAGTTCTAGACAGAAGGGGGGCACCCCCCCTGTCAGAACACAACAGCTCAACGGGGGAGACCGCTGGACTAACCTCGCAACCGGAGCTGACAGTTTTTTTGTGCAACCCATCAGATTGTACAAAAAAATATTGTAGTGTGCACCCGGCTTTAGGTCTGTTTCACACTTGTAAGTCTGGAAGTCACACGACTTTGGCGCAACTTTGCCATGTGACTTTTTGGCGCAACTTTAAAGCGGCTTTGACGACTTGAAGCAATGACTGTGTAACTTTGAGATCTATGGACCTCAAGTCGCGTCTAATTCAGACCAACGTAGTACAGGGACTACTTTGAAGTCACTGCGACTTGAAGTTGCACAGATATGAATGGTGCTCATTGGAAATCACAGGGTACGACCTATAATGCAACTTTGCAGTCCCAAGTCACAGGACAAGTCGCACAAGTGTGAAAAGGGCCTTACTTCAGCAAACGTAAAGTCACGGAATTGGTATTATGATTGACAAATACTGCAAATGCATACAGAAAAAGTAGAAATGGGCATGTTTCCAACGCCCAAAGCTTTATAAGGCTAGAAGACAGTTACGTAGTTTGAAATTAAAATCTGTATTTGAAAATTGTACAGAAATCTGAAATGTGTGTGGGCTTATATAGGAATAAATGCATTCAAAAACTGAAAAACTTTGACATGATAATCACATGCTTGACATGGTGAGTGGCAATGTCACAAAGTAATGGGGAACTTTTTTTTAAAACCACATATACCTATTAGTGCTCCATGATAAATTGAGTGACTAATTTCAACAGATTTTCAACAAAAGTGAAATTGCTGTGTTTATAATGAAATTGGGTTTGGCAATATCACCTACAGCAATATACAATGCAACAGCAACTTATCAGTGATCATTTTTCATTCCCTTATGCTCTATTTAAGCGTCTGTTACCCCAATACATCATATTTCTGATATGTGGCTGTTGTACCATTTACTTGTATAAAAGAGTATCCATTTCTTGTATTGCTTTCTTTGTGTGAAATCCCTGGTGTTCCTGCTAGTCCCTCTGCTTTCCTATTAAAACACCATGGTCAATTCTCTAACTGAGCTGGAAAATCAGCCTGCTCCCCTCCAATGATCAGACTTGTCCTGACACCCCCCCCCCCACACAGCCATTCACTGGGAAGCTCAATGTATTGTTGTTTCTCCTCCTCCCAGCTCTTATTCAGCTGAGAACAGAGGGAAAAGAGGGAATGTGAGGAAAAAAAGTTATTTATAATTTAAAAAATATCTCTACACAAATGTTTTGTCTTTCATATCTATTTTAAACTGAATGTGTTGTTTTACAAGGTGATTGTTTACAATCACTTTAATACATATACAGTGAAACCTCGGTTTAAGAGTAACTTGGTTTAAGAGCGTTTTGATTTGCGAGCAACTTTTTTTTTTAATTCTGACTCGGTTTGACTCGCAAGATGAGCAGAATTCAAGCTAAATAGACCTGCAGTACCTAATTTGGCCTGAGGTACGGGGGCAAGAAGCCGAGCAGAGCTGAAAATATGCCTGCAGTACCTAATTTGGCCTGAGGTATGGGGTGCAGGACCTGAGAAAAGCTGAACATTGGCCTGCATTACCTCATTTGTCCTGAGGTACAGGGGGCGCAGGAACGAGCCGAAGTGTCCTTGGGCCTTTTCGTCCCTTTTCGGTGTTCCCTTGCGCCCCCAAACTCTGGCTGCATTCGGTATTGCATCCCATTGAAGTCAATGCGGAACCAATTTTTTTCGTTTCTATTGACTTCAATGGGAAAACTCACTTTGATATGCAAGTACTTTGGATTACGAGCATACTCCTGAAATGAGTTATGCTCATAATCCGAGGTTCAACTGTGTGTGTATATATATATTTATATATATATATATATATATATATATATATACACAGTATCTCACAAAAGTACACCCATCACATTTTTGTAAATATTTTACTATATATCTTTTCATCTGTCAACACTGAAGAAATTACACTTTGCTACAATGTAACGTAGTGGGTGTACAACTTGTATAACATTGTAAATTTGCTGTCTCCTCAAAATAACTCAACACAGCCCATCATGTCTAAACCGCCAAGTGATAATGTCCACATTGGCCCAATTAGTCATTTTCCCTCCCAGTGTCATGTGACTCGTTAGTGTTACAAGGTCCCATGTGTGAATGGGGAGCAGGTGTATTACATTTGGTGTTATTGCTCTCACTCTCTTATACTGGTCACTGGAAGTACAACATGGCACCTCATGGCAAAAAACTATACATACACATACAGTGAATTTATGATTTCATAGCCATTTTTCAGAGAATATGATGATAGCACAGAAACATTTATCTCATTTATTTCACTCATGGCTAGTGTTTGGCTGAAGCCATTTATTATCAATCAACTGTGTTTACTCTTTTTAAGTCATAATGACAACAGAAACTATCCAAATACCCTGATTAAAAGTTTACATACCCTGGTGACTTTGGCCTGATAACATGCACACAAGTTGACACAAATGGGTTTGAATGGCTATTAAAGTTAACCATCCTCATATGTGATCTGTTTGCTTGAAAATTAGTGTGTGTGTATAAAAGGTCAATGTGTTTCTGAGCTCCTGACAGACCCTTGCATCTTTCATCCAGTGCTGCACTGACATTTCTGGATTCTGAGGCATAGGGAAAGTTAAATAATTGTCAAAGGATATGCAGGAAAAGGTAGTTGAACTGTATAAAACAGGAAAGGGATATAAAAAGATATCCAAGGAATTGAGACTTCCAATCAGCAGTGTTCAAACTTTAATCAAGAAGTGCAAAATGAGGGGTTCTGATGAAACCAAACCAGGGTCAGGTAGACCAACTAAAAATTTCAGCCACAACTGCCAGGAAAATGTTTCAGGTCAAATACAGGACTCTCTGAAAATGTGGTTTGGCTGTTTCAAGATGCACAATAAGGAGGCACTTGAAGAAAAATGGGCTGCACGGCCGAGTCGCCAGAAGAAAAACATTACTAAGCAAATACCACAAAGTATCCCGCCTACAATACACCAAACAGTACAAAGACAATCCTCAAACCTTCTGGCACAAAGTCATTTGGAGTGATGAGACCAACATGTAGCTTTTTGGCCACAACTATAAAGGCTACATTTGGAGAGGAGTCAACAAGGCCTATGATGAAAGATACACCATTCCTACTGTGAAACACGGAGGTGTATCTCTGATGTTTTGGGGATGTGTGGGCTACAAAGGCACAGGAAATTTGGTCAAAATGTATGGTAAGATGACCTGTCATTGGCTACAGCAGAATAAAGTGAAGGTTCTGGAGTGGCCACCTCAGTCTCCTGACCTCAATATCATTGAGCCTCTCTGGGGAGATCTCAAACGTGCCGTTCATGCAAGACAGCCCAAGAATTTACAGGAACTGGAATGTTTTTGCCAAGAGGAATGTGCAGCTTTACCATCCGAGAAGAAAAAAACCTCATCCACAAATACCATAAAAAGTCTTCAAGCTGTCATTGATGTTAAAGGGAGCAATACACAGTATTTAGGTGCATGCAGGCACTGCAAGTGCTTGGGCGTTCATGAATTTCATTGGCCAGAATTAATTGCTAAGCATTAACGTGTGTTTAGATGCATTATTACGCATTTAGGTGAATTTGAGCATTATTTCTGCTAAAAAGCTCCTCTCCCAGTTGCTACTTTTGGTGGGGGATATTTCTGCCTCTAAATGCTCTTGCCTGTAAACTTCTGTAAACGCCTGTGTGTGCATAGACACATGGGCTAACATGGAAGGGTGTTTAGAGACAGAAGAATAAAAAGCTCAAATGCCTGTAAATCTGGGTTTTTTGAGCTGTAGTGTGCATGAGCCCTACATAAAGCAAAGTAGTTACAATAAATAGGGCTCTACTTCCTTTGGTGGGATTTCTCCTACTACTAATGTAAAGCGGATCTCCACCCTAAAGTGGAGTCGCGCTGATCGGAACCCTCCCCCCCTCCGGTGTCACATTTGACACCTTTCAGGGGGGAGGGGGGTATTTGCACCCACTTCCGGCCACAACAGAGTCGGGCAAAAGACGGGTTTTCCTAGCTTCCCGTCGCCCCCCTGTTGTGTGCTGGGAACTCTCGGCTCCCAGCACACAGCGGGAGCCAATCGGAGGGTGCAGTGCGACTCGCGCATGCGCCATAGGGAACCGGGCAGTGAACCTGGAGCGCTTCACTTCCTGGTTCCCTCACCGTGGATGGAGGGGGGAGAAGCAGAGGGACGAGCGAACGCTCGTCCTCTGCTGCAGATGCCGCTGGACTCCAGGACAGGTAAGTGTCCTAATATTAAAAGTCAGCAGCTGCACTATTTGTAGCTGCTGGCTTTAAATATTGTTTTTTAATGGGCCATCTGCTTTAATGTGTTTAGGCCACCTAGTGGTGACATGATAAATACTGTAAGTGTTTATTGCTTTCTACTGTAGGATTTATTTTAGTACACAATGTACTGTATGTAGCAGAGTAAATACATAAAATACATAATTTACACAATGAAAGTGACATATGTAATCTATAATAGTTCTCCTAATTGAATCAATAGGATTACAATTTTATGAATAATGTATTAGATTGCAGGGTTGAACTGACCATTGACCTTCCTAAAAACCCAGAGGGGCTGTAACCGTGATCAGAATGATACATGCTTACAATGACTTTATTGTCCTCTAATATCCTGGAGTAACTGTATACATAATGTACATTATTTCTCATTGGTAATACATTATTTTTAACCCAGAGTTTTAATTCTGACAATATTCAAATCACCTCCCACAAATTCATTTTTCTGTGATATTGTTATTTAGTTATACCAGTATTTTCTTATTTTTTTCAGTTATTTACAGCTATCGTATCATTAAATGCAACTGTTCTAGACAATAGTATAGGGTTATATGAGGACCGTTAACATCCAGATTCTTATTAACCTTGGAAGTAATATATAGTTCAGTATTTCTTGTTCTTTCTTTTTAGTCATACAGATTAACATTTGCAAGCTTACAAATATGATACATCACGGTGGGTATATATTGTATATTTGGTCAAATGTGATTGTAGTTTCATATACATATATACCGATACTCACAATTTAGTTCATTCATTTTACTGTGCACTTAGTCATACTATTTCACATAAAATATCAATTACATAAAGAACTGTATAAAATTAATTGAATCTGAGAATAACGCCTAATCTCAAAGACAAAAACAAGCGCTCTGATAATATGCTGCTATTGCCAGCTATAGCTGCTGCCTTGGGATCAAGTGGACTTTTATTCTATACAAATTATACCTTCACAAACTTTGTGATTTTATATCATGGACTTTTTACCATCAGATGAAGTGGATGTTTATGTATATATATGCTAAAGCGCTACCTGGTCTAGTTTACACATTTTATATAGTTTATATATTTGTATATTCACATTTGACGTTTTTATATACATAAAGAACTGAAAGGACTGTATGCTAATCTAACTCCCTTGTTACCTCATCCCATGCTCACCTTCAGGACTTCTCCAGAGCCTCTCCCATCCTCTGGAACTCCCTGTCCCGGTATGTCCGATCAGCCCCTACCCTGTCCACCTTTAGGCGATCCCTGAAAACGAATTTATACAGGGAAGCCTATCCCACACCCACCTAACAACTGTCTCTAAGCCACCCCCATGTAATCATTCTGCAGCTATTACCTTATGAATCACCACCCCCTCCCTTTAGAATGTAAGCTCTACAAGCAGGGCCCTCCTGTACCTTCTGTATTGAATTGTACTGTAATTGTGCTTTCCTCCCGCTACATTGTAAAGTGCTATGCCAACCAGCATTCGGTTGGAGGAGAACCACTTAGCATTCAGGAGAAAGATTAAAACTCACCTCTTTTGATACCAAAAGAGACAGGAACAACAAGTGCCCAGAGGCGATTTAGTTTGCATGTGCCGCGCTATATAAGTTTTCATTCATTCATTCAAACTGTTGGCACTATATAAATTGTGAATAGTAATACTAATAATAATTCTGTATGTCAATGCGGTCACTTACATATAGGCACCTTAGTGTGTTATTGTTGTCATTTTAAAATGTCCTCATTACTTTAATGGATAACTAAAGATATGGGGGCAGATTTACAAAACAATTACGCCTGTCTAACTGGGGTTAGACAGGAGTAATTTCAAATTTCGCGTGGCGTATCACTAGTTTGAATTCTCAAACCATGATACGCCGGCTTCGGGCTTCGATCCGAGAGGCTTACATCTTCGTAAGCCTTCGGATCTACGCTGCCATCTATTTGCGGCCGCTGGGAGGAGTTCGCGTCGTTTTGATGCGTCGGGATATGCAAATGTGTTTTTACGGGGATTCACGAACATACGAGCGGGCGTCGCAATCGTTTTCGTCTATTTTTTTATACGTAATGTTAGAGCAGCTTTTTGCTGCTCTAACTTTACGTAGCCCATGTTAAGTATGGCCGTCGTTCCCGCTTCGAATTTATTTAATTTTTTTTTTTGTTTACGTAACTCGTCGGGACGTGGATCGCCCGTAAAGTACGCTACATAAACAACGAATGACGTCACGACGTGATTTCGCGCAATGCACGGCGGGAAATTTGCGAACGGAGCATGCGCAGATCGATCGCCGCGGGAACGCGCCTAATTTAAATGTTTCACTCGCGCAGATGGATTGCGACGGGAGAAATACACTACGCCGCCGTCGTTTACCGTAGAAAATCTACCTGAATTCCACGTAGAGCAAGGTAAAAAACGGCGGCGTAGTGTATTTCTGATACGCTAAGATAATCCATTTCTCTGTGAATCTGCCCCATGGTACATATCCTTTAGGCAGCTGCGTCCCTGCTGCTGGAAAAAAAACTACTACTACTTATTATTCTTGTTCCGATTCAGCCTACAGTCTCCTGGGGGCAGTTTCCACCGCCCTTTCCTGCAGATATAAGTGCACTTATCCATTGTGTATACTTATATTTAAGTAGAGTGACATTCATAGTACACAAAATATATTTTTGCATTGGCCATAGAATTGGCTCTTAGCATTGGTGGCCAACTTTTCCCCAATTACTTAGGTAAAGCACTAATCTAAGTTTGATATCAATGATTTATAACTCCTTTCAGTTTGTCTTGAGGCCCCATTCACAGGTACATTTCCGGAGGATGGTCAATACTCCACTACAGGTTATTTCCTGTGGTGTGTGACCACCCATGACATCTTTCAAGATTCTTTGTTAAAGCCTTTGTCTCCCAGAGATAGCATCATTGGAGTTGATTTACTAAAACTGGGGAGTGCAAAATCTGGTGTAGCTGTGCCAATCAGCTTCTAACTTCAGCTTGATCAATTAAGCTTATCTCACACACATCACAAGCTTGCTGTTAGTCTTTTATAAAATAAGAATCTAAAATGGACAACACAAGGTTGGGATGCCCACAGCACAAGAGAACATATAGTTTAGTTTTAGTGGCTGTATTTTGACAACAGGTACTACAAACAGTAGTGTATTTAGGTTTTGTGCTGCCCTAGGCCTGACTAAACTCGTGCACCCCCTAATTTAAATATGACCCACCCCTTTCTGTCAAGGCCACACCCCTTTCTGTTTAAGACCCACCCTGAAATTTTCGAGTGGGGACACTAGTTCTTAGGGTCTGGGGGGGAGGGGGGGCATTGGATTCCCTTAATTTGTATAGATTTCCTGTCACTTCCTGTTTTGCTATGGGGCAGGAAATGATAGGAAATCTCTGCAATGGGACAGGGATGGTAAAAAATAAACTGACAGGGACTATAACCCTCCCTTACTCTATCCAAAATGAAAAAAAAAATGCCTATAGTTCTACTTTAACCACTTTAGCCCCAGAAGGTTTTACCCCCTTCCTGCCCAGGCGAAATTTCAGCTTCCGTCACTGCGTCGCTTTAACTGACATTTGCGTGGTCGTGCGCCGTGGCTACCAAACAAAATTGGCATCCTTTTTTTCCCACAAATAGAGCTTTCTTTTGGTGGTATTTGATCACCTCTGCTGTTTTTATTTTTTTGCGCTATAAACAAAAATAGAGCGACAATTTTGAAAAAAAATTCAATATTTTTTAACTTTTTGCTATAATAAATATTCCCCAAAATATATATATAAAAAAATGTTTTTCCTCAGTTTAGGCCAATACGTATTCTTCTACATATTTTTTGAAAAAAAAAATGCAATAAGCGTTTATCGATTGGTTTGCGCAAAATTTATAGCGTTTACAAAATAGGGGATAGTTTTATGCCATTTTTATTATTATTTTTTTTACTAGTAATGGCGGCGATCTGCGATTTTTTTATTGGGATTGCGACATTATAGCGGACACATCGGACACTTTTGTGACATTTTTGGGACCAATCACATTCATACAGTGAACAGTGCTATAAATATGCACTGATAACTGTATAAATGTGACTGGCAAAGAAGGGGTTAACCACTAGGGGGCGGGGAAGGGGTTAAATGTGTAGCCTAGTTTGTGTTCTAACTGTAGGGGGAGGGGGGTGACTGGGGGAGGTGACCGATTGTGTCCCTATGTACAAGGGACACAGATCGGTTTCCTCTCTCCCTAAAGGATGTGGAGCTCTGGGTTTACACCCAGAGCTCCACGTCCCTGCTCAGTTACTGGGCAATCACGTGTGCCCGGCGGCGATCGTTGCCGCCGGGCACGCGCATCGGGATCCCAGCAAAGCGGCGCGCGCGCCTCCTACCGGCTTTAAAAGAACAATGGAGTCTTCCGCCCGCCGTCAAATTGAGAAGTGGTTAAGCACAAATTTCTGATAATTTTTAGGAGAGGACTAAGAAGATATAACCATGCCAATGGTGCAGAAGAAAACATAGCACAGGGAGAAAGGTTTGTGGTCCATGATGATAGGACAGTCAAAATCAGAAGCAGCATTTTTTGTTTTCGTTTTTGTTCGAAATTCGACGAACGATCGGACGATGTCGAACATACGTTCGTTTCGAACGCGAAACTCATCCCTAGCGTTGACTACAAATAATGGAGTTCATGTTTCCCTGTTGTCAACCTCTCACAGGAAGTGTAGCCTGAGTGTTTTTTTTATTGGAATATCAAACAGCATATTTCTTGATAAAGAGTACAACATTAGCTCTGGGACATGGTTTGGGACATGGTTGATGCCTAGTTCCACCACGCGGGTTCTTATGTAATCTGCAGATTGCTTTTATCCTGAAACCTTTTATCTATGTTTGATTGGATTTGTGTTAGTCAATAAACCATCTTTGCTATGTTGCTATGTTGGCATTTTCCTCCTTCTTATATCTCACCTGGGAGTGAAAGGCAGAGAGAGCAGCCAGTGGAATTGATATTCTCATCATCCCGTCTACATCCACGGGACTGATTTCTTGTATGAACCCACGCTATACTAGGCTCCTATAACGTGGAGCCTATCTGGTAAGGGCACAACTTTTCTGTTATCACAGTGGAAGGTGCTCTCCGGGCAAAAAAATAAGACAACAGTAAAGTTAGTCCAATTTTTTTTTATATTGTGAAAGATAATGTTACGCCGAGGAAATTTATACCCAACATGTCACGCTTCAAAGTTGCGTCAGCTCCTGGAATGGCGACAAACATTTACCCTTAAAAATCTCCATAGGCGACGTTTAAAAAGTTCTACAGATTCCATGTTTTGAGTTACAGAGAAGGTCTAGGGCTAGAATTATTGCTCTCACCCTAACTATCGCAGCAATATCTCACATGTGTGGTTTGAACACCAGTTTCATATACAGGCGCTGCTCACGTATACGATTATTTGAATTCTTTACACTGATGTGAAAGGATCCAATCGCCTCCGCCGTACGGATGGCTCCAGTAAGCGACGGAGGGCACCGGAGAGCGCCGGGAGGGGGGGCCTCTCCCTTCAACCGATAAAAGTGATCTTGCAGTGGATTTTTATAGATTGAATTCTATATATTTATCTTATTTTTGTTTTTGTCATAATATTTTTTTTAGCGAGGCAATATTTATCTTTTGGGACATGGTTGACTAATAACTTTAAATTAGTTGTAAACCCTTAGAGCCAGTTCACACAGGGGCGGCACGACTTTGGGGGCGACTTGGCAAGGCGATATCAAGACGACTTCAGAGGCAACTTGCAAAATTGCTTTGCCCCCAAAGTCGCACAAGAACCATTTTCTAAGTCGGAGCGACTTGAGTCACTCCTATTAGAACAGTTCAATTGAACAGAGCCGCACCTATGTGAACTGCCTCATACACATACCCAGTGAAGTGACTAGCTCAGGTCATACACAGATATTAAACAATCCTCCTACATAAGTTGCCCCTGTTTATTTGCAGTCTTCTCTACAGCCATTCAAAGAGCACAGGTTACACTTCATTTCTGAACTTCAGAAGGCAGAGGGTGGGGATATGATGTCACACACTGAACAGGATAGAGTAAAGAGCTGAGTGTAATCTTAGACCTGAGTGGAGGAAATAATCACCCCCCCCCCTACACAGTCCTATAGGGCAGCATGCACATAAGACATCACTATTCTATCTTTTGGGACTCAGAGGCAAGTAGACACTATAGACGGATATGCTTTGTTCATATTTCATTTAAGAGGTTTATAACCACTTACATTTTTTTTTGCTTGACTAGAGTTACATATGATTATGGGGTCAAGCTTCACCACTTTTCCATAATTTGCCCTCTCTAAATTATTGTCTCAGGCCCAAGATCTGCTTTCCACACATATTGATCAATAATTTCAAAGTGCATACACACTGTATATAAATTCACAGTAGAATCTCAGCAGTCACAGTATTCATTTAAATAGAGACATATTTATTAAATCCCTTGAAACATGTGTGCTGTATGGGAATGAAGCCCATTAGGATGTAAAAGCCTGGATAGGAAACCAAGCCTAATGAGGTACATCGCCCTGTTTCACTGGCTGTGTAATTAGGGGAATTATGTATGAATCACACACCCGCTGCACTTACAAATGGAGCAGGAGAAAAATACATAAATTTTGCCATCTCTTCCTCTGCTGAATTCCAATCAGGGCACAAGTCCTTGGCTGCACATTAAACTAAGTACTGAAAACATGACAGATAATCCACCCAGAAGGTCTGTCTGCTCTCTAGGGTCATTATGCGATTCACCTGAACTGATTATTATTAACATGACCTTTGTGACTACTCTTGACATTTTATGAAATCGGAATTTGTTGTAGCTATTCAAAAAAATTATGAGAAAGGAAACTGCTTCTGATGGCGAAGGGGTTAAGGAGAAGCTGCTGAGTTCTCTCTATTGTCCAGGGTAATTGAAATGAAGCTGCCAAGATAATCTAGCACAACGTGGTCAATATCTAATTACCTTTCATTGTGTCCCTTTGTTCCCAGCCATGAACATGGAATTCCTCATTAGTGACTGTACTTAAGTGGAGGAGCACTTAATAAAAACTAGATACTTATAGCAAGCTGGACAGCACAGACACAAATCTATAGGACACAGGTCAATGGGAACCTGCAGAATCCCTAGTTAGCTATCACTGTACCCCACAAGTCACAGGCTCTCTCATATTATATTTATATTTAGAAGAAATTAGAATAGAGGTATGGACTTTGTAGGCACATGCATATATTTGGTAAAAAATTTTTTTTTATGTTTTTAATTAGATAAAGTTAAAACCATTGTATAAAAACGCATTAAAAACCATAAAGTTGAGTGACCTCAAGGACTCTCATAACACCTGTAATACATATACATACATATACCACATATAACGAGCACAAAGATTCGAAGCACGTAAAATTATATAAATCCAATTGTTGTTTGGATACATGGTGAGAGTCGTATTTGGAGGTCACTTATGTTGCGCGCATTGATACGCTTCTTTAGGAGCTTGTGTATCATAGGTTTAGTGCAGGCGTGCAATCAAAGTCATGTATGGCTGATACATTTTTTAGGGAGGAGCGGCGTGCTGACGTCACCGCAAACAATGCAAAGTCCCGGAAAGGAACGGATGGTTATCGAGAGCTGGCCGGCTCGAAGTTACATGATATGCCATTTTTATTCTACTTGATTGTGAGTTTTTATGCAGTATCACACTATGTTAGTTTTTTCACCTACATGGGGAATCATTGATTATGGACATACTGAGGATTACTAGTGCAAGGGATTCAGGAGTGCCTGCCGTGCATTATATAGACCCAGGGCTGGGGCAATAGCCACAAGCGGAATCGTTCTCCCTTAAAAAGAGATCAAATCAGCTGGTAAAACTGTATTCCACAATCACCCAGTGGGGATCCCATATTCAACCCAGTACTGTTTAAACATCAACAGTGATATGAACATTGGGAAGGGAATTTATTCTGGTTAATTGTGATATTAATTTTCAGGATCTATTGGGCCACTTTGTCATATCTATCTTGTGATTTAGGAGGAAGTTTTCTTCAGTCATCCTTGATTACTTTTGTTATATGAATCATATATCACATAATTCATTATTTATATGGTATTATTATTTTTTACTTGCAGCACAGCTTAGTTTGTTTATATGATAAATATCACAACCAGGAGAGTGATAATGAACACACAATAGTAATAGTTATCTACACCGGCAGAGTGAGTGAACAGACGTCACTATTTATTGTTTTAACAGTAACCAGTGATGTCTAATGGTAGAAAGGAGAATGTTTGACTAAAATAGCCAATCACCTTTGTGGACAAAACTATGGTAAATGGCAGACTGACCATTCGGGCACTCGGCACTGCTTGAAGGCCCCATGCCACTAGGGGGTCCCATCAGGGTTGCCAGCCTCAATAAAACCAGGGACAGTATGTAAAAATCTGTGTTTTTTTAAAAATCCCAAGATTATAGATGTCCCACCTCTCCAGTACCTTTTCAGTGTGTTATGTGTATTTTGTGTGTGTATACTGTGTATGTATACTGTATGTGTGTATACTGTGTGGCCCCATAATCTATTGCCCAGGGCCCCATAATCTCCTATTGCCCGGAGGCCCCATGAGTTGTCCGTCTGCCCCTGGTAAATGGTAGAGAACAAGCAACCGCAGTGTGTGATCGAGTGGAGGTATAGTAGCCAAGTATTTCAATATAGTGCAGCTGTGGCCCATTATTCCTACTTATGTGATTCCTAAAATTATTACATACTTAAATGGTTTCAGAATGTAATGCCAAAAATGACTGTACATACAGCACCTTAAGCTCTCTTCCACAGGAACCCAAGAGCTCTGAAATAGTGTGTTCTGCTAGGAAACCATTAGCTTTAGCTTGGCCTTCCTCCTTCTGTATCTCACTACATGACACTGCATGGCCTAACGACCAGCTTCTGTCAGACCGGCGGCAGTATACACAGGCTGAATGTCAGCTGGTTTCTACTGAACCGGCTGATGTCGCCCAACATTTGGCCGTGTGTACTAGGCTTTAGACTGATGTTGGGATTAAAGAGTATTCTAGCTTTTGGAACTTCTAGGCCTTTCTGGAAGGTTGTTGAAGATACACGCAGATACCCATTGGCTGTATTTATGCTACTGAAGTTCTCAAAAGATTCAATTTAACAGAGAGATCAACCAGAATCTGATGACCAGTAACAAAGATCAGGGTAGTATAGTAGATAAAACTGGCCTTTGTGATTTTGTTTTTCTTTTAAAATTGCAATCTGTATACTTCTGTGGCTCATCCGCCTGAGATGCTATCTGGCTTTACTAGGCATCTGATCCATAAAAATCTATTTAGAAGGTTTACTTTTGGAATTTCTAGCTGATAAACAGCTGAAGGCTCTTGAATTTGCATATAAGACTGTAGAACATAAAACTGATATATAATGAATATGTGATTGCCAAGACAATATACTGCCATCTTGCAGTTCAGCATCCTCCTTCAGTAGCATGGACAGGGCATGTCACCTCAAAGGTAAAACTGTTGTGCTAAAACAAATCCAAAATCAGTATTTGTAATAGCAGTTTACAACACCGAAATG
Source organism: Rana kukunoris (assembly GCA_029574335.1). Taxonomy (NCBI): domain Eukaryota; kingdom Metazoa; phylum Chordata; class Amphibia; order Anura; family Ranidae; genus Rana; species Rana kukunoris. The sequence goes on from CM056056.1 coordinate 142,634,609, forward strand.
GCCTAGATATGAACACCACAGGCTAAAATAGTAACTGTGTAAAATTCATTTCCACAGTTTAGAACAAATAGTCTACACACGCCAACATACATTTTGGTTCCTCGAATGTTAGACCTGTTCGTGGTGTGAGAGCCCATGTCTCTCTGAAAATTTGTGCAAAATGGACACAGGACTCTTAACCACTTAAAGACCCCCGCACGCACATATACGGCCACAACATGGCTCGTACAGGCACAAGGGCGTAAATTTACGTCCCCGCCTGAGTGCGGTTCGGGGGTCCCATCGGGACCCCCTCCGCGGCGTGCGGGGGTCTCCCTACCTCTGGGAGCGATCCGGGATCTGCGGGCGGATGTCCGTGTTTTCCGCCCTCCCCGCGATCGCTCCCAGCCAATGGGAGCGCGCTCCCAGCCTGTCACTTCCTCCTCCTGTGTTTACACAGGAAGGAGGAAATGATGTATTCTCTCATCGCAGCGCTGTTTCCCAGCGCTGCTGATGAGAGAAGACATGACAAGTAAGTGTGCACCAACACAACACTGACACACACTCACATAGGCATATTAACCCCTTGTGATCGCCCCCCCCACCCCCCTGTCACAGTGTTACTGAATGCAGTGATTTAATCACTGCATTTAGTGTCAGTGTGACAGGCACTGTAAAAAACAGTTAGTGTTAGGTTCAGGATAGCCCCCCCACCCCCCCATATAAAGTTTTAACCCCCTGATCACCGCCCTAGTTAACCCTTTCACTCCCTATTGCCAGCGTCACTAAGCGATCATTTTTCTGATCGCTGTATTAGTGTCGCTGTTCCCGCTAGGTAGCTATTTTTTTTTATTGCGATTTTTTTTTTTTACTAAAGACATGTGGCTAAATAAATTTTGGCCTAAATGTTTGACTAAAATTTAGTTTATTTGATTTTTTTTTAACAAAAAGTAAAAAATAGTGTTTTTTTTTTCAAAAATGTCGCTCTATTTTTGTATATAGCGCAAAAAATAAAAATCGCAGAGGTGATCAAATACCACCAAAAGAAAGCTCTATTTGTGGGAAGAAAAGGACGCAAATTTTGTTTGGGAGCCACGTCGCACGACCGCGCAATTGTCTGTTAAAGCGACGCAGTGCCGAATCGCAAAAACACCTTGGGTCATTTACCAGCGTATTGGTCCGGGTCTTAAGTGGTTAATGAGGCAGTTTGAGAAGTTCCAGCAGAAGATTTGTGAGCAGAGAAAACTATGCTTTAAGTTTTCTCTGGATTTTGTAAGTCTGGATTGGGGCTGGAAAGTTAAAGACTTCAAAGAGCATTGGGAGGGATGGAGTCTTCAGTCTTGTGTGCGGGCTTTTCAGAAGTCCTGCAGGGTATGTGTGTGTGTGTGTCCAGGTGAACACACATATTATACGCCAGATCTGAGCATAGCTCAAGGGAATTGGTGTTGGAGCAGTTGCTGCAGCCAGGAGGGAGGTGTGCTACTGTTTAAGAACCCAGGCAATATCTTCGAGATGGCGCTCCATGTGGGAGAGGTTTCAGGTCAGTGGACTGAGAGAGTTGGGCCAGCTGAGAGAGTTGGGGAGACAATAGCTGAGACAACTGGAAGAGAAAGTCATGGGGACCAGAGGGGACTGTGAGTCTTGGAGGCAGGGCCGATCCTAGGGGGGTCACAGACGCCTGGGTGCAGAAATATTTCTGGCGCCCCCACATGGGCGTGGTAATATTACCAACTCCTCCCCTTTACACATGTTTCTATGGCAACGACTTAAACACAGAGATGCTCCCCTAACACAGACAAGGAGAGCATATAAGGCGCGGACCACGCCCCAGAAATGTCACTGCGCGGCTGGTCTCTCTCCACACAGAGAGAGACGATGCTTCGCTCTCCTCCTCTGACAGGAGAAGGGAGGGGGGACAGGCTTGGGCAGAAAACACAGTGTTGGTGGCGGTGACCAGTGGAGAGAGCCACCTCTGGACACAGACAAGGAGAGGAGGAGGGAGGGGAGCAATCTGGCACTTCAGTGCCCCCACCTCTGTGGTGCCTGGGTGCATTGCACCCCACGCACCTGCCTAGGATCAGCCCTGCTTGGAGGAGTGTGAATGCCTGGAGTATCAAAGAGCCACATCCTAGAGGCCAGGAGTGGGCACTGCGGCCAAGGCTGAGTGAGCCTTAAGAGCCAGGTGGCTTGGTATTTTTCATTTATTGTATTTCTGCTGTAGAAGTCTGGAGTCAATGAGGATGGCAAATGTGATCAACCTCTCCAGCTCAGTGGGTATAACTCGGGCTGCTATCTCATCCTTCATGTTTTCTGAGAGACCATGTAAAATGCAGAGAAAGCTCTCAGGTGTTAGGCAATGTTTGCAGGGTGACTATCCAATGGCTGAAGTGGGAGAGCCCCAAACTTGGGAGTGGTGCCACAGAAGATGACAGGGGTATCTGCTAGAATGCATTCAAATACGATTTTGTATATGCACAGTCTTAATGTTTTAATGCAGACTTCTATGGCTTGCTACCCCACAATTCTGGGGCAACATGTCTAAATGCTAGCATAAAATAATAAAGAATTGCCATAGCGTGGTCACATATTTGTTAAAAAGAATACCTAGAAAATGATGTCACAGGTTATATAGAATTAAATGAATCTTTGTGGAAATAGTGATGAATGTGGTGCCAAGTCAAGGAATTTTGATTAATATGTGCCCATTTACACATCACTGTAATGTGCTGTTGTAGGTGATGTGCTTTTTATTCTGACATATTATATTGCTTATAAATGTGATGTGTATGTACACCTCCTGGGTATAAGAAAATGCTAAGAGCAATTTCAGGCAACAAGCAAAACCATCCATTAGGCAGACAGTGTTATGCTGCTAACAGATAGACAATATCAAAGTCAGAAAGTCCAGTCAGATTTTCCCAAAAAGGGCTGCATCAACCAATGCTCCCTCTGGCTCTACAACCTCCCTCCCCTGGGACTGTAAACCCCCACATAATGCTTTGGGAAGTACTGGAGACAGATAAGGAGTGTGAATATTGTTTTCAAGAATATTCAGGGGCATGTACTATAAAAATAGAGAGAACTTTGTGCATGTTACCATGAAATTGGCATACATAACAGGGTATGTGCTATGCTAATCAGATAGGTTGTGTTGGGAGCTTAACCCTTTTGTGCTCAGAGGTCATTAAAATCTGGATGGCCAGGTTAAGTTAAATGTGTGTATGTATATATGTATAATTTACCTAGCTGAATAATTTTACATTTTCTTAAAGTCATTGTAAGGTCTTATTTTTATTTTTTTCAATAAAAATAACAAACACGTAATTCTTAACTTTTCTATTGCACTGAATTTGCGCAGAGCAGCTGTATCCTCTTCTTCTCAGGTCCCTCTTCTGTACTCCTGGCCTTTCCCTCCGGTCGAGTGCCCCCACATCAAGCAACTTGCTATGGGGGCACACAAGCTGAGTCACAGTTCCCTGTGTCAATTCAGACACAAAGCTGCGGACCGGCCCGGCCCCGCCGCCCTCTCTCTCCTAATTGGCTGAATTGAACTTTGAGTGACAGCAGCAGGAGCCAAAGGTGCTGCTGCTGTGTCTCAGCCAATCACAATGGAGAGTCTTGAATTGCCGGGAGACTCGTGGACATCACTGGACAGAGATGAGGCTCAGGTAAGTATTAGGGGGTGCTGGAGCGGCTGTTGCACACAGAAAGCTTTTTATCTTAATGCATAGAACGCATTAAGATAAAAAACCTTCTGACTTTACAACACCTTTAAGGATATATGAGACTTTTATTTGTTATATTGCTTTAATAAAAATGCTGTTTATTTTTGGCTAAAATGTGGACAAACAGATAATATAAATAAGATATAATTTCTTAATGTTTAAATTAAAGTACAGTAAAACTCAAGATTGCAAGCTTAAATTATTCCGAAAACATGCTTGTAATCTAAGGTACTCGTATATCAAAGCACATTTCCCCATCAAAATGAATGTAACCATATTGCTACACATGAAAGGCACCTCTCTTCTATTTTATACTCAGTTGTCACATGGCGCTACTTGTATATCAAGACATCGCTTGTTTATCAAGTGAGAATTTATAAACAAATGTTGCTTGTCTTACAAAACACTCTCAAACCAAGTAACTCTCAATCTAAAGTTTTCCTGTATTACTATTATTTTATTGATATAATTGTACCTAGCAGTTACATTATGAAACAGAAGCACACTGCCATCTTCAGGCTGCCGTGGAATCGGCAGGCTGAAGACTTATTTTTTGTGAATGCATGACTGCATGTGATCACTTTGTCATAGTTGACTTGATAATCATATGAGTGGGAAGCACTCTGACTGGTTCCTGATCATCAGTAGGGACTTGAACTGTTAGAGAAGACAGCTAGTAGCTGTACACAGTGTCAGCATTGAGCAACATGCAGTTGACTGGTAATCTACAAATTATGTATAAAAATCAGGTGAAATGTAAAAATTTGTTATTCGCACTCATTTCCTACATGTAGGAAAAATCTCCTAGCTTCCTGTTAGGACAGAAAGTGATGGAAAGTCTTTCCAGTGGGACCAAAGCAAAATAATATTTTTCATTAAAATGCGTGTAGGCAGGTAGTGTTTAATGCTGGAATTTGGGAGTTAATTGTGTTTTCCAGGTTTTTCTTGGCAGGTTTTTCCTGGGTCTAAACCCCCCGGTAAAGTGTGCTAAAAGGGATGTCCAGACCCTGGGGGTTCTTGTTGCCGTTCTGTCAGTTTGGTTCTTGCTGGTTCATTTTGGTTGGACCCGTTTCCTGCTGTTGCCAGAGTGTGCATTTCCAGTGACATGCTGAGGTCAGTGTTCTCACTGCCTAGGAGGACTGCTGGAATCTGAGGTCCTTCCTGAAGATACCATTCAAGGACTCTACCAAGAATGGACATGTTCCTATGCTGAGTTAGGGACTAGGGATGTTAGGGAAATTACTACACTTTATTTTGGACTGTTGTCTGCCTACATTATACATTTAATTTATTCAAGTAAAGCTTTTGAAACTGTGCCTTTGCCTGTTCTAAAGTTACTCAAGGCGTGTAATACAAGTAAGCGTCACAAATAGTTACAGATGGGGTCATTAAACACATCAGGGTATGACGATAACGATACAAGATTTTATACAGTGTAAAGATAAGGTGGTTACCAAGGGTAAAGAAGATCTCTCTGGCAGCCTGTCATAAGTGTGTACATGTGGCAGTTGAGAAAGCCTCTTGCAGTGAGGGAGATGTTGTCGGCACTCCTCAATCGCGATTCGTCTCCCATTGCAACTGCGGCAGATCTGCACCACCAGGGCCCTTATCCTGTACACAGGTACAGAAGAGAAAGAGTTAGGTGAAGTGCATGTATGGTGTCCCCGCTAAGTGTATGGTGGGACCCGTTACTGGGAGTGAGGTAGCAGTGATATGCTGGACAGGTGGAGAGGGCAAGGACTCTGCGTGTCCCTCCTAATTGCATAAGTGATCATGGTGATGTACAGAGAATTTATTAGAGATCAGTTGGTTGCTCCAGTAAAGGTACCCCCCAGTGCAAGGCAGTGACCCTGTCCTAAGTACCTAGCATAGCCCAGAAGAACCCACCCTGGGGTAGGCCTCTCGCGTGACCCTTTGCTTGATGCTCAATGAGGAAGGAAACATGGAGTATGTGACGCCCAACCACACTCCATCTAGCCCCTAAATGTGGAGCACTGAGAAGCTTTGTCGGGTTATTATTCCTGCTGATGATTTTTCTGGTGCAGAGACAACCACCTCCCTCAGTTCTTGCTCTGCTGACATTCGGACATGAAGTGTGGTAACATCTCCCTAATGGAGTCATAGAAACAACAAATACACATGGGTTTTTATTGCTCTCACCCTTTCATACTGGTCACTGGAAGTTCAACATGGCACCTAATGGCAAAGCAATCATTTGCTGCTCTAAATAAATATGGCCTAGGCTATAAGAAGATTGGCAAGACCCTGAAACTGAGCTGCAGCATGGTGGCCAAGACCATACAGTGGTTTAACAGAACAGGTTCCACTCACAACAGGCCTCGCCATGGTCGACCAAAGAAGTTGAGTGCACGTGCTCAGCATCATATACAGAGGTTGTATTTGGGAAATAGATGTATAAGCGCTTCCAGCATTGCTGAAGGGGTTGAAGGGGTGGGGGGGTCAGCCTGTCAATACTCATACCATACACCACACACTGCGGAAAAGGACCTGGGGGTCCTAGTAGATGATAAGCTCAGCAATAGCATGCAATGCTAAGCTTCTGCTAACAAAGCAAACAGACATTTTGGCATGTATTAACCACTTAAGACCCGGACCTTTAGGCAGCTTAAGGACCTGGCCAGTTTTTGCTTTTCGGCACTGTGTCGCTTTAACTGAAAATTGCGCGGTCGTGAGACAAGGATTCCAAACAATATTTTCCCCACAAATAGAGCTTTCTTTTGGTGGTATTTGATCACCTCTGCGATTTTTATTTTATGCGCTATAAACAAAAATAGAGCGACAATTTTGAAAAAAAAACAATATTTTTTACTTTTTGCTATAATAAATACCCCCCAAAAATATATATATATATATAAAAAAAAATCCTCAGTTTAGGCCGATACGTACTCTTCTACCTATTGTTGGTAAAAAAAAGATCGCAATAATCGTTTATCGATTGGTTTGCGCAAAATTTATAGCGTTTACAAAATAGGGGATCGTTATATTGCATTTTTATTACCGTATTTATCGGCGTATATCGCAAACTTTTTTCCCCTTAAAATAAGGGGAAAATTGTGGTGTGCGCGATATACAACGATAGCTGCTTCCCGCGCTCAGTTTGAATGGAGCCGCCAACATATACAGAGTGCAGTACACTCGGGTACATTCGGCTAGGCTCGGCTTCGCTCGTGCTCGCGCATAAACGTCACAGAGCGTGAGCAGGAGCGAAGCCGAGCCTTGCTGAATGTACCCGAGTGTACTGCACTCCGTATATGTTGGCGGAGGCGTTCAAACTGAGCACGGGAAGTGGGGATTCGACTTGAGGTGCGTGCTGGAGAAGACGGGAGGACACCACCGAGGCCGCAGACGGACGCCGGACCGGACCATGGACGCTGGGCAAGACACCAAAACTGTAAGTAATAAAATCTTATAAAAAAATTTTTTACAGGAATTTCGTGACAACTTTAGGGGTGTGCGCTATACTCGGGAGCGCGCTATACCCCAAAAAATACGGTGATTATTATTATTTTTTACTGCGGCGATCAGCAATTTTTTTTGTGACTGCGACATTATGGTGGACACTTCGGACAATTTTGACAAATATTTGGGACCATTGTCATTTTCACAGCAAAAAATGCATTCTCTACTGTAAAAATGACAATTACAGTTTGGGAGTTAACTACACGGGGGCGCTGAAGGGGTTATGTGTGACCTCATATGTTTTTCTAACTGTAGGGGTGTGTGGCTGTAGGTGTGACATCATTGATTGTGATTCCCTATATAAGGGAACACACGATCAATGACAGCGCCACACGGAAGAATGGGGAAATTGTGTTTACACAAACAACTCCCCGTTCTTCAGCTCCGGGGAATGATCGCGGGACTCCAGCGGTGCTCGCGACCCCACAGCTGGGCTTAAAGGGCTTAAAGGGCCACATACACGTGCCATTTTGCCGAAAGTGTATCGGCGTGAGGAGGTCCTTAAGTGTTTAAAAAGGGGATTAACTCCAGGGATAAAGCGATAAGACTCTGGTGTATGCTGTCCAGTTCAGGGCACCAGTCCTCAGGAAGGATGTACTGTACTGGAAATGGAGCGAGTACAAAGAAGGACAACAAGACCCATAAAGGGTCTGAAGGATATCAATTATAAGGAAAGATTTGCGAGCACTAAACTTATTCTCTCTGGAGAATAGACGCTTGAGAGGGGATATGATTTAAATTTATAAATACTTGAACAACCGCAAAATACAGGTATATACAATGTAATACTGACCTATAATCGCACACATAGGTTGGACTCAATGGACTTGTGTCTTTTTTCAAACTCACCTACTATGTAACTATGAAACTATGCATTAAAATGGTCTGCATGGCTGTCGTTCCAGAAGGAAGCCTCTTCTAAAGATGATGCACACGAAAGCTCGCAAACAGTTTGTGGAAGACAAGCAGACTAAGGACATGGATTAGTGGAACTATGTTCTGTGGTCTGAGAAGACAAAGACAAGTGTGTCTTGCCTATAGTCAAGCATGGTGGTGGGAGTGTCTTGGTCTGGGGTTGCATGAGTCCTGCCGGCACTGATGAGCTACAGTTCATTGAGGGAACCATGGATGCCAACATGTACTGTGACATACTGAAGCAGAGCATCCACCAGCTCTGTGATGTCATCATGGAGGAATGGAAGAGGACTCCAGTGGCAACCTGTGAAGCTCTGGTGAACTTCATGCCCAAGAGGGTTAAGGCAGTGCTGGAAAATAATAGTGGCCACACAAAATATTGACACTTTGGGTCCAATCTGGACATTTTCACATTGTACTCACTTTTTTTGTCAGCGGTTTAGACATTAATGGCTGTGTGTAGAGGAATTTTGAGGGGACAGCAAATTGACCCTGTTATACAAGCTGTACATTCACTACTTTTAGCAAAGTGCAATTTCTTCTGTGTTGACACAAGAAAATATATAATACAATATTTAGAAAAATGTGAGGGGTGTACTCACTTTTGTGAGATATTGTATATATAAATTTTAGCTAAATGTGGACTTTACAATTCCCTGGCCTGCAGTCTATGATTGTTGAGAACACTATAAAACTAGAATACTAGTGACCACAGGGATTTTGTTTTTTTTTAAAAGCCTATGGCGTGTGAAACACACTCAAAAAACTCCACCCGGTGCAGAAAAAATGTGCACACACATAAAGAATGTTCACAAAAACGTGCAGACGGGTGCAACGTCAAGTGGTCCTCCTGTGCAGAAGGGACCCAAACCCTGATCCCCCGGGGCGTTAGGCTCCAGACGGGGACTGAGGTACTGTGCTCCGAGCACCCGAAGCCGACACAGACCCAACTTTCTTGGAGGAACTGCCGAAACAGAACCCACCAAGTACTAGGTGGGACTCCCCCGAAGGGAGACCCCATGAGAGCGGGCGAACTAAGCCAGAAGGCCATGTCCACCCACTCCCAAGATGTTCAGGGCTGGCCCGAGGACCGGCACCCTACTAATCACACAGTGAACAAAACGTGCACAAACAAAAAAAGACAAAAACGTGACAAACATAGGCAATAAATTAAATAAAGTGGGGGAAAGGGATAGTGGAGAGGAGAGTGAAAGAAGTGGTCATTGTGTTCAACAATGACCAGGCCCTCCGGCCAGGAATAAAAAATTCCTCTGGTCCTGGCCAAAAGGCCCGGCCCAGGAGGCAGGTGCTAAAAAAGCGTGTAGTTGGTGCAGTGACTGTGGTGTCTTTAAATCAAAGTGACCCTCACTCACAGTGATTCTCAGACACCCCTGGACTGCCACTCCAGGGGCACATGCACCATAGGCTTTTCCGTTCCAAATCCAACCCCCCGACCGGCCAGTGCAGCCCTCCACCCCTGCCAGATAGAGAGCCCTTCAAGGTTTTCTTGGAGGAAAGCTGCCCCCATCTAGCAGCCTCCACCAATACTAACCCTTCCAGACTCCCTGTCAACCCAGCAGGGCCCTACCCTGTCTCATCCCAGGGCAGTTCCAGCTCCTCCTACCAGATCTCTGACAGGGACAGCACTTGCACCAGCCAGCCAGAAGGCCAGACTAGAACCCGGCAAAAAGGCCAGACCAGGCACAGCCACCCATCCTCACCAGAAGCACCCTTCCAGGTGGCTCAGACGCAACCATTGGCCGGCCCCCAGTATCTGTCGAGCAGCACGGCGTAGTCCCTGCTGAAACCACCCTTCCAGGTGCAATGACGTTATTGGATTGCATCCACCCTCCACATATAGGAGGTGCTTCAGCGCTCCTCTAACAACTGATGAGAACGGATACCACACCTGATCTTAGCCAAAGCAGTGGCAGGGAAGGCACCACGATCAGCCCAGCCAGAGTGCAATGGCCTAGCCTCGACCTGGGAGAACCACCTTCATGATCATGGTGTCTCCCCTGCCAGGTAAGTAAGTGACCACAGGGATTTAAAAAGCAGATTTGGCATTTATATTTAGTGCTGGCCTGAAAAGTTGAAGGGCTAAGTAAGTTTATTTTTTTCTGTACCTTTTTTTGTTAATGGAGAGTGTGGAGAGTAGCATTAATTTTAGTCTTGCCAAGATTTAGCCTAAATATTGCAAAGAATGCAACAGCATTCTGTGTTCCAGAATGTAAAAGGCTTTATTTTATTTGAAAGTACATGGCCCCAACAGGACCTCACTACCTGTCGTAGTTTACATAATGAGCTTTGTAGAGCTCAATAGACATGTGCACTGCCAAAAAATGTATTAGTTTTCGTTTCATTTTTTTTTTTTTTTAGTCTTTTGTTATGATCGTAAATACGAAAGTTTATAAATTGGAAAATATCAAAATAAGAAAGAAAATACCAAAATTCTAAAGAATAACTAACTAACTAATAATAACTAACTAATAAGTTATAGGTATTGGAATTTCCTTTCAAATTTGGTTGTTAGTGAACATAACGAATATGAATTTATCCGAAGTTACGAATTATCCAAAACAACAAATGCCGTATCTAAACAAATGGAATGGAAAAATTAATAATAAACAATAATAATTTGTTTTCATTATTTATTATTTTAATTTGTTACGTTCCATTAGTTTAGATACAGAATTTGTTATTTCAGATAATTCGTACCTTTGCATAAATTTGTGTTAGTTCACTAACAGCCAAATTTGAAAGGAAATTCTAATACCTATATTTTAATAGTTAGTAATAGTTAAGTTATTATTAGTTATTATTTCCGATTTTCAAATTTTTGGGTTTTCGGTATTTAGAATTTTGCTGAATTTACACATTTTCGAATATTCAAATTTACAAATATTTGGAAAAAATAATTAAACAGGTTTTCGTTAATTCGGATAGTTACAAATTAAGGAATTTGTTGAAATGTGTTTAAATAAACACATTCAGAACTAAATGAATTGCATATGTCTAGCGCTCAACCCCAACTGGGCTGCTGTAAACAGACAGGTTCTCCCTATACTAATGTACGGAGGCCACCAATCACATCAGTACACTGACAACCAAATCTCAGTCTAGGGGATGTCTTTCAGGATTTATTGCAATAAAACTTTAGCAGGAGGAAGGGGTTTGGGGTCCGGGGTCCAGCACAAGAGGATGAACTTTTCTCTAGCCTCTCAATAGCAGCTTTCTGGAGGTAGCAGGGGATGGTCAGACAGTCTAAGACCACACAGCAGCAGACCATCTGGGAATCTCTGGCCACTGATCCCTTTTGCTTTGCTCAGCCATCAGTTCCCAGTAAGATCTATACTCACGGTGTCCTATCACTTATATTCAACCCAGCCTCCAAAGGTAGGTCTCTCTTGTGAGAAACATAGCAAAATCCTTCTCCAGACCAAGACTATGAAGTAGTGTCCTTCAACGGGTATGCCTCCTCTGAGCTCCTCAGAACAATCTTCTTAGGCCTCCTTTCTATTTATCACCTCCCAAGTCACCTTTCAGATGCCCCCTTCCAGGGATTGGTCAGGGTATGATAAATATTCAGTTCATCATTTGAATTTCCCTCCCTGTGCTCTGAAAGCTTGCAGAGGCAGGGGGAAGCAGTCAAACTTATAGCTAAGGAACCCTAATCAGACCGAAACAATTAACAACCACTCCACTCACTATAGTGAAGCCCAAAAACTAAATGTACCTAATAGTCTAGCTGGGAACAACCACTCCACTCTCGATAGTGAAGTCCATAACTAAATGTACTCAACTGGGAGGGCTCTACAGCTTCATTTTGGAACTCCCTCTTATCCTTCTGTCTCTAATGACATGAAACATCCACAGTGCTCCTGTTAGTAAAAGACCTTATCATTTAGCCTAACTAGGTTTAAAATGACGTTTAATGTTCGATATTTCTTTAAAAATATCAAACATATTATACTTATCTGCGCTGTGCAGCCCCCACCCTACTCTTCTGGGGTCCGGTGTAAGAAAAGAAATGGATGCACATCCAGGAATTCTGATTGCCTATTATTTAGGGTTGTCCCGATACCACTTTTTTAGGACCGAGTACAAGTACCGATACTTTTTTTTCATGTACTCGCCGATACCGAATACCGATACTTTTTTAAAATGTCATGTGACAGTTTTCAAACCACAATACAGACTAAGGATATTTTCTTTAGAATTATGAAGAACTCTAACTCAAGACATTATAAAAGAATAAAAATTAGTAAAAATTAATAAAAATGTTTTATTTGCTTGTCACGCAGTAGTAAAAAACTCAAAGAATTTTCACAGAACATGTTTATAAATACAAAAAAAGTATTCTATTTAGGCATCGGGAGCATTTGCGCGAGTACAAGTACTCCCGCAAATACTTGGTATCGGTCCCGATACCGATACTAGTATCGGTATCTGGACAACCCTACTATTATTGTTCAAAGTGATAACACCAAAGACACCAACATAAGGTCATGTACGGAATTCCTGGATGTGCAGTCATTTCTTTTCTTACAAGTTTTTCACGGAACTTGTCTCTGAGCCAATGAGGACTGAGAGAGCCGCTGCTCTTGTGAACATCACTACAGCGAGATCGGACGCAGGTAAGTGTAACAGGGAGGGGTGGGGGGAGTTGCATGCAGAAGGTTGTTTTTTACCCTACTGCATAGAATGCATTACCACTTCCCGACGGCTGTACGAATATATGCGGCCGTCGGGTGGTTCTGAATCTCTGACAGGGCGCATATATGCGCCCTGTGCTATTCCTGGCCACTAGAGGGCGCGCGCTGCATCCCTGAGATACCGATGCGCGTGCCTGGCGGCCGTGATGTCCGCCAGGCACTCGCAATCGGCGGCTTCAGGGACAAGACGTGGAGCTCTGTGTGTAAACACAGAGCTCCACGTCCTGCCAGGGAGAGAGGAGAGCAATCTGTGTCCCTTGTACATAGGGACACAGTATCGGTCACCTCCCCCAGTCACCCCCCTCCCCCCACACAGTTAGAACACACCCAGGATACACATTTAACCCCTTCCATGCCCCCTAGTGTTAACCCCTTCACTGCCAGTCACATTTATACAGTAATCGTGCATTTTTATAGCACTGATTTCAGTATAAATGTGAATAGCGCCAAAAATGTGTCAAATGTGTCAAAAGTGTCCGATGTGTCCGCCATAACGTCGCAGTCCCAATAAAAATTGCAGATCGCCGCCATTACTAGTAAAAAAAAATAATAATAAAAATTAATAATAATTCTGTCCCCTATTTTGTAAGCGCTATAACTTTTGCGCAAACCAGTCGCCTTTTCCGATTTTTATTTTTTTACCAAAAATATGTAGAATAATACGTATCGGCCTAAACTGAGAAAAAAAAATGTTTTTTGTTTTAAAAAAAAATTGGCTATTTATTATAGTAACAAGTAAACAGTGGGCCAGATTCTCAGCGGCGTTACGACGGAGTATCTCAGATACTCCGTCGTATCGCCGTTTTTTTTGGCCTCGTATCTATGCGCGTGATGCTTAGCATCACTTTTGCATAGATACGCTTCTACATCCGACAAGTGTAAAACCATTACACTTGCGGATCGTAGTTGTAATGACAACTCCGGCCACTAGGTGGCCTTTACGTTGTCTTTTCATTTGCATATGCAAATGAGGTAGTACGCCGATTCCCGATCGCTTTTACGCCGCCCCGTCGTCGCGTACGTCGTTTTCGTCCGCGTAAGGTTACCCCAGCTTCTATGTGGAGTAACCTTACGAAGTACCGTCGGATGCCGTCGGGTGCCGTCGGATGCCATGTTAAGTATGGCGTCGGGTCAGCATCGGCTTTTTCCGTTGTTTTACTAACTCGTTCGCGAATAGGGAGTTGCGTAAATGACGCTCACGTCGTTTTGATGTCGGTTTCAACGACGCTTTCCGACGTGAGCTGGAGCATGCACACTGGGCTTTTTCCCCGGCCGGCGCATGCGCAGTTCGTTCGACGCGGGGGCGCGCTTAATTTAAATACAAGCCGCCCCATTTGAATTTGAGTTTACGCTGGGCGATTTACGCGACGCAGGCGAAAACTACGGAGCAAGTGCTTTGAGATTAAAGCACTTGCTCTAGTACGATGCGGCGGCGTAGTGTAACTGGCTTACGCTACGCCGCCGGAATTCTATGAGAATCTGGCCCATTTACATTTTTTTGTTTATAGCGCAAAAAATAAAAACCACAGAGATGATCAAATACCACCAAAAGAAAGCTCTATTTGTGGGGAAAAAAGAACGCCAATTTTGTTTGGGAGCCACGTCGCACGACCGCGTAATTGTCAGTTAAATCGACGCAGTGCCAGAAGCTGAAATTTCACCTGGTCAGGAAGAGGTATAAGTGCCCAGTAAGGAAGTGGTTAAGGTAAAAAAAAAAAAAAAATCTGCCTTTAGAAACACTTTAAGTCTTATAGGGAAGCTAAGTATCAGACGTTTTTAGTAATGGGAAGAAATGTATACTTTATTATTTATATTAAAAGGTTTTATTATTGCAGACATATGCCCTATTGTTAAGTGTGAATTTAGATGCTTGGTCCACTTTAATCTTTATAATTTCTGGTGGTGTTTTGGAAACATTATGGTATAGCCCCCTTTCATGACTAATGCCTATCAGTCTTCAATGTGCGTTACTGGCAGGGCTCAGTTAAAATTGCCATTAAACAACACCAAGAATAATTCATCAAACATTCCCAACAGCTACCAACAGAAGATTCATGAGAGGAAAACTCCAATGAAAGCAGCAGAAACTGCACACTTAAATAAATTTGACGATCTTTTCTGTGCCCCAGGTTTCTTTCTAGGAGATTTTGATAAATGAGGCCTATTGGTATTCCGGTACCCTTATATCTCATGTATTGCAGACATTGCTAAGCAATCTGCCAGTTGTTCCCTTGGCTCTGGAATTGTCTCAGCTGACATAAGATTCTTCTGCAATGCTTTACAGACTTTTTTTTTTCTTCACACATTTTAGCTTTCTAATTTATTCTTAGCTAGATTAATTAGCAAAGTCATCATATTGTGTGGTGTGTGACTGTCTCCCATAACAGTGCATATTAATGTAAAGAGGGTGGGGATTTAATTCTCTCTTGCTCTCTCTTTCTTTTATCCTTTCTACAAGCAGACTCGGGCACATAATATATTGCAGCCAAAGACATGTAACACATTTGATGTGATGATAACCAAAAATAATGCTGCTGTTCCTTCTACTTTATGATATATCAAGGTAATATTTTCTCTGCAAATCTGATCCTACTTGGTTATGTCAGTATCGTTTGTGTAAAATAAGGCACTCCAGAGTAAGCACTGCTTGATTTTACCATATATACACCAATCAACCATAACATTGTGACTACCCACCATAACACTATGACAACCCACCTAATATTGTGTAGGTCCCACGTTTGCCACCAAAACAGACCTGACCCATTGAGGCATGGACTCCTAAGTAACATCCACATGAATGTCAGGACCCAAGGTTTCCCAGCAGAAAATTGCCCAAAGCATTGCAATGCCTCCTATGGCTTGTCTTCTTCCCCTACTGCATCCTGGTGTCCTCTTTTTCCCCAGGTAAGTGATGCACACACGGCAAACCACATTAAGTGAAGGCAAATGTGATTCGTCAGAGCAGGCCATCCTCTTCCACTGTTCCGTGGTCCAGTACTGATGCTAGCACGCCCATTGTAGGTGCTTCTGGCTGTGGACACTGGTCAACATGAGCACCATGACTGGTCTACTGCTATGTAGCTTCATACTCAACAAACTGTGATACACTGTGTGTTCTGACACCTTTCTTTTTTTTTTTTTTTTTTTTTTTTTTTTTTATTATTTTATTTATATCGAGGGAATTAGTCCACAAGGATTACAAACAAAGAAAATATAACAATTTAAATAGATAATAATGATATTGCTCATGCACCTACATGGATAACATAAACTTAACAGTTGTATTTATTTTCCATTTTCTTAGGGAAGTGAAAAAAAAAAATATATATATACATATACATACATATACACATATACATACACACATACACACATATACACATATATATATATATATATATATATATACATACATATATACACACATACATACACATACATACACACACACTAATAAAAATAAAAAAAAAAGAGAAAAATAAAATAAAAATAAATAAATAAAAATAAAAAAAAAATAAAAAAGAAAGGGAGTGAGGAATATAAAAGGGGGAAAAAGAAGGGAAGGGGTTTGCAGGCATGGAAGTTTAAGTATCAGTCCTTCAATACAATATTGTCCTGGTTCACTTCCCAGGTGTCATTTATGGAGCATGGTTCATATGATTCATATGAACCCACGAATGGTATGTATGGAACGATCAGTTTGGCGTAGCGGACTCTCTGAGGCGTTGGCCCTCTATTGAGTACCTGAATATATTCCAGGGTTGCCAGGTATCTTTGTAATTCTCTTGTCGTTTTTGTCCAGTGAGGACCAAATCCTCTAACCGACCGATTTCGTCAACCCTCCGAAGCCAAGAGGCTATAGACGGAGGATGCGGTGACTTCCAGTTGAGTGGAATACAGTGTTTGGCTGCGTCGAGAAGGTGACGGATAATTGATTTTTCATAAACTCGCATAGGGATATCAGTTACATGTAAAAGAAAAAAGGCCGGGTCTTCCGGGATCGTACAATCCGTGAATTGTTGTACAATTCCACGAACCCCCTCCCAGAACCCCCTAATACGGGGGCATGACCAAAATATATGTAAAAGAGTACCCCTATTATTCTGGCACCTCCAACAAAGATCTGAGGACGTCGGGAATAGTTTATGTAAAAGGGCAGGGGTCCTATACCAACGTGTAAAAAGTTTATAGTTGGTTTCCTGATACTTAGAGCACCTGGAAGACTTATGAGTTAACTGAATTATCCGGTCTTTCTCGTTCGAGGTAAAATGACGGTCTAAGTCTCTCTCCCATTTCAATAGAGTCGGGGGTTGGTGGTCTCCCTGAGGTGTTACCAATACAGCATACATCAGAGATAATGTATGGGCAATCGTCCCAGTCTTTGAGCAAAGCTCTTCTATAGTCGTAAGTGGGTATTGCAAAACGTCAGGGGGGGGTGGGATGGTCTTAAGAAAATGACTTAACTGCAAAGCTCTCATAAAGTCTAGTTTAAACTGACCGTTAGGGTCCACCAGCTCAGAATACGTCCTCCATCTACCCAAAATACTAAAATGAGACGCCTGGTGAACTCCTGCTTCCCGTAGTTTGCGAAAAATCCTATCATGTAGGCCTGGTACAAATTGGGGATGACCTATCACAGGTCTCATTGGAGATTCGCGCGTCGAGAAGGGGGGTCCCGATAACAGGCGCGCACACTCTCCAACCGTATTACCTATTAGTGGGTGTTGCTTAACTTTATGTGGTAAGGCTGTATAACACCAGGGAGCTCTGATAAGAGGGATTTCACTCTGGTCTTGTTCCAACTGCGTCCACAGTTTGATGTCCTTATGCCTATTCCAGTCGAGAAGTCTACTAAGGTGGCATGCTTGATAATAAAGACGCATATCTGGTAATGCCAACCCCCCGTATGATTTAGGTAGTGAAAGTGTCGCCCTACTCAGTCGTGGGTGTTTCCCTGACCATAGGAAACGAGTAAAAATAAAATGAATTTGTTTAAAGAAATTCCTAGGAATATGAATTGGAAGGGCCTGCATATGATAAAGAAGTTTAGGGAGCACTGCCATTTTAAGAATATTACAGCGGCCCAACCAGGAGTGAAGACCACTACTCCATTGGTCCAGCGACTGTTGAATTGTCTTCAAAAGAGGTGGGAAGTTTAACTTAAAAACTTGGGAAAAGGACGTAGGTATATGAATACCAAGATACAACAAAGCCGTATCTGTCCATTTCAGGTGAAAGCTATCTCTAAGTCTAATAAGTTGAGTAGGTGGAATCCCTATGCCCATTGCCTCTGATTTATTATAGTTGATCTTAAAATTAGAAAGCTGACCATATAATTCGAATTCGTGTAACAGATTTGGCAGGGAGGTCATAGGGTTTGTAAGGGTGAACATCAGATCATCAGCGTAGGCACAGATTTTATATTGCCTTTCGTTCACTCCTATACCTGTAATATTTGGATTCAGTCGGATGTGGCACAAGAAGGGTTCCAGAGAGAGTGCAAACAGGAGGGGTGATAAGGGACAGCCCTGTCTAGTGCCGTTGGTAACTGTGAAGGTCTCTGAGAGAACCCCATTAGCTCTAACACTGGCTGTAGGTTCAGTGTAAGCTGCAGTTATCCAACGAAGCATCTTACTCCCCAGGCCTATATATCGCAGCGTCTCAAACATGAACGCCCAATTGACCCGGTCGAACGCCTTTTCGGCGTCCGTCCCAAGGAAAAGGCATGGTGTTTTTTTATCTACTGCAATGTGTAACAGGTTTAAGACTTTAGTGGTATTGTCTCTGGCTTCCCTAGTCGGGACAAAACCTACCTGATCTAAATGAATGAGAAACGTTAGATGCTGTTGGAGTCTAACGGCCAGGATTTTAGTAAATAACTTAAAGTCAGTATTAAGAAGAGAGATCGGCCGATAGCTCCCGCATTGGTTTGGGTCTTTGCCTTCCTTCAGAATAACCGATATCTGTGCTTGTAATGTAGTTTTGTGGAAGACTTTACCCGGGCCATTAAACAGGTCTACTAAACGATGTCCTAAAAAAGGAAACAGGGCCTTGTAATATGCAATAGAAAGACCATCTGGTCCCGGGGCTTTGCCCGGTTTCGTACTATCTAAGGCTTGTTGAAGTTCGGTCAACGTGATAGGGTCTTCCAAAAGCTCACGTGTTTCAGGCTGCAATAAAGGCATAGCAGATTGGGACAAATATGACACCATAACCTCATGTGCGGGGGTAGGTACACTCAAGTTGTATAAAGAACCATAAAAGATTCTGAATTCCTGGACAATTTGTTGAGGTAATGATTTTTTTTGACCTATGGAGTTTACTATATGTGGTATGTAAGACGCAATTCGCTGTTTCCTCAAAGTTTGGGCAAGGAGCCTACCACATTTATTACCTGATTCATACACTTTCTTTCGGCACACCTGCATTGCTGCCTTAGCTTTAAATTGCAAGATATCGGTTATCTGTGAACGTACCATGTCCAATTCAGATCCGAGTTGTCTAGTCGGCGTTGCTTTATGGGAAGTCTCTAAATGATGTAACTTAATAAGTAACATATCCAATTGTGCTGTCCGCAAATGCTTTAGTCTTGCGCCGTGTTTAATAAGGACTCCTCTTATAACGGCCTTATGGGCCTCCCACACTACCCCTGCGTCACTATCTGGTGTTGCATTAGTGTCAAAATAATACCCAATTTCTCTGACCACATCAGCTAAAACCTCTGCATCTTGTAACAGGCTTTCATTAAGTTTCCACTGCAATTTTTGTCTCGTACGTGCCCGTGATAAAACATATCGTATACTGATCGGGGCATGGTCAGACCATGTAATTAATCCGATCGAGGTATCTTCCACTGCATGTAGCTGACCATGCGGAACTAAGAAATAATCAATCCGTGAGTACGTTTGATGTGGTTTTGAAAAAAAAGTATAGTCCCGCTCACCCGGGTGGAAAAGACGCCAAACGTCTATCAGCTGTGCGGAGTGAAACGTCGATCCAATTCGTCTACGCATGTCACGCGGTGTCGACGATGTTCCTGAGGAGGTATCTTCCATCGGCAATAAAGGTATATTCAAATCACCCCCTACTATAAGGTGTCCATCATAAAAATGTAAAAGTCGCCCTATCTGTTTCCTCAAAAATACGTCCTGATGATTATTAGGTGCGTATAGGTTCGCGAGGGTCACGGTTTCTTCTCCAATCTGTCCCTTCAAGAACAGAAATCGTCCTTCACTATCTATCTGAGAATCTATAAACTTCCATGGCACTCTATTAGAGATAAGTATAGACACTCCTCGGGATTTAGTTTCAGTGTAATTAGAGTGGAAAGTTTCCGGGTAGTGCCTGTTTTTAAGTAGTGGAAGATTATCTCCTCTGAAATGTGTTTCCTGCACTAAGACAATGTCCGCTTTGGCTCGACGCATGTCATGTAGCAACATTCGTCGTTTTTCAGGTGAGTTAAGACCTTTAACGTTTAAAGAAAAGATATTAAGTGAATCCATGTCTGCAAAAGAATAAGGTGTGGGTGAAGAAAGAAAAAGATAAATGGGGTAGTGAGATAAACAAAAAAAAAAAAAAAAAGAAAAGGGGAAAGCTAACGCAGAAGAGCGTAGCTTTAAGTGTACTAAATATAGCCTAACTAGCTAGTACGCTCTCCGGATACTATTCCGGGTATCGAGCGCGACCTAATTGGGATAGTCTATAGGAGGGGCCAGAACTTACATTCCTGGCGCCCCCCCCACCCCAGGTAAATCTATATGTAAATAACAACAGAAAGTAGGACCGTCGAGAAAGATAATACAAATAATATAGATACAGTGCAGCGTTTAGCTGTAAGGGGTACAATCTAATAAAGCAATTCAAACAGGCATTGCAATGATCAGATGCACAGTATTTATAAGAAAAAAGAAAATAGCTAGAATACAAAAAAAAAACATTTACAGTTGAGATCTCAGTCGTGTTCCTATCCCGTGAGAGACACCTTTCTATCAGGACCAGTATTACCATTTTTTTTTCCAATTGTTTTTGCAATTTGAGCTACGTAGCTTATGCTTTACTTTTGGTATGCACCTCTTAGATTGTGTAGAACATGTTGCATCAGTAATTAGATTTCTAAAGGAAAATTTTTATTTAAACTTGCTTGCGGCTGTAATGTATTGTAATCTAAAAAGATGAAAAAAAAAAAAAGGTATGCCCCCCCTCCAGTCCATTGCAGGCCCTTACACTCTGAAATAAAAAAAAACGGCACCCCCCCCCCCCAATCAATACCAGGCCCTTTGGATCTGGCATTGATTTTAAGTTGAACTCCATGCCAAAATGTAAAAACATTTCAATGGCCTCCCAAATATCCATAGCAGACTCTTATCTGAGCATGCAGCCTGGCAGACCAGGAAAGAGGGGAAGAGGATTGAGCTCCCCCCTTCTGAACCATGCCTGGCCACTTGCCCTTAACATAAGGAGTGTGCTTTGGGGTGACCCCCCCAGCACCTTGTCCCTATGTTGATGGGGACAAGGGCCTCTTCCCAACAACCCTGGCTGGTGGTTGTTGGGGTCTGAGGGCTGGGGGCTTATCGGAAATCTGAAAATTCCCTTTAACAAGGGGGCCCCTAGATCCCGCCCCCTATGTGAATGGGTATTCAATATATGTAATGTCACATGGCCCTTGCCTACATAAGAGCTGTCAAAGCATTTTTTCTATTTTTCAGGCCCATTGGGCGGCATGATTGATGGTGGATTTATAACTTTTTTGGTGAATGTATAGGGGTACACTGTACCCGATACCCATTCACATAGGGGGCGGGATCTGGGGGTCCCCTTGTTAAAGGGGGCTTCCAAATTCTGATAAGTCCCATGCTCGCAGACCCCGACAACTACCGGCCAGGGTTGTCGGAAAGAAGCACTTGTCCCGATCAACATGGGGAAAAAGTGCTTTGGGGGGCACCCCAAAGCATCCTCTCCATGTTGAAGGTAAGCGGCCTGGTGTGGTTCAGGAGGGGGGATTCTCACTTTTCCCCTTTCTTGGCCTGCGAGGCTGCATGCTCGGATAAGGGTCTGGTATGGATTTTGGAGGGGACCCCACACCATTCTTTTTTTAAATTTTGGCATGGAGTTCCCATTAAAATCTATACTAGACCCAAAGCTCTGACACTATA
Source organism: Rana kukunoris (assembly GCA_029574335.1). Lineage (NCBI taxonomy): Eukaryota > Metazoa > Chordata > Amphibia > Anura > Ranidae > Rana > Rana kukunoris. The sequence goes on from CM056056.1 coordinate 142,656,578, forward strand.
CCCAAAGGGTATAGTGTCAGAGCTTGGTTCTTCCTCTGGTTCCTACCAACCATCCTACATTTCTAATGGGCCATCGCTGTGATAGTGTGTCTTGTTGGCTAGAAGAAAGCTATGGAGGCAGAAAAGTATGAACATGCATCATTATCATAACGTGCCTGATCTTTGCCCAATCGGGATGGTTGGTATTCACTTGTAGCAGAGGACAATGAGAGCTGCCAAAGTAATGTGCAGGTACTTCTAGTCGCTTGCACTTTATTTCTGCTGTCAGCATTCTTTGTTTTCATCAAGTAACAAGCAAAAAAGGACCTGCAGTTATGATTAGCAGTTATTATTTCAGGCAGAGATTATGGGCCAGATTCAGGTAGAGTTGCGCTGGAGTATTTCGATATGCGCCGCGTAACTGTGAAGATGCACCGTCGTTTCTATGTGGCCGTACCCACCAAACTAGATGCGCCCAATAACGGGCCATTTCCGACCGGCGGAACGTTCCGACGCCAGAGTATCGTCAGCGCTTAATTTCGCTTGGCGCATCAGTCGCGCCTATTGATTTCCCCTGCAAATATGCAAATGAGGGATTTTTCCCAATTCACGAACGGATTAGCACCATACGCTGGCTACATGCGCCGCGCGTATCTCGTCCGTCCGTCGCAAAGTTATTTCTACAAAAGGCTGCTTTATCTTTACTCCAGACGGTCACAGGTCAGCAGGAGAGCAGCTACAGCAACGTTACCGACGAAACTAGGAAGCTGAGCACCCACACTTGCAAGGACAACACCTCTGTGTGCCAACATGCCAGGGGCAATCGTGGTCCTAAAACTACTGATGGGTCCCCCGGAACGAAGGAGGCGGGCACGTGAGAGGATATACCGCACACGTATGAGCCTCTTTGGCATGGGGGATGAGGAGGTGTATCGCCTCTTCAGATTCAGCCCAGATGCAATACTTGAACTAACCACAACCCTGCAGGATGACATCACCAGCAAGACACACCGCTCACAAGCAGTGCAGCCACTGGTGAAGGTACTGGCAACACTTCATTTCCTTGCCAGTGGATCATTCCAGCGTACAAGTGGAGTGGTGGCTGGGATGTCACAGTCCTCCGTGAGCAGATGTATGCACCAGGTTGTCCCTGCAATCCTCAGACGCATGTCCAACCAGTTCATCAGACCAACCACTGAGGAGCTGCGGATGAAGGCTATGACAGATTTCTACAACATTGCCAGATTCCCACGCACTGTGGGGGCCATTGATTGCACACATGTGGCACTCCAGCCCCCCAGTGCCACAGAGCACATATACCGCAATCGGAAGCATTGGCACTCCATCAACGTACAGGTGATAGCCGATGCCCAACGCCTCATATGGCACGTCCGTGCCAAACACCCCGGGTCCAGCCATGACAGCTTCATATACAATCAGAGTCCCATCCCAGCAGAATTCGAACAGAACATGTATGGGGACAGCTGGCTGGTTGGTGAGTGACATGGGTGGCAGGCATTAATATCCCCTCCTGTGATGCACAACAGAAGTGGCACATGCATGACTAACATCCTCCTGTCTTTTCCCTTACAGGTGACTCTGCATATGCACTGGGACCCCATCTAATGACTCCTTTCCGGAACCCCCAAACCAGAGGACAGAGAAAATACAATAAAGCACACATCAAAACCCGTGCAGTGGTGGAGCAAACATTTGGGCTCCTGAAGTCCCGTTTCCGCTGCCTGGATAAGTCTGGGGGGACCCTATTGTATTCCCCTACCTTCGTGTGTCAGATCATCGGTGCATGTTGCATTCTGCACAACTTTGCTATGAGAAAAGGCCTGCAGATTGACATACGTGATGACCTGACCCCCGACCCACACAGTCCCCATCTGCCAGAGGAGACCCAGTCTGCTAATGGAAGAGCAGTCAGGAGGGTCCTCGCCGTAGGCATCTTTGGACAATAAACCAAAACATTGATCACACAGACAATGCACGCGTGTACACCACTGATGTCCCTAGATCACACACACCACATGAACATCGCATTGGATTAGCCCAAGTCCAGCATGTAGGACTTGGGAGCAGCAACGCCAGCGTCAAGGCCCCAATGATGTCACTGTCCATTCATACACCTTTCACACGTCATTCATACAGCCGTGGGGTTAACTTCACCACCACGGCCGAGGGTGACACCCCTTACTGTCAGGAGTGCCACCCCCTCACATTCACACACCATTCACACTGCAACGTGTGCAGTATCAAAAATAAAAATCTCATAACCTGAGTATAAATCAGAAAACAAAAATACAAATCTCATAACCTGAGTATAAATCAGAAAACAAAAATAAAAATCTCATAACCTGAGTATAAATCAGAAATCCAAAATAAAAATCTCATAACCTGAGTAGAAATCAGAAATCAAAAAAAAAAAAATCATCGGGGATGCCGGGGGCTCTTTCTTGCAGAACCTCTCTGGCTCCTCAGCTGCCTGGATGGAGTGGGTGGGGGTGGGGGGGCATCTGGAGGTGGCTGATCCCCGGGTGGGCCACTCCTGGCAGGTGTGGCCTGCATGCCCTCCAAGGCCATGGCTATCCGGCCGAGCAAATTGTTCATCTGGCCCTGCATCCTCAGCTGCTGGGCCTGCATCCTGAGCTGCCGGGTCACTTGGTAGTGCTGGGCCCGCCTCCCCTGGTCCCGGATTGCAGCAGTGTTGGCCTGGACGGCTGCAGTGAGGTGCCTAAGATCCCCCTGCACCTCCCCCAAACTGGTCACCACTGCAGCGCAGTTGCAGCTGACATCCTGCACTGCGTTGCTTATCTGGGCAACGGAGCCCAGGCTGTCAGCCACTTTCTCTAAGTGCCCAACTAGTTCCCCCATTTGTTGAGTCTGTCTGGTGTGATCCCTCGCCAACTGGCCCTGGACAACATCCGACACACCCCTGGTCTTCTGGGTCGCCTTCCTGGGGCCAGAAGATGGTTGTCCCCGGGGGGATGGAGTCGCCCTTGAGGGGCTTCCAAGCATGGGGGAGGGGATGATAGACGGCCCAGGAGAAGGGGAGGAGACCTCCAACACTAAAGAAAAGTCCTGCTCTGCCACAGCAGGATCCTCCACAACCACCTCGGTGTCTTCACCACCCATGGGCTCGGGCACACGATGGCGTTGGGGGGATGGGGTGGAATGGACGCTGACAGATGATGGCCCAGCTCCGTCATCTGTGGATGACACAAAGCAGACACATGTTGGTGGTCCCACACACTTGGCACATGTACCCTCCCCCCCCCCAAATGCAACACATCAAATAGGGGATAAAAAACACTTACATGTCCTGGAGCCTTCCTCCATGGAGTCATAGCCAGGGACCCCCTCCACCTGCTCCCTCTCCAGGCAGCGAGAGACCACCTCCTCCTCCGCGGTCAGGGTGACCGGACATGGGGGACCACCACCTGTGCCCCTCTCATGCCTCCTGATGGTGGCCACCTTGCCCCTGACCTTGCGCCACAGGTCGTTTATTTTTTTCTGAATGTCAGAAGCAGTCCGGGTGGAGTACCCCAAAATATTGACCCGGCCAGCAATGGTGTCCAGGATGCCCTGCTTCCTCTCCCGGCTGGTCTTACGGCTCTTTTTCCCATGGAGAAAATGATTAAAAGTCTCCATCGCGGATATGATCACTGAGACCTCCTGTGAATTAAAGTTCAGGTTCCTCCTCTCTCTGGGGGTAGCGGGAGCAGCCATCACAGCACAAAAGTATCTTCCCTGGGGTGGGGGGAAACGGATATACTTTTGCGCCAGAATGGCGTTTCCGCCTGCGCATTTAAGCGCCCAACGGAAAGCATTGCGCTGACGTTTCCCAGGAAGTGGTGCCGACGGAAGTTGTGAGCATGCGCACAAGGGGGCGAGTGGAGCTGCACTCACTGCGCATGCTCCGTGGATGATGCGCTGAACGTAAGCCTCTCCGCTGGGCTCCGCCCATCATTTACATATGATCACACCCACTTCCACTTGCGTCGGGTTACGCCAGCGCATTATCGTTACTCTGGCGCAAGTTTACGCGCAACTGCTATGTGAATAACTGTACTTGCGCTGAAAGGGTCGTCAGAGTAACGTAAATGAGAAGCGTTACTCCAGAGCAAAGATGCTCCCATCTACCTGAATCTGGCCCCATGTATCAAGTTTGTATTGTCGTCTGTGTCCCTGCTGAACTTTACACTTCTTTCCTGTGCTGGTGACTGGTTGTTACTGGGACAGAAAGTGAGAGGTAATCTCCACAGTTGGGACACCTAAGATTCAGCCCTACCCTACTTTATCCAACAAAAATTAAAAAAAATCTACTTTAAGAAAGCTGACACATCAGAAAAAAATAAAAGAGTAAGATTGAGTTTTGAGATATAAATTTAGGTATCATATATTCATGACTCTGATCATATATTTATGACTGTGAGTCTTGCAATGGTGATGGCATTGGTGCCTGGTGGCAGCATGGAGGTCTGAGTCTCCTCTCTCCCCCAACCAAGTGCTGCTGGTGTGGTGGCGGTGCGGTGCCGAGTGTCAGTGATGGTCAGCAGCACCTAGTTGGGGGAGAGAGGAGACTCAGACCTCCATGCTGCCACCAGGCACCAATGCCATCACCATTGTTGCCTCCATTCGCATGTGAACAAATGTACATGCAGTTTTCCAGGTAGCTACGAATTTTTTTTTATAAATTGCCCCTTAAAGTTGCTGCTGCAAAAACTATAAAAATAAAATAAAAAAGGCCCAAATCTCAGTGCACAACAAGCAAGTTTCAGGGTCATATGATATGATATATGATTTCTATTCCATTCCTGCTAGAAATATCATATGACCCTGAAACTTGGATTCAGACTGATAACTGCTATGCTATCATTCAGTCATTCACAAATAGCATAGCAGTTATCTACACGGAGGAGTAGTAGTACCATCATCATCTAGAAGACAAGTAAATCTTGTTGTCATTACCTGGCTTGCCAAGACAAGGGCACTGCACATCCGCGGCGCTCAGGGCCCAGGGCAAGCGATGTCAGACAGTGTCAGCCAGGGACTGGGAGAGAGATTCTTCCTTCTCAGTCTGTCAGGAGTCAGGAATCAGGAGGAGAAGAAGATGCCTGGCGCCACGGCGGTATCGCTCTGGAGAAGCGCAGGCGGAACTCCTCTAGGCCAGGGCAGCCTTTGCGCATGCGCCCGGCGCCCACGATCATTGATTGGCCAGATCCAGCGCTAGGGTTGCCACCTTTTCGTCAAGCCAAACCCGAACACTTTAGCGGCGCACGGCAATTTTATTGTAGTACATGCTATAGGATTGTAAGAGTCTTGGGACAACTTTGAGTCACCCTAGGAGAGTAGTAAGGAGGCATGCATAGCGTGCTGCAGTGAACAGTGGCTGTGGCCAAATTATGTTAACAGTGGAGAGGGGGGGTGGACTTAAAGGGGCATGGTGTGCCCATAAAATATGATTAGATTAATAAAATAAATGTCACAGTTAAAATATGAACCTAGCTTATCTTAAAAGTGGACACTGTGTCAGTCAGTGGGGCAGTTAATGGTGTCAGTGGACGGTGTTAGGCCTCGTACACACGATCAAATCTGTCCGCTGGAAACGGTCTGCTGGACCGTTTCAGCAGACAGATTCGATCGTGTGTACGGCCGAGCCGACGGATTTGGCCACCCGACAGATTTCAAAGCATGAAGTGTTTTACTTCCTGGTGCGGTGACGTGGCGGCGTCAACGTCACCGCCACGTCACTGACACATTAGCGCGCCGTCTGCTGGCGGGGATTTTGGTTTGCTCGTGTGTACACGCGAGCAAACCAAAATCCCAGCAGACAGATTTGTTCAGCAGACAGGTCACATGCTCATCTTGCAGAGGGGAGAGGGGAAGAGTCCGAGGCTGTATCTCTGCTTGGAGAAGGCAGTGGTGTGTCTCTCTCCCTCACAGCACAGTCACTCCTGCAATGTGTCCCTGCACACATTTACACAGCACCAGAAACTCGTACTGTCCGGAGGAAACCCTATGACAATCCCCCCACAATCTTTCGCCTGGTGCGTGAGCCCCCCCTGCCCCCCCCCGCTACGCCAGTGAAAGGCTAGTCACTGGTATATTGCCTGTGGTCTCCCTGCAACTGATCTTACCCCCATTACCACACCTCCCAACATTTTGAGATGGGACTGAGGGACACTTACTAGCAAATGTATGTAGGCATAGGACATACCCCCTGCCACACCCCTGTAAAGGAGAATTAACGAAAAGGAAAAGGTTAATTTTAAATCCACAAGTTTTTTTTACCACTACTATTCCTTTATATTGGCTTTTAAAATTTACAAATGCAGCAATTTAGAATTTGGATGAAAAGTTTAGCACTGTGAAACACTTTTTGAAAGATAAAAAGTGCATTTTGTATACACGGTATTGTTAGCTACTGTACTAAGTATAGGGATCTATACACACACACTTAACATTGGATATTTGATCTTTACTCGTTTAATACTCTCATCAGGCTCGGTTGGCATGCAGAAGGGTACTTTTTCTGTATCGTCACTTTTTACATTTATTCTAAAAATCTCAATAAACATATTGAAAAGAAAAAAATATATACAACTATATAGATCAGACCAAAATTATGGACAAATGAGGGACAAATGATGGGGAAAGAGGGGCACATGAACATTGCTCCAAATCAGGGACAATCCCTCAAAATCATGGACATTTGGGAGCTTTGCCATTACTGATCTACTGTACCATGCCTGGTTCTGCCCTATGTCTCGGTATAGAGGCATATAGAAAGCGGAATTGTTTGGTCCCCAAACCAAAGTTCCAAATAGGCAGGGGCAATTGGACTATCTTGGTACAGGAAAAACAGAATCAAGTGTAAAAAAATGTATAGAAAAATAATTATAAAGTTTTTATTAATAAAATTTATAGAAGGCAACATATAATCATAAACAAATTAAAAACATGGTGACAAACCATACATATCACCAGTATAATAGTCCCCAAGAGGGGAAGATTACAGTGGGGTTGTGGGTCATGAAAGGCATCTCAACAATTTGATTGACAAATGGGCAATAACTATACACTTAACTAAATTAATGGTACAGTCTCATGAAATAATAACAAAAACAAAAAAAAAGAGCAGAGCTGCTTACCTAAAACCCTTGCCAATATAGGACAACAGGCCTCACCAAAATGAGTCCCTGCGACGATTAGGGGGGACATGCGGAATAATGGATTTACTAGTAGCGTTGAGCGGACACCTGGATGTTCGGGTTCGACGGGTTCGGCCGAACTTCGGAAAAAAGTCCGGGTTCAGGACCCAAATTTGACCCCGAACCCCATTGAAGTCAATGGGGACCAGAACTTTTCAGTACTAAAATGTCTCTAAAAAGTAATGGAAAGGGCTAGAGGGCTGCAAATGGCAGCACAATGTTGATAAGAGCATGGCAAGTACTCTGCAAACAAATGTGGATAGGGAAATAACATAAAATACATAAAAATAAAAAATAAAAAATCTTGACCTAAGAGGACGAGGTCCATATGGAGTAGGAGGTTGAGTTGGCGGTGGATGTGGCGGTGTAGGTGGAAGCGGCAGTGGAGGAGGACGAGGTAGCCAACACAGGTTTTTGTTTTTAATTGATTTATTTTTTAAATTAGGGTATTCCCCAAAAGAGTGAGAAAGTCAAAAAATACAAGAATGGCTGGGTAAGGCCAGTATACGTGTCTATTCTGCACAAGGTACGGACAAGTCCTGTGGGATCCATGCCTGGTTCATTTTAATGAACGTTAGCTTGTCCACATTGGCTCTGGACAGGCGGCTGTGCTTGTCTGTGATAACGCCCCCCTGCCATGCTAAATACACGTTCAGATAATACACTGGCTGCAGGGCAGGCCAGCACCTCCAAGGCATAAAGGGCAAGCTCAGGCCATGTGCCCAATTTGGAGACCCAGAAGTTTAAGGGGGCAGACCAGTCATTCAGTACCTGTAGGCGTGTGCACACATACTGCTCCACCATGTTGGTGAAATGCAGCCTCCTGCTAGGACGTTCCATATCAGCTGGTGGTGCTGGTTGTTGTGGCGTGCTGACAAATCTTTTCCACATTTCGGCCATGCTAACCCTGCCTTCTGAGGTGCTGTAGGTGCCCTGGCTGCGTTGGCGACCTCTTCTTCCTCCTCTGCCTTCGCCTTGTGCTTCCACTGTGCCCCCGCTGACAGGTGGGAATTCCACCAGCAGCGCATCTACCAGTGTGCGCTTGTACTCGCGCATCTTACGATAACGCTCCAGTGAGAGAATTAAGGACAGTACATTGTCCTTGTAACAGGAATCCAGCAGCGTGGCCACTCAGTAATCAGCACCTGTTAAAATGTGGGCAACTCAGCGGTCGTTGCGGTGACACTGCAGCATGTAATCGCTCATGTGTGCCAGGCTGCCACATCCTCTTCCATCATCACCAAAGTGTTTTTTCAAGGAGGCATAGAACTGGGATAGTAACACTGAGAACGGCGTCATCGGCACTGGCCATGTTGGTGGAGTACTTGAAACAGTGCAACAAGGCACACAGGTCTCACATGGATTGGTGGTGAAGTGGTTCTGTTCAGAGCGACTCACGCGTGTGTGCTGCAGCTGAAACTCCACTATCGCCTGCTGCTGCTTGCACAGTCTGGCCAGCATGTGCAAGTTGGAGTTCCATCTTGTGGGCACATCACATATGAGGCAGTGAGCGGGAAGGCCGAAGTTAAGCTGCAGTGCTGACAGGCGAGCAGCAGCAGGGTGAGAACGCCGAAAGTGCGCACAGACGGCCCGCACTTTCTGCAGCAGCTGTGGCATATCGGGGTACATTTTCAGGAACCTCTGCACCACCAAATTCAGCACATGCGCCAGGCAAGGGATGTGCGTCAAACCGGCTAGGCCCAGAGCTGCTACGAGATTTCGCCCATTATCGCACACCACCAGACCCGGCTTGAGGCTCACTGCCGCCAACCACTCATCGGTCTGTTGTTCCATGTCCCTCCACAACTCCTGCGCGGTGTGGGGTTTTTCCCCCAAACAGGAACATTTTAAAACTGCCTGCTGTCGTTTACCCATGGCTGTGCTGAAGTTGGTAGTGAATGTGTTACGCTGACCGGATGAGGAGGCGGTAGAGGATGAGAAAGGAAAGTAGGAGGAGTTATCAACAGGAGGCAAACTGAAGCGCCCTGCAATCCTCGGTGGTGGAAGGACATGCGCCAAACTGCTATCCACCTCAGGCCCAGCCGCCACTGCATTTACCCAGTGTGCTGTTAGGGAGATATAACGTCCCTGACCATGCTTACTGGTCCACGTATCCGTAGTTAGGTGAACCTTGCCGCAGATGACGTTGCGCAGTGCACACCTGATTTTGTCTCCCACTTGGTTGTGCATGGGAAGGAATGGCTTTCCTGGAAAAGTAGTGGTGGCTGGGCACGACGTACTGTGGGACAGCCAATGCCATCAGGCTTTTAAAACTCTGCGTCTCCACCAGATGGAATGACAGCATTTCAAAGGCCAGGAATTGTGAAATGCTGGCATTCAGAGGCAGGGATCGCGGGTGGGTAGGGGGGTACTTCCTCTTCCACTCCAGTGTTTGGGAGATAGGGAGCTGAACGCTTCCATGGGACATTGTGGAGAAGTTTGGTGACCCAGGTGGTAGTGTTGCTTGCCGGTCCTCTGTTTGTGGGGTGGCAGTTGGCACTGTCACTACAGAGGTGGATAAAGAGGCAGAAGGGCCCAAGACTGAAGCAGAAGAGGAAGCAGGAGGAGCCAGAGACCTTTCTTGGTTTTTGAGGTGTGTACTCCACTGCAGCTTGTGCTGAGCACTTAGATGCCTGGTCATGCAGGTTGTGCTCAGGTTGAGAACGTTTATGCCTCGCTTCAGGCTCTGATTGCACAAACAACTCGTGTCTTGTCATCAGCACATTGTGTGAAGAACTGCCACGCTAGGGAACTCCTTGGACCTGGCTTTGGTTTGCTTGGTCCCTTGCTGCGTTGAGTCTGGAATTTGAGGGGACAGGAGGCTTGATTATTTTTCTTGTTTTTGGCACAGGGTATCTCCTTAAAATCTATACCAGACAAGAAGGATGTGTTTTTTCTTTTTTTTATGCTTTGGGTCTAGGATGAAGGATAAGTGTCTGGTAGGGATCCTTGCATCTTTTTTTTTTTTTTTTACACAGAGTCATTGGTTACAGTGCACAATAACAGCCAATATTTGGGTGGCACACTTGGAGGTCATCACACCAAATGAATGACTACCTGCTATAGTGGTAGCCAGAGGTATAGATGGGCGAACAGGTCAAAATATGTCCAATCAGTTCGCCTGTACTGCCAATTATGAAACATGCAGAGTTTGGCGCAAACCCTGCAGGGCGGCAAACTCGAACCTCATTCCCTGTCATAGGCACCCTCCCAGGATGTGCATCGCTACTGAAGGAAATTCAAAGGGTAGATTTTTCAGGATCCTACCTTGGTTATAATTTCTAAAACTTACTTCTAACATGGCAAATCTTTACTCCTCAAGTTTGGGTCCATTTTAAGACAGTAGGCATAAATTAATGAGCAGCATTCCTTAGTTAGGTGTCTTCAAAACACAGCAATTATTTTCAAAATATTTGCATCTGCTCCCTGCTGTGTATTTCAGCATAGGCGAAGAGTTCATCCATGTACATACATGATTACCTGTATACATTGTGACACACTGTGATTGACCCAGGTGGTCAATTTCAGATCAGCAAATGAATGTAATCATATAAAATAAAACTGAAAAACACATTCTATCATTCTGATCTCCCTGCTGTCACATCAGCTGCGTCAAGCCCACGCTTTCATTTGTTAAGGGGGGATCACCATGGAAACTGAAGCCTTGGGAACTACATGTAGATTAGTCAGAATTATGACTCGGGCAGAACAATCCAGCCCAACGCCCCCACCCACACATACACACACAAGTGTAAGGGATGATCCCTTGTAGGAAAAGCTTTCTAATCTTCATCTTGGAGCATGCGATGATTGTCAGGCTGCGTAGGAAGTGGCTGAAATACCTTACCTAAAAAAGTTTGGCAAGTTTATTCATTTATTTTTTCTATCTTCTGTTAGCTTTAAAAACAGCAGGCAAAGCAAGTCCCGGTGAAGGTTATCCACAAAACGTTGCAACTGTGTTAAATATTTCCTTTTCCATACAAGTTTATACATTTTTTTCCCATACAGATTGTGCAACTTTTCACAGTGTATCTTCTGATCATACGATCCGGTGATGTGCAACCTCCCTCTCATGCTACAGCATTTGCTGTGAAGCTGCACTAGGTTCAAAGAAAAGACAATGTAAGTGTGGAACACACTGCCCAATATTTTACACTATGGATGCAAAACTTTGTTGGTACCTACACATCAACTAATAAACTTTTTTTAGGCATCCCATTCTAAAACCTTGGGCATTAATGTAAAGTTTGTCCTTCTTCTCATCCATAACAGGCTCCACCCTCATGAGGAGACTTTCCTCGACATTTGGAAATGTATTTCTGGAATTATGTGCCCATTCAGTCATTTGTGAGGTCAGGTATCGATGTTGAAAGAGAAGACCTGGCTTGCCATTCCAATTTAGCCAAAGTGTTAAAAAAAAGTTGGGTCAGGCCTCTTTGCAAGCCACTCTAGTCTATGCCAAAATAATTGAACCATGTTAATGGACCTGGTTTCTTACACAATGGCACAATCATGCTGGAACAAACATTTGCCTTTTCCAAACTGCTGCCACAAGGCTCCTCATTCCAGCATTCTGGTTTTGGCTGTGGCATTCTTCTTGTCTGTCTGTCCACCTGCAAGGTGATTAATGTGGTCAGTCTCTAGGTGGAGACCGAACCTGATTTAAGCTAGCCAAGCCTGACGTTTTATGCTTGTGATAGTGTGTGTAATACCCAGGGCCACTATCAGGGAGTACAGCCCACACACTTGTAAGAGGCCCGGGCATCGTGAAGGGACAGACTGTCTGGCAAAGATAGGAGAAGGCAGGAACGGGTGAATGAGAGCTCCGTGGCTGCGCTGGCTTTCAGAACGTGTGCGAGTCAGCAGCGGCTGCTGTTTCATTGAGCTGACATCGGGCTCTTTGCCGCCACCTCTGGAAAATGCCAGCATGTGCACCTATCGTGTGTGCTGCACAAGGGCTGGGTCCAGGAACACCACCTAACAAGTAAGATCTGTTGTACAAGTGAAGAGGGAGGTGGTGTGTCTGTGTACATATATGTGTGCCTGTGTACATGTGTGTGTGTGTGCCTGTGTCTGTGTACATGTGTGTGCATGTGTACATATGTGTGTGTCTGTGTACATATATGTGTGCCTGTATGTGTGTGTGTACATATGTGCGTGTCTGTTTACATATGTGTGTGTGTGTGCCCTATATACACATGTGAGGGGGACTGAGAGCGTACAGGTGTGAGGGGGCTGAGAGCGTACAGGTTTAACCACTTGTCCACCACCCGCCGTCAAATGACGGTGGGCGGAAGACTCCATTGTTCTGACAGGACGTCATATGACGTCCTGTCTTTTAAAGCCGCTAGGGGGCGCGCGTGTGCACCCGCCACTTTGCTGGGATCGCGGTGTGCGTGCCCGGCGGCAACAATCGCCCCCGGGCACCCGCGATTGCCCAGTAACTGAACAGGGACGTGGAGCTCTGTGTTTAAACACAGAGCTCCACGTCCTGTCAGGGAGAGAGGAGACCAATCTGTGTCCCTTGTACATAGGGACACAATCGGTCACCTCCCCCAGTCACCCCCCTCCCCCCACAGTTAGAACACAAACTAGGCTACACATTTAACCCCTTCCCCGCCCCCTAGTGGTTAACCCCTTCCCTGCCAGTCACATTTATACAGTTACCAGTGCATATTTATAGCACTGTTCACTGTATGAATGTGATTGGTCCCAAAAATGTCACAAAAGTGTCCGATGTGTCCGCTATAATGTCGCAGTCCCAATAAGAAATCGCAGATCGCCGCCATTACTAGTAAAAAAAATAATAATAAAAATGGCATAATTTGCAGAGGTGCCTAAGCCAATTGTCACAAGGTTAGTAAAAACCACTAAACAGTATAGCTGTATTTCCCATTAGGCATGAACAGGTGTCATTCCTAGGACCCAAAATGGTTAGGGGCCACATAGGAGGAAAGAAAGATTTGAACTTATAAAGAGTTAACTTTGGTATTAACCAATAAATGCACTTCTCTCTGATGCAGGCTTTCCCAAAAGGGCAACTGGATGTTGCATACAAACAAGGACAATATAGTGGCAGATTTACTAAAATGGGTGCACATGTATCTAGTGCAGCTATGACCAATCAGCTTCCAGGTTTTATTGTCAAAGCTTAACTGAACAAGCTGAACACCAGATTCTGTGTGCACCAGTTTTAGTAAATTCCCACCTTTGTGTCTGTGTTTGGGCTCTTGACCACATAAGCCCCGGACCAAAATGCAGCTAAAGGACCAGGCCCCTTTTTGCGATTCGGCACTGCGGCGCTTTAACTGACAATTGCGCGGTCGTGCGACATGGCTTCCAAACAAAATTGGCGTCATTTTTTTCCCACAAATAGAGCTTTCTTTTGGTGGTATTTGATCACCTCTGCAGTTTTTATTTTTTGCGCTATAAACAAAAATAGAGCGACAATTTTGGAAAAAACTGCAATGTTTATTACTTTTTCTGTAATAAATATCCCTCAAAAATATATAAAAATAATTTTCCTCAGTTTAGGCCGATACGTATTCTTCTACCTATTTTTGGTTAAAAAAAATTGCAATAAGCGTTCATCGGTTGGTTTGCGCAAAATGTATAGTGTTTACAAAATAGAGGATCGTTTTATTGCATTTTTATTATTTTTTTTTTACTACTAATGGCGGCGATCAGCGATTTTTTTTCGTGACTGCAACATTATGGCGGACACTTCGGACAATTTTGACACATTTTTGGGACAATTGTAATTTTCACAGCAAAAAATGCATTTAAATTGCATTGTTCATTGTGGAAATGACAGTTGCAGTTTGGGGGTTAACCACAGGCGCCTAGTGGTTATGTGTTCCCTAATGTGTGTTTACAACTGTAGGGGGTGTGGCTGTAGGTGTGACGTCATCGATCGTGTCCCCCCTTTAAAAGGGATGACGCGATCGATGCAGCCGCAACAGTGAAGCATGGGGAAGCCGTGTTAACACACGTCTCTCCCCGTTCTTCAGCTCCGGGACCGATCGCTGCACTGCACTTATTTCCCCTTCAGGTAAGCATACAGACAACCGGTTTTCTCGGCAGGAAACGCTCTGCCGTCTGGAAAACTGCTAGGGAGCATACACATGACCGGGATTCCCGGCCAAAAGCTCTCCTGGCAGTTTTCCTGCCGGGAAAATTGGTCGTGTGTACGAGGCTTAACTTTGACACAACATAAATAGCACTGTATCAGATGAGCTGACACTGCTGAGAGAATTACATCATGGCTATTGCTACGATATTTGCAAATGAATTGCTCCATAGTGTCTGCAGCTACAAAGGTTAGTGAGGGCTTGTTTTAAAGACGATAATCCAATTGCTACAAATATGTGAATATTTGAATGTTGATAGCCACAGTTTCACTATTATATTTTTTTATTATACCCATATCTGCCTTATTTTTGTCATCTGTTATTGTAATAAAATTAGGAATTTGAAAATTTGTCAATAAAGACAGTCTGGATTAGCCATCACAACCAATCTTAATTTCTGTTTGGCAATTGTTGAGATAGTCAACTGTCAACTGAAGTCAACTGAATCATGGACTTGCATTATGAAAGAAACACTTAATAGTAGGAAGCAGTGCCTGTGCATGTAATGAACACATGTGGCTACCCACAAGTACATTTATAATTAAAAACTGTAGATAAATATACAAATACCAAGGTTTTCCTAAAACTCTGACAGACATACAGTATATACCACAAAAGCATTAATATAATTACACATTCCTTTAAAAGAAAGTGTACCCATCTCCCAATTTCCCAGCAATGCATTTGTACTGTGCAGATAACTGAAGTGTATTCTCAAAAAAAAAAAAAAAAAAAAACGATTTCCTCCCACCTGCTATAGTCTTCCTTCTAAATGTACCAGTTCTACAGTTCTGCTTGATTTAACAAAGTGCTGTTACTGTATAAACCACAAGTGAAATGTTTAAAAGATAAAAAGTAGTGATGCATGATTTATAATGTTAATGGGGCTTTTCAGGGCACTTCTTAGTAGTGATTAGATTTCACCCTTAGGCATCTTGTGGTATAAAGACATTTATTATGCCTAGTTGCTCAAGGTTTGCCTACTGAACATATCATCTAGATAATCAAGGGGTATGCAAGGTGCAGAGGTGGGCATGTAGCTTGTTACAATGTGAAATGGTTACATAACTGAAGTCTGCTACAATAAAACGACTGGGACGTGGAACCTAAATGCATACATTTATAGATAAAATGTATTACAGCATAATGCAAATGATCTATCTATCTATCTATCTGCCTGCCTATCTATCTATCTATCTATCTATCTATCTATCTATCTATCTATCTATCTATCTATCTATCTATCTATCTATCTATCTATCTGCCTGCCTGCCTGCCTGCCTGCCTGTCTATCTATCTATCTATCTATCTATCTATCTATCTATCTATCTATCTATCTATCTATCTATCGATCTATCGATCTATCTATCTATCTATCTATCTATCTATCTATCTATCTATCTATCTATCTATCTATCTATCTATCGATCTATCTATCTATCTATCTATCGATCTATCTATCTATCTATCTATCTATCTATCTATCTATCTATCGATCTATCTATCTATCTATCTATCTATCTATCTATCTATCTATCTATCTATCTATCTATCTATCTATCTATCTATCTATCTATCTATCTATCTATCTATCTATCTATCTGCCTATCTATCTGCCTATCTATCTATCTATCTGCCTGCCTGCCTATCTATCTATCTATCTATCTATCTATCTATCTATCTATCTATCTATCTATCTATCTATCTATCTATCTATCTATCTATCTATCTATCTATCTATCTATCTATCTATCTATCTATCTATCTATCTATCTATCTATCTATCTATCTATCTATCTATCTATCTATCTATCTATCTATCTATCTGCCTATCTATCTGCCTATCTATCTATCTATCTGACTGCCTGCCTGCCTGCCTATCTATCTAGCTATCTCAGGAAATGAGATAGTACCTTGGGGACTCAGAGTTCAGATATTCCCTAATCTAAGAAAGATAGGGGATCCTCTGAAACTACTATGGGAAACTAATCTTCAGACCTGCTCCTTTGGCATGATGAACTTACTGTGCAAAGAGTACGAACAAGAACTTGTCTCTTTGGACAATG
Organism: Rana kukunoris; assembly: GCA_029574335.1. Taxonomy (NCBI): domain Eukaryota; kingdom Metazoa; phylum Chordata; class Amphibia; order Anura; family Ranidae; genus Rana; species Rana kukunoris. The sequence continues at coordinate 142,672,973 of CM056056.1, forward strand.
CGGTACACAAATGGTATGAAGATTTTAGTCTAATAAAAACCAGTACAAGATTTATCAGGAAAGAACAAGTTCTTAAAGAACATATTGAAGCTTATACGATTGACATCATAGGTAAAAAAGAAAATAAGTTTCTACGTGACATGAATGCTTATGCTAATAATTTCGCCTACAAATGGACAACTAATGTAGGTCCAAAATCTTTTAGAAATGAAAGTCATAGAAATTTCAATAAAAAAGATGAAAATGCCTCTAACCTATCTTCAGCTTCTTCTCTTTCATCTAGCCAATCTACCACCTATCGCGATATGTCGGTAGGCAGAATACCTAAAAAACGGAAAGGTAATTCGGACGCTGCGTCAACGGAATCCCTTGGACACCAAATCGGTACCCCCTTACCACGTCGTACACATGAACCGCACTCGAGACTAACATCACTGCACTCCGCAATTCTTCCCCAATCTGTACCAACTGCCCCTCGTGGGCCACAACCAACGGCATCGCTTGCGGTAGTTCCCACAGCGCTCTCCACTTCCATCACGGCATCACCTATGCACTCCGAGACTAGTAGCAAGGTAAGCCACCCTGAAATTATTGTGTCACCTTCAGGGACACCACTGTCTGGAGATATCCGTTTAGCACCGATTTTTTTAGTGAAGGATTAAATCTATACTCAAGTGTTAATATTCCTCCACCATCAATTACTGCCATAAGAGATGAATTTGAATTATCCATCATAAATTTATCATCTTATAATCTAACAAGTGAGGAAGAACAGGTCTTAAAGCTAGGGCTAACTTTTTGCCCTGACTCAGATATAGATAAATTTGATCTAGTCAAGGATGTGCATCTGTTTGCACGTCGCCTAATGTATAAAGCCATGTTTGATAGACCTCTTGCACAGTTTAAAATTCCTAGTCTTACCGACATGGATAACACCATGTTGGAACAACGTGCATTAACTGACCTGGCTGAATTGTGGGAGGAGGGCCATCCCCTCGACGAGGAGCAGTGGTTGGATTCTTCCTCCACTGTACAGGTCGCGGGTTTGTCTTTCCCCCCGCCTCAAACATTCAGACCAAAATCCAGACATTTTCCTTTACTGAATACGAACCCAAATTTATGGGCTTTTGTACAACAAGTTACGCAAAACATAGAACAAAGCAACTTTAGACCTTGTACCAAATCAAACCTTACAATACCACAAAAAAATGCCATTAAATCACTACAAAAAAATCTAGAAATCACTATAAAACCTGCTGACAAAGGAGGCAATTTAGTGATCATGAATACTAGTAACTATGAAGCCATGTGTATCAAAATCTTATCCAATGTAGAATGGTACAGACCTATCTCCAAAACGGTGCTAGCTAATTTCCACACGCAATATCGCCAACTAATTTATCAAGCATTCCATCAAGGAATCATTGATCAAGATACGTGGAAATTTTTGGAGGTTAAGGATCCGCGAACTCCAACCTTTTATGCTCTACCCAAGACCCACAAATCTTTAATAGATCCCCCTGGCCGGCCTATTGTATCTGGCTGTGCCAGTCTAACAGAGAACGCTAGTTCTCTGGTTGACTGTTATTTATCTCCACATGTCACATCACTGAGTTCATATATTAAAGATACCATAGACTTGCTCAAAACTATTGAAGGTATTCAACTTCCACCTGAGACATGGCTGGTAGCCCTAGACGTTGAAAGTTTGTATAATACCATCCCCCATGATAGGGGCTTGGAGGTTATTTCCAGTCTCCTATCTGAGAGAGGACCGGAAGCCTCCAAATATAATGAGTTTGTTCTTAAACTTCTGAACTACATTCTTCGACATAATGTTTTTGTTTTTGGTTCCTCCCACTACCTCCAGGTACAGGGGGTTGCGATGGGGACTAAATGTGCCCCATCGTATGCCAACCTGTACCTGGGGGGGTGGGAGAGAAACATTTTTTCCCGTGATGATTTAACACCCCTTATGGACTACATAGTTAGTTGGCATCGATATATCGATGATGTTTTGATTTTTTGGTCTGGTAGCGAATCGCAACTGTATGAATTCATGGAATTAATTAAATGTAATGATTTTAATCTAAAATTCACATTTAGTTATAGTCAAACTGACATTGATTTTCTAGACCTAAAAATCTCTAAAGACAAACATGGCTTTCTACATTCCTGTCTGTTTAGAAAACCTACAGCTGGAAATACAATTCTTCACGCCACCAGCTCACATCCTGCTTCTCTAATTGAAAGTATTCCCTATAGTCAATATCTTAGGCTGAGACGCAACTGCAGCCTTGATAGTGACTTCAAGAAAACCTCAAAGGATCTCTATCACAGATTGAGAATAAGAGGCTATAGCCATAGGCTACTTAAACGTGCGTATAATCGGGTGAAAGTTCAAAAGAGAAGCTCACTTATTTTTACATATTTTTTTTTTTTTTTATGGTTGAACTGGATGGACTTGTGTCTTTTTTCAACCTGACTAACTATGTAACTATGTAACTTATCTTCTCCTCTAACACTAAAAGCAAAATGGACACAGTAAGAATAATCACCAAGTATTCCAGTCAGCACAGAGAGATGCGCAATATTCTAAAGAATTTTTGGCCGTTGCTATCTGCAGATCCAAAGTTAAAAAAATTCATTAGAGAATCCCCAGAAGTGACTTTTAGACGTGTTCCATCGCTTAAAGATCGTTTAGTACATAGCCATTTTAATATGGCTGACCCATTTCAAACACCAACTAAAGGTGGTACCGCCCCCTGTGGCAAATGTGACGTATGTAAGTTTGTTGGAGATCAACAAAAATTTAAATTGCCCAATGGTGACTGGCACTCGACCAAAAAGATCATTACCTGTCAAACAGTGGGTGTTATCTATTTAGCCCAATGTCGCTGTGGAGGCTTTTATATAGGTAAAACTAAAAGACCTTTTTTTAAGAGAATTCAAGATCACATAAAACCTATTCTGAAAAAGAAAATTGTTACTGCGATCAGTAGACATGTAGGAATCCATCACAACTTTGACCCAAACTTCATAAAGTTTTTTGCCCTTGAACATATCCCGCCTGACACAAGAGGAGGCAGCGTGGATGGAACTCTGCTTCAGCTTGAAGCACGCTGGATATACAAGCTTAGGGCTACCATTTATCCCGGGTTTAATGAAAGTCTTAGTTTTAAACCTTTTATATGATACCCAAGATCCTTGAGTACCCTCTCCCATCAGTTTTAACAACTGGCCCCTAGTCTCCCCTTCTTTTCCCTTCCCCATTTTCCTTCCCCATTTCCAGTCCCTTATCGTTGCCACTGTTCTCCCCCTTTTTGGCAACATACCACTGCCCCGGGTCTATGATAACCCGAGGTATGCTTTTCTGTACAGCATTGCGCTACACAATTGACTAATAATTATCTATATCTATCTAATGAATCAATGTTACATTTTGTATTTAAATATATTTTGAGTAGTTATGATATTGTTCATATGTATTTTTGTTTTTTATTTTATATATATTTTTTTCATTTTTTCTGGGTTGCAGAGGCACTAGGGAAGTATCGGAGGCAATTCGGTCTACCCTTCGATTCTTTCCTATGCTCCCCCTATCCATCCCTGTGTGCTTGGTTTGTCTCTGCTTTGGCGCCCGGTCTAGCAAACATAAACATCTTTTTCCCCCCCTCTCCTTATCTACACACTCGGCCTATGACAGTTAACCTCTCCCCTGTATCCATGCGTTTTTTCATTATTTAATCCCTCTGACATGCCTCCTCTGTTTGTTTTGGTTGTTCTAACTTCAATACGCTTTGTATGAGCCTTGAGTCTCACGCTGAGGCGTCATGAACGTCCGCACGTGACCATCCCGTTGCCTTCTGGGATGTGTAGTCTCGATGGGCATTTTTTCTGTCTCAACGGCCAGCGTCGTCTGCGTCACCCGCTCGTCACGTAGATCACGTGTTTGCCACATCAGACGAGCCTGTCCCTTAAATAGCCGTCTGCTTCACAACATAGCGCAGATGACACTGGCTGTAATTGCTTACACCACTGTACGGTAAGACCTTACTCTGGTACATACATTCTCTTTTTGTCTCTCAGTCCTTTACACTGAGTACTTTTTTCTTTTATTTCCCTAGTATCTATACATCTATGTTTGATGCTGTTCTATAAGTCCATGGATCTGAGACTTTTGGTCCTTTCCATAATATGTATTGCAATAAAATACTTTCCAGTACCTATGCAAATTCCTGCAAGTCCTTCTTCGTTACCCGTTTTCACTTTTCACTTTTTGATATTCTTTTTTTATTTTTATCTTTTGGTTCTCATTATGTTTAGAGTTACTTGTGCTATCTTTTGCACACCTGCAGTCCATGTCCAGTGCTCCTCCAGTAACCACCTCCATTTTCAAGCATATCACTCGCTCCATGTAAGTGAAGTTGTCTTTTCCTGATTCAACTTTAAACTAAAATTTTTTTTTTTTTTTTTTATTTTTTTTTTTCCCCTTCCAATGATCATATCCAATTTTCATTTATTCAATTTTTTTTTTTTCAAGTACTAGATCTCCTGTCTATCTACACGATCAAGTAGTCGCTTGTGGTCTATGTCAACCTGTGTATTTTAGGTTGGGTGGTTTTGCTCCCCCTGGTGGCAAGATATGAGATGGCCCGAGATATCCTGTGGTCAAAGGGTGAGCTTATTTGTTTGTGCCTCTGCAGCCCAGTAATATCATATTTAATGTGTATATGCATATTTTGTACCTACATTTCATGTATGTATAAAATTAACAATGATGTTTTTCTACATTTTGTAGTCTAATCAATTTAAAAGCCGTGATTGTTACCATCTACCCTTGAGAAAGCTTATTATAAGCGAAACTGTCGGGACACAACAATCAACTGTAGGCTGAAACCTGATTCTACTTATCTCTGACCGATCATTTGTCTGTTTTAATATTCATAGAATTTTTGTGTTTTCTGTGAATAATTATTTCTTTATTGTATACTGAATAAATTATATTTTCTACTTTTGTACTTTTCTGGTCTGTACAATATTTTCTTTCTCTTGCTAACAATTATCACTTTTTGCTAATTGCACCGTTTAGAAAATCCCATTTCTTTCCCCCCTCCTTTTTTCCATTTTTCAAAATGTCTGGGATGTGGTGCCTATCTAATATGGTGTGCCTTCAGTGATTGGACCAAAAATATACAATTTATTATGCCTAGTTGCTCAAGGTTTGCCTACTGAACATATCATCTAGATAATCAAGGGGTATGCAAGGTGCAGAGGTGGGCATGTAGCTTGTTACAATGTGAAATGGTTACATAACTGAAGTCTGCTACAATAAAACGACTGGGACGTGGAACCTAAATGCATACATTTATAGATAAAATGTATTACAGCATAATGCAAATGATCTATCTATCTATCGATCTGCCTGCCTATCTATCTATCTATCTATCTATCTATCTATCTATCTATCTATCTATCTATCTATCTATCTATCTATCTATCTATCTATCTATCTATCTATCTATCTATCTATCTATCTATCTATCTATCTATCTATCTATCTATCTATC